>CM053622.1:43288186-43318211 GCA_028646595.1 Phalanger gymnotis | reverse complement strand
GAGCCCTGCTTCCCTCTGCCACTTCGTGGGTTCTGCAGTTCTAGAATTGGTTCAGAGCCATTTTTTTTATAGGTTTTTGGAGGGACTTGGTGGGGAGCTCACACCAGTTACTGCTTTCCAGTCACCATCTTGGCTCCGCCCCCCAGAAAAAGCTTTTGACGATATTCCACACTCATTCCTATTAAAACAATGGAAAGCAGAAGAATAAATGGAGTTTTCCTTAAAATGATAAGTGGTGTGAAAAATTATCTAAATCACTATTGATTAGAGAAATGCAAATTAAATTAACTTTGAGGTACCACCTCATACATATCAGATCGGCTAATATGACAGAAAAGTAAAATGATAAATGTTGGAGGGGATGTGGAAAAATTAGGACACTAATGCATTTTTGATGGAGTTGTAAACTGATCCATCTATTCTGGAGAGCAATTAGGAGCTGTGCCCAAAGGGCTATAAAACTGTCCATACCCTTTGATCCAACAATACCACTACTACATCTGTATCCCAAAGAGATTAAAGGAAAAGGAAAAGGACCTACATGTACAAAATATTTCTAGCAGCTCTGTTTGTTGTGGCAAAGAATTTGGCAATTAAGGGGATGCCCATCATGTGGGGAATGGCTAAACAAGTTGTGTTATATGACTGTGATAGAATAGTATTGTGCTATAAGAAACGACAAGCAGGATGGTTTCAGAAAAATCTGAGACTTATACAAATTCGTGGAAATTGGAGAGAACCAGGAGAACATTGTACACAGTAACAGCAATATTAGATGATGATCTACTGAGAATGACTTAGCTATCCTGATTAATACAACAATCCAAGATAGTTCTGAAGGATTTATGATGAAAAATGCCATCCACCTCTAGGGGAAAAAACTGGTGGAGTCTGAGTGCAGATTGAAGCATAATTTTTTCACATTTTTATTTTTCTTGGGTTTTTTTTTTGCAACATCGCAAACATGAAAACATGTATTGTATGATCTCACGTGTATATTTGATATCACTTTTTTGCCTTCAGAATGGGTGGGGGAAGAGTATGAGGGAGAGAGTTCAGAACTCAAAAGTTTTAAAATGAATGTTAAAAATGAGAAATACTAAGTTTTTTAAAAGGAATATGAATTCTTTTAGATAAATTTGCATGATCTACAGGGAATTCTCAGAATTTCATAATTGGGAAATTTCTTTTCTCGCATGAATTTTCTTTTCCTTTGGAGCAGCTGATGCCCATAAGCCAATAGAAATCAGAGACATTTCATTGCAGTTTGTTCACTCAGAGTGTGGCACACTCCATTAGCAGTTGATGGAAATTGGTATCATTCACAATTTGCCTCATAGTATTTATACATTACATGAAAAAAGAAAAAAATTGGGTTCTCATTACTGTTTAGTTGGTCATATAAAGAAAAATATGTACTTGTTAAGGAAAATGTATCCTAAGGGGACGTGTCCTTGTTAGGATGGCAAATTGCACTAAATCAAAAAGAACTCTCCATCAGGCTAGATAAGGGAGAAGAACACTCCTTACACTGTTGAAGTCCTCTTTTATACTAATTAAGTCTTTTTCTACCAATTAAGAAAGCAAAGAAAACATTGAAAAGAACCAAGTGTTGCAGCTATTCCCGCAGTTCCTGCAGGGATCATGTACCACAAAATAGTTAATATAGAACTAAATGGAATTAGTCTTGTCCTTTCAAAAATCTACTTTCAACGGGTTCTAGCTAGTCTGCACAGAAGTCCTCTGCATGATGGCCATCCAACAAGAGGTCATCATCATCCACTGCTTGCTCAAAGGTCCCATTGAGGAGGAAGCCCATTCTACTTGGGCATGGCTCAAGTTATTGGGATTAACTGGAGAGGGTTAATCAATGCCCTACTAAAAATGGAATGTTCAGGACTCTATTCAGTGCCCCAGATGTGACCTGACTAGATTACACTAAAAAGCTTCCTATTCTGAGGACAAATTGATTATCACCTCCTGAGTCCTAGAATCCTCAGCCAAGGAACTGAGAATCAGAAAGTTTGAAAGCTTTGCCCAAGGTCACACAGTGACTAAACTAGTTACCTATAATGTGCCAGGCACTTAGCTAGGCACTGGGGTTACAAAGGCAAAAATGAAACAGTTCCTGCTTGATTGCTGGGCATGTCCTGACTTATGGAGGACCGTTCCCAGGTGTGTTCTAAGTATAAACCACACAGACTAGCATTGCTGGAGACAGGGGTAAAGCAGGGTGCTTGGTCCCACTTTACTGTAGTTCCTAAACAATCATTTCTTTTTGAACCTTGAATCTATCTATGGGCAATACCAATGACCAAGTGACTGCTTTGACCCTCAGCCTCTGCAGCCTGCCATATACTGGTGGTACCTCTTGGAGCTCAGTTTTTACCTCTCCTTGCTGCTCAATCTGCCTTGTAATGTGAAGAGGAAAGTGAGTCTGGAGGGAGCCTAGGTTTTGGGAAAAGTCTTGTCTTCCCCATCAAGAGAAAACAGTAGAGGGAAAAAGAGCCTGGCTTCTACTGTTAGCCCCCATGAGAAAAGTGTCTTGCTTGGTCCTGGCCCTGAAGGCCAGTTTCTGGTGCAAGCATAGGGCCTTGTTCCACAGAAATAGTAAAGGCAGATATGGTCCACTTGAGCTTAGTGGATTCTGTGGATTCTTGGTGGAAGACTAAGTAAGGGGGCCAGAAGCTAAAGGACCAGTTCCATTCTGTTCGATTTAATAGCCAAGGTGCTCTCTTTGGAGCTACTAAGACCATATCCAACCCAGTCACCAGCTCTCTTTCTTCACCATACTGTCAGATACTTCACCTTCTTCCTTCATCTCCTCCCTGTACATCGCCTCAATCTCTGACTCCCCTTAAAAGACTTGAACCTTCCCCAAGAGGACTGTCATATAATCAGGGCAGAAGTGGTGAGAAGAAAGGTGTACCTAGACTGTGGGTCAGAATCTAACCTTAAGCATGAGCAGGGTGCTGGCCTCATGGCTGCCCTTTTCTTCCCAGGACTTCAAGGAGCAGGGCATCCACTATTACTTTGATCTTATTTTCCTAGTTCTGTCAACTTTGTGAACATTGGTGCCCTGGTGCTGCTGCTACATGATGTGTCTTATATCTTCCTGGAGGTGAGTGAGTTCAGCATGGAGGAGTATAGATGGGATCTACCTGGCCCCTGGAAGCCTCATGTGTGCGGGGCCACAGCCCCAGAGAAGGGAACAGAGTTGTCCCTAAATTCCCTCACCATTATGGTAGTCCATTGTGCCTGGTGGCCCAGGGGTCCCTAACAGAAGTAGGGACTCAGGCCTCATATGGACTTCACTCTATCCCTGGAGAGATGGGAATGACCCCAGAGAGTAAAGTCCAGGGAAATCTCTAAAAACAAAAATTAACCATGGTTCACATCTAGAACCTTCCACAAAATAGAGGATGAGGCATGTTAACTCTTTCCCTTTAAAAAAAAACAAAAGTTTTCATTATAAAATATGAGTATTAGGTATAGGACAGCTGTTCCTCCCCCCCACTCCCATCACAGGGAATGTTTGATGCAAAAGACTCCCAAGCGTGCATTAGCAAATACAGTTATTTCTGCTATAATGTGACATAATTATTCCCAAGAAACACCACGCCACCAAAATCACTGAATAAAAAACATAGAGCTTTTGAGAAAGATGAGGTTGAAGGCACAATACTAGAAAATTTCATCAATAACACATAAAAACGTAGGAACGTGTTTTGTTCCCTCTTTCAAACTCCCTAATTTCTGCAGAAGGTAGCACCATTTTTCTCCTCCTCAACTCCTCTCTCTTTCTGACCTCTCATACCCAATTGATTGCCAAATCTTGCAGTTTTATCTTCCTATATTTCCCATCCAGTCCTTTCTGTCCATTCGTGGGTACCGATCTAGTTCAGGCCTTTATGACCTCTCATCTCCTTGGGGTTTCTCTGCCTCCAGTCTCTCTCCAGTCCAACCATCCTACACACTATTGCCAAAGTAATTTTCTTTGAGCATAATTTTGATCTCGTATGACTCTATTACTTAATCAATCTTGTTGTTCAGTCTTGTTCAACTCTTTGTGACCCCATTTTGGGGTTTGCTCCACAAGGTTAGTGGAGTAGTTTGCCATTTCCTGCCCCAGCTCAGTTTCTAAATTAGGAAATAAAGGCCAACAGGATTAAGTGACTTGCCAAGAGTTACATAGGTAGTAAGTGTTTAAAGTCATGTTTGAACTCTGAAAGATGAATCTTCCTGACTTTAGGCCTGGAACACTATCCATTGTGCCACCTACCTGCCCTACTTCATCATGATTTGCTATTGTATCCAGGATAAAATAGAAATTATTATGTTTAGCTTTTAAAACTCCACACAATCAGGCCCCAACCAGGGTTTGATGGGCCATCACTAGCCAACCCTTATTTAGTTCTCCTATGTGCTAGGCTGGGGATGTTTGGAGAGAGGGTGAGGGAAAGAGGAAGGAGATCTGCCCTTCTCCTCTGGGAGTCAGTCCTCTAGTGAAGCAGGAGAGAGCAGGCAGGTGGAGATGAAAGGATCTCTATAAAACGCATTTCCTCCTTAGCACTCTGAGCCCTCTTTTCCTGAGCCACATGACTAAGTCTGAGATTAACAAGGTCCAGAGGCAGGTGCTTACTGACTGCTTAATGACATAAGGAATCATGAAGAGGAAGAATACAGAAAAGCATCAGATGGCTAATAGAAACCGATACCGTATGAAGTAAGCAGAAGCAGAAAAATAATATATAGCATGACCACAATAATGGAAATGGAAAGAACAAATATTAAGTCGATGGCATTATGAGTAAGGATCAAGCCACATCCCGAAGGAAGAAAAATGTACTCCTCTCCTTTCTTTGCAGAAAGATAGCAGTCTACAAGTGTGGAATGCCACATGCACTGTCAGAGATGATGGCTGTGTTGGTTAGTTTTGCTGACTACCTTTTCCTCTTTCTCTTTTATTGTTTGTTATACGGATCAGCCCTCTGGGTTACATTATAACAGATGGGAAAGAGGAAAGGAAAGAGCAAGCATTTTAAAGCACCTAGTAGGTGCCAAGCACTGTGCTAAGCACTTTATAAATATTATCTCATTTGATAATAGGGGAAGAGAGCCCTTGGAAGGGGGCTGAAAAGAGGTGGTGAGGTGGAAAGATCCCACTTCCAAGGATGGAGGAACAGATATGGAAATAGAGGTGATGTAAAAATGAAATACAATGAAAATATTTTTGTCATCTATGTACCAAACACTGTCCTAGGCACAATACTGATAGTTAATTATCTCATTTCATCCATTGACTGAACACAGGAGGACATTGATATCCAAGGCAGGAAAGGAAGTTGCCCAAAGTCACATGGCAGGTCAATGGTCATTTGAACCCAGGGCTCCTAACTTCCAGACAAGGCCCTTCTTTTTTTTGAGCTCTATCCTTAAGGAATGGTGTTTGACCTTCTTTTTTGGTTCCTAAAGCAAATAATTGTTATCCGTGACTTATTTAAATAAATGAACAAATTTTTAAAAAGAAAAAAGATTCTCTACACCACATTGAAAGTATTTTCTTTCCTTAGATTTTTCTGGACTATTTTTGCTACATCTATCCTTTGCCTCTATTACTTCCTTTTTAAAATTATAGCTATCCACAGACATCTTATACCTCTTACCCCACAGAGTAGAAGTTTCTGGAAGGCAGAAATTATGCCATTGTTATATTGTTCTAGTACCCCTCTAGGCTATTGCCATAGCCTGTACTCAGTTGTTGGGTCCCTGGAGGATCACTGTAACCTCAGGTTTCAAGAAGAATATCCTGTCTGTACCTACTCCTGACACTACAATTCATGAGCCCCCAGGGGGGTTTGATCCGTTAATCATCGGACAATAGATATAATTAGCTTAGGAAAGTAAAACAAATCATTCCTCACCATAAACCTGAGGCCTACTCTTCCTCAAAGTAACCATGAGAAGAGTGAGCACAAACATAATACAATGGTATGTGGTCAATGCAACTTATTGCTACAGAGCCTGGTAGCCTTTTTCTTTGTAGAGTCTTCATGCAGCTCCGTTCTAGGCACAAGCACCACTTTTGAAAGTTGCTCAGCTGGGCCCCTAGGATCTATTCCTCTTTGCAACTCAACTCTTATATGCCATATGTAGATCTCTTCTGAGACCACAGCTGACTCTTCTCTGCTATCTCTGTCTCTGCCCTCCTGAAAGCTCTGTCCTCCATCAAACGATTGCTTCTCTGTGTATTTCACCTTTTAGAGAATCTTTAAAAATTGGCATTTTTAAAAATATAATGGCAGTTTAATTAAAAATCTATTTATCTCCCTCTCACCCATCCTATCTTCCTTCTCCTCCCCTGAAAAAGAAAGAAAAATCCTTTGTATGCAAATTTATAGTAAATAAATAGATAAATCAATAATAGATAATAGATAAAAACAAATTTCCACATTGGCCATGTTTCAAAACTCATTATCTCAATCTGTGCTCTAAGTCTATCACCTTTTTGTCAAGAGATGGGTAATGTTTCATCATGAGTCCTCTGAAACTGTGGTTGATCATTGTGTCAATCTTTCAAAGTTATTTGTCTTTACAATGTTGCTGATAATGTATAAATTATTCTCTTGGTTCTGTTCACCTCATTATATATGAGTTCTATAACTTTCCTATGTTTTTATGACAAAATCCTCTTCATCATTTCTTACAACATAATAGTATTCCATTATGTTAATATTCAACAACACAACTTCATGGATGCACCCTCAAAACAAATGCTGTAATTCAATAGACTATGTCATCTCAAGGAGAAGAGAAAGAAACAATACGAGAGTGACTAAGGTGATGCGTGGGACAGAATGCTGGACTGATCATAGACTTATCTTCTCAAAGTTGAATATTCCCATTCAACAAAATTAGCAGTCCCAAGGTAAGATAACTACCAGAAGACTTAATGTCAACAGATTAGAGTGCTTGTCCAAACAGGAACAGTTCATTGCTAACTTGGAGGCAAAGCTGAGCCAACACACAGTTGGTGACAGTGGAGCAGAAAAGGAGTGGGCAGCTTTCAGAAATTTGGTGTACAGCACTGCATTTACTCATCTGGGCCAGAACACTTACAAACATCGGATTGGTTTGACAAAAATGATGGGAAAATTGAGAAGCTGCTAAACAAAAAAGCAAGAACTCCATGGGGTTTACCAGTAAGATGGTTCATCCATTTCTAAAACGTAAGTGTTAAACTCCACCAGAAGTTAAATGCAAGTGAAGGTTAGAGAGATGTAGGATTCTTGGTTCAGTAAGAAAGCAGATGAAATTCAGTTTTTCCCTAACAGTGCCAATCTAAAATGCTTTTATGATGCCCTAAAGATTATTTAAGGGCCAAAGATCTATGGTGCATCTGAACTACTCAGTGCTGATGGAGCCAAAATGATTAGAGATAACGGACATGATCCTGGAGAGATGGGCTGAACACTTCCATAGTGTTCTCAACAGACCATCATTAATTAATGTTGAAGGCATTAACCTGTACCTTAGGTAGAAGTCAATCCCTTTCTAGTCAAATTTCCAACTGAAGAAGAGGTTTTGAATGCCATTAAGCTCCTCTCATGTGGTAAAGTGCCTGGCATTGATTTTATTCCCAGCTGAGATTTTCAAGGCACAGGGTTCACTGCTCATACAAAAGCAGATGGAAAATTTTCCATGGCAAGGAGATATTGTCCCCCAGGAACTCAAGGATGCCTCCATTGTCCATCTCTATGCGGAGTCCTCCTTAATAAGCTGATCTTTCACTACATAATTTGAAAAGGCTACAAGTGAAAACCAAAGTGGAGGGAGAGTTGGTGCATGATTTTTTGTTCACAGATGATTGTGCACACAATACAACCTCTAAAGCTGAGATGCAAAGAAAAGCATGGATTGATTCTCTGCTGCTTGTGCTAATTTTGGCCTAAGAATCAGCACCAAGAAAACAGAGGTTCTCCACCAGCCAGCACCACACTATCCATATGTGGAACCATCAGTTACAGCAATGGCTAAATTTTGAATACTGCGGATAAGTTTATTTACCTGTGGAAGAGCCTTCCAAGCTCATATTGGTCGGATCATCCACAGTCAGAAACACTGTGCCTTTACTCCAACATAGTGATATGGTTTTGGTCCTTTTCAAGAATGAAGGACAACAACCAACCAACCAACATATGGCTCCTTTTCTTCTTTCTTTGATCTCTTTGAACTAGAAACTTAATAGTAATATCTCTGGGTCAAAAGTTATGAATAGCTTAGAAAGTTTCTGGGCACAGTTCCAAATTGTTTTCCAGAATGTCTGTACAAATTCTTAGCTCCATGAACAGAGATTTTATGTACTGGGTTTCCCACAGCCTCTCCAGACTTTTACACTGATTTTTTCCAACTTCGCAAATTTGATGAATGTGAATTGAAACCTCAGTTACCTTAGTTTGTATTTTCTAATTAGTAGTGATCTGGAGAATTTTCTGCTTTTCCTGAGTTTTTATTTAATAGTGAATTTCTATGCCAAATACCTGGAATATCTGGGTTTACCAGACAGTAGGCTATGTTCATTTGATTCTGTACATTGTGTACATAATTTGCTCTCTATTTCTTTGTGGGCACCAAATTGGTTCAGTAATTATTGTTTTGTAAGTTTGAGATTTGATACAGCATGTTAGGCCCCTTTCCTTCCCACTTGTTTTCTTATTATATTTCTTATTATCTCCTTTGAGATTCTTGAGCTCTTCTCTCTAGAATTCTAGATGAATTTTGGAATTATTTTCTTTAGTAATTCTTTGGTGGTTTTCTTGATATGGAACTGAATAAATAAATTAATTTAGATAGTATTGTGGTTTTTATCATATTACCTCTACAGGGTCTTGCACTTATGGGTGCCCTATGAATGTCTAGTATCAGTGATTATGATCATAGAACAATAAACACCTAGAGTATTTTATTTTGCTTGAGATTTTATTTGTACTGGAAATTTATGGAGAAGAATTGTGTTCCCTGTATAAAATTTATATCCCTTTTGTTGTGGTTATATAATAGGTTTATCAAATATATGCTTATGTAACTGGGGGGGGAGAACCAGCACAAATATAATTACAGTTCATAAAACTTGCTTTCAATGCCCTCTGGGAAGTATGCCATTTCTCAGATACTTCCCAGTCCCCCGGAATCCCCCACTTTCCTTAGACTGTCAACCTAATGCTAGGAAAGGAGGCAGGACAGCTAGGATGGTGGAAGGGCTTTGCCAAGGCAGTACTAGTGACTTGGAGAAGGTGCTTTGGAGGGGAGAGGCAAGGCAGAGTTAGGGGAAGTAGTTGGAGGTGTCTCCAAAGTGAAGTAAGGATTCAGGGGAACCAGCTGCAAAACTGGTCTATCTCCTTGCCCCATCCACAACCCTACCTCCTAACCTCCAGAAACCCATTTGAATGGATCATACACAAACTGACACAGTACAAGATAATGTAACACAGTTTCACTAGATCAATGGCTTTTAAAGCTTTTATTCCCACTTTTTTTCTACACAATGTATGATTCTACCTTTTTAAATATATCAAGAAATAGCTTATATACACAAATGAGTGCTTATTATAATATCTTGGCAGCAAAAGGAAAAGAGAAGGGAAAGGCAAAGAAAAGAGAAAGGAAATTCTATTGGCTCATCCTACTCATGAGAAATTATCATTTCTCCAATTATTTAGATCTACCTTTGTCGGTAGTTGGATTCATATGGCTCCTGTGTGTCTTGGCAGGTAGACAATCAAGTATTTTTATACTTTCTATAGTTATTTTAAATGGAATTTCTCTTTCTGTCTTCTCCTGCTGGATTTTCTTCATACCACACAGAAACACTGGTAATTTATGGGTTTTTTATATCTTGAATCTTTGCTGAAATTATTAATGGCTTCAATTAATTTTTAGTTGATTCGAAGGTTCCCTGCAAAAAGTGAATGAGATAATTTTGTTTTCTCTTTGCCAATGCTTATTCCCTCAAATTATTTTGTCTTGATGTTTTAGCTAGTATTTTAGCAATATGTCAAATAGTAATGATGGTGAATTATAAATTTACTAGCTGTGTAACCTTAGGTGAGTCATTAAAACATATTTGCTTTACCTCTGTTACTAACAAAAGGCCTCTAGTTTTTCTCTGTTACATATAAATGCTGGCTCTTGGTTTTAGATAGATACTATTTATTTTAAGGAAAGGTCTATTTATTCCTATGCTTTCTGGTATTTTTTAAAAAAACAAGAATGATTGTATCTTTTCAAAGGTTTTTACTGAATCTGTTATCAAACTCATATAATTTTATTACATGAATTAATTAATTAATCTATTGACATGGTGTGATATTAAACCAACCTTGCACTTCACATAGAAATTGGATCTGGTCATAACTTTTGTGATATGTTGCTATTTTCTTCTAGTTAATATTTTATTTAAAATTTTTGCATTGATATTCATCAGGGATATTGGCCAATAGTTTTGTATCTTTGTTTTGTCTCTCCCTGGTTTAGGTATTAAGACCATATTTGTAACTTTAAAAAAATTTCTTCTTATCCTGATTCTTCAAACAGCTTATATAATATTAGAATTAATTATTCTTTAATGGATAGAATACTCTTGTGAATCCATCTAGTCCTAGAGGTTTCTTTTCTTTGACTTGTTCAATTTCTTTTCCTGAAATTGGGTTAAATCCTCTATTTCTTATTCTATTAATCTGGGCAATTTATATTTTTGTAAATATTTTGTTTTGTTTAAGTATCCATTTTATTAGTATATACCTAGGCAAAATAGTTTCTGACAATTTCCTTGATTTCTTTTTCATTTTTTGTGAATTGACCTTTTTCATTATTTTATGTTGGTTACTTGATTTTCCTTTCTTTTAGAAAAATCAAACTAATGAAAAAATTTCACATATCTCCCAACTTTGTTTATTAATTTAATTTTTTTGCTTTCAATTTTGTTAATCGCTTCTATAATTTTCATGATTTCTATTTTGGTAGGTAGTTGGGGTTTTTTAATGTGTTGGTTTTCTAGTTTTTTTATTGCATGCTTACTTTGTTGATCTGTTATTTCTCTCTTTGATGAATGTCTTAAGAGATTTACATTTTTGCACAGGTAATAATGACATCATGGTAGCACGGTAGCAATTTTCCCATGTCCCTGATGTCATTATTAACATTTGCCCTTCCTCTGTTCATTTTTGCCCTCTCAATCTGCCTGGTACCATGCCTTCCTATTCTTCAAGGTGACTGTTGCCCTTAGAAACAGATTTCCCTTCTCCTAAGGCAAGAGAAGTGGTTTCTATCAGGACCAGTTCCTGCATATTATACCCATTTTATGCTCATGACCTCTATATGTAGAATATCTCTCTTCTCATATAGGAACATTCATCAATGGCACCCCCTCCTACCTGAATTCCCTCTTTCTTTCTCTTTTTTAATTCCCTCCTTTGTCTCCTTGCTCATTCTCCTGAAGACTCTGCTCTTCCTGACATACTGTAGAAGTTATTTTCTTTTCATTGTTAGCCTTTAATTTGGTAAGAGTATATTACATACTCCCCCCATCTTCTTCCTCCTTCCTCCCCTTTTATGTGCTCTTTCATTCTGTTTAGTCCCTCCAATTTACCTGAAGGCAAGGTATTGTAAGGTTTAATCCAAGATGTTTCAGACCTGTTTCTCAACCATTACTTTTCTTTGTCTTCTTCTTTCACCTTTGTCTCCTTATGTGCCCTTAGAAAGAAACCTCTTACTGATCTCTTTTATTTTATTGTGGTTATCCTTAGTGGCTATATTTGTTTACTTTTCTTGAATTTCTGCTGTCCATGGTATTTAAAAAGAAAATAATTTCTTCAGATCTAGTTTTCTTTCTAGGAATGCCTCAAATGCCTTTTCTTTGTTGAAAATCTATCTTTTTCATCAATGATTAAGCTTATGTTTGTGAAGGTACATCACCTTACATCTTGATCTCCTTTGCTCTTCAAAACTGGAATACAGTGACTACTTAGTAAATGTATTTTTTTTCCTTCCTTCCTTCTTTCCTCTAGTAGAATTCTTTTTTTTTTTTTTTGGTCTTTCTAACTTCCAACTTCAAAGACTTTATGTTAGGTATGGGTTCTGTGCACATCTGGAAGTGATATCTGGACTGACTTTGTGTCCTCTAGGTCTCTGTCACTACTTTCTTGGGATACCGAGTGTTGTATTATAACAAGATCTCTTGTACACTTCAGGCTGAAGACTTTCAAGCTTTCAGAGTTCCAAAAATTGCCTGATCTAGGCAAAAGTTCATTTTCTACACTCCTAGTACGAACTCTGAAAATTCCTGTCTGAGTTTGGGTCTTAAGGACATAGCTGTGGGCTTGCTCCCATTGGAATTCCAGTAGACCACCAATGAATTCAACTAACATCACCCAACTGGAAATCTCTGCAAGTTCATAGTAACAGAAATGCAGACTCTCTTTTTGTTTGGAATTTCTGCCCTGGTTATTCAACTGCAGGCTTCAGACTGGGGCAAAAACTAAAACTGATATCACGTCCTGCTGCTGGGCTCACACAGATGCTGCTTGCTTACAAATTTTCCTCTTGTCAATACACAGACTAGGGCCTATGACCGTTCTTCACTTTGAAATGCCATCACTAAGCAAAGGTCCCCTCTGTGACCCAGAATTAGCTATGGGGTAATGAGCAACAGAGCTACCAGTTAGCATCTGTTCCTGACCCGTGAACAAGTTTAAGCTCCTCTGTGCAGGATTTGAAAGTCATTCTTGCACTGATGCATAGTCTTTCTCTGTATTAGAATGCTTTTCATGACTGTTCCTGGATAGACTCCATTCTGAATATCTGGAAACTTCTATGGCCAACTTCTTATATTGACATGGGCTGGGAAAATGGCTCACTGTGACTTTTTTTTCTTGGATTTCCAAATCAGGCCTCAATCGGCTGCATTTTCTAGATCTTTTTGGAGGAGTTATGGGGTGGGGCTCAGCAGAACTTTTTTCCTCTTCTGTGCCATCTTAGCTTCATCCCCTTCTCTTCCATGTATATACTTGGTTTTAATCTAAACCTTTATGATTTCTTGCTTATATTTTCCTTTTAATATTTCTTTTAATTCTAGGTTTCAATGTTTATATTCAGCTCTCACCTTTTCATCAGGAATTGAAAGTTCTCAATTTTATTAAAGGTCTATTCTCTAACACCCTCACCTCCATTAGAGAGATGTTCTGGAAAGGTATTTTTAGTTGTAAACTCATATCTTTTGCCTTTTGGCAATTGATATTCCAAACTCTTTGTTCCTTTTTAGTGGTGTCTGCTAAATCTTCTTTGAACCTGCCTATGGCTCCTTGGTACTTGACTTCTTTCTTTTTGCCTGCTTTTCTTTAACCTAGATGGTCTAAATTTTGGCTATGAATGATTTCACTTTGGGGTTACTTTCAGGTGATTCATTCCTTCTATTTTCATTTTGCCCTCTGCTTCTAAGAGGCAATTATTTTTTATGGTTCTTGAAATATGATATTTTGGCTCTCTTTTTGGCCATGGCTTTCTAGTGATTCTTACACTATCTAGTCTAGTGATTCTTACATTATCTCTCCTCTGTTTTCCAAGTCAAGTATTTTTGATATGAGATATTGAGTGTTTTCTTATATTTTTCCAGTCTTTTGCCTTTGATTTAATATTTCTTGTTGTCTCACTGAGTCGTTAATTTCCATTTGGTGCATTTTAATGCTCAAGCCTATTGCTTGGGTGAGGTTTTGAAACAGTTCTTCTAAGTTATTTATTTTCTTTTTCAATTCTTTCCTCTAACACTGTTATTTCCTTTGTATGATCATTTAAACTTTTTTTTAAATTCTTATTCCTTTCTTATTTCAACCTATGCATAAGCTATCATTTTCAATTAGGTATTACTTGTGTTTTGGAGCCATTCTCATCTCCTGAGTTTGTGTTTTGGTATCCTGTCCCCATAATACCTCTCAATGGTGGGATTCTTCCTTCTTTTTCCCTCCTTCCTTCCTTTCTATATTTCTTCTTTTGTTTATTCATTTTTACTTCCCTCCTTCATTCTTCCCTTCCTTCTTCCCTTCCTCCTTTCCTTCCTTCTTTCCTTCTTTTATTTCATTATTTCTTTCATTTCACCTAGCCATACTTCCTTGCTTCATATTTTGTGTTAGGGCCAGCCTCCATATACTTCTGGAAAGAACATTTGGGCTGTTCTTGGTTGTGGTTTTGTTTTGCTAGATCCTGCTGCTACTTTTTCTGGGTGTTAAATGTTGTATTCTTCAAGGAACAGCTCAACCCAAGGACCTGTAAGTTATCAATGCTCCGCAAACAATCTGATTTAGGCTGGTCTGATCACTGTTTTACTTTTCTGAGCTTTACAAGCTCCTGATCTTTGTTTGGGTCTGAGGATAAAAAAATTGTGGGTTCATCCCTGGTTGGAGCCCTAGCTACCTATAGCTGGACTCCATTACTCTTAACTTCAAGGCTCTGCAACTTATTTTTTAATTAATTTATTTATTTTTAGTTTTTAACATTCACTTACATAAGATTTTGAGTTCCAGATTTTCTCCCCATCTCTTCCCTCCCCCCACCCCAAGACAGCATGCATTCTGATTACCCCTTCTCCCAATCTACCCTCCCTTCTATGACCCCCCCCCTTTCTCTCATCCCCTTCCCTTCTATTTTCCTGTAGTGCAAGAAATATTTCTATACCTCATTGCCTGTATATCTTATTTCCCAGTTGCATGTAAAAACAATTTTTAACATTCATTTTTAAAACTTTGAGCTCCACATTTTCTCCCTTCCTCCTTCCCCACACACCCTCATTGAGAAGGAAAGCAATTTGATGTAGGTTATACATGTGTAGGCATGCAAAACACTTCCATAATAGTCATGTTGTGAAAGACTAACTGTATTTCTTACATCCTATACTGCCCACCATTGATTCTATTCTTTCCTTTGACCCTGTCCCACCTCAAAAGTGCATGCTTCTGATTACCCTTCCCTCCATTTGCCCTCTTTTCTATTAACCCCTCCTTATCCCCTTCCCCCCTAGTTTCCTGTAGGACAATATAGAATTCCATACCCAAATGAGTGTATCTATTATTCCCTCCTTCAGCCAAATCTGATGGGAGCAAGGTTCACTCGTTCTGTCTCACCTCCCCCCTCTTCCTCTCACTGTAAAAGTTTTTTCTTGCCTCTTTTATGTGAGATAATTTACTGCATTCTACCTCTCCCTTCCTCCTTCTCCCAGTACATTCCTCTTTCACCCCTTAATTTTATTTTTTAGATATCATTCTTTCATATTCAACTCGCCTCTGTACACACACACACACACACACACACACACACACACATTCCCTCCAACTGTCCTAATACTGAGAAAGTTCTCATGAGTTACAAATATCATCTTTTCATGTAGGAATGTAAATGGTTCAACTTTAATAAGTCCCTTATGATTTCTCTTTCCTGTTTACCTTTTCATGCTTCTCTTGAATCTTGTATTTGAAAGTCAAATTTTCTATTCAGCTCTGGTCTTTTCATCAAGAATGCTTGAACGTCCTCTATTTCATTGAAAATGGGTAGATGATTCTTGGTTTTAATCCTAGCTTCTTTGACCTCCAGAATATCATATTCCAAGCTCTCTAATCCCTTAATGTGGAAGCTGCTAAATCTTGTGTTATCCTGATGGTATTTCCACAATACCTAAATTGTTTCTTTCTGGAGCCTTGCAATATTTTTTCCCTGACCTGGGAACTCTGAAATTTGGCTACAATATTCCTAGGAGTTTTCCTTTTGGGATTGCTTTCAAGAGGTGATCAGTGGATTCTTTCAATATCTATTTTCCCCCTCTGGTCCAAGAATATCAGGGCAGTTTTCCTTGGTAATTTCTTGACAGATGATGTTTAGGCTCTTTTTTTTTTTTTTTTTTGATCATAGCTTTCAGGTAATCCAATAATTTTTAAGTTATGTCTCCTGGATCTATTTCAGACAAATGGTTTTTCCAATGAGATATTTCACATTGTCTTCTATTTTTTCATTCTTTTGGTTTTGTTTTGTAATTTCTTGATTTTTCATAGAGTCATTAGCTTCCATTTGCTCCATTCTGATTTTTAAGGAATTATTTTCTTCAGTGAGCTTTTGGACCTCCTTTTCCATTTGGTCAATTATGCTTTTTAAGGTAGTCTTCTCTTCATTGGCTTTTTGGGCCTCTTTTGCCATTTAGGTTAGTCTATTTTTAAGGTGTTATTTTCTTCAGCATTTTTGAGGGGTCTCCTTTAACAAGCTGTTGCCTCATTTTTCATGATTTTCTAGCATCACTCTCATTTCTCTATCCATTTTTCCCCTGCTACTCTTAATTTTTTTCACAATCCTTTTTGAGTTCTTCCATGGCCTGAGACCAATTCATGTTTTTCTTGGCATCTTTGGATGTAGGAGCTTTGACTTTGTTATCTTCTTCTGGTGGTATGTTTTGATCTTCCTTGTCACCAAGGATTTTTTCCACCGTACACTCATTTTCCCAGCCAATTACTTGACTTTTTTGTTCTTTGTTAATATAGCACTTTGCTTCCAGAGTGGAGAGTGCACCGTCCTAAGCTTCGGGGGTTTTGCCCAGCTGTTTTCAGAGACATTCCTAGGGGATTGTAAATTTTTAGTTCTTCCAAGGTCATGTGATCAAAGGAGAGGTGTTTACTCCTCTCCTGGTCTGTGCTCTGGTCTGTGAATGACCACAAGCAGTCTTTTCTTCCTTGGAAGTGTGAGAATTACTCTCTTTCCACCACTACCACAAACTCCACCATGCAAGCTCTTTTCCTCACCCTAAGACCACTCCCCAGAACTGTGACCCAGATCCAAGCATGGGCAAAGCAAGAGAATCCTGCCTCAGCACCAGCAAAGAGGTCCCTGCAATCCCTCTCTGGTCAGCCACTCAATCCCCCCACTATCTGTGGGGTGAGAGCTCCTGAAGCAGCCACTGCCACTGCCACCACCACCTGGGGCTGAGGTCAGACCATGCTCCTTTCTCATTCAGGTCTCACAGACCTTTCCTACTGACCTTCTAAGTTGTCTTTGATGTTTGTGGGTTGAGAAGTCTGGAAATCACTATAGCTGCCAGTGATTCAGTCCCCTGAGGCCTGCTCTGGACCTGTTTGTGCTTGTGTGGCCCACACTGTACTGCCCTCTTCTCTCAGACTGGTGCAACAGATCTTTCCTGTTGATCTTCCAGGTGGCCTCGGGGTATAAATTTGTTTCACTCTGTTATTTTGTGGGTTCTGCTGCTCTAGAATTTGTTTAGAATAATTTTTTTGCAGGGGGGAAGGCAGGGTAATTGGGTTTAAGTGACTTGCCCAAGGTCACACAGCTAGTAAGTGTGTCAAATGTCTGAGGTCAGATTTGAACTCAGGTCCTCCTGACTTCAGGGCCGGTGCTCCACTCACTGCACCACCTAGCTGCCCCTACAGTAATTTTTACAGGTTTTTTGGAGGGTTTGGGGGAGAGCTTAAGGAAGTCCCTGCTTTCGCTCCACCATCTTGGCTCCACCCCATCCTTCCTTCTCAAAGATGACTGAAATGACATCACTATGTTAGAGTCAAGTTACAATGCATCTGACTATGACTGATCAGACCAATACAAGCTCAGAATGCTCTATCACAGGTTGGGCACAAATGGTCCATGTGAGCATTTGGGGTGGATTCTCTAAATTTATGCATCTCACATTTTTTAACTACTTCAGTTCTGCTTTGCTCATAGAGCACAACACTTTCTGTGATGTGGACATGCCATGATGAACAATCCTGTTCTAGTATCTCCCATGTCCCATAATCAGTTCCAAAATTCTTAAGCTAGACCTTAAGAGTGTCCTTGTATCACTTTTTGTGAGCACCATATGAGTGCTTGCCCTGTGTGAGTTCTCCATAAAATAGTCTTTTTGGCTCATGGATGTTTGGCATTTGAACAATGTGGCCAGCCCATTGTAGTTGTGCTCTCTACAATGCTTGGCAGTTTAGTTCAAGAAAGGACCTCAGTGTCTGATATCTTATACTGCCAGGTGATATTCAGAATCTTCCTAAGACAATTCAAATGGAAGCATTTCAGTTTTCTGGCATGACATTGGGATACTGTGAAGCTTTCAGAGGCATACAACAATGAGGTCAGCACAATGGCTCTGTAATCCAGGGCTTCTTACACTTTTTCTACTCAAGACCCCTTTTTGCATTTTGGCAGCATTCATTGGCATTGTGTGGCATGACAGCATACTCAGTGCAAAGTGTGCATGCTGTGTGTTCAGAACCAAGGCTGTAGTGAAGTTGCATGATACGACATGGACAGGCCCTGCCAAGAACACCTTGGATTCATTACACATTTGATTTTTAATTAATTTTGGTTGTTATATGTTCAGAAACCTTTTACTACTGCCAAATTTTAAGAAGTGTTGCTGCAGGCCTTTAGTTTGGTAGTCAATATAATACCTCCTGTCTCTCACACTTGTCTTCAGAGACCCCCAAACACTGAGCTAGTTCTGGCAATGCCCGTGTCAATACTGCCAAAGTAAGCAAACTTATCCATAGCATTAAAAACTTCTCCATTTGTTGCAACCAATGGCTCTATGTATGGGTGATGGAGTACTTGTGTTTTCTTGGTGTTAATTGTTAGACCAAAATTAATACAAGCATGAGAAAAATGATCCATACTTTGTTGCATCTCAGCTTCAGAAGCTGCATTGAGTGTATAATCATCTGCAAACAGAAAATCATGCACTAACACTCCCTCCACTTTGGTCTTGGCTTGTAGCCTTTTCAAGTTGAAGAATTCACCATCAGTGCAGTAGCTGACCTTGATGCTGTGTTCCTCTTCATTGAAGGCATTTGACAACATGGCTGAAAATATCATGCTAAAAAAGCACGGTAGCATTTACCGGCACTAAGAGCACTGCTCATACTGGTATCTGGGTCACAGAAGTAGTTCTCAATCTCAGGGCAAGGAGGAGCACTGGTACATCACAGCTTGCAGCCTCAGGGGAACAGGGACCCTGGTCACAGTTCCAGGGTGGAAAGGAGTGCTTATGGTCACTCACAGACCTGTGTACAGTACAGGAGAGTAGTAAACATGCCTCTCCCTTGATCATACAATCTTGAAGGAACTGAAAACTTACAGGTCCCTAAAATTACCCCTGAAAACAGTTGCACAAAAACCCTAAAGCTCAGGTGGTGCCCCCTCCATTCAAGAAGCAGAGCCCCACTTTAGCATAGAGTTAAAAGGCAAGAAATAGGCTGGAAAATAAGCAAACAGTAGAAAAAGATCCTGACTATTAAAAGTTACTATGGTAACAGGAAAGATCAACACACAAACTCAGAAGAAGACAATAAAACAAAAACTCCTACATCTAAATCTGCAAAGGAAAATACGAATTGGCCCCAGACCATGGAAGAGCTAAAAAAGAATTTTACAAATTAAGTAAAAGAGATAGAGGAAAATTGGGAAGAAAAATGAGAGTTATACAAGAAAATCATTTTTTAAAAAACAGTCACTAGGTTGGTAAAGGAGGCTCAAGAAATAATGAAGAAACCAACACCTTAAAAAACAAAAACAAAATAGACCAAACGGTAAAAGAGCTACAAAAATGCAATAAGGAGAAGGATGCCTTGAAAAGCAGCATTGGCCAAATGGAAAAAAGATATACAAAAATTTTCTGAAGAGAAGAACTCCTCAAAAAGAAGAATTGACTAAATTGAAAAAAAAGATACAAAAATTCATTGAAGAAAAGAACTCCTTAAAAATTAGAAGTGGCCAAATGGAAAAGGAGGTACAAAAGCTAACTGAAGAAAATGATGCCCTAAAAATTAGAATTGAGCAACTGGAAACTAATGACTTAATGAGATGTCGAGAAACAGTCAAACAAAATCAAAAGAATGAAAAAGATAGAAGAAAATGTGGAATATCTCATTGGAAAAACAACTGACTTGGAAAGTAGATCTAGGAGAAATGATTTAAGAATTATTGGATTATCTGAAAGTCATGATCAAAATAACAGCTTAGACATCACATTTCAAGAAATTATCAAGGAAACTAACCTGATAGTCTAGGAGATAAAATATAAATTGAAAGAATCCACCAATAGCCTCCTGAAAGAGATTTCAAGAATAAAATTCCCGGGAATATTATAGCCAAATTCCAGAGCTCCCAGGTCAGGGAGAAAATCTTGTGAACATCCAAAAAGAAACAATTCAAATATGGTGAAGCCACAGTCAGGATAACACAAGATTTAGCACTTTTTACATTAAAGGATCCAAGGGCTTGGAATGTGATATTCCAGAAGACAAAAGAACTAGGAATACAATGAAGAAGCATCTTCCCAGAAAAACTGAATATAATCATTCAGTAGAAAAAAAAATGGATATTCAATGAAAAAGAGGAGTTTCAAATATTCCTAATGAAAAGACTAGAGCCGAATAGGAAATCTAGCTTTCAAATATAAGACACAAAAGAAGCATAAAAAGGTAAACAGGAAAAAGAAATCATAAGTGATTCAATAGGGTCAAATTGTTTGCATTCCTACATGGGAAAATCATACTTGTAACTCCTAAAAACTTTCTCATTATTAGGGCAGTTAGAAGGAGTATACATAGAAAGCACAGGATTAAATTGAATATGATGGGTTGATTATCTTAAAAAAATTAAAGAGTGAGAAAGAAGAATGCACTGGGAGAAGGGGAGAGGGAGAGGTAGAATGATGGAAATATTCTGAAATAAAAGAAACCTGAAAGAGATTTTACAGTGAAGGTAAAGATAATGGAGGGGTGGAGGGTGTTGGGGGAGCACATGAACCTTGCTCTCATCAGAATTGGCTCAAAGAGCGAATAACATACAACTCAGTTGAATATAAAAATCTCTTACCATACAAGAAAGTAGGATGGAAAGGGAATAAGAGAAGGTGGGGGGTGCTGATATAAGGGAGGGCAAAGTGTGATAGGTATAAGTCAGAAGCAAAATGCTTTTGAGAATAAATAGGGTGAAAGAAGAAAGAGAGAGAGAGAGAGAGAGAGAGAGAGAGAGAGAGAGAGAGAGAGAGAGAGAGAGAGAAGGATTAACAGGGGATAACAGGGGAGAAATAGCAAGGATGTATTTCATATGTATTTCTATGTACATAGAAGTATGTATAATACGACTATGTATTTCATAGTTGATAATCATTACTGTGAAAAAAATTTACAGCAAGTTTCTCTAACAAAGACCTCATTTCTCAATTTTATGGAAAACTGAGTCAAATTTATAGAAATAAGAGCATTTATCAATTGATAAATGGTCAAAGGATGTTAACAGGCAGTTTTCAGACAAAGTAATCGAAGTTACCTATAGTCATATGAAAAATGCTCTAAATTGCTATTGATCAGAGAAATGCAAAATTAAATTAATTTCGAGATACCAACCCACACCTATCAGATTGGCTAATATGTCAGAAAAGGAAAAGGAAGAATGTTGGAGGGGATGTGGGAAAATTAAAACACTAATGCACTGTTGGTGAAGTTGTAAACTGATTCAACCTTTCTGGAGGGCAATTTGGAACTATGCTGAAAGGGCAATAAAACTATGCATACCCTTTGGTGAAGAAAAATCACTATTAGGCCTGTATCCCAAAGAGATTTTTTTAAAAAAGGAAAAGGACATACATTACAAAAATATTTACAGCAACTCTTTTAGTGGCAGCAAAGAATTGAAATTGAGGGGATGCCCATCAATTGGGCAATGGCTGAACAAGTTGTTGCATATGATAGTGATGGAATACTATTTTGCTGTAAGAAATGACGAGCAGGGAGCTCTCAGAAAAACCAAGAAAGACTTACACGAATTGATGCAAAGTGAAGTGAGCAGAACCAGGAGAACATTGTACACAATAACAGCAATACTGTATAATGATCTACCATGAATAATTTAGCTTTATTCAGCAATATGCTGATCTAAGACAATTCTGAAGGACTTGTGATGAAAGGTGCTATCCTTCTCCAGAGAAAGAACTGGTGAAACCTAATGCAAATCAAAGATGCTTTTTATTCATTTTCTTTTTTTTTCTTGGGTTTTTTTTGTCTATGTTTTCTTTCACAGAATGACTTACATGGAAATGTGTTTTGCCTGAATACACATATATAACTTATGTCAAATTGCTTGCCTTATCAATGAGGGGGGGTAGGAGAGGAAGGAGAAAATTTGGAATGCAAAATTTGAAAAAAAAAGAATGTTAAAATTGTTTTTACATGTAATTGGGGAAAAATAAAATATTTTTAAAAGCATTTATTAAGTACCCTACTATATGTCAAGAACAATGTCCCCATAAATCTTCAGTTTAGTATATGGGTTGGAGTTCAAGGCTGGTGATGTCCCTACAGTGTTATAGTGTTATAGACTACTTTGTTACAGATTCCCAGAGCAAAAAGAGAATGTTTGTAGCAGGAAGCCCATTTAGACAATGAGGGTGAGGGTGAATACAAGGGTCTAAGGAACCCTGCTCACCATCCTACTCTACCAGTGCTACACTGTGAGTCTTTTCTTTAAATATATGTGTGTGTACAGACATATGTGCATTTTATACATGTGTGTATATGTTATATATAGTTTCAAATATTTATTATTATTCAATATTATATAAAATATATGCATGTGTATGTGTACATACATATATACATGCATACATATACATGTATACATATATACATCTATATATACGTATATGTGTGTATAGGTATAGATAGATAGATAGATAGATAGATAGATAGATAGATAGATAGATAGATAGATAGATAGATAGATAGATAGACAGATATGGAGAGGGAGAGAGAGAGAGCTCCAAATTGCTTTCCAGAATAGCTAGACTAGTTCACAATTCCAGCAACTTTTTTTTTCCCCACAGCCCTCCAACATTTGTCATTTTTTCTTTTTTTTTTAATCATCTTTGCCAATCTGATGAGTGTTATATGTTACCTCAAAGGTAAAAGAGTACCTGACAAGTTCTTTTATTTCTTCTTTATTGTATGTGAATACATTTTTCATGTTTTGTGCTAGTAATTTGGTTTTCTTATTTTTTAAAAGAATTAGCTAATTGTTTTATCTATTATATTGGGTTTTTTCAAAGAATCAATTTAAAGAATCAATCCCTTATTTTGTTTATTAATTCAATGAAGTTTTACTTTTGCTTTCAGTTTCATTAATATCTTTTATTTTAGGGATTTATATTTTAGTGTTTAATTGGAGTTTTCCTTGATTTTTAAATTTCATGTCCATTTTATAGATCTCTTTTTCCTCTTTTTATTCATGAAAATATTTAGAGATGTAAAATTTCACCTCTGTACAGCTTGTCTACATCCCCAAATTTTTGGTGTGTTGTCTCATGGTTGTTACTATCTTTAACAAAATTACTATTTCTATTATTTGTTCTTTTACTCACCTATTCATTAAGATTAATTTTTTTTAGTTTCCAATTACTTTTTAATCTTTTCTTCAAAAGCCCTTTATTGGATAGAATTTTTCATATTATTCTCTTAAAAGATACATTTAATATTTCTGTTTTTCTACATTTGTTTTTGAGGGTCTTACCCCTTAATGCATGGTTTGGTTTTATAAAGGTGTCATAAACAGCTGAAAATAGGCATATTGTTTTTCTATTCCTGTTTGATATTCTTGAGAGGTCTAATATATCTAATTTTTCTAAGATTCTGTTGAAGTCTTTAACTTTGCCTTAGGGGGTGGGGATGGGAGGGTTTTATCCAAGTCAGAGAGAGATAAATTGAAGTTTCCCACTATTGTGGTTTTGTGACTATTTCTTATCAAATTTTCATTTAACTTTTCATTTAAGAATTGTGCCTTTTGGTACATGTATACATAAAAAAATACACACGTACATATATGTATATTGTAGCATTTATATTAATTTATTGTCTGTGGTACTTTTCAGCAAAATGTCATTTTTCCATTTATCACTTTTACTTATGTCAATTTTTACAATTACTTTGTCTGAGATCATGATTGCTACTACTGCTGGGAAGGAGATCTTGGGTATGAGAAATTACTGAAACACTAGTGCAATGACAGGAAGCTAAACAGATGCAGTGGGTGGTAATATGACTGTCAGACCAATAGAGTTAGATCATTAGACTTGGAGTTAGGAAGATCTGAGTTCAAATCTGGCCTCAGATACTTAATACCTATGTGACCTTGGTCAGGACACTTAACTTCTGTCACACACAATTTCCTCATTGGTAAAATGCGGATAATAATAGCAGCTAATTCAAAGGTTTTTTTGTGAGGATCCGATGAGATAACATATGTACAATTCTTTGCAAATCTGAAAGTGCTATAAAATGCTATTTAGGGATCTTCATGTGGCCCACATATGACCAGAAGTCATAGAGTACTGAGACTACCAGATGTGAATATTTGTGTAACACTAACTCCATATGAAGCCTTTTGGATGTGTGGTTTCAAGTAAATCACTCTTAAGCTTATAGAAAGATGACATATCTCTCCGTCAATTATGCAGTAAGAGCTGAATTAGTTGTGTGCCATTATCTGAATTGCTTCCTTACATTGTGGGAATGTTTATGTGATGCTGGCCTCACATAGGCTTTGTTTGTGTGGTTCTATAGCAACTATCCTTATTCATAGGGAAAGAAAATGTGTCTTTGTGTCAATTATTCAGCAAATGTGTTTAATTAGTTGGGCACACTTATTTGAATTGGCCCATCAGGTGACACTCTTTGCAAATCTTAAAGTGCTACATAGTTGTTATCTAGGGATCTTCATTTGACCTTATACATGGTCAGAAGTCATAGTGGACTAAGGTTACAGGATGGGGATGTTTGTATGACACAGGTTCTACATGGGGCCCTTTGGACTGTTGCATTTCTAAACCAGTTTGTGGTACATAGTGTACAATTCCTCAACCAATTTTCCACAGTTTGTGAAGAGCTGTCAGCTCTTTCTCTTAGGATCCAACAAACTGAAACAACTCTCAATATTTTGGATGCAAAGCTATCATCTATTCCCGAGTCTAGAAGATGTTAAATTTGAAATATCTATTGTAAGTGTTAATGGTGTTACAAATGGTCTTGAAGCCCCCTCAGGTCAACAGTCATCTCTGTCTCCTCAATCTAAGGAGAAGAGTATACAAGACACTGGACCACAGAAATGTGAAGCAGCTGCAGAACATATCTTAACTGTAGCCAAAGATCCAAGACATGCCAGATATCTCAAAATGGTTCAAATGGGTGTTCCTGTGATGGCAATAAGAAACAAAATAATATCTGAAGGACTGGACCCAGATCTTCTTGAGAGGCCAGATGCCCCAGTGCTTGATGGGGAAGGTGAAGCAAATGCCAAAGAGAGTTCAGATAGTGAATCTTCTTTTAGTGACTGAATTTCATGTTGACCACATAGAATTTATATATCTACATAATACATACATGTATAGAAGGAGGGATGTTTTGACAGCTTATATCCTTTAGACCTAAGGTGAAATCCATTTCTATTATATTGGAGAGTGACAACTTCCAGAGATCATCTTTTTTACAAAATATTTACTAGCCTAAGGTTTTTCAGCTCTTCATAATGGCTTCTAATCACAAATTGAAAAATATTATCTAGGAATCATCTTAATTTGTGCAAATTTTCTATAATGACTAACCTGAATTTTGTTTGCCCCATAAAGGAATTAATAGCCAGCCACACAATCAGCCAAAAATTATTTCTGTATTTTAAAAATGCAAAGGATTTTTTATTATCATGGTAGATGAGTAACTTGACAAATGTGCATCTTATTACCACATGGAAGAATCTATAGCCCCAGTGTACCTGAATAAGTAAAAATTAAATAGCCTAATTAAAATAAAGCATAATGGTATTACAAGCACTAAGCTGTGATACTTGAGTGATGCAATATAAGTTCAAAGACAAAAACCATTTACTTTGAGTTTAATAGCAGGTAATATACTTCCTAATTAGCTCTACCCAAACATTGAACTTGATTAAATTGTGGAGTCTGTACTAATCATTTCAGCATGGAAATGTTCACATGGAGTTCACTTCCATAACATTTACTAAATAATTTTCTGTCCAAATGACAATGCAGCTCAAAATCACCAAATTACCTATGGAGACTTCAAGGTGTGGCTGTGAAGACCATTCTCTTACTGTTTACTAGAGATCACCTTTCAGCACAAGGTCACAGATAACAGTCAACACTGGCTGTCAATATAATGTCCTCTTGAAAGAGTTAGCTAAGCATCTGCGTTACCCCTCATGTCTCCCTGCTCAAAAAGAGCAATTAATTTGCATATGTTGTAGGAACCTCTCACCTTTAGAAACAATTCTCTATAAACAACAGTGCACAACAAGGAATAGCTGAAGAAGTCTCTAAAACATGTTACATGGAGAAATTTAGAAACAGTAGATGGTGCTGTTACCCAATCTCTGAATTGGCCTAAATTTACTGTTTTATTCTAGAAATATAGAACTGTTCTATTTCTCCTCTGATCTGAAGCTAGATTTGATCAGAGAATAGCTGGTGGTTTTGTGAAAACCACAAACCCAGTATATTGGGGGAACTGGTTCCAACCAGACAGATAACAGTCAGGATTGAAGAGACAACTGGGTCA
Source organism: Phalanger gymnotis (assembly GCA_028646595.1). Taxonomy (NCBI): domain Eukaryota; kingdom Metazoa; phylum Chordata; class Mammalia; order Diprotodontia; family Phalangeridae; genus Phalanger; species Phalanger gymnotis. The sequence goes on along the minus strand of CM053622.1, from coordinate 43,291,560 downwards.
AATTCCTAGTCAAATTGAATAGTGCCTTACACACCCACAGGGAGGAGCTTTCTGCCGTTTTTGAACATGGGATGTATGAAGAGGGGGGAGACATTCTTACACATATAAAGGAGAAAACATACCACGGGTATATTGGGAAGAGTACAACCCAGGAAGAAGAGGACCAGTCCTGCCCTGAGGGCTGGAATGAGCTGGATTAAAACTATGAAAGTGAACTCCTTTTGCAAGCAGCACTCCCTCTTCCTAAGGAAGAGCTAACATTTTCCAATTCCTTTGGATTCCTCAATGATAAATTGTCTTTGATACCCAAGTCTCTGTGCCAAGTGTACTGTATTTCCCCATGTATAATACGAACCTTTTTTTTGAAAAATTTGGGGTCTAAAAACTGGGTGCATCTTATACAGTGGTTGTAGATTTTTTACTTGCGTTTTCTGTTTTTTCACACTTGTTATCTTTGCGCTCATTGTTTTGCATTTGTTACCGGCATATTAGGTTATGTTTTAACACATTCTGCCCAGAAATGGCTCAGAAAAGATTTTCATACAGTGCTGAATTCAAGTTAAAAGTGATCCAGTTTGCAAAAGTGAATGGAAATCATGCTACTGAACGAAAGTTTGGTCCTCCTCCAACTGAGAAAACAATCTGAAACTGGCTATGAGAAGGAGAAACCCTACTGAAAACGATACAGCAGAAGAAGGCCATGAGAGGCAAGTCAGCAAAATGACCCAATTTAGAGAGGGAATTGAAGATATGAATTCAAGAGCAAAGGGCAATTGGAATTCCTGTGTCCACAAAGATGGTTCAGCATGAGGCAAGAAGAATTGTTGATGAAAAAGAAGTTACTGATTTCAAAGGAGGACACAATTGGTGCTTCAGGTTCATGAAATGGAATGGACTAAGCATGCATACACACACAAGACTTGCCCAAAAGATGCCTGAAAGCTATGAGCAGAAGGTCCTTGAATTTCATCATATTATTGTGTGAATTTTATATTGAATAAAACTTGAGTTCAAAAACTTTATGTAATACATTTTTTTTTTAAATTTCGGGCCCTCAAATTAAGGTGCTTCTTATACATGGGCAAATATGGTATTTATAAAAATATCCTTGATATTGTTGACCATTTTTCTCCTCCAAATGAATTTTGCCATTTTTTCCTAGAATTTCTTTGGTAGTTTGGTATAGTACTGAATAAATGAATTAATGTAGGTAGTGTTGTTTTTGTTATATTGTCTTGACTTACTCATGAATAATTAATACTTATTGGCATATAATTGGGTGAAATAGAAGTTAATTTCCTTTATCTCTTCTTTAGTGGTTGTCAATACATTTTTTTCATGTTTTATGCTACTAATCTGGTTTTCTTCTTTTTAAACTTGTTAGCTAATTGGTTTTTTCAAAGAATCACCTACTTTTTCTAGTTATTAATTCGATGAAGTTTTTTTTTTTTGCTTTCAATTTTCTTTTTTTTTATTTTAGGGAGTTCAATTTTGGTGTTTAATTGGGGGCTTTTAATTTGTTTGTTTTCTGGATTTTTTAGTTTCATGCCCATTTATTGATCTTTTTTTTTCTTTTTTATTAATGAAAATATATAGAGATACAAATTTTCCCCAAAATATTGGTGTGTGGTCTCATAGCTATTACTATCTTTAATTAAATTATTGTTTCTATTATTTTCCCTTTTAATTAGTCATTTTTTAAGACTGGTTTGGGGGTGTGAGGGATATCTCGATGGGTGAAGTCTCCTCAGGGGATTAATGATTCCCTGTGTGCCCCCAGGCAATTGTTGAAACTGCACATTCTCGCAAAACAGCATCTGCAAATAACTGGCATTGCAGAGGGAAAAAAACCTGCCTTACAGAACATCCTGACATCCTGACCCCCTTATCAAACTCACATCCCATCCTGTTTTTAAGCATGTAGCAGAAAGATTATTAAAAGATTTCCTTTTCCTTGTCTCTGGGTAAAGTTTTACTGTCTTTCATTGCTGGAGATTTTTGCAAATAGATTGTAAACCCCAAACTCCAACCAAGGAAGATAAGGGGATAGTCAGAGGGGGAGAGGGAAATGGGGGCTTCACATTAGGGTATAAAAGGATTATGATTACTATAACCAATTTGCATCCCCTGTCTGGTGCTACTCTGAGGGTTGAGGGGCATGCTCTTTTTCATAAGAAAGTAATAAACTCCTTTCTGCTTCTAAGTAATTTAGCCTCTGAATATATTTTGGGGAGTGGTCTCTGTCCCACACAGGGGGGTAGATTTATCTAGCTCAGAAAGAGATAAATTGAAGCTACCCACTATTATGGTTTTACTATTTCTCCTTGTAACTCACTTAGCATTTCTTTTAAGAATTTAGGCATTATGGGGGGTGGGGCCAAAATGGCAGCTGGAAAGCAGGGACTACCTTGAGCTCCCCACCAAGTCCCTCCAAAACCTATAAAAAATGGCTCTGAACCAATTCTAGAACTGCAGAACCCACAAAGTGGTGGAGAGAAGCAGGACTCCAGCCCAGGATAGCCTGGATGGTCCCTAGGTAAGGTCTATCCCACACGGAGCTGGGAGCTGAGGGGAGTGGAGCTGAGCCAAGCAGAGCCCAGCGTGGGCAGCGCGGACCGACCAGACCACAGACCAACCAGACCAGGAGCCGGGCAGAGCATGCCCTAGCGCCCTGAATTAGTGAGCTGTGCCATTTACCAGACCACTCAACCCACAAACACCAAAAACAATGGAGAAGGTTAGTGGGAAAAGCTGCAGGGACTGAGTTTGTGGTTCAGCCACTGCCCCTGAGGCAGGGGAGGTGGGGCAGCTACAGAACTACAGCTGCAGTTGCTTCTGGCCCCAGGCCCACCTGGTGGGAGGAATTAAGTGGCCGATCAGAGCAGGAGTGAAGAGCCTGCTGAAGATCTAAGTCCAGTCCGGGTAGGGGGTTCTTGGGAAGGAGGAGTGCTGGTGTGGCAGCATATCTGCCCAAGCATGGAACATAGAACTCTTTAGTCCACAAGCAGTCATATCCCGCTGAAAAACTCAAGGATCAAGTAAGTTGGCTGGGAACATGGCCAGGTGGTAAAAACACACCCAGATTCAGTCTCAGACTCTGGAATCTTTCTTTGGTGACAAAGAAGACCAAAACATACAGTCAGAAGAAGTCAACAAAGTCATAGAGCCTACAACGAAAACCTCCAAGAAAAACATGAACTGGTCTCAGGCCATGGAAGAGCTCAAAAAGGATTTGGAAAAGCAAGTTAGAGAAGTAGAGGAAAAATTGGGAAGAGAAATGAGAAGGATGTGAGAAAACTATGAAAAACAAGTCAATGACTTGCTAAAGGAGACCCAAAAAAATACTGAAAAATATACTGAAGAAAACAACACCT
>CM053622.1:43263084-43287686 GCA_028646595.1 Phalanger gymnotis | reverse complement strand
GCCACAGCTCAGTGATTCTTGGCCCTAAGGCCTACTCACCAGATCTCCTTAGCCCTGGTGTATCCTGGTGAAGCCCTGTACTCTGCTCCCAGTATGGTGTGATAGACCCTTCCCAGTGACCATCCAGGCCATCCCGGGCTGGAGACTTGTTTCCCTCTGTTATTTCGTGAGTTCTGTAGCTCTAGAATTTGTTCAGAGCCATTTTTTACAGGTGTTTGGAGGGATTTGGGGTAGAGCTTAAGCAAGGCCCTGTTTTCTAGCCACCATCTTCCCTCCACCCCCTTGAAGCATTTTTTCACATAGCTGTTGATGACTGGCTCTTCTTTTGAGAATTGTTTATTCATATTCTTTGACCCTTTGCCCATTATACAGTAGCTCTTCTTACATATATGAATGTCAGTCAACTAGAACATATTACACACCTACAATGAGCCAAGTACTATGCTAATTACTGGGGATACCAAAAAAATCCACTCCCTGCCCTCAAGGAGCTCACAGTCTAATGGGGTAGACAACATGCAAGCAACTATGTACGAATAAGATACATCTACCCTAAATTAGAGATAATCCCAGAAGGAAGGCACTAAGATTAAGGAGGACTAGGAAAGGTTTCTCACAGAAGGTAAGATTTAGCTGAGCCTCAAAGGAATCAAGGAAGTAGAAATGAGGAAGAATAGTGTTCTAGGCATGGGGGCCAGCCAGTGAAAATGATCAGAGTTGGGAGATGGAGTATCTTCAAGAAACAGTAAGGTTGTTGGTGTCATGGGATGACAGAATATAAGGATGGGAGTAAATTGCAATAAGATTGGAAGGGGGTGAGTTATGAAGGGCTTTAAAAGCTAGAGGATTTTGTATTTAATACTAATTTAAAGATAATAGGGAATCGCCATAGTTATATTTTGTTTTGTTTTGTTTTGTTTTTAAATGGGGAGCGGGATAATGTGGTAAAAATGGCATGGGCGATGTCTTTTGATTCTCAGACAAATTAGATTTAAGTGAGGCAGAGTTACTCAAAGTAGTCAGCCTCGCTCTGTCTTCCAGAATCATCCAAGTCCACTGGCAAGACAAAGTCAAGATGACTAGAGATGGCTCAGGATGCAGTGGATGATCTTGGTATCCTCCACATCTGACTGAACTTAAAGTGTACCGCAGCATCTGCTTCAGCCGCCTTCATGGACATTGGAACAAATTGTTTTCATCTACCCGTTCAACCAGGGAAGTCTTCACATGCTTGGGGTAGACATCCTCCTAACTTATTGAAGAGTCTGAGACCCCTCAGTTACTCTAAATCTGGTTTAGCCCATCTACTGAAATGGTTTACCAGGGTGTGGCCACAGGGCACGCTACAGCTTCTCAGAGGCAAAGGTGAGAGAGTTGGGTGAATCAGGTGGAAAGCAGCCCTGAAAAGGGCTTGGCGTCCCTCATACCAGAGGTACTAGCCTTCACTAAATGCAGCTACACCCCAACAGGAGGAGAGAAAAAAAGAGAAAGAAAGTAGGGAGGAAGAGCATGAGAGGGAGAGAGAGAAAGAGAGCATTTATTAAGCTTTTACTTTGTCATAGGAGTCAAGCTATATCACTTTGGACAGGTGAGTTTACCTCTCTGTGCTTCATTTAATTTATCTGCCAAATGAGGAGGATGGACCCCCTAACCTCTAAGTTTTTCTAGATCTAAACCAATAACAACTGGAAAATTCTGTATTCTTGTCCCATACTATTTGTGGTAGGCTTTCTTCGTGCATGTCAACTTGTTTCTGTGCTTAGATACAGACTGATCTTTCATGTAAAGTTAGCTAGAAAAAATAAGAAATGGCAATATGTTGCTAAGCCACAATAGAAGCAGCTAGACAATCAAATATAAAATCCTTTGTTTTGCTCTTCTACTAGAGTCAGAGTCAAGATGGTGGAGTGAGATAGGAATATACTGGGATAACGAGAAAGGGAGAAGTAGAATGGGGTAAACTATCTCACATAAAAGAGACAAGAAAAAGCTTTTGCAGTGGAGGGGAAGAGAAGGAAGGTGAAAGTGAGTGAGTGAACCTTACTCTCATCAAAATTGGCTCAAAGAGGGAATTACATACATACTCAATTGGATATAGAAATCTACCTTACTCTACAGAAAAGTAGGAGGAGAAGGGGATAAGAAAAGGGGAGAGTGACAGAAGGGAAGGCAGATTGGGGGAGGGGGTAGTCAGAAGCAAAATATTTGGGGGGAGGGACAGGGGAAAAGGAGAGAAAGAATAGAATAAATGGAGTGGATAGGATGGAGGGAAATACAGTTAGCAATAGTAACTGTGAAAAAAATTTGAAGCAAGTTTCTCTGATAAAGGCCTCATTTCTCAAATATATAGAGAACTGAGTCAAATTTATAAAAATAAGAGCCATTCCTAACTGATAAATGATCAAAAGATATGAACAATCAGTTTTCAGATGAAATAAAGCTATAGCCATATGAAAAATGCCCTCACTATTGATTGATGAAATGCAAATTAAAACGATTATGAGGTAGCACCTCATACCTAATAGATTGGTTAACAGGACAAAAAAGAAAACATATTTAGGGGATATGGGAAAATTGAGATATTAATATACTGTTGGTAGAGTTGTGAACTGATTCAACCATTATATAGAGCAAATCGGAATTATGCCCAAAGGCCTATAAAACCATGCATACACTTTGACCTAGAAATACCACTATTAGGTCTGCAAAAGAGATTTAAAAAAAAACATAAAGGAAAAGGACCTATATGTCCAAAAATATGTATATCAGCTTTTTTCTGGTGGCAAAGAGCTAGAAATTGAGGGGATGCCCATCAGTTGGGGAATGACTGAACAAGCTAGTATAGCTAGTATAGAATAGTATTCTGACAGAATACTATTGTGCTACAAGAAATGATGAGCAAGATGTACAAAAGTATTTATAGCAGTTCTTTCTGCTATAGCAAAGAATTAAAAACTGAGAGGATGCCTTTCAATTGAAGAATGGCTGAACAAGTTGTGATATATGAATGTGATGAAATACTATTGTGCTATATGAAATTATGCAGGGGATGGTTTCAGAGAAACCTGGGAAAACTTGCATGAATGGACACAAAGTGAGTGAGCAGAATCAGGAGATATATAGATACACACACACACACAAACACATATATGTATATATATATACACATACACATATACATATGTACATATGTGTGTGTTAACAATATTATAAAATTAATCAACTTTGAAAGGTTTAGTGACTCTGATCAATGCCATACCCAGAATGTTTCCAAAGGACCTATATGATGAAACATGCTATCCACTTGCAGATAAAGATGATGGATTCAGAGTGCAAATTGAATCACAAATTCTTTAATTTCTTTCTTTTTCTTTTTTGGATTTGGCTGGTACAGGAATTTGTTTTGAATGATTGTACTTATTTGATATGGACTTTGTTTTTCTTACCTTCTCAATGAGTAAGGGATGGAGAGAGGAAAGGAGAGAATTTGGAACTGAAAATAAAGTAAAATTGAATTTTTCAAAAGATGATAAAAATGTTAATAATAAAGATTAAATTTTAAAGTGGAAAAAATAAAGTCCTTCATAACCTGTCTTCTTATTGTCTTTCCAGTTTTCTTACATGTTACTCTGTAAGGGTAAATCTCTTACCCCATACTCCCAGGCCTTTGTCCAGCAAAGGCCTGATCTCGCTGGCAATGATGAGACCGGAAGCCAAGATGGTGAAATAGCTCCGTTTAATTAAGACAGTGACCAGATTTTATAGCCTTCCTTACGTAGTACTAGGACTGCCTTGATCCGCCTACTCTCCGCCTACACCCCGCCTACTCTCTGCCTATTCTTCTTCTGTTCTCTTCCTATTCTCCTCCCCTTTCTTCCCGCACTCTCCCCATGATTCACCTGTACTCAGGTGAACCCGGAAAAGAACCCTGCACCACGTTGCCAACAAGGGCGAGACCCTTCCTCCAAACTCCATCTTGTTCCTCCCATACCTCAGAACCCTGAGGTTATCTCAGCAGGTTCAGGGCACGGAGGTCCAACGATGCTTTAGGGTCGGCTCTAACTCGTCCCATTACATTACTCCTTACCCTATACTCTGCAATCCAGCGACATTGGCTTCCTTGCTGTTCCTCAAACAAAACACTCCATCTCCCAGTTTCAGGCATTTTCACTGACTGCCCCCACCCCACCATGCGTGGAATTCTCTCTCTCCTTGTTCAGCTTCTTGGCTTCCCTGGCTTCCTTCAAGTCTCAGCTAAAATCCTATGTTCTTCAAAAAGTTTTTCCCATTCCTCCTTAATCTGAGACTACTCTGCCCCAACGTATTATGTATGTGTGTATACAGATATGTTCATATGCATAGTTTATGTATGCATATTGTATACATATATGTATACCCATTGTATGCATATATACATTCATGTATTGTATATGTATGTGTATATATATGTATATAAATATATATGTATATATGTATGTATGTATATATATGTGTATATGTGTATATATATATATATATATATATATATATATATATTGTTTGTACATAGACATCTGCATGTTGTCTTCTTCTGTAGACTTGAGATCCTTTATGGCAGGGACTGTCTTTTGACTTTCTCTGTATTCCCAGAACTAAGCGCAGTACCTGGTGCATAGTTGGCACTTCATGCTAGGTGACTTGACTTGGACAGCAGTAAGGTTGCAAAACTTATTCTGTTATAGGCTTACACCAGATTCCTACAAGTCATCAAGGTCTCAGACCAGAGTCTCCCAGTGAGCGTGGCTTGAGCCAGGTATAACTGATCAGGGAGAAGACCAGGCCCTTCACTGTTCAAGGAGGTAGGAACACAGTGTTCACTGATAAGACGGAAGGAGCCTCCAATCTGTGAAACAGGGCATCTCTGGATAGGAATAGCTCTGTCCCAGATGAGGCCAGCATCATACAAGTGCATCCGCTGTAAGCATGAAGGTTGCACTTTCTTAAATAAAATGGAACTGGTATACTAAAGATTACCAGGGAAACAGTTTTCAAAACAAAGATCATTTGTTCTGGACAAAAATAGAGTCCTTAAAATATTTTTCACTGTATAAATGGTTGGATGTTCACAATAGATGTTCATTTTTCCCTCTTTGATATGTTTTTGTAATAGTCTGCTCAGTTAAAGAAGGGTTCACTCCCTAACAGAATTGGAGTAATTTTTTAAAAGAAAGGGGAGTTTTTCAGTGACTCCAAAGACTACAAAACCTCTGTGATGACTGCAACTTTATTTCATGTTTGACAATTCCTTCCCTAAGACTATAAGTCTTTTTTCCTCTTCATATTGGAGAGGAAACATTTTTAGCCTTGGGGAAAGGAAGTCTGTGTTTAAAGAGGTGGAAATAAGGAGGAAGAGGAGGCAAAGTTTCTTACATTGAAGAAATATTGGGGAGGGAAAAGCAATACCTTTTAATAGGATGAGTGTGATTTGCCATATGGGACAATCTGAGTGGTTTGGCAGAACTGAGTTGTTCAACAAATTGAATATAACATGTATACTTTGGCCACATAATGAGAAGGGTGGACTCTTTGGAAAACACCCTGATGTTGGGAAAGATTAAAGGCCAAAGGAAAGGGGGATGGCAGAGGATGAGATGGATGTCATGGAAATAATGAACATGAATTTGGACTTGAAGTGGAGGATAGACAGGCCTGGTGTGCTGTGATCCATGGGATTACAAAGAGTCAGACATGACTGAACAGCTTAACAACAAAATGTGTACAGAGATCGAGTTGTAATCATCTGGGTGCCTAGAAAGAATTGGAAAGGAAGAAAGGGGAAGATTTGAAGGCACCTTACAGTTACAGGTTCGTAAGCAAGAAATCAAATTGAACCAGTGACCTATGGGCCAAAACTTAACACTGTAAAACCGGTAAATTACCCTTTGGATGACCCACTCAAGAAGTTATATAATGAATTCAAGACTTTTCTAAAGGAGTAGAAGCCACATCAAGCCAAAATTAGAACACAGTCAGAATATATGAAACATGATTTCGAAACAGAGAAGTATTAAGTGTAATCAATGTCCCAGAGTTTATTGGTGGAGATCAATGCCCTACACCTATGTGTACGATGGGCAGAGTTGGCCAGGGTGGAAGAGAGGAGAGTACTTGAATCTCTTCAAGTCTTTTTAGGCTTCAGGCACTTCTGGCTTCCATCTTCAAGAGAGAAGATGGGCAATATCACTTCAGGTTGCTGAAGGAAAAATCTATGGAAAGAAGCTCACACAGAGGGGTCTGCATGCTCCATCATGTCCCTATCTCCAGCTTACTATACTAGAGACTTCAGAGAACTTGCCCTTCTGTGGGATTTGAGATTTTCTCTCTCTCTGGTTGAGCTGAATTACCTCACTCCCAATGGGAGTATTCCTTCACTTGGTATTATCTGTTATACATTTTCTTATGTATACTGATTTCTCTGGTCTCTTTTTTGTTTTGGGGGAGTTGGCTATCAACTCAGATAAATGGGTTTCTTGGCTACCTACTATGTGTGTTCATTGTGGAACTGATATTTGGTGGAAAGATAAGTAAGCCTTGCATATAAAGCATGAGATGGTCTTGCTCCCCTGAATTGAAGAAACAGCCATCAGAAGTTAGCTTAAATCTAAAAATCACATCCTTTAGACTAATAATATTTAAGAGAGCAGATTGATATAATTCTAATCTGGTAATCCCTCTCTCTGAGGAGAGAAGAATGTCTCCCAATCTTCTGCTTCCCTTTGTAGCAGGAAATAAAAAAGAAAGAAGGGGGAAGAAGAGGTTAGAGATGTCTATTCTGCCTCTCTTTGAGCCACACGATGATTCCCCATGTTATGTGTGTGGGACAAGCTTCACAATCTAAGATTAACAAATTCCTGTGGTAAATCAAAAAAGGCAGGGAAGAAACAAACAATAAGCATTTATGGTGTGCCAAGCACTGTGCCAAGCACTTACAAATATTATTTTATCCTCACAACAACCTTGGGAGGTAGGTACTATTATGGTCCCCACCCTACAGATGAGGAAATTGAGGTAGACAGAGGATAAATCATTGTGTCCAAGATCACACAGCTAATGAGTGTCTAAAGTGGCATTTGAACTCAGTTCTTCTTGACTTCAGGCCCAGCTACTTTGGTCTTTCTTAGTCTTCACCCTTCACCCCACCCCAATTACCTCTCTGTATGTGCCTTGCATGTACCTAGTAATTTACATGTCATCTTTCCATTGGAATGTGAGCTCCTAGAAGTCAGGGACTGTGCTTTTGCATTTCTTAGTGTCCCAGTGCTTAATACAGTGCCTGGCAAACAGTAAATGTTAATAAATCCTTTTTGACTGAAAAATGGACTTAAGTGAAGTCAGGAGCAGGGAGGGAGAGGGTGGGACTCAAAGACCTACTTAACATTCACCTCAGTGGCTAGATTCCTGAGAAGGGGAACTGAGCAAGAGAAAGGATTAAGGCAAAATTAGACCATTCAGCAGCCCCCATGAGATGTAACTTTAGGCATACAAATGAATGGGGGGAGAGAGTCATGTCTAAAGGATGTGCTCTTCAAGCTCTTCAAAGGCAAAAATTAAGTGAATCCGAATAGACCAGACCCAAGTGACCTTGAGAATTCTGAAAAGGAAATAAGTTAGTATTGATTTCTTTGATTTAATGTTAGTTTGATTATAGAATTAAACTCCCTTCTTTAGAAAAACTGGCCCTAACAGCTAACCCAGATTAACAAAGATAATCTCTTAAATCTAGATTACCTATAGATTTAGGGAATAGATATGTTGAGGAGACTTTATCATTTAGTAGCAGATAATTTAGAGTAAGACATATATCTCTGTATGTATCAGTAAGGAAAGATGCATGACCTCAAAGATGACAATGAACATGCCTGTATAGTTCAGAATTGCAAAGTATAAGAGATTCTCTAGGTAGAAGGCAGGGAAAGTATAACATTTATTTAGACACCAAAAGATTAAATCCCAAAACTGATAATTCCAACACAAGATAGCAACAGTTGTATCCCAAAGCCAGTAAGTCCAACTCAATGTAATAACAAGGAAATTATAACACAGTATTACAGCAAGGAACCAAATCATCCTGTTACCTTTCCTGCCTGCTGTGGCCTTCCTGTAAATATTCACTAATCCCAACTGTCTGCTTGCCTTTGTTCTCTCCCCACTCAGTTTTCTGGTCTCCAAAGCTCTCTGGTCTCCACCCTCTACTCTGTACTCTCTCTGTGGCTCTCTTGTCTCAGAGTTCTTATTTCTTCTCCTTGGGCTGAATTCTGACCTTAATGGGTATATACTCTCTTCTTAGGGCCCAAGGGCCTCACATCCAGTTGGTGAAAGGATGTAGGTCTGGGGCTTAGCACTTAGTAAGTAAAGGGTGTAGGCCTTCCTCTAATCAAGCCTCCCTTAACTAGCCCCACCTGAGGCCTATTGAATGGGTGGCCAGGGGAGAAACATCTTTAATCACTGATTGACCTCATGCTGCAGAAATAAAATAATTTTAGGATTATAAACCTCTTTTTAAAGACTAAGTTCCCCTTTTGGCGGCTAGAGAAAGGAAGATTGTCTAAACATTAAGTTCTTTTTTTTTTCTTTTTTCTTCAGTTAGACTCTAAGTTGAGTAAAAGCACCTGGAAAATGGTGGGAGGAAAGGGTTTGGCTGCTAACCACAAAGCACAAGTTCCCCCTTCAAAGTGAGCTTTCTGGTTACAAAAGGCATCACCTATAGGACAAGGATTTCTGGAGTAATCTCACTTTGACAGCAAGTCATTGCCAATAGTATGAATTTGGGTGAAGAAAACCCAAGAAGAGCAAATTAGTCATATGACCAGCCTTGTCGAATTGAATTATGCTTAAAACAAGTTCCTGTAATTTTCTTATTCCTCTCTTCTGTTACAAAAATCAACTCCGTAAATGAGTCCCTGCATCTGTGTTGATAAGCAAAATGGGCTCCTTAGCACTTAGTTCAACAGGTGCCCTTGAGGAGTTTTGCTTTTGTTTGCTTTGAGTGATTCAGCTATTTCATTGAATCTTGCTAAGTGCTAAGCCCCAGGCCCAAAGCCCTATTAGGTGTAAAACCTATGTGGGCGTGGATTGATGACTGAGGTGGGGCCCAAGGTGGGGCTGTCTAAGGGGAGGTGTTGACTCCAGAGCTGACCCTGAAGCAGAGCCGACCCAGAAGTAGAGCCGACCTGTGTGTGGACCGAGGAGTGCCGAGCAAGGACTTGAGGGCAGTGGGTAATCTTCTTACCAGAGAGGGGAAGTATGAATATGATTTGGTTTAATACCATCATGTTTTTCTGTGGCCTCCTGGTTACTCTTGTGAGGTGGACTTATTGGGCTTGGAAGCTTTTGATCAAAATATCAAAATGGGGAGGCTGGTTCATGGGTCTGTTACTTTGGAGCCTGAATAAATGCTTTAATCCTTCTGCCTTCTCCTTAGAGAATTCCTTATTCCCTGTGGTTCTGCACTGTTCAGACATATATGTGATTCTCTTTGAAATCATAAATTCGGCCTTCTTATTGCAGCGTCTGACATCTGAGGAATAAGATGACTTGGTTTGATGTGAAAATTCTAGCTTTGCAGATTAAAACATAAATGCTGGGTAACTGTGTACCTCAGTTTTTTTTATTTCAGATAATTAATTTTAACAATTCTGAGAACACTAATTCTACCAACTTCATAAGGTTTCACATAAGATTTCTTTAGCCCCTTCTCATTCCTAAATGCAAACAAGTCAAATGAACATATATGCACTAAGCATGACTGTGTGCCAGGCACTATGCTAACTGCTGAGGATATGCAAAACAAAAGCAAAAGACAATCCCTGCTCTCAAGGAGCCTACAGTCTAATGGAGGTGACAACACACAAATAATTATGTACATATATACATACGTGTTGGGCATCTACGCAGCACTGGGCTTGGAGCCAGAAAGACACATCAGGAGAGGCAGAGCCAAGATAGTAGAGTAAAGGCAGGGATTTGCCTGAGCTCTCCCTCAAACTCCTCCAAATATCTTTAAAAAATTACTCTAAACAAATTCTTGAACAGTGGAACCCACAAAAAGATGGAGTGAAACAAATTTCGAGACCAAGACAACTTGGAAGGTTGGCAGGAAAGGTCTATTGCACCAGGGTGAGAGAAGAGCACAGTCCAGGTCAGCACAGACTGGGCCCCAACAAAGCCAGAGCAGGCCTGGGGCAACTGAATCACTTACAGCAGTGGTGGTTTCTATCCCCAGAGAAAGAACTTGTTGATGTCTGAATACAGATTAAAGTATACTTTTTTTTACTTTCTTTAATTTTCCTGAGGCGTTTTATTTCATTGTCTATGTTCTCCTTTACAACTTGACTATTATGAGTATGTTTTGCATGACTACACATGTATAACCCATATGGAATTGCTTGCCTTCTCAATGTGGGGGTGGGGAGTGTAGGAAGGGAGGAAGGAAGAGAATTTGGAACTTGAAGTTTTAAAAACAAATGTTAAAAGTTGTTTTCACATGTAACTGGGGGAAAATAAAATACTGAATATTTTTTTAAAAAAAGAAAGACATCTTTATGAGTTCAAATGTGGCTTCAGACATCAGATAGATAGATAGATAGAGATAGATAGAGATGTAGATATATTGGACAAATTGGAGATGATCTCAGGGGGAAGCAATGAAATACAGGGGGCCTGGGAAAGCCTTCTTGCCAAAGGTAAGACTTAAGCTGAAACTTGTAGGAAGCCAAGGAAACCAGGAGGCAGAGAAGACAGGTTTGAGGAGCAAGCAGTAAAAATGCCTGGAGTCAGAAGAGGGAATGTCATGTGAGAAGAAATGTTAGTGTCTTCCTTGGTATTTGAAGAGTAGATAGCATACAGGGAAATAACAGCAATCTGTTGATTAAATGACAGAATTAAACTATGGTCAATACACAAGCTAGTTTTTTTTTAATTTTATTTTTAGTTTTCAACATTCATTTCCCCACGCTAGTTTTTAAAGGGGAAGAGGAGCTAGAGACTAAATTGCCAACATTCACTGGAGTAAGGAGAAAGCAAGGGAGTTCCAGAAAAACATGTACTTCTGTTTCATTGACTACACTAAAACCCCTGACTGTACAGATCACAACAAAATGTGGAAAGTCCTCGGAAAGATGAGAGAACCGGATTATCTTACTTGCCTCCTGAGGAACCCATATGTAGGCCAAGAAGCAACAGTTGGAACTGAACATCAAACAATTGACTGGTTTAAGATTGGGAAAGGAGCACAACAAGGATGTATATTGGCACCTTATTTATTTCACTTATATGCAGAGTACATCATGTGAAATGCCAGATGAATCAACAGCTAGAATTAAGATTGCTGGGAGAAATATCAAAAGTCTCAGATATGCAGATGATTCCATTCTGATGGCAGAAAGTGAAGAGGAACTTAAGAAGCCTCTTGATGAGGATGAAAAAGGAAAGAGTAAAACTGGCTAGAAGCTTAATTTAAAAAAAAAATCAAGATCATAACAACGGGCCCCATTAATTCCTGGCAAATAGAGGGAGAAGAAATAGAAGTAATGTCAGATTTTATATGCTTGGGCTCAAAGATCACTGTAGAGAGTGAGTGCAGCAATGAAATTAAAAGATGCTTGCTCCTTGGAAAGAAAGCTATGGCAAATCTGGAGAGCTGATTACTAAAAAGCAAGAGACACCACCTTGCTGACAAAGTCAAATATAGTCAAAGCTATGGTTTTTCCAGTAGCTGAGCACTGTAGAATCAATATTTTGAAATTTGAGAATTCCTTGGACAACAAAGAGATCAAATCAGTCAGTACTTAAAGAAGTTAGTTCAGGCTGTTCACTGGAAGGTCAAATACTGAAGCTGAAGCTTAAATACTTTGGGCACATAATGAGAAGATATTGGGAAAGAATAAAGGCAAAAGGAAAAGAGGATGATAGAGGATGGGACAGATGGAAATAATGAATATGAACTTGGATAGACTTTGAGAGACAGTGGAAGGTAGAAAGGAGTGCTATGGTCCATGGGGTCCTAAAGAGTCAGACATGACTGAATGATGGAACAACAACAACAAACAACATACAAAACTTAAAGCAATATAGCCAATGAGAAATCAGATAAAGCCAATTTTTGGATACAGGTAAAGAATTTTTCCCCACTACATCTTCTTCCTCCCTTCAGTTCAATCCATCTCCCACACTGTCCTTTAAAGGATCAGAAATTATTTCTCAGGAGAGAGTAATTTGGTATGTCTTTGTGGTCTTCATAAATGTCTGCTTGTACATATGGGGGACCACTTCCTTATCATGAATAGTAACAATTGGTCTAAACCACTCTCCCAAGTTAAATAGGCAGCTCCACCAGTGTTCTGGAGAAGGAACTGGGTAAGTGTTCCACATAGGTCAAGGTAACAGATGTGATCATAATAGGTGAAGTTAGCTAGGGGAGAGGTTAAAGTTTAGTGGCAATAGCCTAGCAGATGTCTAAGAGAGAGGGGTGGTGGGTGGAATCTTCTAAAGGCATTTGAGACCTTCCTCATAGCCAGCAAAAACAAAGTTGAGAAGAAACAGAGTACCTGACTCATATCCAGTGGAAGAACTTACAAGGGAGGTGAACTCTAAGGTCACAGGGTAATAAAAGTTAGGAGATGGGTCAGAGGGAGAGAAACAATTTAACATCATCTGCCAACATTTATCCATTGAATTCATCATCAAAGAAGCTCCAGCTCATGCAGTAAGTTTCTTTTCTTTCAAAATTGTTTTCCTTTATTTTAATGCTAAACCTAATATCAAAGAGTCTGAGCATTTCCATGTACTTTATAGAACTGGGGGGAGGGAATAAGCATTCATTAAGTACCTACTATATGCCAGGTACTGTGCTCAGTGCTTTACAAATCTCATTTGATCTTTACAACAATCCTATGAGGTAGGCGCTATTACTATTGCCATTTTACAAGTCGAGGAAACTAAGGCAGATAGTGGTTAAGTGACTTGCTCAGGGTCACAAAGCTCAGGTCTTCCTGACTCCAGATCCAGCAATCTATACATTGCACCACCTGATTGCTTATCTGTCTGTTAGGAAACAAAGGAAATTGTACAAGAAACTCTCAATCTTTATTATGTACAGTTTGCTTTTCAAGTATATAATAGATTCAACACCCAAAGCTACCCTTTCAAAGCTATCCTGCTAGTCTGCCCTTCCTTCTAGCCTTCCTTCTATTCTCTTTAAATTTTTTTTTGAAGAAGGTTGAGGGAGGAACTCTACTCCTTGCCCTCCCCTTTCCTGTTATCACCACTGCCTAAAAAAAAAGAAAAAGTGAATGCTGTAAAATTGCAAAGAGTAAGTATGGCTCAGAAGAAGAAATATAAGAAGATATTCCATCCAGCCTCTCTGCAGAGGCAGGAAATCCACAGGGTTATGTATTACATGTTATTTTCAGACTTTTTTATGTATGGATCAGTTACGCTGAATTTTTTCCTCTTATTTTTCTTTTTCTTAACAAATACTATTTGTTTATGGGATGGTTGTCTAGGAAGGGAAGGGTGAAAGATACTAAAGAAAATGATGGTGATGTTTTAAAAAATACTTAATGCATCAACAAAAACATTAAAAATAAAAACAAATCCTTTTAACAAATATACATAATCAAGCAAAACAAATTTTTTCACTAGACGTGTCTAAAAATATGTGTTCTCGTTATGCATTGTGGGTCCATCACTTGTGGGAGTGGGGGTGGGGCTGGGAATGGGTAGCATAGCTTCATTATCTTCATTAACTGTATGCTCTATGAATCATTACATAATAAGTTTCAGTGTTTGCAATTAAATTAAGGCCCACTTTTCCTCAGAGCTACCACCAATAACAACAACTCTACACTTTTAAACAATATGACATTAATAAAATATCCATCTTTGGAGCTTGTTGGAGTTCACACAATCTTTTGCAATGCTCTGGCTTCCAGCTCCTTTCTACTCCCCTTTCTCCCAGGTAATCTCCCTTAGGCTACTTCTCATGTAAAATACATTCCAAAACAACCATCAGTAGCATTGTGAACCTCTACAAAGTATTAGAAGTTAAGATGAGCAAAGCTTCCAAGACCATATAGAGTGACTCTGCTGTTCTCGCCTCATTCTCTGTTGGGAAAGAACCAGTCTGAACAGGCGATCTGCCCTTCTATTTTAATTCAAACTTCTACAGGGAAAGAAACATCTTTTAACATAAAGCCTGAGGATTCATAGTTGGTGATCCTGACATTTGACACCAGGGCTAGTGGTCTGGGAGTACCTGGTGGGGACTTTCTAGCAAGATTTCTGGAAGTCTCACTCTTTGATGGTCTAGAATAGAAATTCTAGACCTGAGAAAATCTTGAACTCAATATATTTTAAAGTTAATTTTTAAAATTTTTTACCATATACAAAGGTATTAAATGTTTGTTCAGTTATTGCCCAAAGATTCAGTAAAATTCCAAATACATGACCCCTTCCCCTTTGGTCATACGCTTAGTGAAACAATAAATGCGAACACCTAAGGGTAATTGAATTTAATAGTTATCAAAGATCTCCAAGTACAAGATGCTTTATGTCCCTCACATTAAAGATACTAATATAATAGGTATGTGGCTAGCTACCACACACTGTAATATCTCACACCTCCCACATAATGCCTTTGGACACCTACTCACTCTCTGGGATGACTTGATCACTCTAAGCTATTCTCATAAGGCTTAGTTCCCAAAGAAAGACTACCTCCTCATGATTACATTCAAATTCTGTCAAGGTCCTTGAGGTAACCATATATATATATATATATATATATATATATATATATATATATATATATATATATATATATATATATGTATATATATAATACTATATACCTATATATAATACTATATACCTATATATAATACTATATACCTATATATTATGTACCTATACATACTATATAATATATATACTATATACATATGCACATACATGTATACACATATACATACCTATATACATATCCATGTACTCAAACCAGCTGCTCGCAATTATGACACTTTCCCATCTTAAAACATAGCCATTTACTTAGCAATAAGGCAAAAGAACAACATCACAAGTACTTACATAGTAAAAACAAATTCAGGAATAATAAATACATTGAAGTCCACTCATAGACCTGGGTCATACACTATACTAATGCATTCAGTATCTGTGGAGGAAAGTGAGCACATCTTTGTAAAAATTTGTCAGGGAGGACATGAATGTGGAAAACTCATGTAATTAAAGTAAATCACAACTCTGGAACTATAAATGTAAATGTCCTCTTTCTGCCTCAGAATCTGTCCATAAAAGTTCTGTTAGGTCATTTAATGTTAATGAATCAACAATACCATCCATCCAGAAAAAGGAAGAGCGAATCCAATGATCCGTACACAAGGTTGCTCTAGAAAGTGCTAAATTAAATGTTGTGATCAGAGCCTGTATTTCCCTTGGAATATTGGTTGGATATATGCTAATTCTGTCTTCATGGAGACTTTATAGAACATAACTACCGCAAACTATATGTGTGTATAACATATGTGTTATACATGTGTGTATAACATATATATAGATATATATTAAACCCCTTTGATATATTTATGAAACTAAGCCCTTTTTAGAGGAGGAAGGGAGAGAGACAGACAGACAGAGGGAGAGAGAGACTTTATAGAACATAACTACCACAAATGAGAGACAGACAGACAGAGATCTAGGTGGTACAGTGGATAGAGCACCAGCCCTGGAATAAGGAAGAGCCAAGTTCAAATCCAGCCTCAGATGCTTTGTGACCTGTGTGACCCCAGGCAAGTCACTTAACCCTGTTAGCCTCAGTTTTCTCATCTGTAAAATGAGCTAGAGAAGGAAACATCAAAACACTCCAGTATCTTTGCCAAGAAAACCCCAAATGGGGTCGCAAAGTGATGGACCCGACTAAACAACAAATATAAATAGAGTTTAGTTTTTGGTCATTGCAAAATCAATCTATAGATACAAGGGGCTCATTCATCTGTGAAATATTGATTCACAAAGTTAAACTTGTCATTCAGGCAATGTCTAGTTCAGTTAAATGAGAAAAACGAGAACAGCAGCTGAAATTCAAAACTACTGTAACCAGGAAGGCATTTCTTCTATCATTGGAATGTGAATTAAACTTTTCTCTTTCTATTGACTCATAGGCTGGCAACTAAAAAGCAAATCACCCTCTATGCATCAACAATCATTTCAAAATTACTGTTTAAATGTAATGGTAGACTAGCCAATAAGCTCAGTCCTTATGAGCAGGCAAAGTATACTCAGCTGATTCGATCCCTAGGTGCACTTTGTAGCATGTGCTGATATTCTGTAACTGCTTCTAGTCCACTGTTGTTATTTAACTGTCATTCTTGAAAGGGACCATGACATCAGGAAGGTGGTGCCATGACTTGCAAGTGAATTGGATTTAAGTGAGGCAAGACTGTGCAAAGTCATCACCCTCACTTTCACCTCCAGAGCCTTCTGGGTGCAGTGGCCAGATGTGGATCAGGATAACTGAAGATGGCCCCACTCTAGTCCACTAACCATGAGATGAAGAGAAGTCTATTTTGATCAACTAGTGTGCCATTCAAAAGGAACCATCTAATCAAAACAAGGTTGATCCCCATTAAGCTCTTGAGCTTAGTTAAGTTCTTCAGCAGGAAAGATACCTCAGGACTTTATCTCTTCAGCTAGGCCATGTGGATCCTGTGTGCACAGCCTTCTATGTGTATTCTTCCTTTTTTTTTTTTTTGGCTTGAAGAAAATTGGAGATGGCTATAAATTTGTGAAGTCAAGGTAAGAAACATGAGGGATAAAAAGAATAGCCTCATTGTCTATAGTGTTTTACTTTTCACAAAGCACCCTCCACCCACAATGGAAAGGTTCCTTAACTAAAGGTGAGACAACAGTTGGGGAGGGTGGGAGTTGGTAAAGAGAGAAAGTAAGACAGTATTGCCGTTGTTGTTTTCAAGATTCTTCACTGTGCCTGCAGTGGCATGAGTATATGAATATACTTAGTTGATACAAAAAAACAAAGACATGGGGCTAGGCAAGTCACATATTCAAGCTATAGACTGATTTTAATGGAGTAACTGACAGTATTTTATATAGGTTAATTGCTGAGTTATCCTGACTTCAAAGAAAAGTACAATAAAGGATTAAGTTTTTTATCTCTTTGTTCCTGGGAGTGAGAGGCTGTTTTTCCTCAAGGCTAACCAAACTGAAACATTTATGTTCTCTTGCATATAGATAACCAGACTGAAACATCTCTGTCATCTCTCATATAATTAGCTATAAAAGCGGGTTTTCTTTGCCAAGTCTTCTTATCCTAAAACTGGCCTTGCAGTGCATAGACCCATTCTCAACTGACCCTGCTTTGCAGAGGTCTGAGAGGCCTAAATAGGATATAGCTGGCTCCCCACACTTCACCTGCCAAAAATCATTAGGGCTTTATGAAAACTACAGAGATTAGCAAAAACTAATTTGCCTTCAAATGAAAACTGGCTTCATAAATATGGATTCTCTCCTAGAAAATCAAGTAAAAAACTATTTGAAATAATAAACAACTTTAGCAAAGCTGCAGGATATAAAACAAACCCACATAAATCCTCAGCATTCCTATACATTACTAACAAAGCCCAAGAGCAAGAGATAGAAAGAGAAATTCCATTTAAAGTTACTGTAGACTCTATAAAATATTTGGGAGTCTACCTGCCAAGACAAACCCAGGGCCTATAGGAACATAATTATGAAACATTTTTCACACAAATAAAGTCAGATCTAAATAAATGGAAAAACATTAGCTGCTCGTGGTTATGCAGAGCCAATATAATAAAAATGACAATTTTACCTAAAATAATTTACTTATTCAGCACCATACCAATCAAACTACCAAAAAATTATTATACAGAGCTGGACAAAATAATAACAAAATTCATCTGGAAGAACAAGATGTCTAGTATATCTAGGGTATTAATGAAAAGAAATGCTAGGGAAGATGGCCTAGCCATACCAGATATTAAACTGTATTATAAAGCAGCAGTCATCAAAACTACTTGATACTGGCTAAGAAACAGAGTGGTGGATCAGTGGAATAGGTTAGGTACATAAGATGCAGTAGTCAACAACTATAGCAATCTACTCTTTGATAAACCCGAAGAACCCAGCTTCTGGGCTAAGAATTCACTATTCCACAAAAACTGCTGGGAAACTTGGAAAATGGTAGGGCAGAAACTGGGCACAGACCAATATCTTACACCATATACCAAAATAAACTCAAAATGGATTCATGATTTAGGAATAAAGGCTGATACTATAAGCAATTTGGGAAAGCAAGGAATAGTTTACCTATCAGATTTATGGAATAGGAAAGAATTCATGACACAACAAGAGATAGAGAGCATTACAAAATGCAAAATGGGTAATTCTGATTATGTTAAATTGAAAAGTTTTTATATGAAAAAATGCCAATGCAACAAAGATTAGAAGGGAAGTCGAAAATTGGGAGAAAATCTTTATGTACCATGTCTCTGATAAAGGCCTCATCTCTAAAATATACAGGGAATTGAGCCAAATTTATAGGAATACAAGTCATTCCCCAATTGAGAAATGGTCAAAGGATGTGAACAGGCCATTTTCAGAGGAAGAGATTAAAGACATCTATAGTCATATGAAAAATGCTCTAAATCACTGTTGATTGAAGAAATGAAAATCAAAACAACTCTTAGGTACCACATCTCTCCTGTCAGACTGGCTAACATGACAAAAAAGGAAAATGATAAATACTGGAGAGAATATGAGAAAATTGGAACACTGTTACATTGTTGGTGGAGTTGTGAATGGATCCAACCTTTCTGGAGAGCAATTTGGAACTTTACCCAAAGGGCTATAAAAATGTACATACCCTTTGACCCAGCAATACCACTTCTAGGGCTGTATGAGAAAGAGATCACACAAGTGGGAAATCGACCGGTATGTACAAAAATATTTATAGCAGCTCTTTTTGTGGTAGCAAAGAATTGTAAATCAAGGGGATGCCCATGAATTGGGGAGTGGCTAAACATGTTGTGGTATATGAATGTAATAGAATACTACTGTTCTATAGGAAATGGGGAAGATACAGACTTCCAAATAACCTGGAAAGACCTACATGATCTGATGCCAAGTGAGCAGAACGGAACCAGAAGAACACTGTACACAAGCATAGATATATTGATTCTGTGATAACCAACTTTGATAGACTTGGCTCTTCTCAGCAATACAGGGTTTAAAGACAGCTCCAAAGGACTCATGATGGACAGATCTACCTACATCCAGAGAAAGAATTATGGAGTCTGCATGCAGATTGGGGCAAAGTATTTGCTCTCCTTTTTTGGTTTTGTTTCTCCTTCCTCATGATTCATTCATTGGTCATAATTCTTCTTTACAACTTGACTATTGTGTAAATAGGTTTAATGCAAAGTTATTGTAGAAGATACATCGGATTCCATGCCATCTTGGGGGGGAGTGAGGAGGGGACTGGGACAAGAAAATCTGGGACTCAAAAACATGCAGAACTGAGTGTTGTAAACTAAAAATTGAACATCTTAATTTTAAAAAAAGAAAATAAAAATGATGAAACAATAAAAAATAAATATGGATTCTCTTTCACTGTCTTGAAAGCCTCCTAATGACATTATTGCTACTCTGGGAGTGAAGGAAGTACTTAAAATAGCAGCTTTGATTTCATATTACCAGTCTATAAGAATAAAATGTGATTATCTTTTTGAAAGATAGAGTGAATATTTATTGAGATCCTTCTGGCTAGTAATTTACTAGGCCTACAGTTAGTTACAGAGAACTAGACCTGAAGGATAGACCATGGGATGTATTAATCTCCCATTGGATACTTCCTATTAGTAATGGAAGCGATGACACTCAGAGGGCATCTTTTGCATATACAGAAGTCAAGACCAAATTTAATGCAATGGCAAAAAAAAAAAAGTAACTTAAAAAAAATCAAACTAATTTTTGACGCCAGGCTGACAATTATCAAATATTTTCCTGTACACTGTTGGCTTCCACCCCTAAATCAGTCCCTGCTCTGCATCCCACCCCACTTGTCCATATGCTTCTCTGCCATCCTCTTCCCAGACTCTGTGGTCCTGGAGTCCCCAAACTCCTCCAAGGGCTCCCAGTCATCTCCCTTCACTTTGGTAATTATCTACAATTTATTCTATGTATATCTTTTTATCACACAGTAATGTATATGCACCCCACCCCACCCTCATTAGACAGAGGTCTCCTTGAGAGCAGGGACTATTTTTGCCTTTCTTTGTGTTCCCTGGAACATAACAAGCACTTAATAAATGCTTATTGAAGAAGCGACTGGCTTCCAACCCAGGGAGCTTGACTTTCTCCTCTACCTCCTTCTTCCTATCCCGTGCCCAAGCCCCTCCCTAGCCCTTCCCTCCTTCTCTGGGCACCACCTCTGGGAAGGAAGCAACAGTTTGGTGATTTATTGGCTTGCTGCTGAAAGAACAAGAGGCTTAGCTTGTAACTATAAACCTTGGTGTCAGACACACGAAAACCCTGCAGCAGCAGAAGCACGTGAGCCTCAGGAAGGCTCTGTTCCAACATCTGTCTGTCTGTGTGCAGGTAAGTGGTAGTCCTGGCATACACCCACTCGCCCAGCTCAAGCCCTCCTGCCCTTTGCCCAGATCTTTTTTGTTCACACTAGTCCTACAAAAGTAGAGATGGTGTTAGAGCCTTTACAGGTCTCCTGTCAGTGATACATTCCCATCCACCCAAGGGAAGCTTTCTGGTAGTGAGTCCAAAACCAAACTCATCATCTTTCACCTCAAAACGTTCCTTCTTTCAAACTTCTTTTCTATGGTTGAGGGAACCACCAACCTCTCAGTCACCCAGGCTCAGCCACTTAGGTGCCATCCTCACCTCCCTACACGCTCTCTCACATTTCATATCCAAGCACTCATCAAATCCTGTCCTTTCTCCCACTAGAATATGCTCCTTCTCTCCTCAGACTCTGGGATGAACCTGGAACACACCATCATCACCTTGTGTCTAGACTATTTCATGGCTTCTGCCTGGTCTTCTTGCCTCGGGTCTCTCTCCACTCCACTTTATCCTCTCCTCAGCTGTCCAATTGATCTCCCTAAAGCCCACATCTGACCCTGTCCCACACTCCTCCTTCACCCTGTTCAATAAACTCCACTGGCTCCCTGTCACCTCCAGGATCAAATCTAAAATCCTCTGTTTAGCTTTTAAAGCCCTTCAGAATCTTCCCCCACCCCACTTTTCCAGTGTGCTTTTGCCTCACTATAGGACACAGAGACTCCCATCCTCTTGCTCTTCCTCGAATAAGACATTCTACCTTCCAGCTCCAGGCATTTTCACCCGGTCCCCCTTGTCTGGAATTCCCTCTCTCAACCCTGCCTCCTGGCTTCCCTGCCTTCCTTCAGATCTCAGCCAAACCCCCGCCTTTTCCAAGAAACGCTTCCCAAAGCACTTTAACTGTAGTGCCTTCCCTCTGAGGTGATCTCTTACTGATCCTGTCTACATCTCATTTGGAAAGACTCCTTGAGAGTAAAAGCTCCTTGAGAGCTGGGCTGTCTTTTGCCCTTTTTTGTATCCTCAGTGCTGAGAGCAGCGCCTGACACGTAATAGGCACCTAATAAATGCTTCTTGACTTGGCTTCAGGGTCCCTTATTATGACTTCTCTCTCTCTCTGCCCTAATCTTTGGACTCCTGATTGAACTCCTGAGGCCACCTAGCAGCCAGTGCTTAGCATAATATATATTAGGTCCTTAAAAAATATTTCCTTCAAACAACTTCATTTTTCCTAATCTTCGGAATTATTTCCTTGAAGAAAATGTTCTTAAAAATAAGAGGTATGGGAAAATAGAATTGGGTCCCATAGGAGGTAACAGGTTCCCTTTCTTTGGAGGTTTTCAAAAGGAAACCTGACTCGGGCCCCTTCTTGGGTCAGCTGGAGGAAGGATTCTACTCCATTGAGTGCTTGTTCATGCATGGTTGCATTATATAGCCTCAGGGATCCCTTTCAAGTCTGAGATTCTCAATCAGTGAGAATGAGATGCCAGGTACTAAGCTAAGAATTAGTGGCATATGGACAAAACAAAGTAAAAAAGAAACCAACTCTGGCCCCACAAGGAATTTGTATTCTCTTTTGGGTGCTGCTTCTGGCCCAGGTTAGACAAGGGACATAATGTATAGGGAGGGACCCCACCACAGGTAAGGATAGTCAATGTCTTTCTCTGGAAATAGAATAATGACCTGGCCTCTTGGAGGGGAGCCCCAAAAGCCTTCCTTGATCTCACCAGGCACTACCATTTGGGGGCAGAAGACCATTCAGGGGAAAGGGGCACCTCTGAGGTCTTCCTGAACTCAGAGAGGTGAGGTCACAGAGCCTATGTCCCATGTACTCCTCACTAGCAACCTGAAAAGGGGTCATTGGTGAATATGGTGGAGGGGAGGGGGCCAGGGGAAGCTATTCTAGAAGATGCTCAGAGTGACAGGCCCTGAGACAGGGTCTAGTACAATTCTCACCTGAAGCAAGAATCCTCTCCTACATTGTCACCAACAGGAGTCATCACACAGCCTTTCTTCCTGAATATTTTTAGTGACAGGGAGATCACTCTTCTTGCCTGAAATGAATGGTTACCCCTAGCTCTGTCATTCTGGTTCTGGTCCTAAGAACCTCTTAGCTCTGACATTCACTAAGGGCCTTCCACTTCTGACGTTCTGGGTTCTATGGGCCCAGCCAGTTCTTTGGTTCTAGGATCTGTTTTCCCTCCTTGTGAAACAGCCTTCCCTGGCCTCCGCTACCTTGACAATCCATGGTCACATGGGAAACAGCATTGGGCTGAGCTAATCTGTTTAAGACAGACTGGGACACCTGGGTCTCTTATGCCAAGGAAGATTTAGGCAGCAACCAGCATGTTAGAAGAGAACCACCCAGCCATGGATTCTCACCCACACCCTAACCCCCCAACTTCCAGGACCTATGGGTGGAAAATAGAGTGGAAATATCCCTGCAAAGGGAATGAGGAGACCTAAGTTCCAAGCTCAGCTCTGTCATTGACTCACCGTGTCACCTTGGGTAAGTCTCCTCCTATTTTGGGGCCTCAGTTTCTCTATCTGTAAGATGAAGTAGACTATCTTAAGGTCTCTTATGGTTATGACATGCTCTATTTCTAAAATTGATTATCTGGGTACACTGACTCTGTTAACCATGCTTTACCTTGCCAATGCCTCTTGAGACATTTGGTGAATTACTCTCAGGATGCTGGCCACCCTATACAAGTCATTTTGGAAGGATGAGTACTGGATCCCCACTGGGTACACTTGGGCTGATTTGGAAGATTCAGATGGCATCACATACCCTCATCCCAAAGATCTGCTGGCAGTCATTCCTCTGACATTTGTCTTAACAGTCATTAGATATGGCACTGGGAGGTGAGTCAACTGTGGAGGGTCTCCCCTTACTCCCTTTAACAAAATTAAAATTTTGTTGATGACTTTTGTTTTTAGAAAACCTTTACTATGAGAAAAATCTTCCCATCAAATATCTTTGATTAAAGTCTGATGCATATGGGTGCCTTATTCCCTATCTGACCATAAACTTATTAAGGGCAAGGATGATATCATAAAGTCCATATCTCCCCCTAGCTCTGTGCACTGGGCTTGGTAACACAATGGGTGCTTACCAAATATTTCATGAATTTCAAGGGAGAGAATTTGACTGTGGCCCTGCATCTTGGACAGCTCATCTCATCCACTGAAGGGGATCTTCCTACCCTCTTTCCTGACAGTGCAGAAGCTATTCCCATAAAGAAAATATATGACATGGAGGAAAAGAACTTCCTCTAGGTTAAGCATCCAATATGCGCCCCACAGGTACTCTGTCCCTTTAATATCTCCTCCCATGCTCTATCTCCCACAGGCTATGCCAAGTTGGCTTGATAGGTCAGTTGGTGGGTGAGATTAGGGAGAGAGCTCCCAAAGGGCCATAAATGGGAGACTTCTTGCATACTCAGCTCCTCCTATCTCTTCTCACAGGATCATAGGGCTGCCCTTGAGCAGAGCCCTGGGTGTGCGTGACCCCCTCAGGATCAAGGCTACTCCCAACCCCATCCTGGAGTCATTTTTCCACACCCAGAGTAAGAATCCCAAAAAGGTGAGCAGGCCTCAGGTTTGGATACCATTAAAGATCCTATAAGGTTTAAGCCTCCATCCCCTTCAACAGGGCAATCTCTGGTGTTCAGTGCTCCTTGAATAAGATGTGGGGGAGATGGGAAGTGCTCTGAGCCCAGGGCTCACTCAGACACCTACTCTCCGTGTTCCTGTTTCTTCTAGAGAGGGTGATACTTTCTGAGCATCAAGTTCTACCAACCTCTAACCTCAGAAGGAATTAAGAGTTCACTAGAACTGAGTTCTAATTCCACCTCTGCTGCTGACTTGCTTTGTGACCTTAATCAAGTCACTTGACTTTTTTTAGAGCCTTAGTTTTCTCATCTGTAAAATGAAGGCAC
>CM053622.1:43221183-43251058 GCA_028646595.1 Phalanger gymnotis | reverse complement strand
CCAGGAGAGAGAATTTAAAAATTATTGGACTACCTGAAAGCCATGATCAAAAAAAAAGCCTAGATATCATCTTTCAAGAAATTATCAAGGAGAACTGCCCTGATATTCTAGAGCCACAGGGCAAAACAGAAATTGAAAGAATCCACCGATCACCTCCTCAAATAGATCCCAAAAAGAAATCTCCTAGGAATATCATCACCAAATTCCAGAGCTCCCAGATCAAGGAGAAAATACTGCAAGCAGCCAGAAAAAAACAATTTGAGTATTGTGGAAACACAATCAGAATAACCCAAGATCTAGCAGCTTCTACATTAAGAGATGGAAGGGCTTGGAATACGATATTCTGGAGGTCAATGGAGCTAGGATTAAAACCAAGAATCACCTACCCAGGAAAACTGAGTATCACGCTCCAAGGCAAAATATGAATTTTCAATAAAACAGAGGACTTTCAAGCTTTCTCAGTAAAAAGACCAGAGTTGAATAGAAAATTTGACTTTCAAACACAAGAATCAAGAGAAGCATGAAAAGGTAATGAATGCTGAGCCTCTGGAATTTATTGGGAAGGTGGAAACATGGCTAGACCTGAAATTCAAGAAAACTGCTCTGGCTGCTCTGTGCTATGAAGAGTTGGAGTAGGGAAAGACTTGAGGCAGAGAAACCAATTACAATACTGTTATAATCATACAGGTGAGAAGCAGAGAGCCCTGAACTATAAGCGGTGTCCATAAGTAGAGAAGGGGATTGATGTGAGATGTTATAGAGATAGAAATAACAAGATTTGGCAACTGAAAAGTAGAATAGGTCAGAGTGAGGGGCCAAAGGCCCTGAGCATGAGAACCCAAGTGAATGAAGGATGATGTTACCCTTGACAGATATAGGGAAGTTAGGAAGAAGGTTGAGTTTGGGGGAAGAAAGATGATAAGTTGTTTTAGACATGTTGCGTTTCAGAAATTTATGGGACAGATAGCTGGTAACGTATAACTAGCTCAGGGGAAAGACAAAGGATAAATATATACATCTGGGAGTCATCTGCATAGACATGAAAACCCAAGGGAGCTAATGAGGTCACCAGGGGACAGAAGAAAAGCGGGACTTCTACAGAATGGTGATGACATGGATGATGATAACTCAAAGACTGAATAGTAACCAAACAAGTCCAAACACAAAGAGATAGCAGTGTCACAAAAACCCAGAGAGGACCAAGTATCTAGGAGATAGTGATCAACAGTGTTAAATGCTGTCGAGAGGCCAAAAATGTGAATATTAAATGCATGTGGAAACTATTCTAATAAAAATTAAAGTCCAAAATCTAAGTAAAAATTAGATTTGCAGCACTTTGTAACCCTGTCAAAAAAGAAAATAACACCGGCCTGACCTAGTTTGTTCTTAATGCAGTCATATTCTTTGGGATCCTCGCATTCCTTTCCAAATATTCTCCAACCATTCCTTTCACCGGTTAGCTTTGTTCTGCATGGCCCCAGAAAGCAAAACTGGCAATAATGGGCAGAAACTGCAAAGAGGAAGATTTCCACTTGATACTCAGATATTAGTAAGTAATGCTACTTTGTAATAATTGGAGCTATGCAGTCACAGTTACTATGTCCAACAGTAGAAAGGGCTGTCTCAGGACAGAGTGGGTTTCCCTTCAATGGAGGTCTTCAAGAAAAGACTGGATAACCATCACTTGTCAGGCTATTGTGGGAGTGATTCATGCACAGACACCAGAGAGGATGAAGATGGCAGTGAGCTTTCTTCCCAATCTGGGATTCTGGGATGCTTGGGATGCTGTGATTCTGAAATACACCACACGAGGGAGCCAAGGAACAGCATTAAAATGAGGAGGAGACAAGAAACAGGAGCCAGGGCCAAAAAAAATGCCCCAAAGAGCAGCCTCACAGAGAAACGTGTTCCAATCCCATCGGACAGGAAAAAAAGAGGGTGGAGGAACAGGTCAATACCTTGAAAGGCTGGAAACCCTAAAACCTATAAGATTGGCAATAAAGATTAAAGGAGGCTGAAGCGTTTAGAAGCACTTCTGACATACGTATTGCTCTATAAATTCCCAAAAGATAAAGACTGCTTTTACTTTTGCCTTTGTATCTCTAGCACCTAGCAGAGTACCTGGCACATAGCAGGTAGTTAATAAATGCTTGGTGAATCAAGGAAGTTTTTAATAAACTTTAGCATGAGAAGT
Source organism: Phalanger gymnotis (assembly GCA_028646595.1). Lineage (NCBI taxonomy): Eukaryota > Metazoa > Chordata > Mammalia > Diprotodontia > Phalangeridae > Phalanger > Phalanger gymnotis. The sequence goes on along the minus strand of CM053622.1, from coordinate 43,248,864 downwards.
AGATGTAAGTTATGATGATTACATATAATATTTTGTAGCTATAAAGCATTGCAAGTGTGATGTTCCTTTTGGCCCTGCACCTTAGAACCTCAGTCATGTGGCAAGAGTGATGACTTCTTTAAGCCTAGAGTAAGACAGACTATCATTGTATGAATTATGCAGCGAGGTAGTGTGATATCTTAGCTGCCTGCCAGGGCATAAGCCATCAGCACAGTGGTCTTGTTAGGTGTTTTAGTTTTTTTTGGTCTAACATATGACTTTCTAATGAGATGGATCACCTTGCTGGCTGACCCTGGAGCTCAGCCTGCAAAATGCGCCTCCACCAATACTTTTTGTTGTTGTTGTGTTTAGTTGTTTTCAGTTGTATACAACTCTTTGTGACCCTTTATGGGTTTTCTTGGCAGAGATACTGGAGTGGTTTGCCATTTCCTTCTCTAGCTCACTATACAGATAAGGAAACTGAGGCAAACAGGGTTAAGTGACTTGCCCAGAGTCATACAGCTAGTAAGTGTTGGAGGCAAGATTTGAACTTAGGAAGATGAGTCTTCCTGATACCAAGCCCCGCACTCTAGCCACTGCACCACCTAATTGTCCCCCACCAACACCAATACTACCACAACCATCACTGTCACCAAGCCGAAACAGCTTGGTGTTCAGCAGCAAGGACTCATTTGAATCTTCAGACCCACTGGCTAGGCCTGAAACCCTGAAACAAAGCAAAAGAATGAAATGGGTTATTACTTAAAAGGTTAAGGTATAAAAGTTAGATGGCACAGATGTTAGATGGATAGACACTGGGCTTGGAGTCAGGAAGATCCACCTTCCTAAGCTCAAATCTAGCCTCCAACACTTACTAGCTGTGTAACTTTGGACAAGCCACTTAAACCTGTTTGCCTCAGTTTCCCCATCTGTAAAATGAGCTGGAGAAGGAAATGGCAAACTACACCAGAATCTTTGCCAAGAAAAGCCCAAATGGGGTCATGAAGAGTCAGACAGGAATGAAATAACTGAACAATAATATATAACTCACCAGTCTCTGCCCTTGCTACACTGCCCTCTCTCAGTTCATAGCACTCCCTACATTCACTGGATCCAGGGAATCTGTATGCTATAATAACATAGTTTGTTTAATGTAATATAAAGTATAAAGGAGTGTGAGGTAAATAAATGAAATGTGAAGTCTTCACAGGGGAGGACGTGTATAATATTCATATCTATTCATATCTATATACAGGAGTGTTTAAAAATCAAGATATAGGAAAGGGGAAGATTCTGAGGCCGTGAGAGTCTGATGGCTCAGCCCCTGGGAAAGTTTACCCTGAAACTTTTTATTCTTTCTTCTGGTACTGGTTTAAAGATTTTCTCAGTAAGAACATGGTCATAATGACCTGTTTTCCTCTACTGTCAAAGAATGGAGAGGGTCTCCCCCTCCCCCTATTCAATTCTTTAGATTTATAGATGTCACCTCAGTTGTAATCATTAACTAAGGGAATGGGAATTGGAGTTTCTGTGCCTCAATTTCCCAGTTCTTTGTCTAGCTTTCATCCTCAGATTGTAAGCCCACCTCCCAGCCAATACTGAGAAGTGTCAGAGGTGGGCAGGAATTCTCTTGTGTTAGGTATAATTATGGGTGCCTAGCCCCTTGTAAAGCACCTTCCTTGCTGGATCCATTCTAGTGGGGGATGCCCAATTCTCGAGGATTGAATAAAATTTATTTCTGTTCCAATCCTGAGATGGCTCCTTATTAACTTTTAATTGGTGAGGGTCTTTCACCCCACACAAAGGGAAAAGAGCAAGTATTTCCAAATGGAGCCATTCACCTCCAGCCTTCTTCCAAACCTCATTCTTTTAGTTACCCTCTCAGATCTTTGGGTAGTGGAGCTCTTGGTCACATGCATCAGCAACTCATGGAAAAGAAAAAAGGAAGGGGATGTTTACACACAGTCTTGGGATCATAGACTAGAAACAAATGAAAGCTGAAGACATAGTGGTAAATGAGTCATCACACACACACACACACACACACACACACACACACACACACACTCCTTAACTCACCTGCCCAAACGGATTCACAATAGTTGGCAATGTTGGTAATTCTGGATTTTGTCTCCTTGTGACTACCCATCTCAGTCTCTGCTAGAGCAACAAGAGCCCTCCCAAAGCTTCAGGACAGGTCTTTTCCCTTTCCCGCAAGGTCTCAGGCACCAACTATAGCAGTACAGGATACTACACTGTGTAACATTGGGGGGGGAAAAACCCACTAGATTTGGAATCAGCAGTCCTTGATTCAAATTCTGCCTGTCACTTACCACTGGTGTGACCTTGGGCAAGTCACTTCACCAATCTAGGCTCAGTTTCCTCAGGTGTAAGATGAGATAGTTGTAGTAGATGACTCTAATGCTCTGACCCATGATCTTATCACCAAAGAATTCTTTTTCTCTGTCTTCATGCAGAGTCCATAGTAGGTGACATATGAATAGAAAGTCAAACTCAGATAAAAAGAATGGATGGATATGAAAATCCTTCATTCTCCTGCCTATAGACTCACTCCAGGACAATCAGAAAGTCCTTCCTCTTATCTGACTCATGCTTCTCCCTGAGATCTCCTCTGGCCTTCCTGACTTCTCCTTTGGTCCTTTAAGCTAGAACAGCCTATGGTGACTGAGTCAGGGCTTTCAGCGATTGCTGGCCTCTTGGCCCTTCCAGTACTGTCTATTCCAGGCCCTACCCCTTCCAAACTTGAACTTCTCAGCACAAGCAAGTTAGTCTAGAAAGCTGCACTCTTTCCTGGCCATGGACCTAGGGAAGGAGGGTTCGACTAAACCCTACAATTGCTGGCACTCTGACCCTCTGCTATATCATAATCATGGGCTTTAGAGGTAGGAGAGATCTTAAATATATCATTTTATAGGTGAAGAAACAAGCCCAGAAAGAGAAAGCTGATGAGGGTACAGTCTCCAAGAACCCCCCTGAATCTGGAATACAGTCTCTGGGAGCCCCATTGAACTGTCCTTGAATCTTCCAACTAGATCTGGCCTTTCCCTAAGGCCATAAGCCTTACATTATCATTAGGCCCAAATCTCTCCCCAGCCTTACCCTTTATTGTCCAGCTACTTCCCACCCTAGATAATATCAATATCCATGCCTTCAGCTACTTCCCACCCTTAATCCCATTCTCTTGGTTCCTGGACTCTGACCTCATCTGGTCCTCCTTAGACTCCTCCTCAAGAACCTCCCTAAAGCCCTCCTCTAGTCACCCCAGACCACCCCTCAATCCCTCCTACAGTCTTTGTGTATATAATCTCCATCTTGCCCCCATGAAGGCACTCAGATTCAATCTACCTCAGTAGATTGGATCTGTCCTGCTTGTGAAAACAGGTGTCACAAAGGATGAGATTTCTTAAGACAACCCATTATGGTGGATTCCTTAATAAACTTGTCTTTTTCCTTGGCTGAGAAGGCTTGAGTTGAATTCTTTCGGCAGGACCTGGCGTGTAGGTATTTTGGGGTCTCAAGCGCCCCTAGAAACCTATGGTTCCCTACCATCATCATTTTGCTTAAACCTCTTCAAAGCAACTTGATGTCATACGAATAATAAATAACAAAATCAGCATTAAACCAGATTACTCAACTCAAGTATTGTTTCCATTACATAACATAGTCTCCTTTGCTCTAGCCCTAAAAATTGGCAGGTCTCAGTGCCAAGGAGAGGAGTTCAGGGCTGGGATCCCCTAGTATGAGACCTCAGGATGGAGACCTCTTATTAACAGACTCTCAGAATTGGAAATATCTTAAAAGGCCATCTAATTGTAATGGTAATCAGATCGAGCAGGACTTTTTTGTTTTCTCTTTTAGAATGCTAAGGTAATCAAGTACCTTTGATGAGTCTTGACTTTCAAATGTAATGGCAAGCAAAATGGACTTTTTGTTGTCTTTTGTTTCAATCAAGAGTCTTTGACCTGCTTAAGAAACAAGAAAGCATAGTTCGTAAAGTTTTGAGTCTCATGGTTGTGATTTCTGAAGAAGCCTCACATGGTTTTGAGTCACAAGGGTATGACACCCTTTGACCCTAAAGAAGTGTATATAAACTCAGAGGTTAGTGTTTTGCCTTTGGGGGCACACTCATTGAAAGAGTGTTGGTGATGAGACTCTGGATAAGCCATTGAAGCAGGCCCCTCCCCACCCCCACCCCACCAGCTTTGAAAACCCAGATGTTGGTGCTTCTCTGGTAACTATGTATTGTGATTTGGTTAGACAGAAATGTTCTTCTGTTTATATTGTCTCTGTTTGTAATTTCTGTTTGTATTTGCTCTGAAGTTCAGAATACTGGCTTTTCCCCCTGAACTAAGTGAATGATATATGTATGTTCACTTAAAGTGAGATTGTTAACCCCTTAAAGTTGCTTTCCTTAGAAAAGCAGATCAAAGAACCTGTGCTAGCAGCCCTCCTGTGCCTCCTGTGTGCTGGTGTTATTGGCCTTACACCCCCACAGCAGTTGCTAGCAACATTGTTGTTACACTAATCCAACCCATTCCTGGAAAAGAATCCCTTCCCCAACAATCCTGATAAGAGTTCACCCAGGATTTGCTTTCAGAAGAAGAACACAGTCTCCCAAAGCAGCCCATTTGCTTAGTGCTCATTGTTAGGTCTCTCAATGCATCTTGGGCCATCTCTAGTTATTCTAGTGAATATCAGGCCACTGGACCCAGATGACTCTGGAGGAGAAAGTGAGGCTGGTGATCTTGCACAGCCCTCCCTCACTCAAATCACAGTCAACTGCAGGTCAACCCATTGTTCTGCCTTCTGAGGTCAAGAAGAATGAGTCTAATCTCTCTTCCACATGAGACACCTTCAAATACTTAGATGCAAGTGTTACCTGTCACTATTTTCTTACTATGCTATTTCGTTAAATGCCCTTATTTTGAATTAATTATGCCCTGTGGGTAATCATTGAAAGTGAACACATTTACCCAACTCTACCCTCAGGACCACCATCTTTCTCTTCCTACTTCCTCACCCATCCAACAGAGTTCTCTATCCATTATATCATATATTTCCTTCCTCTTATGCTTCCAGGAGAAAGGTGGTCACCCCTGGCTCCCTTTTTGCTGATAGCTGGCTCCCTTAAATTCATCACCACATCTCACCTTTCCCTTTCCCTCACTGCCCTCTCTAAGTGGCTGGTGGCATCACTTCATTGGAAATGAGGGTTTAAGTAAAAAGCACCCAGTCTTATAACCAGACAAAGACCTTGGAGATCATTGAGACTCTAAGAAGACAATTGCAACACTAGGAAGAAATTTGCCTGGAGAAAATGACACCCTGGATGCTGGGGGGAGAACTGAGGGAAGGGGAGAAAAGAAGCCAGCTGGGAGGGATTTGGGGGGGAAGGGCATAACATCAACAGGACTTGCTCACTGATGTGGGAGCAGAGAACAATAATCCATCTTTATATTGTTCTGGTTAATCGTAACAGTTGTACTAAATAAATATGTTCATTATAACTGTCATATTAATTATGATCCTGGTTCCAGGATTATAGTTTTCTGAAATGCATAATCATGCCTCATCCTCTCAGTCATCTGCATTATTATCTTCCTCTGGGCTCAGGTTGTCGATGATTCAAAGAGAGAGAATCTGGCAGAGTAATTCTGAGGATCCCAGTACACAGGAGACTTTAACTGTCTTCATCCCCAACCCCAGGAGTCCCAGAGAGCACATAGTCAAGGGGCAGGAAGCTACACAGTAGGATAGAAGATTAGGAGACTTGTATCTTCAAATGATGGATTGGCTGCCTCTCCTCCTTTCTACAGCCTTTAATATTCAGATTTCTGACCATCTCCCTGGAGGCAACTGTCAATCAGTGACTGCCAAAGGAGTAGTGGAGACTGTGGTTATGGCCATTACTGCTGCATCATCCCAACACACAAGCAGCCAGTAAATAAGTCTGCCAACCAGATGTTAGGAGCACAGATGGAGACCTGAGTGTGAGGGACAAAGATTTCAAGTCTCAAGACTGGCAGCTATTCGAGAACTTCATCCAATGGTGAACAAAGAAGGAAGGACTGATTTCCTCCTTTGTTCTTCCCATTTTTCCTGTCCTGAGATCCCAGACACATGCTGCCTCACCTTATTACTTTTCTTCTTTTATAGTGATTTTTAAATTATTCTGAACTTAAGCAATAAAACAAGCATTTCCTTAACAAGGTAGAATAGAAAAAAGAGGATGCACCTGAAACTATAGATCTTCTATGTACAACTTGCTATTCCTTTTCAATATGAAACAAAATTATCATGTAACTTTCTTTCTTTTCCCCTTCCTCCCCCACCACCCTGGAGATGGCTTTCATTAGACACAAATATGTGTGTATATGGATATACATACATACATAGGTGTGTGCGTGTGTGTGTGTGTGAGTTCTTTCTCTAGATGCAAACAGCATCTTCCTTCATAGGACCTTTGCAGTAAATTTGGGTATTTATGATAGCTAGAATGAGTTGGTCACTGAAAATTGTTCTTAAAACAATATTGCTCTTACTATATACAACGTTCTCTTGGTTCTGCTCATTTCACTCTTCATCATTTCACTCAAATCTACCCAATCATTGAACTCATCATTTCTCATGGCAGAGTTATATTCCATCACAAATATGTACCACAAATTTTTGGGGCATTCCCCGATTGACAAGCATTCCCGAAATTTTTAGTTCATTTCCACCACAAAGAGAGCTGCTATAAATATTTAAATTATTTGTTTGTTTGTTTGTTTGTTACCTTTCCATGAGCTGAGGGATGGGTTCCATCAAGAATTCCCTACCCCCAATAATACCTGTGGACAAGATCTGTGGTTATAACCAGAGAGATGAGATATGTAGTGGGAACTTAAGCCCTCCTACAGACTATAGATTTTATAATTTTTAAAACATATCATGAACAATATTTCTTTCCATCCCCTAGATAACTCCAAGTCTAGCCAACTGGAGTTTGAACTACTTACTGTCAATATAGAAGCAGAGGTTCAATGGTAAGGGAAATAGTTTAAGTCTCTACAAGATGAGCACACTCTTAGTGACCAGAAAGGGCATTCCAGACTCTTAGATGGTTATAGATGCCAGAGAGGAGCTGAGGTATTACCCAGTTGCTGACTTAAGCTCGATACTGCTTAGAAAGGAACTTATGTGTTGCACTCTCTTGCTGGATAATTAATACATTGATATATCGTCATATGGGCTCGATGAAGGAAATGCAAAAGCAAATTTTGTCTATATCTTTCTTGGCTAGTTATCTTGAGAAAGCTGTCTGTACTAAGTATTTCCACTTCTTTTACTTGCTCCTAAACCCCTTGCAACCTAGCTTCTGATTTTATTGTTTGAAATTGCCTTCTGCAACATCACTACTGACCTCTTAATTGTCAGATTTAGTGGTCTTTTCTCAATCTTCATCCTTCTTGACTCCTTGGAAGACTTTGACACCGTCAATCGTCCTGTCCTCCTAAATACTCTCTCCTCTCTAGGTTTTCATGGAATTGCTTTCTCCTGGTTCTTATCCTTTTTGTCTGGCTGCTCTTTCTCAGTCTTCTTTGCTAGATCTTCATACAGGTCATTCTCACTAACAATGAGCATCCCCCAAAGCTCTGTCCTGAGCCCTCTTCTCTTCTCCCACTGTGCTGTCTTGCTTATGATCTCAACAGCTCCCATTGGTTCAATTTTCCCCTCCATGCAAATGATTCCCAGATATGCATGTGTACACATATATGTATATGTGTTTGTATATATGCATGTGCGTGTTTGTATATATGTATGTGTGTGTGTGTGTGTCCAAGTCTAGTCTCTCCAAAGCATCAATCTCATGTCCCCAATTGACTTTTAGACATCTCAAACTAGATGTCCTGCAGACATCTCAAACTCGTAGTGTACAAAACAATTCATGATCTTTCCCCTAAAACCCTCCCTTTCTCTGAACTTTACTGTCATGTGTATCACCATTCTCCCAATCACCCAGACTCACAGTCTTAGTGTCATCATAAACTCTGCACTTGAACTCACCCTATATATTTAATCTATTGCCAAAATCTGTCAATTCTTCCTTCATCACATCTCATATGTATGTCCTTTTCTCTCTTCTGACACTACCACCACCCTGGCACATACCCTCATCACCTTATGATTGGACCATTTCAATAGCCTCTTGTTTCATCTCCATATCTCAAGTCTCTTCCCATTCCAGTCCACGCTACACTCAACTGCCAAATTGATTTTCCTAAAATGCAGGTCTGACTACCTCACTTCCCCTTTACTAAACAAACTCTTCATAACTCTCTATTATGGCCAAAACCAAATAAAAGGTGCTCTGTAATAAAGCTCTGTATAAAGCTCATTATACTCTTATCTTTCCAGTCTTCTTAAACCCTACTGCCTTCCATGTACTCTAGGATCTAGTAACCATGGTCTCCTGCTATCCCTCAAATACAACACTCTACCTCCCAACTTCCCTCATGTCCCCCACATGGGTTGTCCCCTGTACCCAGAATGATCTTCTTCTTCACATCTACCTCTTAGCTTCCCTGGATTCCATCAAGAAAAGTCTCATACCAAGAGATCATTAAAAAGAGAAAAGGACCCACATGTACAAAAATATTTATAGCAGCTCTTTTTGTGGTGGCAAAGAATTGGAAATTGAAGGAATGCCCATCAACTGGAGAATGGTTGAACAAGTTATGGTACATGAATGTAATGGAATATTACTGTTCCATAAGAAATGATGAGCAGGTGGATTTCAGAAAAACCTGGAAAGACTTACATGAACTGATGCTAAGTGAAGTGAGCAGAACCAGGAGAACATTGTACACAGTAACAGCAACATTGTATAATAATCAACTTTGATAGACCCAGCTCTCTTCAGCCATACAATGATCTAAGACAGTTCCAAAAGACTCATGATGGAAAATGCTATCCACATACAGAGAAAGGGCTATGGAGTCTGAATGCAGATTGAAGCGCATTATTTTCTTTTTTTTGTTGTTGTTTTTTTCTTTCTCATGGTTTTCCCCTTTTGTGCTGATTCTTCTTTACAACATGATTAATGTGGAAATATGTTTAATATGATTGTACATGTATAGCCTATGGCAGATTGCTTGCCAGCTTGGGGAGGGGGCAGGGGAGGGAGGGAAAATAAATTTGGAACTCAAAATCTTATAAAAGTAAATGTTGAAAAGTATCTTTATGTGTAATTGGAAAAAATAAAATATTATTAAGTGGGGGAAAATTTTTAAAAGAAAAGGAAAGGAAAGGAGAGGAAAGGAAAGGAAAGGAAAGGAAAGGAAAGGAAAGGAAAGGAAAGGAAAGGAAAGGAAAGGAAAGGAAAGGAAAGGAAAGGAAAGGAAAGGAAAGGAAAGGAAAGGAAAGGAAAGGAAAGGAAAGGAAAGGAAAGGAAAGGAAAGGAAAGGAAAGGAAAGGAAAGGAAAGAGAAGGCTCATATCCCACCCTCTACAAAAGGCTTTTCCAGTCTGACTCAGCTCACTAACCCCACTACTATTGCCTTCCCTCAGTGATCACTTTCCATTTACATATACTTGTACATTATGTATATGCATAATTATTTGCATGCTTTCTCTGTCATTAGAATATGGGTTTCTTGAGGGCAGGTACTGTGGTTTTGTTTTTCATTTTGTTCTCAGAGTTTGGCACAGTGCCTGGCCCATTGTAAAGGCTTAATAAATGTCAACTGACTGAGTACCACACGCAATTAAACATTCATCACATTCAAATCAATAAGAAGGCAAAGTGAGCCTATATAATGGTCTTCTCAACAGAGAATTATTCCCTTCTGCTTTACTGACAAAATAGAAGCCATTTATGCAAGCTCCCTCTCCTCCCCTCCTCTACACTCAGAACCTCTCCCTATCATCTTTTAGTCTCTGTCTTTATTTTCTGTAGTCTCTGAAAAAGAGGTGGCCCTTCTCATCAAGAGTAACCCCTCCACATGGGTCTCTATCTTTTTCTGATAGCTTTTTCAGCTCTCTTCTTTTTCTCATCTTTAATCTCTCCTTCTCTCTTGCTTACAAACATAGTCCATGTCTCTGCCAACCTTAAAAGAAACATTCACTTGATCCTACCATCCATCCCCAAAAGCAATCATTCTATATCTCTTTTCTCCTTTCACAACCACAATCCTAGAAAATATTCTCTAATTGTGGTCTCCTTTTCTCATTTTCCACTCAATTCTCAATCACTTCTCACTTTGCAATCTGACTTCTGACTCCACTACTCCACTGAAACTGATCTGTCCAAAGTTAGCAATGATCCCTTAGATGGTATGTTCAATGTGCTTTTCTGGGGCCTTATTCTACTTGCCAGCTCTGCATCATTGGACAACCACCCTCCTCCTGGACACTCTCATCCCTTTGTTTCTGTGACATTGCTCTTTCTTGGTTCCCATCCTGCCTACAAGACCACTCTTCTATCTTTTTTTGCTAATTTATCCTCCTCCTCCTCCCTCCCAGGGAGTATAGGAATCCCTCAAGGCTTAGTCCTGGGTCATGTATTGTCTCTCTACATTTTCTCTCTTGGTGTCTTTATCCACTCTTGTTAACCTCTCAGTTACCATCTCTATGAAGATGATTCCCAGCTTTTTACACCAAACTTTAATCTCTCTTCTAAAATCTATTGTCAGTTGCCTGTTTTCCATCTTTACCTGAATTATCCTTATTATTATCCTTAAGCTCTCAACATCCATAAAAAATTCACCATGTCCAACAAAAAGCTCATAACATCCCCTTCTCCCGCCTCCATCAAAAACCTGCCCATCTTCCAAACATTCCTATTTCTGTTGAGGGCATCCTTCCAGTCTATGATCCCCTAGGTTTGAAACCTTGAAGTAATCCTTGTCTCTTTGGCCTTCTTCCCACCTCCCTGTCCCACCCCACACTCATCCATCTAATCAGTTCTCAATTATTAGTGATTCAGTCTCCACAAAATCTCTCCCACATCTCCACTTTTCTCTACTCTCATAAACCTTCTTAGGATCATCACCTCTTTCCTAGATTATTTGCAATAACCTCTGAATCGATGTCCCCACTTTGAGTTTTTTCTGTCTTTTTTCCCATCGACATTGTCAAATTGATATTATTAAAACCATCTCACCACTTCCCAGGCTGTCCCAATATTTTCATGATGAACACAGTTTTAATCATGTTGGAATAATGAAAAATAAAAGAGAGCAAAAGAGACCCTCATCAAGCTAAAGCTGAAGGGGAATGCACTTAACACAAGGCAAAGTGTCAATATGTTGTAGTGAATAGGACCCGACCTAGAGTCAAAAAGACCTAAGTTTGACTCCTAACACAGATACTTACTGTGAGATGCTGGGCAAGTCACTTACCGTATGCCTCAGTTTCCTTACCTGTAAATTAAGGGAGCCCTCCCATCCCAGCACTTAGCATACAAGTGTCTTGGCCCTCAGTCACGCGCCACTACTGCTGTAGGTAGGAGCTCCAAAAAAGAGACAGCCAACCCCTGGTTTTATATCTTTTTCAGGGTCAGGGGTGAGTCACACATGTGACTCACTCACGTGACCTAGAATCTTCACAAAGAGGTGGACTTAAACCCACGTGATCTAAGAGCCTCTGCTGTCCCAGACATGTAAACTAGGCCCTCCCTGGAGTTAGCCCCACCTTGGGCCCCACCTTGGGTGCCAATCCACACCCACATAGGATTTACACCTAATAGGGGTTTGGGCCTGGGGCTTAGCATTTAGTAAGACTCAAGGAAATAGGCTGAATTACTGAAAACAAACAAAAGCCAAACTTTTCAAGGGCACTTGTTGAACTAAGTGCTAAGGAGCCCATTTTGCTTACCAACACAGGATGTTAGGCAAGGACTCATCCAGCCCTTTGAGAAAGATTGAATTGATTAAAGAGAAAAACTGAAGATAGGAGAAGGAAGATGACTAAGCCAAGGTCAAACAGCTAGTAAACGGCAGGACTTAAATTCTTCTGACCAGTTTTCCACTCTACTATGTTGTCACCTCCACCGAAGCCCAGAGATGAGTGGGAATCCAGTAAGTTACAGAGCTGAAATTCAAATGCATATCTTATTTTAATTCAAATCCTCTTTTCACTAGTGATTGCCTAGTGGTTGCCCACCCTCCTCTCCAGAACAGATCCTATGGGGGAAAAAAGAGTCACATTCCTCACTCAGCCTAACCTCAAGAGCTTTTCCAGTCTGACCCCATTATCTGTGTAATCTGCTCTCTCCCGGCTCCCAGAACAGACCTCGGCCTTGTCCTGGAGGTGTACAGGTCACATCCCCTTTGGTCCAGGCCCCACCTCTCAGTTTACCCTAGGCATCTCTCTCTGGGAGCCCCAGGTATCCGGCACTCCTCCCTTCCCTGTAATCTGTATAGTCTGTGAGCACATCTCTGGTCCCTGCCAAACTCTATTTCAAAGTCAGGTGGCATGACTGAAAGACTTCTGGGCCAACCTCTCAGACTACAGAGGAAATTATCTTTTAATTACTCTTTTATCTCCACCTGTTGGCTCTCGTTTTTTTTTTTTTCCTACGAGGGTCAGGGTCAGGTCTCCTTCGGCCCTGTAGTCTCCCTCCAGGCCTGGCTCAACAGAGATGGCCCACCCAGAGAAGGGACTGGCTCTTTTCAATTCAATTTAACAAAACCTTTATTTTACACTTGCTGCCGTGTGCACTGTGTTATTGGACACTGAGGTCCGCAGACACTGGAGGCTGGGGCGGTCAGAAGCCAAATTTCAGCATGTGCCTCTGTCAGAAATGGGGTGGGGGGGGAAGGGATCGATACACACACAAGACGGCGTTTTTGTGCGTGTGTCTAGTTGATAAACAACGGAGGCAGACAACGGTTTGTTGGCTTCAGACACTCACTCCAAAGTTCAAAGAACGATAAGAAAGGAAAAGATAGGCGAGATCAGGCCTGCGCCAGACTGATATGACGGGGTGCGCGTGTGCGCATCTAACTGTAGCCGGGAAGGTCGTGCTAGGAGCCACTAGCCTGTGTCTGGGAAGGCTCGGCACAGGTGGGAGGGCCATGTGGCACATAGAGATTTGTCTGGGGGCCCCACAGGTAGCTCGTGTCTCTAAAGGGGAGGTTGGCAGCGTGCCCCCATGTTCTTTTCATGTGTATAGGGATGGAGGAGAAGGGATCTGATGCGCCGGGTGGGGGGACTGAGGTGGCTTCGGGGAAAGCGGGTTGGTGGAGGAGGGGTGAGACAGGCTTTGGACTCCCGGAAGCTGCAGGAGGAGCCCGGGAAGCCAAAGAGGGCGGGCAAGGAATGGGGGGCCTCGGGGCAGGGCTCTCCGCCAGCGTCCCGCCCAGCGATGTGATTGGAGGCGGTGCCGAGGCCGGGCCGGACGGGGAGGAACTGGGCGGGACGGGACGGGGCGGGGCCGAGGCTAGTCGGCCGCTAAGCTCCAGCCGCGAGCTCCCGGAGGCTCTAACGCCACTTCTTACGGACCCCGGGCCGGCTCCCCGTCCCCGTCCACCCCTTCCCCACCTTTCCTGCTCCGGCAGCTTCAGCTTCACGTGCCTTCCCCGCTCCCAGCCACCGCCAGGGCTCTCCAAGGGGCCATCCCCTATACCCCTTAGCTCTCCCCTATTCCAGGCTCCGTCACACCCTGAACCCCATCTAGGTTCTTCCTTACCCCCTCATTGGCCGCTCCAGACCCGCCACCCCAGCCCATTCCCTAGCATCCTGCCCAATCCCGGCACCCCCGCCCTCTCCCTGCGCCCCCGCCTTCCCAGACTGCCCCCCCCCGCCAACTCCTCTGAGCCTCATCCTCCGTTATCCAGGGCCCTGCCACCTCCAGAATCCCCTCTGGGGGCCCCGCTTCGCTCCCTGGGTCCAAAACTCGGTTGCTCTGAGCCCCCAGCCCCATTGCGGATCCCCAGCCTTCCCTCTGCCTTCCAAGAACCACGCTTCTCGCCCCCCCCCCCTTTTGTCCAAACTCCCCCGCCTCTCCCCAGCCCAGGTCCCGCCCTAGCCCCTCCTTCCCTCTCTTGGAACCGAGTCCTGGCTGCCGGGGGTGGGAGGGGAAAGGAGAGGAGAGGAGGGGAGGGGAGGCGCGTGTCCAATGACCCGTTCCGTCGCTGCCTCGGCAAGGGAGCATCCTGGGCAGCCACGTCTGCCTCGGCCACAGGCACTTGGAAACCTCCACCGCCGAAGCCCAGCTGCCCGCGGGGAGCATCTGCCCTAACAGCTGTTTTGTCTGCGCCGCAGCTGCAGGTAGGAACTCTCTCCTTACTCTCTCTAACCTCAGCCCGCCGAGATAACCAAGCTCGAGCCTTTAGTGGCTCCGCCGACTCACGCCCACACTGTCGGCCCTTACCCTCTCCAGCCCCAGCGCCTGGCGTCTACACTGCCCCGCTGCCTATCCACAGGGGCTTTCAGGGGCCCTTAAAGGCCTCTCCTCACAGTGGCACACACACCTCCCCTTTTCGTTGTTCTATTTTTGTGGCTCCCAGATGACCCTCATTCCCAGCAAATAACCCCCACCCCCTATACACACACACTCTTCTGTCACAGCTCCCATATCATGTTCACCCCTGTGTAAATTGTACACACATGCTTCTCTCTCACCCATTTCTGCACGCATGTCAGGTATCCCATAGAGCTCTAGTACACTCAGGTTATACACACACACACACACACACTACCCACCACTCTTGCTTCTCAAGCACACACACTCCTAGGAACGATAACTGGCCTAGGTTTGTTCCCAGGTCACAAACCTAACCTGAATCTGGCAAAATTCCTGGAGAATTTCCCACTTGTGGAAGGAATAAGGGAGGGACATAGGACTCATCTCTCCCCACCTTGGTTGGGCTCTGAGGCAGGAGAGTGTTCATTTGGAGGGGAAATTGGGCACAGTGATGCCGATGTATGCCAGGCAGGTCTGAGCTGCTACTGCCTTGGGGATAAGTGGGTTGAGGAGGCCTGGGAAAAGGAGGCCCAAACTGGGCCAAGTCTCCTGCACCTTTTGTGAGCATTAAAAGGGTTGCTAAAGCCCTGTTTACGCTGAGCTCTCCCTGAACCGGGCCTAGGCTTCAGTTCCTGGCAGGAGAAATCTTAGGCAGCCCTGGCCTGTGACTCATCTTACATCTCACTCAGGCTCATAGAAGAGAGTCCAGTCAGTTGATGCCTTCATTCCATCCAGAATCCCTCCTCCCACCTCAACCTCTGTCTATCCCCAGTGACTCAGGGCAGGATTTCCCTGGGTTCTCCCATTCCTTCACATGATAATTATAACCAGCCTGATTTCTTTAAGGATTACAAAGCACTTTCCTCTCAACAACCCTAAGAGATAGATCATGCAAGTATTCCCATTCTATAGATGATATTACCAAGGCACAGAAAGTGATTTTTCCCAGGTCATACAGCTATTAAGTGAATGTCAGAGCCAAAATTTGAACATGGGTCTCCTGTAGTTCCAATGAGCTATCCACTACCATACCTAAATGCAAAGATGAAACCAGGTACAACTACAAGTTGAATACCTGCCTTTCTTCCTTGACCTTGAATAGACCTTCCTTCCCCAAATTTTCCTAAAACACTTTCTCCACATCTCTTCTTCATTCCCATCATGCTCTATCTTTGTAGAATCATACAGCTCGAAGGAACTTTAGGTGTCATCTTCATTTTACAGTGAGCAAACTGAGGCCAACCAACCTGCCCACAATCGCACAGTTAGTAAGTACAATTATAGAACCAGAATTTGAACCTAGGCCCTGTGACTGTAAAACCAGTATTTCTCCCACTGTGCTGAGGTTACAAGATTCCAAAACAGTATCTCTGAGAATGCTGTGGATTCCAATGACTAAAGGCTGGCAAACCTAGAAATAAATATACAGCAAAGATTCATCAACAGTGCAATTAATTAGAAAAGAGTCAAAAGTAGTACCCCCTTCAAATTGCAAGAATAGATGTCCCGCGAAAAGGGTCTGAGAGCCTATGGTCAAGAACAGCCCCTGTTGGAGCTCTCTGGAATACTCTTTCAAACTTGGCCCATAATCCACCCAGTTTTTCTGAGGGTGAGATTCACTTATCACTGAAGTCCTAAACTCAAAAGAAAATTAGTTTGCTATTATCAGAAGTTGCTGACCGAGAGCAAAAAACCAACATATTTGGTGGTAGGAATCAGAAAAACTGGCTAGGCAAGTGACCTAGAAACTCAGCTTTAATCCTTTTTCCCAAATAGAGCCCGAACCAGTGGAGATTAGTGATTAAGTGTGTGACCATCCTGTTTACCACTCTTGGAAAGCCTTTGTGGTGAGACAAAGACCAAGTTGAAACTATGCAGGCCCTGCCTTCTGGGAGTTTCCATTCCGCAAGAATGAATCTGAAAGCCCCTTCACCCTGATTTAACTTCTGAGTGACTTGTTACTCCTAGGCCATCTCTGAGCTACTTTCTTATCTTAGATTATAGTTGGAAGGATATTGGAGACCGACCCTTTGATTTCACTGTTCCTTGAAACTAAGCCCCACAGAGGGACTGAGCCAAGACTGGACAATGAGGTCTTTTGGACTCCAAATTCAAAGTTTTTTCCATGGCAGAATCATAGAAGCTCTGAAGTTGGAAGGGACCTCAGCTGCTATCTAGGCAAATAGGAATTACATCTACAAACTACAAATCATCTACCCTTTGCTTGCAGAGCATTGAGGCAGCTGGGTAGCTAGAGGGCTTAAACTTTATTATTGGAGGGGGGGGGAGGAGCCACTCCCTCCCAAGACTGCCCATTTCACTTTTGGACAGCTCTGATGTTAAGCTGGGGCCAAGCTGAACAAGGTTGATCCATCTTCCATATGACAGCCTTTCAAAGATTCCTTGCTGGTGCCTATCATACTCTTTCTGGACTATTGTTTAATGTCAGATGACTTCAGTTGTATTCCAAATCCCTCATCATCCTCTCCTTTCTGAATTCTTTGAATTCTATTCATCTGTGTATGAGTCACATCCTGGGTGTATGTCAATCTCCTCACCCCTAGCCCCCCCTCTCCCATGGAATATAAACTCCTTGAAGGCAAAGACCGTTGGTTTTTTAATTAGTTTTATATTCCTAGCTGGCACTTAATCAATAATTAAGTAATTGATGTTGAATGAATGAAGACTGTGTAAAACAGGTGGGGAGTAATAATGATAGCTGCCAGCTCTCCCTGTGCTGTGAGGAAGGGAGCAGTAGTATGGTTATGCCCAGTTTACAGATTGAGGGAACTAGGACCCAGAGAAGGGAAGTGATAATGGTTTTCAGGTTTAGCAGACCCAAAGCTAGAACTGGAACCCAGGGCTTTTTGCACTACACAATTTGCCCTCTTGGGGAAGGAAACAATTCCCCATAGTCATGTCCAGGGCTAGGTTCTCCATCAGCCCCTCCTGACATGACATCTCTCTCTCACCCCTGGAGCCAAGGAAGGTCTCCAGGGTTCACTGGTAGGAGTTATGCTAGGTCAGCTCTCTTGATTCCTCGTGGCTTCCCCAGGGAGAATGAGGTGAAAGATAAATCACTCTTCCTGGGAAGAGATAAAGGATAAAAGCAGGAAACTTCAGGGTTCTTGGGGCACTAAAAGAACTAGATGTGGTTGCCAAGCCACAGCCAACTGGTATTTGAAAGGAGAATGGGAGCAGTGCCACCCACCAGGCTGGAAAAAGGCTAATGACCCAATTTAAAGAAGAGAGTCTGCAAATTATATGTCACTGAGCTGGACTTCCATTCCTGGGAAAATTCTAGAAGGGATCATTAAAGAGCTGGTTAGTAAGCATCTAAGAAAGGAAGCTGTGATTACAAAGGGCTGGTGCACCTTTATCAAGAACAAGTCTTGCTTGAGAGACAAAATGACTTATCCACTTAGAGCCAGGAAGATCTGCTTTCAGATCTTGTCTCTGACACGTGCTAGCTGTGTCACTTAACTGCTTAGGTGCCCAGACAACTCTCTAAGGTTATAAGTTATAGACTAGTTGTCAGATCTGACTTAAAATGGGGTGGGGGAGGGTGTAGAAGTGGAGAAGGATCTACACCAGGACTTCTGCACCAAAGATTTTTTCTGTTTACCATTTTTATTAATGACTTGGATAAAAGGAAAGATATTGTGCTCATCAAATCTTCAGATGGCACAAAACCAGGGAGGGATAGCTAACACATTGGATAACAGCTTTAGTATTCATAAGGATTGTGAGAAGTATGATCATTGAGTTGTATTAATGAAGGGACATTCAAGTTGGAAAAGTGTAAAATCTTACTCATGGTATCAAAAAAGGAACTTCACAAGTACAAGATGAGGGAGGTTATGGGGGATGGGATTCATGCTGGACCCCTAAAAGGACCCCAAAGCCCCATAACTAAGTCTGGCTTTTGCCTGAGGCTCTTGGCCCATCCCAGTATAATCCTTTTAACTGCCCTTATTATCTGCACCTGGCCCCACCTTAGGCTATTTCACCACTAGATGGAATTAATCCATCTTGGCCCCTTCTCTGTTACCTGCCAGTTACCCCAAGCTATAGGCCACACCTTGATCATACACAGTCTTCCTACAGTCTTTCTGCAAATGTGTCCATCTTTCCCCCATTAAATTGGGCAGATTCTTAAAATCTCACTCACCCCAACTGAAAGAAGGCTCCAGTTGAATTCTTCTGAGGCAAAACCTGCACCTTTTGCCCTTGAACTTCAGGGTTCCCAGAACCCCTAGATCACAACAGAGGCATGGCTGGTTAGACAGCAGCTTTCATGGAAAATATCTGGGAGTCTTAGTGAGCCACAAGTTCAATATTTGGGAACTGTGATGTGGCAAGTAAAGCTCTGGGCCTGGAGTCCAGAAGACCTGAGTTCAAATCCAGCCCCAGACAATTAGTAGCAATGCAAGCCTGGTCAAGTCACTTGACCTCTATCTGCTTTCAGTTTCTTCAACTGTAAAATGGGGATAATAGTAGCACCTTCTCCCCAGAGCTGTGAAGATCAAACATATTTATAAAGCACTTAGCACAGTGTCTGGCACACAGTAAGCGCTATATCAATGTTAGCTGTTAGCTCTGATTAATGTATGATCTCAGACTTCATTAAGATAGACATAACTTCCAAGAATTGGGACATTCTGGTCTTCTACTCAGATCAGAACTCATCTAGACTATTGTGTTTGGTTTTGGAGGCCACAATTTAAGAAGAACTTTGATGGGCTAGGTAGCTTTCAGAGGGGAGCAACCAAGGATGGTAAAGGGCCTTGAGTCCACGTCAGGATGATGTGTTGGAGTGACTGGGAATATTTAGCCCAGAGAAGAGAAGTCTCAGAGACACATGCTAGGTGTTGAAGGTATTTAAAAGGCTTTCATATAGGAAAGGGATTCACCTTGTGCTGTTTGGTCCTGGGGGCAGAACTGGGAATAACAGTGATATATTTAGGCTTTTAGAGGTATATTTAGGTTCGATATCAGGAAGACTTGACATATTAGATCATCTATAAGTGAATGGGCTCAGGCAGTGGAAGGTTTCCCCCACATTGGCACATCCTGGATGGTAACTTGTAGTGAACTTTGTTCTCTACCTGACCTCTGAAATCCCTTCCAGCTCTAAAATTCTGGAATTCCTTCCTCGAGGCTAATTAGAGGCATCTTGCCGCAGTGCTGACTTACCTCGAGTCGGGTGACTAGAACAGGGTCTAGACTACTGTGAATGCTGCCCTCTGGAGTTGGACCCTGCCCACCTATCTATAAAAATGACTTGACAATAAGGAGCAGCCTAGTACAAACTGAGGCCATAAATAATCATAATTATAACTGAGGCTTTTTTTTTAAGGTTTGCAAATTGCTTTCTGTTTTCTCCTTTGATGATTAAACCTACCCTGGGAGATAATTGCTACAGTTATTCCCCATTTTATAGATTAAGAAATGGGGTGATAGCAGGTATAAAGCACCTAATTAAAAGGAGAGTCTTTGGGGATACAGAGATAAAAATGGAACAATCCCTGCCCTCAAGAAGCTTGCATTCTATTGGAGGAAACAATGCATGCACGTAGACACATACCTACATATACATATATACATGTGTGTATACAGTTTGTTTGTTGATGTTAGTCCTTCATTCTCCAAGAGGACCATCAGGAAGGTGATGCCATGACTTGCAAGTAACTTGGAGCCTCACTTTCTCCTCCAGAGCCATCTGGGTCCAGTGGCCAGATATAGATCAGGACAACTGGAAATGGCTCCCACATGTATATGTGTATGTATATATACGTGTGTGTGTGTGTGTGTATAGCTTTATACAAAATGGATATATCCTCCCACTGGGAGAATCTGGAAGGGCTTCATATAGAGGGAGATATTTAAGTCAGACTTTAAGGAAGGGGAGTCTAAGATGTAGTTGTAGAGGAAAGTATGCATTCTAGCCATGGAGGATAGCCATTGCCTTCTCAAACGTGGGAGATGGAGTGCTACCCTGTGTTCGAGGAGCAGTGTCTTGGGCAGAATCTGAAACCACATCTACCTAACACTAAGTCCAGTACTACATGCAGGCACAGTTGCAGAGTCTGCTTTGGATCATCAGAGAGGACTCTGGGAAGAAGAGAGGCGACAGTAGATTGGCCAAGAAGGGGGCTGGGTCACAGGCATTGGGATTTAAAGCTGGGAAGGATTTTAAGGTTCACCAAGTCCAACCTTATTTTAAAGAGGAGGGAAGCTGAGGCCCAGAGAGGGGATCCAAGCGTATGCCTCTAGGAAGGAACAGAATCTGGTCTCCTTGATTTAAACCTAGGTCTTCTGAATCTAGATCTGGTTTTCTTTCCACACTAGCAAGGAGAAAATTGAAAGGGGTATAGGAGGTTGGAGGATGCAAAATCTGAGTTGAAACTAATTAGGTACTGGGAACAATGTGGTTTCCAGTTGCTTCTGAGAAACAGTATGGTGCGGTAAAAACTGGACTGGAAATGAAATCTGGAGCCTTGGGTCTAATTTCTTCCTGACCATTTGCTAGCTTTGTGCTTGGGGAAGTCAAGGCAGTTGACTGTTAGAGGCAGCTAGATGTTGGAGTGGATAAAATGCTGGGTCTGGAGTCAGGAAGACTTGAGTTCAAATCTAGCCTCCGGTACTTCCTAGCTGTGTGACCCTGGGCAAGTCACTTAACCTCTATCTGTCTCAGTTTCCTCAACTATAAAATCAGAATATTACTAGCACCTGCCTCTCAGGATTGTATTTGTGAGGATCAAGTGAGATATTTGTAAAGTACTTTGCAAACCTTAAAGTGCTATGTAAATGCTATCTATGTAAAGGCTTTTCCTTCCTCAGAATCTT
The DNA here is from genome assembly GCA_028646595.1 of Phalanger gymnotis. Classification (NCBI taxonomy): domain Eukaryota; kingdom Metazoa; phylum Chordata; class Mammalia; order Diprotodontia; family Phalangeridae; genus Phalanger; species Phalanger gymnotis. The sequence continues at coordinate 43,227,564 of CM053622.1, read as the reverse complement.
TTTTTTTTCACCTGTAAAAATAGAGAGAGAAATTGGAGCAGCCAGGGTTTAGGAGAAGGAGCACTAGATTTGAAGTTGGGGCTGAGCCTCGATTTCTCCCATTTGTAAATGGAGAAGGGTTAAAGTAGATGAACCCTAAAGTGCTTTCGGACTCTAAATCCCATAATACTGTGGTAATCCTTACCCTAGCTCCTGTACCTCCGGAAATATGAGCTGTTCTTTTTGTTGTTATGTTGTGCCTAACAAGAAAGGCCCAGAGGTATTTTGAGATATACTATGAGGTTGGGAAGGAGGGGGCAGGAGATAAGGGGTGGCCCTGGACTTCCTCTGTAGAGTGTGGACAGGCAGAAATGCTAAGCAGCCACCACCTTCCCTCCTTATGTGGGCCCCACAGGCTTACTTCCAAGCACCGGCCTGATCTCCTGAGCTCCAGATCAGGATGCTCTAGTTTCTAAGCCCCTAAGCTAGGCCCAGGAAGGGAGCGGGGAGGGGGGAAGAAGGAGGTGCTGAGAAAGATGGTCTCCTGAATCCCAGGTCTTCTTCAGTTCCCTGGGTGGGGCGGGGAATAACAGCTGAAGGGCCCTGATTGGCCAGTGGCCTCTCTACCCTGCCCCCTCCCCCCAAATCGGGTTCCACCTCCCCTTCCTTGTCTCATCCCTCAACAAGCACTTGCTGAGTGCCTACTGTTAGTAGGGGAAATGGGAGCTCACAGTCTGCTTGGGGAGGCGGGACATGAGACATCCACGCAGTCCAGTTCAACAACCTGCTATATATACAAGACCATGCTAGAGGCTGGGAAAACAAAAGAGAAAATTGAAAAGACATCTGGTTCTGAGAGAGCTGACCTGTTATTGGGGTATACAGCACACAAACAGATAAGTAATCTAAGATAATTTGAGGAGGGAAAGAACACAAATAACCAGGGGCCTCTGCCTTCCCAAAGTTTCTGACTTGAGTTTCGGAGGATTGTCTTAGAGGCCAAACTATAGGAAACAGGATCTTGGTATGCTGGAGGAGATAAACAGACCTGGCTGAAGATCCTCAGAGTGGTCCTTGAGCTGAACACTAGGGTATGAGGAGGATTTGGAGAGGGGAAAAGGGGGGGAGGGGAAGCTCAAGGCATTGAGACAGACAGACACTCTCTCTCTCTCTCTCTCTCTCTCTCTCTCTCTCTCTCTCTCTCCCCCCTCTCCCCCTCTCTCTCCCTCCCTCTCTCCCTCTCCCTCCCTCTATTTCTCGCTCTCTCCCAAACCTGGACATTTGGGAAACAGAGAAGTAAGGGGCAGCCAGAGGAGAGTGGGTGTGTGCCCAACTTCCAAGACTGACCAAGGAAACATAGGAGCAGACCTGACTTCCTCTGACCTAGAATAGTCCATCAGACATTTAAAGGCAGTATCATGGCCCTTATGAACCTTCTCTTCTCTGGGCTAAACACCCCAAGTTTTTCCAACTGATCCTTGTATGGCTCAGTCTCCAGCCCCACCCCCACCCCCTCTCATCAACTGAGTTACCTTCCTTTGGATACATTCCAGCTTATCGCTGGCCTTCCTTGAATACGTCCTCCTGTTTCTGGTTGCTTTGGCCTGCATCAATTCATTCGAGACGTACATACATACATACATACATACATACATGCATACATCTGTATGCCTTCATCCATGTTATTGATAAGAATGTTGATCCATTCAGAGATAAGGATAGCTCTCTGGAGCTCTCCACTTGAGACTTTCCTCCTGGCTGACATCATTCATCTCCATTCTTTGGGTCTGGTCATTCGAGGCAGTTCCAAATGTACCTAATAATATGGTTTCCTAACCCACATTTCTCTATCCTGTCTGCGGGTTATGAAATTTGTCAAATCCCTTTCAAGAAATCCAGGCATCCTATAAGACCTTTGGTTTGTGATTTATGCAGTGTTGTCAGGCAGATAGGTGAATGTTATTATCCTAACTATGAAAAAAATCGATTCTGAGAGAGGTCCATAGTATAGCCCTAATATCCACCAGAGTAGTAAACTTGTTTTAAAAAGAAAAGAAATACTAGGTAAACATTTTTGCTTTCCAAGAATTCCAGAGTTTAGACTTGAAAACCCTTCTAGTGTTACACAGGTTTTCTTGAAATGGAGAATTATTGTTTTATATTGAATCCTCCCTTATGTTCTGCCGTGTACATGGAAACATTCTTTTTTTCTTTTCTCATTTCTCATTTAAGTTTAAAATGAATACATGAATAATAAATTGAATAAATAAAATACAAAATATAAAAACATAAGTAAAATAAGATTAACAAAAACTTTACACACGTACACACACACACAAAGAAAACCTATCTAGGCCAACTCACCAATCCTATCTCTGACATAACTTCTCAAGAACTCATCCAGCCCTTGCTTGAATTGGAGGAACCTTATACTTCCCAAGGCAACCCATTGTACTTTTCCATAACTGATTATTGGGAGAGTTTTTCCTAACATTGCCAAATTTGCTTCTTAATCATATTCACCCATTACCCCTAGATCTGCCCTTGGGAGACAAGCATTATCATCAGATACCTGAAGACCTCCATCACCCCCACTCCCCAGGCCAAGCATCTCTATTTTCTTTCTCTCCTTGTCATATGGCATGGCATGTCATATGGCCCTCTACTGATTGCCCTCCTTTTGTCACTTTCCAGCTTATAAATGTGTTTCCTAAAATGTGGTGCCTAGAAAGGAACATAATACTTCATTTGTTTCTCCCATCTCTTATTTTCATTCTGTCCTCCCAAACCGTGGGCTAAGCTCTTCTGACTCCCTCCACAGCTTTAAAAAGAGACTTTTTTGTCTTCCTATTTATTACAAGCCTGAACTCATTCCTAACACAACTGGATCTAGCATACAAGCCTTTATTAAGTTCCAGCTGTGGGCTAGCACTGTGTTAGCCTCTGGTGATAGAAAGACAAAGAAGAGGGAAATCATCCCAGGCTTCCATTGTAATGGGAGAGGTACCATACTGATTATACTGTTTTAACTTGGGTGTGGCTACAACCTCCCCCTCTCCTATGGCTTTTTCTCCCTGAGCTAGAGCAGGTTTACTCATTTCACCTGCAAGTTTTGTTGTATTTAAAAATATAAAACTCATTTTAGCTCGCTGGTCAATATATATATAACCTGTTGACCCCTGGGTTGCTGACCCCTACCTTAGGAGGGGACCACTATTCCCCTGCTTGGCTATCATAAACCCCAGGAGGACATGGCTACCTCCCTCTAAGGTCTCCATCACGTCTGCCTTACTCAGTAGTCCCTCCTTGTTGGAGGAACTACCTCAGTTTCCCCTCCCCCCAATCTTTAGACATCTGTAGGTTCAGCAGCTAGAGATGATGACTCCCCTGGTGGAGCTACCTCCTCTAGAACCATAGGTCTATGGGGATTGCTTACAGGCTGGTGCCTGGGACCTCTGCACCTGTTGACCTGAAAGTTTGGTTAAAAGAGGCAAACAGGCTAGGTGTTATATATTTATATTATTTATTTCCTTGAAGCTGGCAGTGTACTTGTATGGAGCCAGATAAAATCTTACTGCCTGACAAAACAAATGAGAAGGCTTAAATACATTTTAGAACCATCCCAATTCAGGGTGGCTGTGTCAGTCAAGTTTATGATCTCTCTATATGTTTGATCGTGATATGAAAAAGGAATTTTCTTAATTGAATAGGTGGTAAATGCAATAAGATACGAGAGTTGGCAAAGTGTCAGTTGAAATTACAACCCAGGACATCTGTGTTTCCTTTCCCATTAACATGCCATAAAATGTCCATAAAATATTAAGATAAGAAAAGTCCCTTTATTCAAGATAGTATCTGGAGTTAAGAGTCTCCTCTTTAATGGCCATAAACAGAGGAAAAAATAAGTCTTAAGTCAGCCCCATTTGGCTTTTGACATAGGAAGAGGTATTCTCTGAGTAAACTCAGAGAACAGATAAGGAAGTATATTAGCCTGAGGGGCTTCTTCTTCTGCTTGATTTAGTTCTGGCTCTGGCCCCTGTTGGGATTCACACGATATAAAGTGATTATCACACCTAAAAAGGTTCCTTTGGCTGTTCACCTGAGCCCTGAGAGGTCCAGAGACACTCCGAGATGCGTTGTTGATTATTCTCAATCCCACGACCCCTACCCTGACCTAGGTTTGATCACCTTTCCCTCTCCTAGACCATTTCCAGTCTCCTGTCTGGCTTCTCCACCTGCTCTCCCTCCTCCTGGCTATTTCACCCGATCTTCTAGATCGCTCTTCCTAAAGTCCAAATCTGTTGTCTTTAGTGGTTCCCGGTGTCCTTTCAGCAAGGCCAAATTTCACCTGGTATTCAAGACCAACTCCCACCTCATTGCTCTCACCTCCTGCAACCCACCTTCATGTAGCTTATTAGTCTTTTATTCCACCAAGACCCAGATTCTTGAAGCTAGATGAGACCCAAGACTCCATACCATCTACATCTAGGCCTCTCTTCTGCAATATCTCCATGGAGAGATCGTGCAGCTTCTTTTTGTTGGGGGGTGGGGGGGATCGAATCAGGATTAACTAACTTGCTCAGAGTTGTCAGGATATCATTAGGAGACACCCTGTTTTTCAGAGCAAGTAGGTTACGCCCTGAATCTGTCATAACAATCCTTTTCTCTTACCTTCTGGAACTGATGTTCCCTGAGCTCAGGCAAGCACTAACAGACCCAGATATGAAGACCTGCTATGAACAGACTTTTTGTCACTAGACAACCTTGCCTCACTGTTTCTACACTACTATGTTTGACTCTTTGTCTAGCCACAAGTATATAAATCAAGGTTCAGCCCCACTGCCTCAAGTCCTGCCACTAGGGGCAGGACCCTGGCACATGCATCTAATTTGCCTCCTTGCTTGAAAGCCTTTTCCCTCACTTTGAAATTAAAGTTCCATTGGATTCCTAACTCTCCTGTCTCTGGTCTGCTCTGTTTGGCTTCAACCAATCCACAGGCTAGAGACCAGTTTGGTCCAGTTGACAGGGTCACACAGCTACTAAATATCCGAGGCCAGATTTGAACTCAGGTCCTCGTGACTCCAAGGCTAGTGCACTATCCAGTGTGGCACCTAACTGCCCCCAGCTTCCTTCTCGAAGACTTCCAAGGAAGGGGCAGCCCATTCCCCTTTAGGAAGCTTGTCCTTAAATTGAGCCTTAATCTGTCTCTGTACCTTCTACCTGTTGACCTGTTGGGCCAAAGCCAAGTCTAAGACCTCTTCCCCCAAACTGACACATGCAGGGCTTTAGAGTTTGCAAAGCACTTTATAGATTCTGTCTCATCTGAGCCATACAGCCCTGTGAGGAAGGTCCTAGAAGGAAGAATATCCCCATCCTACAGGGATATCTATCTATCTACAGCGGAGGAGACCGAGGCTCAGAGAAGTTGTGACATGCCTGTGAACACATAAACAGTACATGTCAGAACAGGATTCAAACACAGGTCTTCTGTACTTATAATCTAACATACTTTCCACTAGGACTCCCACAGGGCACACAATAGACTCATTCCTGCCTTATCACCTTTTTTCTTCTGTTCCTCCTGCCTATCCAGATTATCCGGATCCCTTGGAGAGTATCTCCAGGCCCACCTCCTCCATGAAGCTTTCCATGATTGCCTAGATTCTTCCTTAACCTGCTTCCTGAAAGCTCCCCTAATATTCACAGTTGCCTACACTGTGGCCCTCCTTTATGTGATGCCTTCTATTTCTGCAGGGTCTAGTCTTCCCCAGTTAGGACAGGGAAGTCCTTGCCCAGAGGGAATGTTCTTCCTCCATCCTGTCTCCCACTCCGTAGCCTCCAGCTTGTCCAGCACAGACCTGGGCACATTGTAGGACACACTCATTGTACTCAGGATGAGCTCCACCCCCATCTAAGTCTTTCCCAGGTGTCTGTCCATATGTGAACCAGACAGACACTAGATAGGTCTGTGTGTGTCCCTCAGGAAGACTTAAAGGGTCTGAGGCTAATGGGATGGAACTAGGCTAAAAGGTCCTTTTGTCGTTTAGTCGTGTCTCACTCTCCATGACCCCATTTGGGGTTTTCATGGCAAAGATGCTAGAGTGGTTTTGCCATTTCCTTTTCCAGCTCACTTTACAGATGAGGAAACTGAGGCAAACAGGGTTAAACAATTTGCCCAGGGTCATAGCTGGGAAGTATCTGAGGCTAGATTTGAACTCAAGTCTTCATGATTCCAGGTGTTTCCACAATCTGACTAGCAGCTTTTGTGGGGGGTCCAGATCCACCCACAGCCAGCACCCAGAAAGCTGCCGGACAGCCAGAAAGCCCAGGTTCTTTTGATATGCCTCAATAAGGAGAGCAAGGTTAAGGGGTTGGCAAGCTTACTTTAATTCAGCACACAAA
>CM053622.1:43111114-43220683 GCA_028646595.1 Phalanger gymnotis | reverse complement strand
CTTAAGAGAAGAAAAGCAAAATGTCCCACCTTAATTACTATTACATAATAATGTTAATTGTTACACCTAATAGAGGTTTGGGCCTAGGGCTTAACACTTAGCAAGATTCAATGACAAAAGCCAAACTCTTCAAGGGCACTTGTTGAACTAAGTGCTAAGGAGACAATTTTTTGCCTTACACACACCAGGCCTGGCACTCTACCTACTGCACCACCTAGCTTACCCCGCCCCATCCCTACCCCCCCCAAAAAAAATGCTATAATGATCTAAAGTTTCTATTAGAGCCTGGAATACTCCTTGAGTGTTTCAATTTAGGGAGAACACTTAACCTCAGGCTCAATTTTCCCATTCATAAAATCGGAATGTTAATCTCAGCCCTTCCAATCAATCCAATCAAAATTTATTAGGCACCTACTGTGTGCCAGGCACTGTTAAGCCGTGGGGATACAATTAATGTAAAGACACCCTCTGCCATCAAAGAGCTTGCAGTCTAATGGGGAGAGACAAACACACAAAAGGAGGCAGGCAATCAGGTAGGCAATGGGGCACCAAGGGACACCCTGCATGGAGGGCATCTTGTTCTAAGGAACTGAAACCAGGCAGAGCAGCAGATGCATGGTGGAGTGAGCCAAAAAAGTCAAATTTCTGCCCTCTATAAAGGAAGACGTTGGGTGGGGTTTGGTACTTCACTCTGCAGGCAGAGGACCGAGGAATCGAAGGAGGTGGTGTCAGTCCAAACCTGAATTAGAAGCATGATGATGAGTGAATAGAATACCCTGCCTGGAGTCAGGAAGACTCACCATCTCGAGTTCAAATCTGGCCTCAGACACTTACTAGGAAGGTCCTATAGGGATGAATATCCCCATTCTAGAGCTAAGGAGACTGAGATCCAGAGAAGTTATGATTTGCCTATGAACACATGAACAGTAAGTGTGTGACCCTGGCCACAGTTTCTTCATCTGTAAAATGAGCTGGAGAAGAAAATAGCAAAACATTCCAGGATCTTTGCCAAGAAAACCAAATGGGGCCATGAATTATTGAACATAACTGAAACAAATGAACAACAATCTTAACTTCCTGTAATTTGTACAGGCAGCTAGATGGTGCAGTTGATAACGTGCTGGGCTTGGAGTCAGGAAGACCTGAGTTCAAATCCAGCCTCAGGAATTTGCTACTTGTATGACCCTGGATAAGTCACTTTTGTTTGCCTCAGTTTCTTTCATCTGTAAAGTGAACTGGAGAAAGGGGCAGCTAGGTGGTACAGTGGATCAGAGCACTAGCTCTGGAGTCAGGAGTTCAAATACAACCTCAGAGGCTTAGTAGCTGTGTGACCCTGAGCAAACAATTTAACCCCAACTGCCTCCCCACCCTACTCCCCAAAAAAACAAACTGGAGAAGGAAATGGCTAACCACTCTGACTATCTTTGCCAAGAAAATCCCAGATGAGGTCACAAAGAGTTGGACATGCAAATTGACTAAACCACAACAATGAGGAGCTGGGGAGGGGGAGGTTGGGTCAGGAATCTTATTCCCTAGGCAGAGCCACAAATGCAGGGTGCAGTGAGCCAACTTTCAAATCACGTGGAGGGATTATGTCATATTGATGGAGAAATTCTTTGCATAGTGAGATCATACAACATGAGAGCTGAGTGAAACTTCTTGAGGCGCCTCTTCCAAACTACAGATTGTTTTGTTCAGTCGTGTCCAAATCTTCATGACCTCACTGACCGTACTGTCCGTGGAGTTTTCTGGCAAAGATACCAGAAGTCGTTTGCCATTTCTTTCTCTAGTGGATTAAAAGGTAAACAGAAGTGAAGTGGCTTGTCCGGGGTCACACAGCTGGTCAGGAATACCTGAGTTCTAGTTCAATGCTGTATCCACTTTCCACCTAGATGCCTCCAAGGAGGAACCCTGTTGACAACATCTCTGATCAGTGGTCATCCAGTCTCCACTTGAGGACTTCTGGTGCCTACCAAGAAAGCCTATTCCAATGTGGGATGATTCCATTGGTTAGAATGTTTTCCTTTATCGAGAGCCAAAGTGAATCCTCCCTCTGATGGGTTGTCAGAGGAAAACGTAGCTTTTTGGGAACAGACCTACCTAAACAGATGGGGAAACAACTCTAGGTTCCCTCCATTCAGAGAGAAAGAATTCTGGCCCAGAGAGAAGACAAGCTTAACCCAGAAGGTCCATGCCATTGTTTAGAGCACATCCGTGAAGTAACCATGCTGTGTGTGTGTGTGGCCCTCACCCATTCCCCTATCCGCAGAATCTAGGGAACTTTTAAACTTTCTACTAAGAACTTCAGAGGTCCTCCAGGACCCAGAGATCCATGTTTGATATCATGAAAAACATCTTAACAACTGGAGCTGTCCAAAAGTAGAACAAATGATCTTTGGTTGTTGCCTGTGTCTTATCAGCAGGAGATAAAAAGAGATACTGTTTGTAAAGTGCTTTGCTATATAAATACTAATGATGACGGTAATGATGATAGCCAGGCACAAGCCCATTCGCTCTCTGCCTCTGTGGCCCAGGGCAGTTTTGACTCACCCCAAAACTGATGTAATCTAAGGCAAAAAAAAAACCCTGGATTTTGAGTCTGAGGCTCTAGATTCAAATCCTGACTTTGATGTTCACAATGTAATGTAGGCAAATCACTCTCCCTTGCCAAACCTCAATTTCTATATTGGCAGGGTTAGAGTTGATTAATATTATAAGCATGTATTTAGTACCTGCTATGGATGAATAGGGTCCTGGCCTAGGTACTGGAGACATCAAGACAATTAGAAAAACATTTCCTTCCTTCAGGGAGCTAACAGTCTACCAGATGATGCAGAGAAGGAGTCAACAATAGGTCTACAGATAAGCAAAAAAAAAAAAAGATAATTTGAGGAAGGAGAGATAATTAGTAACCACAGAAAGCAGGAAAGGCTTCATGAGACTATGTAACACCTGAGTCTTCCAGGAAGAAAAGGATCCTGAGAGGAAGAGATAATGAGTAAGATCACTCTGAATGCGAGGGGTCAGTTGTACAGAGTTGGTCAATGGAATGCTGACTTCGGGAAATAGCAGCAGTTCATAGTCCAGCTTGACTAGAATTTAAAGTGCGGGAAGAAGTATGATGTAATAGACAGGTGGAAAGGCAGGCTGGCGACAGATTATAGATAGACTTCATCTGTTGTAGAGGCATAAGAAGCCATGGAGAGTTTCAGAGCAGGAGCACAAAATAGTCAAACAAATTTCTATAGATGACCTCTAAGGCCCCTTCCAAACCTAGATCTTTCAACCCTATGATCCTTTGGGCCAACATGGTAACAATCTTCTTGAAGATGGTTTTGTTCAATTGTTTCAGACCCTTTGTGACCCCAGTTAGATCTTTTTTGGCAGAAATACTGGAATGGATTGCCATTTCCTTCTCCAGCTTGTTTTACAGATGAGGAAACTGAGGCAAACACGGTTAAGTGACTTGCCCAGGGTCACATTGCTAGTGTCTTTTCCATGACAGCCCATGACAGCCCTGAAGAAAGCTATCATGGCCCATTTACAGCAAGTCTTCTCCAAGTTAAATGTTTGCAGTTCCTGCGACTTGTCTTCTGGGGCATGAGTTTGAGGTCTTTCATCATCCTGGTTACTCAGTGGCTCACCAGTATCCATAAAATCATCTGAACCCAAGGTTCTGCATGTGGTCTAACTAGCATAGCCCACAAGAAGATTGCCACTTCCCTCTTCATGAAAAATTTAATAAACTGTGAATGAGAGAAGTTAAGTGATTTGTCCATGGTCACACACTTGGCAAGGTGGGGAGTCAGGATTTCTGAGCCAATACCCCTCTGAACATTCTTGCTACTTCTCAGCCTTGATACCTTTATGTAAGCCAAGGGGTTGCAGGTGGAAGGTCAGAGATCCTATGTTTCCCTGCAACCCACCTACGGGTCATACAGTAAACATAGACGCTCAATGCAAGGCCGAGCAAGGCAGGCCAGAAAGTGGGTCTCAGCTCATTCCCCTCCGTGAGGTAGGTCAATGTGCCAGATAACAAGAGAAAATCCATTATACTTAGTACTGCTTTAAAGGGGGTTAGCATTGATAACCTGGCAGGTGACCTGCTCCTCAGACTTCATTAGGCAGAGATGGTAGAGGAGACATTCCAAATATAGAAGAGAGTTTAGGGCAAAAGCAGAGTTGGGAAAGTATGAGTCCTACTGGGCTGACACCATCCATGCGGAGCAAAAATAATGAGTGATAAAGAGGTAAGTTGTTGCCACTTTGGGAGGTGGAGGGCAGTGCCCTCAAATACCTTCTTGAGGAACTTTCCATGGTAGCTCTAAAAAAAAGACAAGCTGAGAAGCTCACTTCCCCTACATATAAAAAGCAGGTCAAATTTTGCAGCAATCTACAGTGACTCCATGATGCTTATGTGATTGCTATCTGTGTTCAAAGTATAGACTAGTCTCCCTCCTAGCAAAGAAGGAATTGGTATAATTTAATTGAAAGGGAATGGCTCAGGAAGGAGGATTTGAGTAAAATTCCCACCTCTGATTTGTGTGGTGTTAGTTGTCAATCTCTCTGGGTCTCAGCCAATAGTCTCCTCCCATTGATGAGTTCTTCCTAGAGGCTTCATTCTTCTCCAGGCTCTCTGGGCTTTGTCGCCTTCTCTCCTTTCCACCCCCCAACCCCTGCCACTTTTTTAGAGCTCCCTATTATGTGCAGTTTTCCCTTTTGGGGATGTAAGTCTCTTGAAGGCAGGGGACTGTCTTTCCTTTTGCTTCTATTTGTATCCCCAGAACTTAACACAGTGCCTGACACATTGTAAGCACTTTGGTAAGTAAGCTGACAATCTCCCTGGGTCTCAGTATCTTGATCTGTTAAATGAGGTTTGCACTAGATGTTCTTTGAGGTCCCTTACAGTTCTAAATCCGTAATCCTACAAGGTAGCAAGGCTAGGGGAATGCCTTTGCCCTTTCTAGGCCATCAAGAGAGGAAAAGTTTCTTTTATTTAAAAAAAAAATGAAAAAGGGGCTTCAGTGTGAAAACTGATCTGAGAGCAAAGAGAGGAGTCCTGACTTAGGTTAGGAGGCTGGGGCATAGAAGAATGTCACAGAGGAGAGAGAGGGAAGATATACAACTGAACATAGTTGGAGCTAAGAAACCAAAATGAGATTCTTCCTGAGGAGGAAGTAGCAGCTTGGACTCCAAAGAACTAGAACCAAGGGTAGTGTCAAGAGTTGAGTAGGAGTGGTTGACAACTTCCTATTGAGAAATACAGAGACAGCTATTTGTCCACTGACTTTCCTGGAGAACATACTAAGATGTGACAGAAGACCTCTCAAGACTCGCCAAGCAGGATGACTATTTCAGGTGATCTGTGTGGGCACAAATGATCTTGCCAGAAGGAACCTAGAAAACATTGCCAAAGTTGAAGTCTTGAGCAAGAAGCTGCAGATTTCAGGGGCGACAGCCCTGATTTAAAATATGAAACTGACAGGCTCCTTAGTAGGTGTGAAGTGTAACTAACAAGGATTAGTTAAAATGTATTTGCCTGGAACTTTAAAAATCTAATCAAACGGGTTTTAAACTGAAAAGGGGAAGGAGGAAACTTAAGTATGTCTATATGCCAGGCTAAATATCTTGGAGGGTGACTACTATAAAGGAAGACTAATAGTTATTCACGGGAGACAAACTCAAAAAGTATACAAAGTATTGGTAACAAGCAAGATGAACTAGGGAGTCTAATGCAAGGAAGCAAATTTGATCTCATAGAGATTTAGTGAGAAAAGAAAGATCTATGACTGAAATATGTCTCTGAAAGGTTATACTTTATTTTAAAAAACTTTTCTTACCTGGGATAGGTGCCTTTCAACACACAACCTTTAATTTTCTTTCCTCAGGATTCTATGAGAAAGTCATTGGAAAATGGGAGCAATGTTGGGGGAAGGGGGAGAGAGTATCAATAGAGCTCAATTAAAATTAAAGGGATTTTGAATAGCTATGTGACTAGGTGACTTGTTTAGTTTCCACAAGCCTTGGTTTCCCCAGCCATACCAAGGTGGAATGTGGTGGAATGGCTGGGAGATGGAATTCTTGTCCCCCGGTGCCACATAGAACAAGTCTGGTTAGGGGATCTTCATTCAAATCCCAGTTATGCTACTAGCCAGGCTGCTGGATTTCCAGGAAAGATAGGTTACTCAGGAATTCCAGAGGATTGGGGTATACTGGAATTAAAACAACATTACCTGGATCCTGGACAAGCCAAGAGAGGAGTGGGGTTGGCTTTGACGTGTTGAATGGAGGTACAGAGCCCAGAGCCCTCTTGGCCTTTCTTCCATCCCAGTTTGGGAGGCAGGGCAGGGCAGACAATTCTGTGAGGCATAGGGGAGGAACCTGGGAGGCAAAAAAAAAAACCTGAAGGAAACTATTGATTTCAAGACTAGGCTTTCAAGCTCCCTAGATTTTTTCTATCATTTGACTGCAAATGATCCACAGAAAGGAGAGTGAAGTAGTGGGCAGTGGGGAGTTGTAGAGGGATGGAAGGAAGAAAGGGGGAAAGAGAGAGTAAATAGAGAAGGGTGATGAAGGTCTTCCTAAACATGACCTGTCTTAAAAAGGACAATGATAGCCCAGTGGGGACCATCTGATAAACCCACAACCAGCTAGGCTTCCCTTACAGTATAGCTGGACTAGGCTTTAGGAGGCCAGATGGGGGCCCAGGATTGTCTGAGGAATGAAAAGAGGCTGTGACAGCCTAACCTTTCCTTCCCACCCTAAAATCATTACAGAAAGGAACTTCTGCTTAAGTAACTTGTTCAATATCACACAGGGCAGAGCCAGGATTTGAATCCAAGTCATAGGATAATATATTTAGACCTGGAAAGGAGATTAGAGACCATTAAGTCCACCCGGCTCATTTTACAGATGGTAAAACTGAGGCACTTAGAGGTTAAATAACTTACCCAATGTCATTAGATTTATTTGTGTAAAAACTTTATTTTATCTAACAAAAATTATCTATTTTATTTTCCCCCAATGTAACTACCTATAATCTGCCTGGCAAAGTTCTGAGGACACAAAGGCAAAAGAGAGTCCTTACTCTCAAGGAGCTTACAGTCTAATGAGGGAGATGAGCAAGCACATATGTACAAACAAGCTATAGAAAGGAAAAATAGGAAATAAGGAAAGGAAAGTGCTAGAATTACAAGGGATTGGGGAAGGCTTCTGCTAAAAGGTGAGATTTTTACCTGGAACTTGAAGGAAGCCTAGGAAGAAGATGTGAGCGGGGAGAGCATTTCAGGTATGGGGACAGCCAGTAAAAATGCCCAGGAGGTGAGAGATGGAGTGTCTTGTGTCAGGAACAGCCAGGAGGCCAGTGTCACTGGTTTGAAGGGTATATAGGGAGGTGGGAAAGAAGGGGGATAAATGTAAGATACAAGAAAACTGGTAAGGGAGGAGAGGCTAGGTTATGAAGGGCTTTGATCAATAAACACAAGATTCCGTATTTGATCCTGGCGGCAATAGGGAGTCACAGCAGTTAATATTCAGTATGGGGGCAGGGTGAAATAATCAGACTAGTACTTTAGAAAAAATCACTGACGGCTGAATGGGAAGGATAGCCTAGAATAGGGAGACATTTGAAGCAGGCAGACCCATCAGCAGGCTGTTGCAGTAAGCCAGGCATGAGGTGATGAGGGCCTATAGCAGAGTGCTGGCAGTATCAGAGGGGAGAAGAGGGTCTTTGAAAATCTTTAAAAGCCTGAAGAGCAGTCAGGGCTTCAAGGTAGAGACAGATTTTGATTACCAAAGACTGATGATTGGATACAAAGGAATCACAGAGCATAAGTTGGCTCTTACTACTCATCCATCATGCTTTTCAAACTGACTCAGAGAACATTGAAACTGGGAGAGTCAAGAGAGTTCATCAGGCCCAGCTCCCTTATTTTGTAGAAGAGTAAACCCAGGGTCAGTGGGGAAGGGATGTCTCAAAGGCCAAAAAGTCATGCATCAGTTGAGTGAGGACTGGAAGCCAGGTGTCCTAACTCCCTTTCCCCCACCCCCACACACCGTTCTCCCATCTCTGTGATGACTTTGTCTAGCTTCTATCCTGCCTTTCTCGTTCCCTGTCTCCTACCTATTGATCCCATGATTTAGGTATTCCCTAGGGCTCTCTTGTTCTCAGCCTTCTCTGTTTTTTTTTTCCCTTTCCATGTTCTTGTAGTAGGAGGAATACTGACTGGCTCTGAAATCAGGGGGACCTAGGTTCAAATCCCACAGTTGGTAGTTATTACTTATGTTGCTTCACCACTCCGGGCCTCAGTTTCCTCATCTATAAAATTAGGGGATTAGAGCAGTTAGGTGGCACAGTAGATATAGTACAGGCCATGGAGTCAAGAGGACCTGAGTGTAAATCCAGCCTTTGACACTAATTAGCTGTGCAACCCTGGACAAGTCATTTAACCCTGATTGCCTCAAAAAGGATAAAAAAAAATGTGGGGATTGAACCAGAGGGCCTCTGAGGTTCTTTCTAGTGACCTCCATGACCTCAAAATCCATGGTGATCTCATCCCCTCCCACAGCTTCACTTCTTCTCTCTGTGATAAATAAAAATTCAAATGTAAATCTGAACGCCCACAGCACCCTCAGGTTCAACAGGTCCAAATCCAGACTCATCATCATCTGCTGAAACCTGTCCTCCCCCTCAATAAAGCTTCCTGCCCCATGCATCATCCCCACCAGGCTCTAAGACTCCAAGTCATTCCTGACTCTTTCCCCTCCTCCATTCAGTCACCAAATCCTAGCCAGGCTACCTCTGCCAAATGCCTCCAACCTATCTCTTTCCTTCACTCACAGACTGCCAGCCTAGTTGAGTCCTCTCCACAGAACTGTCGCACCAGCCTTAACATTGACCTTCGTTCTCCCTCTCCCGTCCCTCCATTCCCCAACCCACAGTGACCTAGCCCCAATCCAAGTCCCTCGTCCAGTGTCTATCTTTTTTGGCCCATTCTCCGCTTATGTCTTATTTCCCCTGGGTAAACTGAGAAAGCAAGGCCTCCATCTTGTTCTCTGTCCCACCCATTCCTGGCCTTCCTTTAGCCATGACAGGAAGAAAAGGAAATTAGCATTTAGAAAGTGCCTACAATGTGCCAGGCACTGTGCCAAGTGCTTTTTACAAGTACTATCTTATTTGATATTCACAACAACCCTTGGAGGTAGGTACTGTTCTTATCCCCATTTTACAGCTAAAGAAACTAAGGCAGACAGAGTGGTTAAGAGACTTGGCCAAAGGTCATGTAGCTAGTAAGGGTCTAATCTATTGAACTCAGGTCTTCCCGGCATCAAGTCTAACACTCTTTATCCATTGTACCACCTAGCTGCCGGTAAGGACAGTGGCAGAAGGTATCTGCCACCTGAAGGAAGAAATTAACAAATCCTCTTCCCAGTCTAGGGCATGGTCCTGAGCTATATCTTGCCACTGGACCCAGGTGGCTCCACTGGTGACTTTGCACAGCCCTCCCCCACTTAAATCCAGTTCACTTACATGTCGTGGCATCACCAACCTGATGTCATGGTCCTCTTTGAGAGTGATGGGCAAACAACAGCAACAATAATCCCAGCTCTGATGTCCTATATACTAATGCCTCTGCCAGCTTTGGCATTCTGCATTCTAAAGTCACTCCCAGCTTTGACATTCTGGGTTCTAAGCTACCTTTCAGCTCTGACCTGTGTTCTAAGGCTCCTCCCAGCTCTGACAGACTCTGTTCTAAGGCCCTTCCAGCTCTGACATTCTACATTCTAAAGTCTCTCCCAGCTCTGACATTCTGGATTCTAAGCTACTTTTCAGCTCTGACCTGTGTTCTAAGGCCCCTCCCAGCTCTGACATTCTGGGATTTAAGGGCCCACTCAGCTTCTACGTTCAAAAGTCCCTTCTGTCTTTGACATTTCCTGTTCTGAGGGTCCTCCCAGCCCTGACATCCCATGTCCTGTAATTAATAATAATCCAAAGCCTTGTCCTCCCCAGGGAACTTGGTACACAACTAGTGGAAAGAACCCTGGAACCTACAGTCAGGTGTGACCTGGGATTCAAATCCTGTCTCTGGCACTTACTAGTTGTATGACAATGGACAAATCATTTAATCCTTTGGCACCTCAGTTTCTTCATCTACAAAATGGAGATGATGATACCTGTAGCACTTGCCTTACATGGTTATGTTGAGAATCCACTGAGATAATGTTGACTGATAAATGTCAATTATTTGAGGGGGGGGGAGGCAGAACCAGCCTGACAGGCAGAACTCCCAGATAGAAAACTATTAATGCGGCAGCCTGCCCTCAAGAGTCAGTCTTGCCTCAGCCAGTACTGGCTTCATGACTCTAGGTAAGTCATTTGACTTTTCAGTTCTCCATGACTCTGAGTTGCAGAGTGAGTGTAAAGGTAGCATCCGGGGCCTCATCTGGGGTGGGGGGATGAGATGCTCCTCTGACCCATAAGATTATTCCACTGGTAAACCACCCACTCCCCTTGCCTTATGAGCTTGCTCCTAGCAAAAGAGCTAGGCCTTCTCTTCCTCTGCTTCAGGGGAGATGAGTGTCACTGTGGAAAAGGTGACATCCCCACCCCCTTTCATGAGAGGAGCACGATATGGGGCCCTTGGGCCCCGGAGGCTGGCTTCTTATCCTCCTTTTAATAGCCTGAGGATTCTGAGTGGTCTTGGGCTTGGGTCAATACTTGTTCCAGACAGCCCTGGTTTCTCCAGATTTGACTGAGTGGGGAAACTAACCCGCTCTCTTCCCTCTATGTGCACTCACTCTTCATTTTTGCCTTCTTCTTATCTCTCCTGCCTTACTTCTCTTCCTTTTTTTCTTCTTCTTCCTCTCCTGCATCACATGCTCAGGCCAATCAGCCTTGACAGTCACTACCCCATGTAAAGAAAAGGGCTAGGAACCAGACTCCTTATCAGCTAGTAATCAGTAGTAGCCTGTGATGGCACCCTGTTTTTGGTGCTACTGCCCAAGTAAAAACTCAGGCTTCTTCCTCAGCCTGACACTTCCTTAGGCCCATGCTCTATCCTGTATCTGGGGCAAAAGGCTTCTTCTGTTTCTTCCTTCTTCCCTTCTATACTTGCCAGACTCTCCCTAAGGGCTGTCCTAATGACCGAGCAGAAGCTAACAGGGTGAGAGTGATCCAAAGGCCCCAAGGTCCCCTGGGGATGGAACACCAGTTGGGTGAGGGTGTGAGTTCAATATACTATCAATGATGAAGAGGCAACGACTCCCAGGGTTGTAGGGAATGCCTGGACTAAGGGGAGGAGAAGAGGGGTGTAGAGTCAGCTAGCTCAACTCCAATCTAATTCAACAAGCATTTATATGTGTCCAGGCACTATGCCCAGTGCAGATGAAAAAAGACCGACCAGTTCTTCCCCTCGAGGAGCTTGTACTCTATATTGGTAAAAACTTCCCAGGGATTCCCCTATTGCTGGGCCTTAGCTCCATTTTCTTCCTGCCCCTCTCTCCCACTGACCCAGGAAACATCTTCCAAAGATGCTCATCAACCTTACACATCCACAGTGACTTTGCACCCATAGTAGACCTAAAGCTCACACCCACTGTGGGCTTTCCTTTCCCCAGACATTTTAAGCCATAAAATCACTGAATGCCAAAAGGTACCTTGAAGGTTAAAAACCATTTAGTACCCACCATTTTCTTTCAGGTGGGAAAGTCAAATCCCAGAGATGAGATAAGATGTCCAAGGTCACTCAGCTAGTAAGAAGCATTGCTGGAGCTTGGGCCTTTAGACTCCATATCTCATGTTCTTTCCATCTGGTTTTCTTCAGTGGCTACTTAGTCCAGCCCAGAATTATAACTAGGGTGTGGTGATCAGTAGTTTGCCTAAGGGAACCAAAATTTAGTGTTTTGCCAAATAACTCCTTCAGCAGATGGAAACAATTGAATCTGGCACCTTGTGAGCCATCTCCTCCCTCTACCCATTGAGGAGTTCTTCCTTCACCTACCCTCTTAAGCCCTCCCCTGGTGGTAGCATTCTCAGGTTGTATGATCCCCACGGTAGGGCCTTCAGGTCTAAAGCTCCTCTCTCTTTTTCTCCTCTAAAACAAATTTGTCTTAAAAGTTGAATTGAGAGGGCCTTTTCTTCTGCTTGCCCTAGATTGGTGCATGGGCAGTCCAGCCCTTTTATTTGGGGAAACCCAAATGGCAACACCCAGGGGTTACCTTTACAAAGGAACCGTAGCCTAGCCAAGGGGTGGTGCCAGCCTTTCTGAAGAAGAAGCTAAGCTGTCCATGGCAGCTGCATGCAAGCCAGGGTCTCAGAGTTGGCATTAGTTTTGCCAGGCACTTCCTACTGAGCAGATGGGGGAAAGGAGGTAGGGAAAAATTGACACTTGAATCTGTTGGACCTGGATGGGGAAGGGAGTGAACATTAAAGGTGTTCTGGCCATTGAGGGGCTTGTTAGTGCCTCTGAAGAAAACATAGCAGGCGGCCTTCCTGGGATGGAGAAGCAGTATTGGAGGAGTTCAAAGAGCTTAGGAGTCAGAGGATTTGGGTTCAACTCCTGCCTCTTCTGCTTACTACCTTTGTGATCTTGAGTGAGGCACTTAAACTCTGTGGTCTTCTGTTTCCTCTTCTGTTAAATGGGATAGAGGCCCTAGATAGCTTCTGAGGCCTTTTAACGAATGATCCTCCCAACCTCAGTTTCAGGCAGAAGGAGCATTTGATTTAGCATCAGAGAACTTGAGTTTGAGTCTTAGCTCTTCTTAATTAGTAATTTTGATGCTTCAACTAAGTCAATTAACTCTCTGGGCCTCAGTTTCCTCATCTGTCAAATGATGAGGAGACTTCTAAGATCTCTTTCAGTTCTAAATCCTTTGAATTCCCATGGGGTGGTCCTTCCCTGGGTCGATCCAAAGTGATCCTTATCCAGGGAATTCACCTGGGATGCTCCTGGTAGAATGGTCTTTCTTCTCTTCCCACTCTCCCTTCTCCCAAGAATCAGAGTATGAAAGCCCTTCAGAGAGACCATTCTGATACAAGCTGGTGCTGACCAGGAGCCCCCTTCCCGACATACTCTGTAAGTCCTCACCGAGCCTGTGCTCAGTCCTTTTCCTCTATAGGCTTGGGCTGGCTCTCATTAGGATGTTCAACCTTAGTCAAGCCTAAATCTGTCACTCTGTGATGTTCACCCCTTGCTCCTCCTTCCCTCTTCTCTTCCACATGACACTCCACTGACTTGAAGAGAGGAAGCCTGTCCGCCTCCCCCCACCTCCAAGCCTTTTCTTCTCCAGGCTAAACATCTCCATTTCTCTCAATGGAATTTCAGGTGGTGTGGACTCTGGTCATGTCTCCAGCCATGTTGTTCCCAAAATGAGGCCCCTCTAGATGTGATTTGACAAGCTCCAAAGTGTATGGAGACTACCACTTCCTTCCTGTAAGCCTTTCTTAATGTATCCTAAGATCTCAATCTAGAGCTGGAATGAGATACCGGAGGCCATCCACTCTAACCCCCTCATTTGACAGATGAGGAAACTGAGGCTCAGAGGGTTAATAATTAGTCCTAGGACTAGTTAGAGCTGGAAAGAGGCCTCAGAGGCCATTCAGTCAACTTCTTCATTTGATGTTTGAGGAAACTGAGGCACATGGAGGTAAAGTGACTTGGCCAGAGATTTTTGTGGCCACAGTCTCCCTTATCTTATATTTGGGTTTTTTTTAATCTAAGTGTAAGTTCAGGATAGAGACTGAACCTGTGATTTCCTTGATAAAAGGAGCTCCTGGATGGGCTTCATCTGCTAACAGCTTCTATTCAACTCAAATTTGGAGACTTGTCTTGAGCCTAGAAAAGATAGGTGATTTGCCTAGGGTCAAACAGCTAGTATATGTCGGAGGCAGGATTTAAACCCAGATCTTCCTGGCTCCAAGGGCAGCTCTCTATCCACTATACTATACTGCCTGCCATTTACTTTGTACTTAACATTTGTCCTTAAAGCATCCCATCTGATTTATCCAGCCTGGGGAGCCACAGCAACCTCTAAGCTGTGGGTGAATGTTCTCCAAGCCCTTTCTCGCTCCTCCCCCCAGCAACAGTTCTGTTTATCAGTGGCTGTCAAAGGCAAAGGACTTGAATGTAAGAGGAAGGCTGCACCATCTCTGTACTTCCTCTTGGTGGTTGGCAGCAGACCAAGGATAGAGGAAGTGAAGCTACCATGGAGGTGGGGGGAAGGGCTATGTGTTTTACATGGTGAGCTTCACTCTAATCTAGTTTGTCAGCTCAATCCACAAAAGCCAGAAGGGCCCTTAGAGATTATCAAGTTCAGTCTTCTCATTTTACAGATGGAGAAACTGAGGCCTAGATTGGTAAAAGGACTTATCCAAAATCACATAGCACTAAGCTAGGACCAATTTCTCTCTTCCCCACTCATCCCTCTGCCACCCCCAGTCTTCATACTATAGTTAGTTACTGTAAGAATGAAAAGCAAGGACAAAATGCTAACTCTGTCATCACCACTCCCTCGTCTCAAGCTCCCCTCTCCCTTCTTAACAGTCATACTCCTTCGTGCCAGTATTTCTCACCCTGATCTTCTACCTTGTGCCCCTCACTGATCCAGTCAAGCATTTATTAAGCACCAACCACATGCCAGGTGCTGGGGTTATAACAACAAAAATGAAACAGTTCCTGACCTCAAAATGTATTCTATGGGGAGGAGCCTTGTTCCCTATGACTTTTACTATTTATGTGACATCAAGCCAGTTACTTTGCTTCTGTGCCTTGGTTTCCTTACCCATAAAATGAGATTAGACCAGGTAGGCTCCAATTCCCCTCCCATCTCTGTAGCTATCATCTTAAACATATATGTAAGTATATTAAAATACATAATAAAACATTTAAAGGTATAGGGAAAATTTTAGAAGAGGACACAAGAAGAGCCACTTTGTTACTACCTTGTTAAAATTACATTTCTTATATAGGCCTCATCACTTCTTTGTTTCTTAAAATGCTTGAATGCGTGAGAGATACAATAACAAAGAAAAAATGTAAATAAAGGCAAAACAAACACAACGTCATTTGAAGGAGAGATGTTGGCATCAGGGAGGAATCCAGAAAGGCTTTGTGTAGATAGTGATTCTTGAGCTGAGTTTCGAAAGAAACAAAAAGTCTGGGAGGCACAGGAGAGCTGTCAGTACAAGGAACAGCAAGGGCAAAAGTTGGAGATGGGAAATGAAAGAATATTTGTGTAAGAAATATCGAGAAGGCCAGTTTGTTTGGTCTGTAGCAAAATATGGGCAGTTAGGTGGCACAAGGGATAGAGCGCTGGGCCTGGAGTCAGGAAGACCTGTGTTTAAATCTGGCTTCAGACACTTACTAGTTGTGTGATCCTGGGCAAGTCACTTAACCCTGTTTGCCTCAGTTTTCTCATCTGTCAAATGAGCTGGAAAAGGAAATAGCAAACCACTCCAGTATCCTCACCAAGAATACCCCAAATGGGGTCACGAACATTTGGACATGACAGATTAAATGCCTAAACAACAAAAAGAGAAATATGCGATAAGGTTGGAAAGGTAGGTTGGTTAGAATCAGGTTGCAAAAGGCTTTCAGTGCCAAGAGTTTCCGTCTAATCCTAAGGATCGCTGACTGTCACTGGAGTTTCTTAAGTAGAAAAATGAAATGATTTCACTTTGGCAATCTCTGGAGCTTGGATTAGAGAGCAGAGACTTGAGTCAGGAAGATTAGGAAAGAAGCTGTTGCAATAATGTGTGGGACATAATTTTTAAATAACAAGAGAGACATCTTTAGGAGAAACAAAGTAAATTTATTTTACAAACCTTGCAAGATATGGGCACACCTCCATGATGGAGGAGGTGAGGTAGAAGAGAACCTGCCTTAATTTATACTCTTAATGAAAAGATTCCCACCCACCTCTATCCCTTCTCACTGTTGGCTGGGAGGTGGGCTTACAGTCTAGGCATGAAAACTAGACAGAGGACCAAGGTTGATCTGGTCCATTCAGGTTTTCCCTATCAGAACTCAACTGCCAGGGAGACATCTGAAAGTCTAGGAGAAGAAATGGGGTGGGGGTAGGGGAGGACAGACCTTCCTGGAGCAGAGAACAAATAGCTCACAGGAAGTTCATTATCTTCTAACATCTGAGAGAGATGGGGAAGGGCATGCCCACAGCTCCAGGCCCTGACCTTCCAGAATCACAAGGCCAAATCCCAAACCTCTCCTACCCCCTTAGACATACCCTGTGAAGTCTTCACAATCATCCCATTCAATAGTCATTCAACCTTTATTATATATGCAGTATCTTACAAGGGGACAGAGGATAGAGAAGGCAGTATGACGGAAGAAAAGAAGCATTTATTAAGCAGCAACTGTGTACAGGCACTATACTAAGGGCTTCGCAAATACTTTCTCATTTGATCTTTACAACAAGCCTGAGAGGTAGGTGCTATATTATCATCCCCATTTTACAGTTGAGGAAATAGGAAGAAAGCTTTAGTAAAGTGACTTGCCCAGGGTCACACAACTAGTGTCTGAGGCAGAATTTGAATCCAGGCTCTCCTGCTTCAAAATCTAACATCCTACTCCCTATACCCCTTCTTTGAGCCAGGAATCAATCAGCACCTATTAAGTACCTACTCTGTGCCATGTACTGTGCTAATATCCTACTATGTGTCGGGGACTATGCTAATATTCTCCAGCACTGTGCCAGGGATTACAAAAAAAGGCAATAACTGTCTCTGTCATCAAAAATGCTCATATTCTAGAGGGAGAGATAAAATGTAAATAACTATGTGCATTCAAGATACAGACACAGTGCGAGTGGAAGAGATAAGGTATTAATAGTGGAGGTAATTGGGAAAGGCCTTCAGAAAGTGGGATTTAATCTGAGTCTTGAAGGCAGCCAGGAAAGCAATCCAGGCCTGGGTGATAGCCAGTGCCAGAATGGAGTCTGGAGATGAAATGTCTTGTGTGAAGAATAGCCGGGTGTGGCTGGATGAGAGCATGCAGGGAAGGGAGTCAAAGTTCAAGGACAGAGAGGTAAAAAAAGGCAGAAAAGGGATGAAGACCTGGCAATATTGTTTCTCAGCATAAGTTGGGAGCCTTTGGGGGTACAGTTGGCTAATGTATCAGAATGGGTGTGGCAGGATTAGAAGAGATCTAATTTATTTTCTACCATTTGGGATTCTTACAGAAGGACTGAGTGCCCTAGCAAGATAGTACTCATTCCACCTTGTTTCATATAATCTCCTGTAATTGAATCCAACCAAAACAAGGCATCAGCTTAGGCTACATATGTTTATACACAGCCTTATCCTCATTGAGACTTTCCTTATCTCGGTTTCAATATATCATGGGTCAGCATAAGAAATTAAGTGGGAATTTTGGGGGAGTTTTGCAGAATTTGACAACATGCAAAGACCAGCAGACGACACAGAAAAAGTTTAGAAACTCAAAAGTACATAAAATATATGTATAGTATTGCATATTATCAACATGTTTCATCTTTCAATACAGTAAACACTCTATAAAAGAAAAGGAAAAAATTCAGACTTCTCTGGTGTGAAGAGAGGGCCAAAATTTTTTACTAGGATTTTCCAGATTGCAGGAGTGCTGCACCCCTAACCCCTGAGATGTGGACTAAGGAGAGTGGAGAAGTAGAAAGGGGCTAGCTTATAAAAGACCCTAAAAGACAAGCAGAGGGTTATTTGATCCTAGAAGTAATAGGGTATGTTGGGGGTGGGGGGACAGAACTACATGGGCAGAACTTCACTTTTAAAAAATCACTGACAGCTGAGTTCCAAATGGAGAAGACGGGAACAAGAAGTGAGGCAGAGAGCCAATCAGAAGGTTCTTGGTCCAGGCAAGAGGTGAGGAAGGCTTGTACTGGGGTGGTGACTGTGTGAATAAAAGAAGGAGCTAGAATTACGACCAAATTGCGTACTCAGAAAAGCTGGGTATGATCCTTCAGGGGGGAAAATGGGTATCCAATGAAATAGAGGCTTTTCAAGCATTCCTGATGAAAAGACCAGAGCTCAATAGAAATTCTGACTTTTCAAATACAAGACTCGAAAGAAACCTAAAAAGGTAAAAAGGAAAGGGAAATTGTAAGGGATTTAAAGGTTAAACAGTTTACATTCCTACATGGGGAAGATGATACTTGTAACTCCTAAGAACTTTCTCATGATTTGGGCAGTTAGGAGTGTACATAGACAGAGGGCACGAGTGTGAGTTGAATATGATGGGATGATATCTTTAAAAAAGGTGGGGGTGAGAGAGGAATGCACTGGGAGAAGGAGGAAGGGAGAATAGAATGGGGTAAATTATCACACATAAAAGAGGTTTGAAAGAGCTTTGACACAGGAAGGGAAGATGAGGGAGATGGGGGGAGGAGCACTTGAATCTTACTCGACAAGAATTGGTTCAAAGAAGGAGTTACATACACACTCTTATCCTACAGGAAAGTAGGAGGGGAAGGAGAGAAGAGAAGGGAGAGTGGCTGATAGAAGGGAGGGTGGATTGAGGGAGGTGGTAGTCAGGAGCAAAACACTTTTGAGGATGGACAGGGTGGAAGGAGAGAGTAGATTGAACACGGGAAAATAGGATGGAGAGAAATAAACAGAAATCATCACTGACAAATTTTACATCAGATTTCTCTGACAAAGGTCGCATTTCTCAAAAATATAGAGAACTGAGTCAAATTTATAAGAATACAAGTCATTCCCCAATTGAGAAATGGTCAAAGGATATGAACAGGCAGTTTTCAGGTGATGTAACCAAAGCTATCTATAGTTATGAAAAATGCTCTAAGTCACTATTGAATCAGAGAAATGCAAATTAAAATAACTCTTGAAGTACCAACCCACATCTATGAGATTGGCTAATATGACAGGATGGAGGTCATGTGGGAGAATGAAAACATTAATTCATTGTTGGTGAAGTTGTAACTATGCTCAAAGGGCTGTAAAATCATGCATACCCTATGACCCAGCAATACCACTAATAGGTCTGTATCCCAAAGAGATAAAAAAGGAAAAGGACCTATATGTACAAAAAATGTTTATAGCCACTCTTTTTGTGGTGGCAAAGAATTGGAAATCGAAGGGAGGGATGCCCGTGGGTTGAGGAATGGCCGATTGGTATACATGATGGAATACTATTGTGCTGTAAGGAATGATGAGCAGGATGCTCTCAGAAAAACCTGGGTAGGCTTAGAAAATGAATTGTTGTGAAGTAAAGTGAGCAGAACCAGGAGAACGTTGTACACTAGAACGGCAATGTTGTACAGTGATCAACCATGAATGAGTTAGCTATTCTCCTCAATACAATGATCCAAGATAATTCCAAAGGACTCATGGTGAAAAATGTTATTCATCTTCAGAAAAAGAACTGATAAAGAGTGAATGCAGATTGAAGCGTGTTATTATTTTTTATTTTTGCTTTATTTTTCTTGAGTCGTTTTTCGGTTGTTTTTTTTTGTTGTTGTTTTGGTTTTTTTGGCTTCCGTTTTCTTTCACAACATGACTAATGTGAAAATATGTTTTGCATGACTGCACATATATAACTTGCCTTCTCAAGGAGGGAGGGAGAGAATTTGGAACTCAAAATTTTGAAAAACAAATGTTAAAATTCGTTTTCACATGTAATTGGGGAAAATAAGATACTAAATATCTCAAGAAGTTTGGAGAAAGCAGTTTTAGTTGAACGATGAGCTCTGTGGCCAGACTACAGAGAGATTTGGAGGCACTTAGTGCTGACGGGTTTGTCAGTCTCTCCGACATCAAGGGAGCAGAGATAGGTGGGGGGAGCCTAAGAAAATTGGAGAGCTAGAACGGACCCCAAAGCCACTCCCAATTTAATGGTCCGTGAAGAATCCTGCTGTGTGAAGACTAGAGGCCCACCCCCACCTCCTCTTCACTGGGGAGAAAACTGAATTGCCGCGGGTCATAGAGCTGCCGGGCAGCCCTGAGACCTACTGGGCCCTTGGGGACTTGACTCTTCTGAATTCTGGGAGCATCAGCCTACGCGGAAGGTTCAGGGCAGGGCCAGGGGCTGGGCTGGGCTGGGCTGGGCTGAGCTGAGCTGTCCTGTCCTAGGAGATGGGACTAGGCGGGGCAAGGGGTGGGGCCAGGTCGGGCTGATAGGGGAGGGAAGTGGTGACTCCTGAAGCCTAGCCCTCGCTCCTCTGAGCCTCATTAGAGGAAGGATCGTGCGGGTGAGTCTGGCTAACCTGGTCTCTCGGAAGTGTGGGGGCTCCTCCTCCCTCCGACCACTTCTCAACTGGAACCAGGTGATCCTTCTATTCCGTTCTGCTAGGCAGACTCTTAGTGTGAGGAAGGGCAGCAATAGCATTTCCACTACTCTGATAACAGCATTAGAGAGGAGATGGGGAAGGCCTTTGTGGCCCAGGAGAATTCAGGAAGACATCCTAGAAGAAGTAGCAGCTGAGCTGGGCTTTGATGGGAGGGCGTTCCAGAAGGCTCAGAAGCCTTCAGTGAGGACCCTCTATAAGGTACAGAGGCCGGGTTTGGCTGAGGCTTAGGAGATATGGCAGAGAACCCAAGAAACATTCAAGCTGGCGTAGTAAGTTAGGACCAGTAGGAGGTCTTGGATGCCAGGCTTAGAAAATTGGGCTTCTCTTTAAGGACCCCAGAAGAGCTGTGGAGAGTAGCTTAACCAAGCAAGGACTTACTTGTCTGAGCTGGGCTCTAATAAAATGACTGATGTGCTGTGAAAGAATTATTGAACAAAGAGAGGCAAGCAGGGGGGCTGTAATAAGAAGAGGTTAGGGTGGGGATACATTGGGGTATGACAGACAGAACTTGGTTTCCGATTAAGTGTGGGGGAAAAAGAGACTGAAGACAGAATCCTGGACCTGGGCCTCTAGCTTGCTGTGTATCCCTCCCTTCTCTGGTCCTCTGTTTCTTTAGAAACAGGATTGGAGATTTAAAGGTGGAAAAGACCTCAGAGGCCATCTAGTCCAACTTACTCATCTTACAGATGAGGAAACTGAGGCACAGAGAGGTTAAATGATTTGTCCAAAACCACACAGGTAGTAAATGTTGGAGGTCAAACCCAGGTCCTCCAACTCCAAAGCCTGGGCCCACCTGAGTTTGATAGACCTTAAAAATCCTTCCAGGTCTAACAGACTGAGTCCAGGAAGGCCTAGTGTGCTTAGGACAGGTGAGGGAAGGCTCTCTGAGCCTTAGAGGAGAGAAGACCACAGATGGTAGTGAAGGCAAGGGAGAAACTTGGTTGTGGGCAGACTTCACGTTGTATTCTTTGTCTTCATCTCTGGTCGACTTTTTCAACACAACCACATCCTCGGGACTTCCTCTGGCTCCTTCCAGGGAAGGCCAAGAAGCCCCACTGGCAGAGCCTGTTGTATCTGAGACTATTACTCCCCTGCTGCTACTCACCATCCCAGCACCTCTCCCCTCCTTGATCCGGGGGCCTTTGCTCACACTTCTGGGCTGGGGAGCATCACTGAAGCCCTAAGCCCCTTCTCCTAGACAGCTGAGCTAATTTTAGCCTCTAGGCCACAAGGAAGATTATCCCCCATCTGGAAAACTTGGAGGGAAAGCTGTGAAGGGATAAGCCTGTTCTGAGGCCCACCTTTTGTCTTTTCAAAGGACCCTCTGCTTAGCAGAAATTAGTTTGTAAGGGAGAATGCTCCTTTCAGGGAGCTGCCTTTCCTAACCCCTGTGACCTCCCCAATCAGTGTTCGGGTCAGCTGGGTCAAGCTAGGGGCTGGCAGATGCTGGACAAAGTTTGGGACACCAAGGTCTCTTTTGCCAAGGAAGATTAGACAGTAGCCAATTTATGAGATGAGGCCCACCCCTCTGCTGGCCTTGAGGTGGCAAGTGACCCCTGATGGGGAGTCACATTTGGGTACCAGACTCGCTGTGTGACTGCGGACAAATTCCTTCCACTTAGGGCCTCAGTTTTGCCATTTGCAAAAATAAGAGAGTTGGACTTAACTCAAGGTCCCTCTTATCTATGATATTCTCTATTTCTAAAATCAATGATCTGTGTATATTGACTCTCAGTTAACCAGAGTTTTTGATTAACCAACACATGCTTTCCCTTGCCAATGTTGTGTCCCCTCCCTCTAGAGATGTTTCTAGTAAAATTCTTCACTTTTTACCTCCAGGATGCTGACTGGCCTGTACGAGTGGTTTTGGAGGGACGAGTACTGGTTCCCTCCTGGGTACTCATGGGCTGACACAGAGGATTCAGATGGGGTCACCTACCCTCACCCCAGGGACCTGCTGGCATCCATTCCCATAGCATTGGTCTTAATGATCATCAGATTTGGCTTTGAGAGGTAAATCAATTGTGGGCTTCCTTCCCTGTTGGTCCTGGGACGTGGGCACCTGTGGGCAAAAACCAAACCAAAAAACCTGTTCGTATCTGCCAATAGCCATCATGGCATAACCACCAACTAGAGCCCACCTGGCTTCATAAATAATGTCTCTTCTTGGGCTAGCTACTTAGCCTCTAGAGGCTCAGATTCTCATTTGCAAAATGGGAATATTCTTACATGTTCTGCTGATTTTACTGGGCTGTTATGGAGAAAGCGGTACTGAAGGGAGAATTGTCATCTTTTTTATTCTGATGGTTCCTGCCCTTATCACAGCCTCTGACCAGGCCAAAAGAGGGTGTTTTTAATAGAACTAAGATGATCATCTTTAAGCACCAAAGAGGGGCAATTTGTCAGTTTTCCATGCTCAATGGGCTTAACAGCTAGCCCCCCTCCCCAGGATGGACAGCCAGCCTGGTGTAGTGATACCCACAGCAAAGGAATCAATGCATTCCAGGATGGGGACTGCAAAGAAAACTTTTCTAAAACAGATCCTATTTTCTTACTGACTTCCATTATAAAAATGGAGAAGGGTTTGCCACATAAACAAAGAGGCCCATGAATTTACAACTGATATAAGGAAAAAATGAATACTTTCCAAGAAAATGTTAATGATTGTCTTCAAGGGGCTCTGTGTTGTATTGTATTCCGGTCCTTCTCTGGTGATTCATTATAGCTTGATAGTGGCCCTTAGTTTTTATAGGCTGTGCCAGTATAGGGCAAGCTCTGGCTTGCCCCCTGAGATAGAAAGGCCTTTGGGCAACAGGCTGAGGTATATTAACTCAAGTCAGTCCTCAGATAATTACCAGCTATGTGACTCTAAACAAGTCACTTAAATTCTGTACTTCAGTGTCCCCATCTATAAAATGGGAAAGATAATTGCCCCTAGCTTCCAGGGTGGTTGTGAAAATCAAGTGTGCCAACATGTAAATCTTGTTATAAACTTTAAAGCACCACATAAGTGCTAGCTGTCATTATGACTGTCATTATTTTCGTTTGAGAGGATGGGATGGACTAAGTGACCTCTGAGATCTTTTCCAACCTGCAAGAATTCCGAGAGTACTCATGCTGTCTTAGAGTGAATCAAATTAAGATAATTAATACCTATTTCTATGGCTCTTGTTCATTGAATTAGAGCCAGAAGGAGCTGTAAAAGCCACGTGGCCCAGCTGCCTCCTTTTACACAGGATCATAGCTCTGGGGCTCGAAGAGACCTCAGAGGCCATCGAGTTCAACCCCTTTAATTTGCAAATACAGAAACTGAGACCCAGTAGATAAAGAGACTTGCCCAAGGTATGACAGGTAACAAGAAGCTGCATGGGCCTTGGGCCTTTGACTCTAAACTCAGTACTTTCCCACTTGACTTGAGGTTCTTAACCTTTTATGTGTCATGAGCCCCTTTGGCAGTCTAGGGGAGCCTATGACTCCTTTCTCAGAAGAATCTTTTTAAATGCATAAAATAAAAGGATCAGATTGCGGGCAATCAGGGTTAAGTGACTTGCCCAGCGTGGCACAGCTAGTAAGTGTCTGAGGTCGAATTTGAACTCAGGTCCTCCTGATTTCAGGGCCAGTCCTTGGAAACCAGTTATATTGAAATAAAAATGTATTTCATCCAAGTTCTCAGACTTGAAATCCATCCAAGGCAGGACCCTTCAACTAGACCATGCTTGTCCAACCCCACTGATTTTACAGATGAGGAAACTAAGTCCAGAAAGATGAAATGACTGCCCCAAAGTCACATAGTCAACAAGTAGCCAAGCTAAGATTCAAATCTCACCCACTCTCGTTCCCTGCCATATAGGCTCGTTCCCATATACCATCCCTTTTGAAGGAAGGACTCACAAAGTGTTTTTTCTCCTACTAGTTCCATGAGATAGCAGTATATGAACCACATGGAATGTTACTGGACCACAAAAAAACAAGTAGGGAGGGTCTTACTGCCTTACTCTCTTCCATGCACGTGAGGTTCCAGTTAAACTGGAAAACACCTTCACACACTCCTACATCTACCCACAACTTGGAATATCCTCTTTTTAATTGCCTGTTAAATTCATCTCCAACCCTTACAGACCAACGCCAATGCCTCTTCCTTCTCCAGGAAGCCTTCCCCAACTTGACCCCCAGTGTTGGTAATGACATTCCCTCTTGGAAGGTTCCCTTTCTTTTCACTGCTTTGATACACTTACCATGTGATATTGCATATTATTTATAGCTGTGTTGGTATCTTAGCCCTTCACTAGACCATGGGCTCTGAAGTATGTATCTCTGCACTAAGCATAGGGCTTTACACACAATAGGCACTTAATAAATGCTTGCTGAAATCAAAAGGAGGAGAATGTTTGTTCTTTGGCTGTGGCCTAGCATCTCAGGGGCCTCTTCTAATCAGGAACTCATTTGCAGGGATGCTTCTTTCCCCTTCCCCAACATCTCAGTGTTCTGCTCAGATTTATCACCCTGTATTTACCCCTTCTGAGACCTCCCTGCCCCTGCCCCTTCCTTCCCCCTCTCACAGAGCCTCTTCACATCTCCTCACACTCACATCCTGCAGGCTATATGAGGTAGCTGGGGCAGTCCAGTTGGTGGACAGTATTTGGCAAAAAAAAAAAAAAGCTCCCAAAGGACCAGAGATGGGGGAGAGGGGTTCTTGGGTGTTCACATCCTCCTGTCTTTTCTTTTAGGGCCATCGCGATGCCTCTGAGCAGGGCTTTGGGTGTGCGTGATCGACTCAGGATCAAGGCCGCCCCCAACCCCATCCTGGAGTCCTTTTTTCAGACCCACAGTAAGGACCCAAAAGAGGTGAGCAGGTCCCAGGATTGGATGCCATTAAGGAACCTTGGATAACTAAACTCTTCCCTGTGGGAAATCCCTGCTGCTTATTGGTTCATTAGAGGAGTTAAGTAAGTGCCCAGTATGGACTCAGTCTCAGGTTGATTTAAGTACCAAGATCTACCAATCTCCAATGTCAGAGAGGACTAGGAGTCCAGGAGATTTTGAGTTCTAATCCCATTTCTTCCACTGATTGCCTGGATGACTTTGAACAAGCCAGTTCAACTCTCTGGACCTTAGTTTTCTCATCTGTAAAACTAGGGGGTAGAAAAGAGTTTGATCTGAAAATCTGAAGATCGTCCCAACTCTGAAAAGTCCCCATTCTAAAGCTGATCTCAAGGGGATTTCTTTTAGGGAGATTTTCCCTGCGTATGGCCCTGCCCCAATCTCCACCTCCCTCCTTCCTGGGTGTGAATTGGGCAATGTTTTATTTTGGGGACTTGCCCTCTCTGGCAAGGGAGGAGTCAGATCCATTAACCCTGACCCCAAAGACCAGCCCCCTATCTCTCAAGCCCTCTGGTGTAGTCCTCCCCAGGATCTATGAGGTTCCAGGTTCCTGGAGGCAAAGTGGCAACTTAGTGAAGAGGGCAGTGGCCTGAATGAGCTTGAGGGGACATCTTCCCTAGTATCGCTGGAAATTTAGGTCTTGCCTTTTCTCCTCCCCCCTCTTTCCTTGTCCTTCTGTCCCCAGGGTCAGCTGAGTCATCTGGCAAGCCAGTGTGGCCTCTCTGTGAGGCAGGCCCAGCGCTGGTTTCGGCGCCGGAGAAACCAGGCGCGACCGTTACTGAGCAAGAAATTCTGTGAATCCTGGTGAGCTCAGGAGGGCCTTGGGGAGTGCCATTCATAAAAGGGAACCAGGCCAGGGTCTGGGGTGGAGGGCATGCCTAATTAGGAAACCAAGTGTCCTATTTTCTGGTCTGTCTGACCTCCCCCTGGCAATAGCCCTTTCTATCAATCCCCTCCTCCATCTCTCCTACCCCTGGACTGGGGCTCCCCAAACTTAGTGCACATTCTGTTCTGTATTTTCAGTTGGAGATTTTTATTTTACTTCTCTTCTTTCTTTGGAGGCTTCCTCGTGCTCTACAATGTGAGTATGTCCTCTCCCATCCTCACCACAGATTCCTCTGTCCCCCTCTTTTTTTCATCCCTTCTTCCACCTCAGTTCTCCTCTTCCTTTCATCTTTTCTGTCCTCTCCATCTCCATCCTTTTTATCCCTCCCCCTCATGTTATTATATTTTCTTCCATCTCTCTCCCTTTGACCTCTCATCTTCTCCATCTATCCCTTGCCTTCTTCATTCCCTCCTGTTCGCTTACTCTTCATCTCTTTCCTTTCTTTCTCTTGTACTTCTTAACTCAGTCCTCCTTCACCCTTCTCCCGGGTCCTCCGTCCCTTTCTAACTCAGTCCTCCTCTTCATCCTTCTCCTGGGTCCTCCGTCCCTTTCTAACTCAGTCCTCCTCTTCACCCTTCTCCCGGGTCCTCCATCCCTTTCTATCTCTCTCTTCCCTTTGTATCCATCTCCCTCTGTCCCCATCACCTCCCGCCTTGGCCATTCCTCTCTCATTGTTCCGTACCCTTCTCCCTGTCACTGAAAGGCAGGGACACCAGCCTGGCCACAGCCTCCCTAGGAGGGCTGTAGCTTAACTGGCCAGCATGATCAAAAAGAATTGGAAACTGTAGGTCAGAGAGAGACCCATACACAAGACTGAGCCAGATAGGACAGGGAAAGGAGCTAGATAGAGGCGGAGAGACAGGCAGGCAGAACGGTCAAGCGATCGATTCACGTGCCAGTCACTGTGCTAAGAACTGGGCATAAGAACAGAAGCAAAAAGACAGCTCTTGCCCTCAAGGAGCTGATATTCCAATGAGAGGAGACATGCAAAAGGAAGCTAAACATTGGGCTGGGGAATGAAGGTGGGGGGAGTTGTTGAAGTCCGGAGAGTCAGAAACATGGACAGGAGGAAAATAAAGGTTGCCCAGCCACCATCTGTTGCCAGAGCCAACAGATGGCTCAGAGTCAAAGTCAACAAGCATTTGCTAAGTGCTTACTAATCACCTAGCACTGTACTGAGAGTTGGAGGTAAAAGGCCAAACCAATGCTGCCCTTGAGGAGCTCCCATTCTAATGAAGGAGACTTCATTAGGTATAATCAACAGTATGTAATAATTGTATGTCAACAAGACATATACAGGGGAAGTTGAAGGTATCACAGATAGAAGGCACTGGGATTTTAGCTGAAAACTGAAGGAAACCAGGAGGCAGAGATGAAGAGGGAGAGAATTTCAGACATGGAGGAGAGCCAGTGAAGATGCACTGAATGCCAGAGTATTTGGAGGAAAGTAAAGGTAGGGAAAATGTAGGATTAGAAAGGCAGGAAGGGTCACATTTTGAAGGGCTTTAGAAGCCAAACAGGATTTTATACTTGATAGTTAAGGTATTAGGGAGCCATTGAAATTTACCCAGTAGGTCAAAAGACATGGTCAGACCTTTGCTTTAGGAGGGAGGGGAAAATGATTGCAGGAGTCAGGCATCAGACCTCCTCTCAAATCAGGTTTCACCCAACAGGTTTAACTCTGACCTTGTCACAGCCTGGGAAAATGAAGAAGAGGGAGGCCAAGATAATGGCAGAACATGCTGTTAAGAGGGGATGAGATCATTTCTATTGAGTGTTGGAGTTCCCTGAGGGCAGCCCTAAAATTACAGGTCAAAGTTTTTACCTGTGGGGACTGGCGATGCTGAGAGCAGTTTCCTGAAACCTATCCCTTGTTTATCTTCCAGGAAACATGGTTATGGGAGCCCAAGACATGCTGGGATAGATACCCCTTCCAGGTAAGCAGCCCAAGAATACAGGATGGGTGGCTGAAATGCCCAGTAAAACAGGCCTTGGAGGTAAAGCAGGTGCCCATAAAGAATCATAGAATCTCAAAGTTGAGGCCATATAACCCAATCCATACCTGAACCAGAATCCCCTCTATACATTATAGGACCCTCCTGTGGCCTCTGATTCTACTTCGGGACACCTCTGATCCCAGTAACAATCCTAAACCTGCCCTAAATCCAACAATTTCCACCTATTGCCTTTTCACCTTCTGGGGGCCAAGGGGACCAAGCCCTTCAAGTTATCCCAGTGTCCAAACTAACCACTCTTCCCTTTCATCTCTTCTCGCATCTCCAGTCCCTTCAGCAGATCCTTGTATGACATGATTTCGAAGCCCTTTGCCATCTTAATTATATCCTCCTGGACTCTTTTTAATTTATCAGTGTTCTTCTGAAAACTGAACGTGATATTCTAAATGGGACCCAGGGCAGAGTACAGTGGCATCATCACCTCACTAGTCCCAAAAACTAATCCTCTCTGTGCACCCTGATATAACATCAGCTTTCTTGGTTCTTAACTCATCTTGGCCTTCCACTCCAGTAAAGACCCTAGATCTCTTTCAGGGGATTTGCTATCTAACCACCCCATCTTCTCCTTACCTGTGAAGCTGATTTCTTGAACCTTTTAGACTTTACATTATGTCTTTTAAATTTGACCAAACATTCCAACCTGTCAGAAACTTTTTGAATTTTGACTGTCTTCGGTATGTTAGCTATCTCTCTCTCTTTTTGCCATTTGCGCATTTATAAGCATGCAATCTGTGGCTTTATCAAAATTAGTGATTTTTTTAAAAATAAAATTTCAATGGCAAAGCACAAATCTTTTGGGCGTCCCATTGGAGACCTGTACAAGTCGATATTGAACTAGTAACAATTAGTCTTTGAGCCCAACTATTCAACCAGTCATGAATCTTCCTAACTATTGTTATCTAGCCTATATTCTGTCTTTTTCCATAAGAATTAAGTGAGAGATTTATTGATAAATGCTTAGCTAGAATCTGGGTACACTCTTATCTGTGGCATTCCTCAATTTTCCAGTCTTATAACCCTTTCATTAAAAGATATGAAGTTAGTGTGTCATAATTTGACTCAGGTGGGGATAGGTCTCTGGTGTCCTCTGTGCCTTCTGCAGAGAAGTTACAAGGTTGCATCCTTAGCCCCATGAAACAGTTCTGTCTTTTCTAGCTCTGTATCCAGTTCATACCATCTAACCACATTATTTCTTTGATCCTCAGCCTCTTCAGCCTGCCATGTACTGGTGGTACCTCCTTGAACTTGGCTTCTACCTCTCTTTGCTGCTGACTCTACCCTTTGATATTAAGAGGAAGGTGAGTTGAGGACAGGCCTGCACATATGGCCTGCCAAAGGATTTCAGGCAGCCTGCAAAAAATGTAGAGAATGTAAAACAAACAGACCTGTACAACATACCACCGGTAGGCCACTTTGGCAGCTGCAAGCCGCTTGAGGGCTGTATGTCATGCAGGCTTGGTCTAGGGGCAGCCTAGGCAGAGGGAAAAGGCTCCATTCCATTAGTCTGATGGAGAGGCCAACTTTTCATACCTGCCTTCCTTGGGAAAGTATCAAGTTTGGCTTTGGCTCTAAAGGCCATTCCCTGAGGCCAGGAACAGGGAGTTGGCCCATGGAGGCAACTAGAGCAGGCCTGGTCAGCCAAAGCTCAGCACGCTCTGCCAGAGACTGAGCAAGGGGTTCCTGGAACTTAAGTAGCGATTTTAGTACCTTCCCTTTGGAGTTCAAGGAAACCTAGCCTGCCAGCCTCTCACCAAATCTACACGTTCCCCCATCTCCAACTCTCTCCCAATTCCTACCACGTTGTCTCCTCTCTTCCTCTTGGGCTCCTCTTCCTACCTATCCTCTTTAGGTCTCATCGGGTGTGTATCTGAGGACCCATCACAGACCTGGGCTTCTTCATGGTGGGTACCCCTTGGCACCTGAGTGGTAGGATCTGACCCTAGGTATACTCTTGGCCAGTTTCAGTGGTCCTGGTGTGATGTCTGCCTTCTTCTTCCCAGGACTTAAAGGAGCAGGTCATCCACCACTTTGTCACTATCATCTTGATTGGATTCTCTTATTCTGCCAATCTCCTGCGCATTGGTACCCTGGTATTACTGCTACATGACACAGGTGACGTTCTCTTGGAGGTGAGTGAACCAGGCATCAGTTTTTTGTCTGATCTTCCAGGGCCTACCCCAAGCATCTGTATTAACCTATGGGAGTGCATGACTTAAAGAAAGGACCACACGCAGAGGTGTATTAGAGCCAGCTTAAACCAGCTCATAAGAGCTAATTACTAAATTTTCAAGGGGAGCATTTACGTCACAGAAATTGGCAGACAGTACCAATCAGGGCTTAATTTATTGTTCCATTGATTATCTAGACCTGAGAAAGTGAAAATTTTTAATAATGTAAATTAAACTTAAGTATGTTGTGTATACTTCCCCACCCCCACCAGAGAACTGGTTGTTAAACATTTACCAGCATACCCTTTGCTGCAGGAAAATTAGGTCTCTCTCCCCTGTGGAACTCCGTAGGCCCAGATAGCGTCAGGGCCTCCTGTCTGAGAAGCAGCAGGAACTTCGAGGGAGTACTGGCCTCAGACATCTTGCCTCTGCCATTTTACCGACTGTGTGACCTTGGGCAATTCACCCAACTCCCTTCATTCTCTATTTCTTCTTTGGGAATTCTAGTACCAGGGAAGTGTTGGTCCCACTGTACTCTGTTGTGGTCAAACCACATCCAGAGCTTATATCCAATTCTTCATGCCCCATTATAGAAAGAGCATTGGTAAATCAGAGATCATACATTGCCAGGATAATAAAAGGACTCTAGATCGCGCCTTTTGGGTATTGATTGAAGGAACTGGGAATCTTTAATCTAGAGAAGAGAAGACTTAGAGGATCTTGATAGCTTCAAGTGTCTGAAAGGTCATCGTGTGGAATAAAGATGGGACTTGTGCATGGCCGCAGAGGGCAGAACTAGGAGCATCAACAGGGGAGTTGTAAAGAAATAATAGATTTGATTTTGAGGTCAGGAAAAACCTCCTAACGATAAGACCTGTCTGACAGTGGAATGGATGGGATGCCTTGGGAAGTGAAGGGTTTCTCCCTCATCAGAGATCTTCAAGCCAAAACTGGCTAGCCCCCCCAGTTGGGGATGTCATAGAGATTCTTGGTCAGATCTAGGTGGGGCTTGATGGTCGCTGACATCCCTTCACATTCTAAGACTCCATGATTCTATC
Organism: Phalanger gymnotis; assembly: GCA_028646595.1. NCBI lineage: Eukaryota > Metazoa > Chordata > Mammalia > Diprotodontia > Phalangeridae > Phalanger > Phalanger gymnotis. Next base: position 43,189,362 of record CM053622.1, on the reverse strand, counting down.
AAATATTATGATCCTGTAGAAAGAGCACACAGCACATAAAGTCAGAAAACCTGGGCTCTAATCCCAAGATGGGGAAGAGAAGGTGAAGCTCAAATGAGATAAGGGATATAAAACACTTTGCAAACCTTTAAAGTACTGTATAATTGTAGAGTTAAATGGGAACGTATTAATGGAGGAGTGTGGAGGTCCCAGTAGTGTTCCCGAGGTCAGTCTGAGCCGAAGGAAGTTTTGCATTTGGGGATGCAGAATTACAGCCCCAAAGAAGGCCACAGAATGGTCCCCAAATCTCCCACCTCAATGGCAATCCATTAATTAGGCCTTCTGCTCAGTCTTCCTATAGTCATGGCCTAGCTTTCTATTTTTCTCTTTTGTATTCATCAATATGAAAAATTATTGTATTGATATCTTTTGTTTTCATGTCACATTCAGGGAGTGAATATATCCTTCCCCTTCCCCTGTCCAGAGAGCCATGCCTTGTAACAAAGAATTATTTAAAAAGCAGTTCAGCAGAATTAACTAAATAAACATGAACTGTGTTTGACAATACCATACATGCAGTGTTCCACACACCCAATCCCCCACCACCGCCCAGAATGGAGGGAGGTCCATTTTTTCATCTCTTCTCTTAGCTATTTATTACACAGTGTTCAGTTCTGGTTTTTTGTTCTTTCCATTAATATGGTTGTAGTCATAGTGTATGGTTTTGTTTTTTTCCTGGCTCTGTGTATCAGTTTATGTAAGTATTCTTATGTTTCTCTGGATTTTTCATATTCATCATTTTATTATGGCACAGTAATAGGCCTTCACAGGCATGTACTGCAATTTATTTAGCCATTCCCCAATCAATAAGAATAGATTTTGTTTCCACTTCTTTGCTCCCACAAAAAAAAAAAACTGATTATAAATATTTTGGCATATTATGAGACTTTTCTTCCTATCCTTTCTGTCTGTGAGATAGTTCCTAGTAATGGGGTCATAGATTTCAAGCCAAAAAGAACCTTAGGGGTCACTTAGTCAAACCTCCCTATTTTAAGGTACACAGGGGTAATTTGCCCAGTCACATAGATAGTAGAAATAAAGAACAAGATGGCAGAATAAAGATTTGAACCCAGATCATCTGACCCCAAAGCCATTACTTTTTCCACCATTTCATACTGGTTCTCTGGGTTGACAAGTAGATATTTTACTTGCTTTTTTACAGTGACTCTAAATTGCTTTCTAAAATAGTCGTACCAGTTCATAGTTCTACTGAAAATGTGCCTATTTTCCTGAAACTCTTCCAACAATTACTGTTTACTATCTTTTGTCATCCTCGACAATTTGATGGATGTAAGGTTAAACCTTTTAAGTTGCCTTGATTTTATTTTTTTCTCTTTTTTGTTTAATGGAGGAAGAGATTTATCTAGTTTATTTATGTGTTTGTGTGTGTGTGTATACATACACACATATATATACACATACATGCATGCATCCACACAAAAAAATTAATTCAAGGCCACTTGGGAAGGAAAACATTAGGAGCAGTCCCCGTTCTTGTTGGGTCCACTAAAATTTATGTTACACAACCTCAACTAGGTCCTTACTGCTGCAAGGCAAGCCTACCATACCTCTCTTACCAATTCTCTGTTCCACTCACCACATTGGATTATTTAATTTAATTTAATTGATTCAACTATAATCAATATTTTGATTGATTGAATTCAATAATTAATTGAATTAAATTTAATTGAATTTTTCTTCTTAGTGATTTGGGATAATCTTTCATATAGTTGTTAATAGTTTGCAACTCTTCTGCTCTATTCTCAGAACTGTCTGTTCAGTCATTTACCACTTATTAGGGAATAGTTTTTTATCATAAATATTTGTATTAATTCCCCATACATTTTACATATTAAAGATACTTGATGCCAAGATTTTTTTCCCATCAAAAACTTCCTTTCTTATCCTGTTTGCATTGATTTTTGTTGGTGTAAAAGCTTTGTACAGATCTCTTTTATCTTTTATGTTTACTTCTGTCCCTTGTTTGCTTAAGAATCTCCTAACCATAGCTATGATTGAAGCTCTTCTTGTTTTTTATAGTGTGACCTTTACTCAAATGACGTATCTGTGTTGAGCATATTGTGGTAAATGGTGTAAGATGTTGACCCAAACCTAATTCCTACCATACTGCTTTCCAGTTTTCTGAGCAGTTGTTGTCAAATCAGAGGTCTTCCATAAGTAATTTGGGTTTATCCAGGCACTGGGTAATTGTGTCTGTTCGTTTCTGATTCTCGGCAAATCTGTTTCACTGATCTTTTTTTTTTTTTTTCAGTTTTTTAACCAGTATCAAATAGCTTTCATGATTATTCTTTATAGTATAATTTGAGCTCTAGAAATGTTTTGCCCCCACTACTTTCCCCCATTATTTTCCTTGAGATTCTAGATCTTTTATTTTTCCAAAATAAATTTGTTGTTATTGTGGCTAGTTCCATAAATGTTAGCTTAATATAGCACTAAATCTGTAAATTAGTTTAATACCAGATGAGATATTTGTAAAATGCTTAGCATGGTGCTTGGCACACAGTAGGCACTTAGTAAATGCTTATTCCCCATTGTCATTTTCTTTATATTGGTGCAGCCGATTTCAATATTTTTTTTTTTTGAGGGGAGAGGGGAAGGCAATTGGGGTTAAACGACTTGCCCAAGGTCACACAGCTAGTTAGTGTGTCAGGTGTCTGCGGCCAGATTTGAACTCAGGTCCTCCTCACTCCAGGGCCAGTGCTCTATTCACTGTGCCACCTAGCTGCTCCCAATTTCAATATTTTTAAGAGCCCTCCTAGTTCTAATGTTCTGGGATTCTTCAATGTGTAATGAAGCTTTGTCAGGTGGTAGGGGCAAGAGTAAGGGGTATATATCTGTACACTTGGGCATTTGCCCCATCTCTCTCTAGCCTGCTACCTCTGGACCAGAGAAAGAGCCCTGTGCGCTGCTACTTCCCTTCATACTCAGAGGAGCAGCAGGTTTTCAATCTTTCTTCACCCTCTCTCACCCCACCACCCCTACCATATCCAGCCAATTGCCAGGTCTTGTCGATTCTCTTATATCTATTTCCAAAGCAATTAGGTAACACAGTAGATGGCACACTGGACCTTGAGTCAGAAAGACCTGAGTTCAAATCCAGCCTCAGATAGTTACTAGCTTTGCGACCCTGAACAAGCCGCTTTACCTCTGCCTGCCTCAAATTCCCCATCTGTAAAATAGGGATAATAAACTGCACCTACTTCCCAGAGTGGTTGTGAGGTTCAAGTGAGATAATATTCGTAAAGCGCCCAGTGCTGTGCCTGGCACATAGTAGGTGCTTAACAAATGTCACTTCTCCTACCACTCACGTGGCTACCACTCTAATTCAGGACCTCACGGTCTCTAATCTGGAGTATGGACTATCACAGCAGCCTCCTAATTGTTCAGTCATTTTAGTCATGATGTGTTCTTTGTGGTCCCGTTTAGAGTTTTCTTGGCACAGGTACTGGAATGATTTGCCATTTCCTTCTCCAGCTCATTTCACAGATGAGGAAACTGAACTGCCCCAATGGGCCTCCCTGCCTTCAGATCTCTCCCCACTCCAATCCACTCCAATCTGTTTTCCACCCTGTATAATCTTCCTGAAACACCATTCCTAAAATAGTCTGAATATTTCACTTACCTGCTCAAAGAGCTTCAGTGGCCTCTCAGATTGTACTCTTCGGGCTCCTCCATTTAGCACTTAAAGCCCTTTCTTCAAAGCCTGGCTCAGGCCTGCCTCTCCAGGTTGTTCACACGCTCCTCCCTTTTACATACTCTCCAGTCCAGCCAAACAGGCCTTTTCACTGTTCCTCACACATGGTGATCTCTCATCTCCTTGCTTTTACACAGGCCATCTCCCGTGCTTAGAACACTTTCCCTCTTATTTCTACCTCTTCGAATATTGAGTTTCCTTGAATGTTTAACTCAAAGGCTGCCTCCCACAGGAGGTTTTTGTTAACTCCTCCCAACCGCTATTTAAATATCATTTTTATATACCTATGTGTGTGCCTGTTATCTCTCCTAGAGCAGCTAAGCTCCCTGGAGGCAGATATTACTTCTTTTTTTTGGCGGTGGGGGGGGAGTCTTTATATTCCCCAGAACAATACTTGACATATAGTAGGCCTTATTGAATAACTAAACAGAAGGTAAGTCTGGAAGAAGGGGGAACAGGGTAGATATTAACTTGGGGAAACCTGCAGAGGCTCCATAAAAGCAGGAGAAGTAGCTTAGCAAACCATTGCTGGGTATAGTTCCAACAAGCCAGATGACAGTTGGGGTCCCTTACAATCTTCAGCAGTATGCAGTAATTCTGTTAAGTTTACAAAGAAAGATGGGGGAGGTGTGGCTAGGCTCTGAAAATACCCAGGGGATTTTAGATTTTGGTAGATGGCAGCTCAGTATGAATCAGCTGTGGGATACAGTGGCCCCAGAGAGGATAACGTGATGTTGGGGGCTGCATTTGGAAAAGCCCAGTGTCCAGAACGAGAGAGGTAACAGTCCCTCTGGTCTCTGCCTTGATCAGACCACATCTTGAGCATGGTGTAGAAGGGAGAGTGACGAGACTGAGTGCTGTATCTTAGGAACTAAAGAGTTGGAGAGCTTCTGGCCGCAGAGAACCAGGATGCCAAACGCACCGTGGCAAACATGCATCGAATGAAGGAATTAGAAGACTTGGTAAAAAGTGGTAAAAAGTCACTTGTTCAGGATGGCTTAAGAAACCAAACCTGGCAGATAGAGGCCAGGTATAAAAAAACTTCTAAGGATCAGTGTTATCTGAAAATAGAATGGACTGTCCCCAATAGTAAGTTTTCATCATCTGAGGTCTTCAAGCAGATCTTGGATGACCACTTGTTGAATTCCAAAGGGGATTTCTAGTCCAGTATGGGTTGGACTAGATGTTCTCTGAGACCATTCCCAAATCTTGAGATGAGATGGTTCTAAAATTCTCTTTCTCTCTTCCCTCCCCTCCTAGGCCTGTAAAATATTTAATTATGCACAGCGGAGGCTTATCTGTGACACACTCTTCGTCATCTTTGCCCTGGTGTTCATCGTTAGCCGGCTCATTGTCTTCCCAACCAAGTGAGCCTGGTCTCAAGAGATGGGTTAGGGTGGGCATAGGGGGACTCGGTATGATCCATGGGAGAGATCTGCGGTCCCAAACCCTCCTCATTTAGGACCTTCTGTTGCCCAGAGCTGTCCCTCCAGAGAGAAGTGTGGCTTCTGCTTAATGATGGTATAGAGCAGGGCCCTGGCCAGACCAGAAGGGTCTAGGGGTCTTTCAGGATGCTATTCCCCTATATCTTGGGGTTTCTATTCCATTCTCTTCCATTTCTGGGGGAATGAAGACACCCTGGTGACCAAGACTTGTTCGCAGACCAAGCCCTAACCATGAGTTGGTGGTTTCTTGGGGTTTCTATTCTATTCTCTCCCATTTCTGGGGGAATGAAGTTCCTCTGGTGACCAAGACTTGTCTAGAGACCAAGCCCTCACTGTGAGTTGGACAGGTCTCTCAGAGCCCGGCTCCACAGTGACCCAAGTTCCTCTCTCTCCTCAGAATCATCTACACTACCTACTATGATTCCATGATCCAATACAAGCCCTTCTTTGGATACTATTTCTTCAATACCCTCCTCATGGTCCTTCAGGTTCTCCATGTCTTCTGGTCCGGCCTCATCATCCGTATGGTCTACAAGTTTGTTTTAGCTGGCAGGGTATGTACAGATCTGGAGCTGGGCTATGTCCCTGACCTTGCTTGGTCCCTGATACTGTAGTGTCTAGTAAGCCTCCAGTCCTAAGCCCATTTCAGACAGAGCAGGGGCAGGTGAACAGGAAGCCTGGTCCCTGGGAACTATGAACTCAAGGGATTCTGGGTGGTGGAAAAGGTAGAGACTTGGGCTGGCATCCTAGTGCTAATAGGCACCCAGGTGGTCCAAGCAAGGAGTCTCAGCCCAAACTTTTGACAATCTCCCTTTCCCTACTCTCCCTCCATCTCTCTTCTCATCTGTTTCCCTGCATATTTTTCCCCATTCCTCTGCTTGTCTCTTCTGGTTCTTTTCTCCCTCTCCCTTTTGTTCCCCTCGTCTCCACTGTCTCCACTTTCCCCTTTCTTGATTCATTCTCCACCTGTCTCTTTTCATTCTTCTTCATCCCTTTTCTCTCTCCCCCTCTCACCTCTATCTCCCTGTCGATGCCTCCCCTCTTGGCCTCTGGTTTTCAGATGGAGAGTGACATAAGGAGTGACTTGGAAGAGCACAACACAAGTGATGAGCAGTCCAAGGCACCCCGACAGAAGAATGGGAGTCTCCAACCCAATGACAGAACAGACAATTGTAACTTCCCCCGGGCTCGGGGTGCTTGGGGGGCTGGGTCCAGCCAACTGGCCAATGGGCACGTCCCAGCGACATAGCCTGGTCCGGCTCAGGGCTATCAGATGGTCTGGCTCAGGGATGAAATCTGGCTGACTGGTCTGCAGACTGAGGATTTGGTTGTTATGAGAAATCTCCCAGAATCTAATGGAGCATGGACTCCGTAGGCCTGGACTAAGGCCTTTACTTGTTTTTACATCTCATCTCTGTTCCCACCTCTGCTGGACCTGAGGGAGGAGGAAGAAAGATAGAATCTCTGCAGAAGATTTGGGGGTGGCCTTAATGATCTTTCTCCTGAACAGCCTGAGACAGTATCCCTGGACTGGCTACTGAGGCCTTAGTAAGCCAGGGTGATGGGGGATACTAGGGAAAGCCTCCATTTCTGCTGTGCAGGTACACCTGAGGAGAGAGCTGAGGGACCCCTCAGAGGACCCCCTCCCCCCACCTCCCAGGGCTGCCCTACATCCCCATGGAGGCTAAGAAGGAGCAGGCTTCTTCCTGAGCCAGTGAGAGGAACCTGAGCTTGTAGGCCTGGGTCTGGATTGGAATGACCAGCCTCAGACCTCTCTCCCCATCCCAGTCTGAAGCCTCACCTCTGTGAACCCTAGGGAACAGGGAAGCCCATTCAAGATAAGGATGGGGGTGTGCATCCTGGGTTTCCCCAGACTCAGAGAGGGAACAATAAAATTTGAATTGGAGTAGTTTTCACTGTTTCTGAGATCCTGACCTGTTTCATTCACTGCTTATTCTTCCAGAGCCTTCCTGTGTGATGGTACTAATCATAGAGCCCTAAAATGTCAGAACTGGAAGGGACCTCAAAAGGCCTCTATTTGAAGCCTTACTTTAGTAGCAACATCCCAGTCAGCATGTGATCATTCAGATTTTGCTTGCATACCTACCATGATGAGGAGCTCACTGCCTATGGGGACAGCCCATTCTTTTTCTAGAACAGCTGTTATTGCTAAGAATTTAAAAGTTCTTTCCTCTATCAAATCCAAATCTCCCTCACTCCTCTGAGTCCTCCTACCACTAATGCCCATCCCTAATTTCATCCCACCCCCAACCATGGGATAGCAATGGAGTTGGGGAGAAGCTCTTTGGTGGACCTCAGTTGGGGACAATTTGACCCCAAGACAAATCAGACAATGGTGTCTAGGACTCCTTGCTTGTAGCAAAGTCCTGTCCTCCCCCCCACCTCCACCCCCACCCTCTCCTTTACCTTCCCAAAGCAGATTGCTTAAACATCCAAATTGAAAATTGGATAGATATGTAGAGAGAAAACATGGCAAAACCTCCCACTTCCCTTAGCTCACAGCTCAGTGGCCTGAAGTAGGAACACTGTTAGGTAGGAAGTGAATCTCTGACGTGGTATTAGGAATGAGAGTGGGAAAGGAACTCCAGGTTGGTGATAAAGAGCTGGAGAGATACCCCTGGTAGTCTAATCACCCCCAGCTCATAGGCCTCAAGCACTGGCTCCGAAAACGGACCTTCAATTTCATCTAGCCCATACAGGTGGGGAAAATGAGGCAAGGAGAGAGAAAACTCATCCTATGTCACACACTGGTAAACCACCAAGTCAGTATTCAAACTTGGGTGTTCTAACTCCAGATGCAGTGTACTTTATGGTACACCATGTTCATCTTCACCTCCCCCTCATCTGCTTTCCTTCATCGCAGTGAATGGGGCTACTAAGTGCCCCCACTCATTTCCTGTCCTACCTGGTCCCTGCTAAACAGGAAGGAAGAGCTTGCTTCCCAGGTAGTCTCCGAAGACAAGAGTTAGGCTTCTAACCCTCACATGTTTCACTCAAAAACCGATTGGGAAAGACTGCCGTGGGTGTGCCAATAGTACGTGTTTGTGCAAAGGAAGGAAGCCAGGTCCAACTGTGTTTCAGGTCGAGCAGACTGCCTTGGGCATTTGTGGGCAGCCAGACCCAGAGTGGGGTGGGAGGGTCTCCCGACGGAGGGAGCAGAAGGGATGTGATAATCATGGGGACCCAGAAAAGGAAAAATGACTTCCCTCACCTCCCTAATTGTACTTGTAAAGACTTGTCTCCTGTCCCTGAAAGAGAGGAAGCAGGAGACCCAGATTTGAATGTTGGTTGTGACAGTGAGGTACCAGCTTAGCCAGCTAGAATCCCCAACCTGGTCCTGCCAGGGTGAGAGAAGCCTGGAGAGCCCTTCTCCCAGGGTTATCCCTCAAACAGGCCAGAGTAACAGTATAAAGCTGAGTTTCAGAGAGGGGCTGGGAACAACCCTAGCCTCCAGATCTGATCTTAGGATGGCCATTCCCCCAGCCAACCTTGCCTCCCTCTACTTCCCTCTACATCCTCTTCCCCTACTGCCATCATCCTTTCTATAAAACCCTATCAGGGACTAAAGCTTCCATCCTCTTTCATATATTTATGAATCCCATGGAAATGGTAGCTTGATAAAGCTTCTTGAAATTCAAAAGCAGCGTTTGAACCCTCTTTCCGTAAAGTGATTACTACCTCAGTCCTCCACAAGCCTTGGGCGAGATAAGAAAGTCAGATGGAGGAAGGGATGAGGCTTCAGGCCTTAGCTGGAGGGGCAACCAGGGGAGGATGTGTTCCCACAAAGCTGCACATGTATGGAGTGCTGAGCTCTTTGTTCTGCTTTCTCCACCATCAGCCCAATTTACACTGGACACAATCTTTACCCCGAGTGATTCCTCCCCCGGCTCTATGGGCTCCATCCCGGAGATTATCTGTGCCTCACAACAAGGCGGAGTCTCAGCGGGCAGGGGACTCCAGTTGGCCCTGAGATATGCCCTGCCATCCTCAAGTTTCCTTCCATCTACTCGATTTTGTTCACATTTACATATGTTGTCTACCCCGTTAGAATGTGAGCTCCCTGAGAGCCGGGACTATCTCGCCTTTCTTTGTATCCACAACTCTAGTCTAGTGCCTGGCACATAGCATTCACTTAATAAATGTTCATTGATTTAGACATCGTTCTGCCCAGAAAGGAGACCCTACAAATCTGACCCTCTACCCCCAAAGCAGGAGCCCATATCTAGAGCCGAGAAAGACAAGCTCCTACTGCAGAAGCTTGCTGCTTGGTCTCCCTGCCTCAAATCTACCCCATGCCCAATCCAGTCCATCTTCCACCCGGCTGTCAGTTATCTTCCTAAAGAGCTGGCCATGTCACTGCCCTACTCAGTAAACTCCAGTGGCTCCCTATTACCTCCAGGATCAAATATGAAATCCTCTGTCTGGCTTTTAGAACGCTTCAAACTTGGCCCCTCCCTCCTCTTCCATTATTCTCATATCAGACTTCTCCATAACATTGGCCTTCTTGCTCTTACAGAAGGTGTTCCATCTCCTTTCTACCATCTGTCCCCCCTTCCTAGAATGCTCTTCCTCCTCGCCTGTGCCTCCTGGCTTCCCTAGCCCTTTCCCTCTGAGATAACCTCCCATTTTTCTTGTATATGCCTTGTATTACATAGCTGTTTGCATTAGAATGACCGCTCAGAGGGCAGAGATTTTTTTTTTTTGCCTTTCTTTGAATCCTCAGTGCTTGTTAGCACAGTGCCTAACATACAGTAAGCACTTAATAAATGCATGATGGTCGTGGTGGTGGTGGTGGTGGTGGTGGTGGTGGTGGTGGTGGTGGTGGTATAGGAGTTTCCAGCTTGCATTCCATGACAATCCAGGGAAAATCTCACCCACCATATGGTTAGTTAATAATCCCTAAGATAGAGGATGCCTCCTTCAAGACAGAATTGGTCTGGCTCATCTTGTTGTTGCCAGTTAAGTGAAGAATAAAATACAGTGTGAGGGTCTCATTGATACAACCCCATAGTTCTGTGTCTTTGTCCTTGGAGCTTTCTTTATCTGGGGAGATGTTTTCCCAAAACCCACACAATTCATGTTCATCCTCCTTCACAATTATGATGGGACCGGGCCCTCTGACAGGATATTTCACGAAGTGGGGAAAGCAAAGGATTTGGAGTTAAATGACTCAGGTTTGAATCCTGGCCCTGCTTATTTACTGAGCAATGTTGGCCTCTCTGGTCCTATTTCTTTATCTATAAAATGGTTCATGGTCCTCTCCAGCTATAAATCCCATGACTATGAGGTTGAAGGGATTTCTTGTTCAGGAGTGGATTGTCCTAAATGACCTCAGATTCTATGATCCTAGAAACGATGCTTCTCAGAGGTCTTGAGAATCTTCTGCCCCCAGAGTAGTGTTTTCTAGGAGCCTACGTGGGAGCAACCCTCCCTTATTCAAGGGTTGCTCCCTGGGAGTCCTCAGAAAGCAGCTAGTATCAAGCTGAGGAGATGAATGACCAGTACACTCTAGGAGCACGAGCCTTTTGTACACTGGAACGGACTTTGGAATATAGGACACAGAATGGTAGAGCTGGAAGGCACTGTTTACAATCCAGCCACCTCATTTTATACAGAAACAGGTCCAGAGACGGGGTAGAGAATTTGCCACGTCTATTCAGCCAATCTAGTGAAGCCAAGGTCAGAAGATAGACTAGGATTCCTTCTATTCCAGAGTTCTATCAGGCCCAGGTGTTGGTTGGCCCTCACCTGATGTGTCCCATGGAAAGGAGTTCAGCCCAGTTGTGGCTCTATGCCCTGGCTCCCTATCTCTCCCTGTCCCATAGTCAGTTCCAGGACCTTCTCAGGGCTTGTCTGCCCAGCGAGTACAGGGATCCAATGGGGGAGACCCAGAGCCCCAACCCTAAGTTCGGAACAGAGGCAAGTCTGATCCCCAACCCCCAGCATCATCTCAGGGCCTATAGGCAACCACTAAAAGCCCTGATTCTGTCTAAATCCCTTATTTTTTCCCTAACGTTCTCTCACTCTAACCTGGTCTTTGTTCCTGGGGAGCCCAGGATCAGATCCACCATGGTTTGATAAATACATCGCATTCCTCTGGCACCTGAAGTTTATCGTGTGCTTTCCTTCCAGCTGCCCCATGAGGGCAGTGGCGCACCGACCTTTATCCCTGTCTGACTACAGCCTCATTTCGTATCATTATCCCTCAGGTGTTCTTTGTTCCAGGAAGACTGAAATGCTTAACTGTCTCTGGAACTTCACGTTCCATCTCCTTCCTCCACAGTCTGGCACAAACTGTTCCCGTGCCTAGAATGCCCCACTCCCTCCGCCTCTCGGAAGACTTCTGAGTACTTAGTGCTTTGAGGCTCAGCACCTCCTCAACCCCCAGTTGACTACCACCACCATTGTTGGTGCACTCTCTCCTCCAATGACCTTGTTTTCTGTTTATCCGGGTTCTAGTTTTACCTCATCTCTCTGAGGCAGCTGCTGGCAAAGCGGGTAGAGCTCTGGGCCTAGAGTCAGGAAAAACGAGTTCAAATCCAGCCTCAGACCTTTATTAGTTGTGTGTGCACTAGTTGTACACATTCTATATGCCTCAGTTTCCTCAATTGTAAAAAGGATAATAATGGCACATATTTTGCAATGTTGTTGTGAGAATCAAATGAAATTGAGTTTTACGGATGAGGAAATCCATCCAGATTCCCCTAACCACGCAGGAGGAGAGAGACCTGAATTCAAGGTCCCAGGAGTCCACCACAGTTGAGACAACTACAGAAAGGGCTGAATGAAGGAAGGAAATATCCCAGGCAAAGCACAGTACCCACCCTTTGTCCCTAATAGGCCAACTAGAATCGAGAAAGCCTGTCACCCAACCACCCACTGGCATTGGACCTTGATTCTGCTCTCATCTGTACCCTCCCACACCCTGGCCAGGATATCAGTCAGTCAGTAAATGTTTATTTAATCACCTACTGTGTGCCAGGCTCTGTGCTAAGTGCCAGGAATACAAAAAGAGGCAAAAGACAGTCCCTGCAGTCAAGAAGCTCACAATCTAATGAAATGAACAAAATCTTTACTTCCTTAAACGTTAGTGCCTTCTCCCTATTGATTCTGTCCCATTTATTCTGCATATAGTTGTTTGTACACATTTGTTTGCATGTGACATTAGACTGTGAGCCCCTTGAGAGCAGAGATTTATTCTTTGTATCCCCATCACAAAGCCTGGCACATAGTAGGCACCTAAAAAATGTCTATTGACTGACTGACAACCAAGACAGAGCTGAGGTAGGAAACACCTTTCCAAGCCCTTCTAATCTAGGCTGAGTATGTCTAAGGTCCAGCAGTTGAGGTAGTTAAGAGAAAGAAGCCTTCGCATTCTCAAGGGACAAATTAATATAATGTCACACGTCACAGCAGGAACCCAAAAGAACAATTGTCCTTTTAAAAAAAAAAAACTCTGAGAGTAGCTAGGTGGTACAGTGGATAGAGCACCAGCCCTGAAATCAGGAAGACATGAGTTCAAATTCAGCCTCAGATGCTTACTAGCTGTGTGACCCTTGGCAAGTCACTTAACCCTGATTGCCTTAAAAAAAAAAAAATGAAAAACAACCAAAAAAAAAAAAAACCAATTATCTGTCAGAGCTAACATCATTTAGTGCTGGGAAGATTACCTAAACTCTCATTTTAGGATGAGAAGATTCAGGGTCAGAGAAGAAGGAAAACATCAGATAGCAAGTGCCAAACCTAGGGTTTGAACCCAGGTCATTGGATTCCAAATCCAGCGCTCCTTCCACTATAGATACCTTAGAGATGAATGAATGGGTAAATAATGAATGAAAAAGCACTCGTGTGCCAGGAAGTTAGTCAACCTGCATTTATTAAGGTCATACTATGTGCCAGTCACAGGATTAGGCACTTGAGAAATAAAGGCAAAACCACTATCCCTTGTTTTCAAGAAATTCATGTTGGAATGAGAGCAACAACATGGAACTAAGTAGACATATAAAAGAATCTCAGGAGGGAAGGCCTTGGTGTTGAGGGCCAGGAGTGGCCTCCCACATTGTGGGATTTGAGCTGAACCTTGAAGAAAGCAAGGGAAAATAAGGATCAGAGGTGAGGAAGGAGAGAGTTCCAGGCAGGAGAAAGACACACACACAATGCTTGGGGAGGAGTAAAGTATAAGAGGACAAGAAAGATAGGAAGGGGCTAGCTAGGTTATTAAGGGTCTTAATTGCCAACCAGAGGACTTTATATTTGACCTTGGAAGTAATAGGGAGCCACACAGGTGTGTGACATGGTCACACCTGCACCTAGCTGAGTGGAGGATGAATTGAATTGGGGAAAGGAGGCAATGGTCCAGGTGAGAGGTGATGAGGCCCTAAACTAACCAGAGTGGTGGTTCTGTGAGTAGAGAAATGTGAAGATGAGAGAATAAGATTTGACACAAAATTGGACAAGTGGGGTGAATCTGAGTAAGAAGGAGGCCATAGCACTGAGGTTCACAAGCCTGGACGACTCAGAATGATGGTGATACCCTCAACAGCAATAAGAAACATTGGGAAGCTGGAAGGGTTTGGGGGAAAGGATGAGTTATTTTGTACATGTTGAGACTGGGATGCCCATGAGACATCTAGGTTGAGATGTCCAAGAGGCAATTGGTAATATAGGACTGGGGTGCAGGAGAGAGACAATCTGGCAATCCTCTGCCTAAAGATAATAATTGAAATTATGGGAGCTGATGAGATCACCAAGCAAGATAATAGAGAGGAACAAGAAAAGATAGTCCAAGACTGAGCCTTGAGGGATATCTGTGGTTAAAAGGCATGGCATGGATTAAGATCCAATAAAGGAGACAGAAGAAGAGTAGTCACATTAATATGAGGAAAACCGGGAGAGAACAGTATTATGAAAATCAAGGAGGACAGAGTATCCAGGAGTTGGCAAATACAAACAGCAAGACAGACCCTGTTATCAAGGAGCTAACATTTTAATAGGGATATAGAAGAGTGGTGGCCAAGGAAGTGTGACTTGAAATGACAAGGACCACGATGGATCCTCTCATCCAATCCTCTTATTGCATAGTTCTGATTGGGTCATTCTATTACTCCAAAATCTTCAATAGTTCCCTGTTGACTTCCAAATAAAAACCAAATTCTAGCCTAGTATTCAAGGTCTTCTCCAGTCCTTTTACCTTTCTTATCTGATTTCCTACTCTTCATAAACTCTGACCTCCAATCAATTGTTCCACTGGCCATTCCTCAAATATATCTTGTACTTTCCTGAGCTCTATTTTAGCTCACAACTTTACTCTGCTGGAAATACCCAACAACCTTTAGCTCCCAACACCTTTATTTCCATCTCTTGATATTCTCACCCCCCTATAAGGCACGAATTAAATCTCACCTCCTTTGTGAAGTTTTTCTGGATTGCACTGGTTGAAAGTAATCTCTTCTTCTAAACTCCTTTGGTATTTAATGTCTTAGTCATTTAACACTTGGTATATAAAATCATAGAATGTCATAGCTAAAAGAGACCTTAAAGAACATTTAATTCAATACCACCACCCTCATTTCCCATCACCTGTTTCTCAAAAAAAAATCCTCTCCATCTCCTCCCCACTCCACCCTGCCCCACCCAATATATTGAATAAGCTTCATCTGTTGAATCTCACCTCCACACTCTGCCTCAGTCCCCAACCCCAATCTCTCTCCTTCTAGGACAGATAGAAAACACCCCCTGGGGAGGGGCTGATGGCTGGAATGAGGTGTTCTGGAGTGGAAAAAATGGGGAAACAGCCAAGGGAAAGATTTTTAAAGGAGTTATTGTTAACAAGATTAAGACTGAGATTCTTAGCAGGAAAGGGGCTGACCTCCTTCTGGACACTGGAAAAAGAAAAATCAAGAAGGGGGGGAGGAGGAGGAATAAACCTAGCTACAACAAAATCTGAAATGTTTCTAGGGGGTGGTAACAGTCCCACCGTTCTCTGCCCTGGTAAGACCACACCTAGAATATTTTGTTCCATTCTTTCTAGGTCCCCAGAGAAGGAAGCCAGGATAATAAGAGGTCTCAAAATTATGTCCTATGGGGTTTGGTTGGAGAAACTGGGAGTGGTTAGCTTGGGGAAAATTAGATAATAATAAAGCAGTAACAAAAGCTAGTGTTTAAATGATACTTTAAGGTTTGCAAAGCACTTTACAATTATCGTTTCATTTTATCCTCATAACAGTCCTGGGAGATAGGTGCTGTTGTTATTCCCCATTTTACAGATGAGGAAACTGAGGCAGAGAGAAGGAAAGTGACTTGCCCAGGGTCACCAGCTAAGTATCTCAGGCCAAATTTGAACTCGAGTCTTCCTGACTTGAGGTCCAATGATGTATCTACTTCTTAAGCAGATGATTTTCATTCCAGTCTTCAAATCTTGGTGGAGTAGGGAGGAGATGAGAGGGATCTACTTTGGAATTGAGGGCACCCCAAGAACAAAAGTAAGCTCAGGCGTTGGTAAAAGTCACAAGGATGGTAGATTTCAGCTTGATCTAAGTTCTTAACGATCTGAAAATAGCTATTAACCCAAGAGGACTGAGCCCAATGGGAGGGATCAGATCCTTTGATAGGCACTAGAAATAAATTTCATTTATTGTACTTGTGTTAGGCTCTACACACACTGTAACGGGTGCTGTATTGATTATATTAATATTTATTTATTGAGTGAATTGGATTGACCTAGTAACCGAGGAAGGCGGGCAAAGCACTATGCTCTCTCATTTCATCCCCATAACAACCCCATGGGGTAGGCATAACAGGTTATCATGGTTTCCATTTTTTCAGATGAGGAAGCTGCGAATAAGACAAGAGAAGTGATTTGGTCATGGGCATCCAATGGGGGACTGTCCCTCTTGTTTGGATTTGACTCTAAATAAATCTTCTACCTCAAAGTCAGGTATTTTGGACACCATACCATCATCCTGCATTCACAGCCTGGGTTTTGAGGACCCCCAGTGTCCAGAAAGGACATGGCAAGTTCATAAACTTCTGCTCGTCTGGCCCTTGTGGCAATGGGTTTTTCTCCCCAATTCTCTTCCTTGTACCAGAAGTAACTCCCATTATGTTGAGATTGTCAACTTCCCTGTTGCCACAGCAGGGGAGAAATTGAGTGGATGCATAAGCCGTCACCAAGATGATGGTAGGAAGTCATGAAAGAGAGACTATCAGAGCTGAAAGGTCATCTAGACCAGAGGTTCCTCAACCTCATCATAGACCCCTCTGGCATTCTGGTGAAGCCTAAAGAACCCTTCTCAGAACAATGTTTTTAGATGTATAAAATATGTAAGATGACCAAGGAAACCCATTGTATTGAAATACAGCTAGCAAAATGTAAGAACCTTTGATGTAGACCAAACTATTCATTTTACAGCAGAGGAAATGAATCAAATAAACCTTGCCACCCTTCTCTGTAAAACAATGGATTTTTAAGGTTTGCAAAGCACTCCGCATGCCCTGTCTTATCTACCCTTCATGACAAACACCATGAAATTGCTATAATAATTAGACCCATGCAAACAGCTCCCTCTGGAGGGAGGCCTTCAGGCAGTGGCTGGATACCCTTTGCCAGGTGTGTTGAACAAGGGGATTCTTGGGCCAGTATGGGCTGGCTTTCTGAACACCATTCCAACATAGAAGGTTGTGAAATGGTCTGCCTTAGAGGATGGTAAGTTTTCTTATCACTAGAAATGTTCAAACCCTGGAGATTGGGTGATCACAGGATCACCTGTCTAGAGCTGGGACCTTCTCTGGGGGATCTCATGCACTCCCAAACATTCTAATATTTTTGTGAAGATGGCTCTGAGATGTATATATTCAGTCCTAATCCTCCCTCCCAAATTCCAGTCTATCACAAAATGCCGGGACATCCCAGCAGCACCTCAGATTCAAGACGATTGTGCTGATCCTCACACAAGACACTCCATCTCTTGACTCTACACATTTTTACTGGATGTCCCCACACGTGGAATGCTTTCCCTCTTCACCCCTGTCTTCTGAGTTCCTTCTAGTCCCAGCAAAATCCCTTCTGCAGGAAGCCTTTCCTAGTCTCTCACTTCCAGCACCCTTCTTCTGTTGATTATTCCTGTTTATTCTGTATATAACTTGTTTGTACATAATTGTTTGCATGCTGTCTCCTCCATTAGACTGTGAGAGCCTCAAGGGCTGGGGCTGTCTTCAACCTTCCTTAGCAGTGCCTGACATATAGCAGGCATTTAATAAATGCTTATTGATTGACTACACGTGTAAAACAGAACTCATTGGAATGAGAGAATCTCAGAGCTGGGAAGCACCTCAGAGGCCAACTTGTCCATCTGGACTTCCACAAAGATCCCCTCAACATACCCTACAGCAGCTCATTCAGCTCTCTCTTGAAGACCTCCAGGAAAGAGAAACATCCTCCCAAGCAAAACACCTTTCACTTTGGGTTAACTTATTTTTAGGACATTTTTCTTTAGGCAAATCCTAACTCAGCCTTCCTATAACCTCCACCCACTGCGCCTGGGTATGCGGGCCCTCTGAAACCAAGCACAACAAGTCAAAACCCTCTTTCACAAATATTACATTCCCCTGAGCCTTCTCTTCTATGGGCTAAATATTCCCAGGTCCTTCAACCAAGTCATACAGTATAATCGCAGACACCTTTCATCATCCTGATTGCCTTCCTTTGGATAACTCCAGACTATCAATTCCTAAAACGGGATACACTGGACTGAATACAAGTAGTCAGACCAGGACAGAGGACAGTGGGCTGACACTTCCCTGGTCCTGGAATTCTAAATGAAGAAACTGGGAGAGAGGTTAAGTAGCCCAAGGTTATGTGGTTAGTGAATTGGCAGAAGCAGGATCCCTGGGCAAAACCCCCCTGAACACTCCTGCTACCTCTCTAGCTCCAAGTTCCTGTCTGGGTTCAAGGGTTCCAGCAGACAAGGATATCTTCTGAAACCTCTCCCATGGGTCACTCACCCCATGGGCCCAGTGAATACTCAAGGCTCAGTATGGGTGATTCTTCCCCTCACCCAGACCTTCCCCAAGTCCCCATTTCTGATGAAAGCACCACCATCCTTCCAGTCACCCAGGATGGAAAGCCTGGAGTCATCCTTGACCCTTCCCTTCCCTTCATCTGACATATCCAAGCATTTTCCAACTACCAATTCACCTTCACACATATCCCTCATTTGCACTCACACAGCCACTATCCTAGCTCAGAACTTCAACCGCGGCCCCACCTAGGCTCTTGCAGTAGCTTACTACTTGGCCTTTCTGCTCCCCCTCTTTCCCCTTTCCAATCCATCTTCCCTACAGCCACCAGATTACCATTTCTAAGATGTAGGTCTAACTGTGTCACTCTCCTTTTAAAATCTTCAAAAGCTCCCTATTGCCCCTAGGGTAAAATACAAAGCTGGCATTTAAATTCCTCTTCAATCTGGCCTCCTACTGCCTTTCTGGACTGATTACTTCATATTACTTCCCTTCATGCTTTCCAACATGCTGCACACACACAACACACCACCTCCAATCTCTGTGTCTATAAATAGGTGGTCTCAATAGGAGGGTCTTCCCCTCCCTGACCCATGCCTAGAATGCATCTCCACCCCTAAGAAGCCCTCACTTTCTTCAAGGCGCAGCTCAGGTGCCACCTCCTAAAGGATTTCCTGATGGACCCCAGGAAAGGCCTCTCTCTCCTAAAATTACACAGAATCGACTTCTCTACGTTGACTTCTTCATTAGCTTGCCAGCTCCTTGAGGGCACTGGCTGTCTTAGGGGCTCCTCCTCCTTAGGCAGTCTTTGAGCAAAGACATGATGACTGCTTTTTGGGCATGGATTGAACTAGATGGTCCTCAAGGTCTCACCCAACTCTTGTGATTCAGTGTTGTCTTCCTCCCTGCACCTCCCATATTTTAATTTGGTTTTTGTATCCCCAGTGCCTATTACATTACTTTGTACATAGTAGATGCTGAATAAATGCTGAATTGAATCTAACTGAAGCCCTCACTTTACAGATGAGGAAACAGACTCTGGGTTACTTGGATGAGGTCAAACGATTTAAATGGCAAAATCAAGCAGGTCTGGCGAGCCCCAAACCCAGACCCTCTGACTTCCACATGCCACATTGCCTGCTCCTACCTAGCAGGGATGCTATCAAAGGGATTACCATCTGGAGTGGAAACTTGAACTAGCTTTCAAAGATCCCTTTCAAGGGATTTCAATTCTATGGGAGGAAATATGGCATATACACTTGCAGTCAAGAGATCAGGGTTCAAATCCCAGCTCTGATGCTGCATGACGCCAACAAATAAACCATCTAACCTTTCTGGGCCTCAGTCTTCCTGTCCAAAAAAACAGGAATAATAACACTTGTACTACTTACCTAATAGATTACTATGGGGAAAGCACTTTGTATTCCTTACAGTGTTACCAAAATGGGAGTGATTTTCGTGAACCTAAGTTAGTCTGACTTAAAAGTCTGTGCCTCTATTTTCTAAGTTACTACCTTCAAAATGCCTGGCTTGAGTTTGTGTTGCATCTGTAACTTCTTACAATGGAGAGAAGAGGCCAGGGAACTGTTAACAGGGACTCCTAGAACCTTAGAGACCGTCTAGACCCACTCCCCCCACATGTGATATTCCATTGGCCTGAAGGAGGATGTAAATCCCTCTAGAGTGAGGGTAAGTCTTCTTTCTCTTCTTGCATCCATCCCTACTTTCCGGGAGCTCTAGGTCAGATATTTCTTCCACGGGGAGATCAAGAAAGGAGTTCACAAGAAAGACTAGAGGAAAGGGCTTAAGTTGTGAGAAATTATTTTAATTACTGAACTGTAGATCGTCCTAGGTATTAAGGCTGTCCTCCCCCTCACCTGCAGTCCACCTGGGAGCTGAACGGAGTGTCTCACCCCTGGGCCACCAGCCCTGCCCTGTGGCTAATGCCAGGGACACCCAGCCTTGCTCAACAGAGTACAGCCCCTAAAACCAGCTGCATGAGAGAGCGATCGCACTGTGTGACCAGCTCTAGAGCCAACAGCCAATTCTCACTCCACCCCTATGCAGGCAGGATGTGTTCTGTTGGAAGGAACCAGGATCCACGCCCATCCGGCCCTATCCAAGGGGTGCCGGATGCATGGCCTCCCAGGGCAGCAGAAAAAGGCAACAAGGTCAGGAGCTATAGCTTGTGATGGAGGCCAAAAGGGAAGAGGGTTCTGTGTAGCTAACAGTCTCTCTCCCCCACCCCTTTGCCTTTTCTCCTCCTGGGGGACTCTTGGTTCAGCCCTAGGGAGGCCTGGGCCAGTTTCACAATGGACCCGGAGGACCAAAAGCCGTTCTGGAAACCCTCAGATTAAGGAAGAAGGTGTCCTCTCAGGCATCAGCAATGACTCCTTCACAACTTCTACCAGGTTTGGCTGGGGTAGGAGGCGCCAACGGACTCGAGCCCATGTCCGGCAACATACAAGGAGACAGGCAGCAGCCAGAACTCCACTCAGGGCAGCTGAAAGGAAAAAAAAACATAGACTAAGAAAAGGTCAGCACAGGAAAGGATCTTAAGAAAATCTGGTCTAACCCCCTGATTTTACAAAGGACTGAAATGAGGGTTGGAGAAAGGTGTCACCTGCCCAATGCCACATGGCAGATTAGTGGTAGGGCCTGGACTTGAACCCATGTCTTTTGACTCCAGGTGTAGAGCTCACCACCTGTCCTGCTCTGCACTGCCATCAGAGGCACAGGGAAAGTGCACCTTACACTCAGCCCTGCTCCAATGCCTGCTCTACCCCCCAGTCCCCAGGGCACACTAGCAAAGGTCACTTTAGGCTCCTAACAGATGCCGATCTGAAGGCCAGAAACTCCAAAGACTTCCAGAGAGGTGGCAGAAGAGGGAGCTGTTCCCATGAGATAGAGCAGGAAACAGGGGCTTAGTCTGGGTTTCAAGAACATAATGGGGGCTAAATACAAACAGCAGCATCAGTCTGCAGGGAGAACACACTGGGCGCTGATGGGCAGAAAGCTGTAGCTTTCTAGGGAAAGCCAAGAACATTTCCCATCAAGATACTTTCCTGGACTTCATCTTCTCCAGAAACTCCATTCCCCTTCTGCAAGATGACATCAACTCTGAAACTGTTCTTTCCTCAGGCCCCTCTGGCCCTGGGGCCATTCCCTCCCTCTGCCAGGGGGGAGGGAAGGAGGGAAGGGAAGGGACATCGGGGAGCCCCTCCCAGATCCTCCATCAAAGAAGGAGGCTTTTGCAGCTTCTACATGTTGGCTTCCTCCATCTTGAGGTCAAGGGCTGTCTTAGGCTTTTCCCTATATCCCAGGGCTTAGTTTAGCAGAGTACCTGGCCGTAATAGGTACCCTATCAATGTTTATTGACTCTGACAGGAACAACCAAAGGGGGAATGAGGAGAGTTACAGAAGGACAGAACTGCTCCTAGTGACTGAAAATAGGGCAGCTCCATTCTTAATTGGCTCACTTTCTCTTCCCACAACAATGAGCATCAGACTGGGAATGGCTAATAAGAGAGCTGAAGTCCAAGCTAAGAAGGGAAATGACAGAACGAAACCACCTGCCTGATTTTAGGCCACCGGATAGCAAAAGCGGGGATCGAGGGAACGAACAGATGGAAGGAAGGCTGAGGCCCTAGTCTTGATCTCTGAGAGACTGTGGAGAACAGGGAAGGTGTTGCAGGCCTGGAGAGGGGCAGATGTGGGCTGACTGTCAAAGAGGGCAAGAACAAAGCATCGACAAACAGAACTTTGATTCCTGATAAAAGTCTAGAGCATGTTATAAAAGGGATGTTTTGTGAACATTTAGAAAAGGAAGTAAGTGGTGATCACAAAGAAGCAGCATGGATTCATCGATAACAGATCATGGTGGTGCTAGGTGGCGTGGTGAGTAGAGCACTGGCCCTGAAGTCAGGAAGACCTGAGTTCAAATCCAGCCGAAGACACTTGACACACTTACTAGCTGTGTGACCTCGGGCAAGTCACTTAACCCCAATTGCCCTGCCTTCTCCCCTCCAAAAAAAAAAAAAGAATAGATCATGGCTGACTAATCTCGGCTGCTTTTTTAAACAGCTAATAGACTGGGAGATCAGATATGGCTTATCTGATATTTTTTAAAAAACCATAACTGACAAGACGAAGTTATCTTGTCCCCTGCTTGTGGACAAGACAGAGAGAGGTGGGTCGGATGATAACACAGTAACATAGCCATGGAATAGGCTGAATGAATGAACCTAAAGAGTATTTGTTAATGGCTCCGTATATACTCTGGAACGCCTCTCCAGACCAGAGCCCTTGGGATCTCTGCTTTGCTTTGGATAAAGGCAAAAATGACGTTCTTAGCAATTTTGCTGATGACATAAAGCTGGGAGGGAAAGCTCACACGTTAGATGACAGCCAACATAGAAAAGACCTTGACAGGATGGAATGCTGAGCTGAATGTAATGAGATGAATTTAAGAGGGACAAATGAAAAGGTTTACACTTGAGTTCAAAACACCAACTTCCCCAGTACAGGATGGGTGAGGCAAGCTCAAGAACAGCTCATTTGAAAAGAGCTGGGAGTTTTAGTGGCCTGAAGATTTAACGGGTCAGTAGTGTGCTCCAGCAGCGCCAACAGCTAATGTGATCTCAGGCGACAGCCAAGAGATGGCTAAGAAGAGCCAGTCTTGTGTCCCCTGGGCTGGTCAGACAAAATCTGTAGTATGGAGGGCAGCTCTGGGGGCCACACCAAAGGAATGATACTGACCAACTGGAATGTCCAGAGAAGGGAAATCAGGATAGTAAAAGGCCTGGAGATGCTAACAATAGCTAACATGCACATATTGCTGCTTTAAGGTTTGCAAAGCATTCTGCATATTTTGATATTTGATCCTCACAACAACCTTGGGAGGTAGGTGCTGTTATAATCCCCATTTTACAGTTGGGGGAACTGAGGCAGGAGAAGGGTTTTGTTGCTGTTTTGTTTCGTTTTTCCAAAGTGCCTTGCCCAGCGTCATACTATGAGTACACATCTGAGCCAGGATTCGAACTCAAGGCTTCCTTTTTTAAAGTCCAGTACTCTAACCACTATGTGACTGAGCTACCTCATTTAGGAAACTTGACGTGTTTAGCCTAGAAACAAGAGAAGCTGGGGGAGACCTGAAGGGCCAGCATGTGGATATGGGACTTAACTTGTTCATTTTCTCCCAGGGGGCAGAACCGAAAGCAGTGGGCAGAAGCTGGAGCAAACCATGCTTAGGTGTAAGTATTCCTAGCAAGAAGGGGTCGCCCCAAGAGATGTGTGTCACCCCTCCGTGGAGATCTTTAAGCACAGGCTGGATGACCGCTTGTTGAGGACGTTGTGGAATGGGTTCCAGTTAGATAGCTTGAAAGCCTCTTAAGTCACAACACAGGCGGAGCAGAGCAGCCACGCTGCCTGCCCGAGGGTCTCACCCGCTGCCGTGACCAGGCCATATGCGCTTCGTCTTTCTGAAGGTGTGAGGCTTCCACGTCCTGGGGTGGCGGTCTGATCTCCAGCAGTTTGTGCCACTCCTGAAATGGAAGCAGCACCCAAGAGGAAGGAGAGCCTTAGCCCCCATGGTCAGCTACAGCTAGAGCTAAAGGGATCAAAGGCTTCCTGCATCTCTGAGCCTGGAGATGCCGCCTGAGCAATACAGGCCAGAGCTAGTCAGGTGTGGACATACGGTCACATACACCTCCCCCGACTGGAGATGGAATGGGAGTCAACAGACTTCCCCCACTCCCAGCACTGCCTCTGTCCTGCATCATCACTCTACCAACACTTATTGTCTGATTCAGTGCTCATCTCTGCCTGGAAAGGAACAGAATCAAAGATTCAGGGAATTTCTGGTTTGGAAAAGACCTTAGAGGAAAATTAAGTGATTTTAAAGAGGACGACATGGAGGGCAATAAAAGGTAAGGAGGCTGCCCGAGGCCACGAGGCACAGTTGTGGCGGATCCCCTTGTCCCACCTCCCTGGCCTTGGCCCTTCCACCTCTCTCTGGGCTGTCTGAGGAAGTCCCTGAAGAAGCTACAAAGAGATGCCTTAAGGCATTCTCTAGTCCCCACCCTCAGCAGAGAAATAAGTGCCAGGGCCTCCTCAGAGAAACTGTTCCAAAGGCTGAGGACTCCAGGTGCTTCCTGGCAGGAGACCAGGGGTTGCTCGCCCCTGGCCCAGGCAGGAGGAAGGACTATCCAGTCAGCAGCTGGTGGCCCACCTCTCAAAGTGAAGGCTCCTTATGGGAGGCACAAGAGGCTATGGCCACCTCAGCCCTCAACCTCCCCACAGCAGAGAAAATCTAAACCTACTACTACAGGATAAGGCATCACAAAGGGTCTGTGGAGGTTCCAGATTTGATGGAACCATTATTCTGAAAACTGACAGAGCGGAGATGCTGCCCACACTCGGGGATATTTACCAGTGGCCATAGTCATCCCACTGGCATTCTGATTTCCTGAAGGGACAGCACTCTCATTACTCAGAGTGGAAGACATAGTTAAGGTGGTAGTCTGATTGTCGGGAGCTTCTGTTGTCCCTGCAATGAAACCAGGCAGCCTTCGGTCAGCAGCCCCAAGGGGAGAGGGAGCCTCAGTCCCTATGGACTTTGTCTTTCACCTTGGGACTTCTC
The DNA here is from genome assembly GCA_028646595.1 of Phalanger gymnotis. Taxonomy (NCBI): domain Eukaryota; kingdom Metazoa; phylum Chordata; class Mammalia; order Diprotodontia; family Phalangeridae; genus Phalanger; species Phalanger gymnotis. The sequence continues at coordinate 43,164,485 of CM053622.1, read as the reverse complement.
TCACTGACCTACACCATGCCTCAGGGAACTCACTATTGGGAAACCCTCCTCATCCGGCTGTGAGATTTCACTTCATCACTACCTCTGACTGGAGGGGGTGGCCACGAACTCCAACCCACCCCCCCCCACACTTAGAGAGAGAAGTCAGCTCAGAATATCTCCTTTCTCATTTGGCTGAACTTCAAGACTTGTCTGACTGACTTATCCCCTGCACCCCCAAATCAGGTGTTCCTCACCCCCAAGCTTTTCAGCATCCTTTCAGCTTCCCCCACTAAATTATAAATTCCTTGAGGGCACATTTTCACATTTGTATCCTTAGCATTTAGTACAGTGCCTGGCAAGTAGTAGGTGTTTAATAAATGTTTACTGACTACTGACCGTGGCTGGCTACATCTGAGACTAAAGGGCCAGTAGCTGGGTGGGGGAACCCACCCTAGTCAATGTTACAGAGGATGTCTATAAACTTAGAGATGCACCAGGGTCCAGCAGCCTGAGGGACTCCGGCCAGCACTGGCCAGATCTAGACTCTAGGAGATTCCCTCCCTAACCTGTAACTCTCTCATTTAATGGCACATGGCACTGAAGCTGGCTGGGATTGGAAGATAACCCACATTTCCTGTTTCCCATTATCATTCCACTCAAGCTTTTCTAATCCACTGTACGGTCTATGCCTCCATCATACCTTATCTTGTCACCAAAGCCACAGGATGAATCCCACAGGAGCTTCTGAAAGTCTCTCCTTCCTGGGACACTGAAGGCCTAAGGCTCTTAGATTCTCTAGCTGATTGAAAGGGTACAAGCACACACACACAAACACACACACACACACACACACACACACACACACACCCATGAACACTCACCACAATGAAGTTCATCACTGCCACTAACACAGTCTGGGTGTCCATCACACACCCATGCAGGTGGGATGCACACTCCTGAGGCACACTGGAAGTCCTGCCTGGCGCACCGTGTGGAGGACATCTTTGAACGGTGCTTCTTGCAGTCCATAAGCCGTTCATCTGTGCCATTGGGACAGTCGTTGATGTCATCACAAAATCGGTATTCAGCCAGGCAGGGAGGCAGGGGGCAGCTGGCCTCAATCCCCACATCACTACATTCAGGTCCCTCACATCTGACTGGGGAACACGTGTCAGAGGGGCACCGCTTCTCCCCAGGGGCACAAGAGTCTGCCGCTGTTCACAGGCAAGAAGGGATTAAATTATAGCAGTCAGGCTACAGGCTAAAGGAATTGTATTGAAAATTGAAATCTTTCCCCAAGCCTTGTGGGATGTGACTGGCAGAGGAGAGGGAGGCAGGATGGCCTTACTGAAGACTCTCTTCGGACCACTGTAATCTACAGAGATATGACTGACTGATGGTACCGCTTATTCTGCCCCAAACAGATTTCACTCCCCAGGTGATTAACTCATGTCTTTTAGAATTAGTCTACGTTATCCTTATAGAAACTTCTACTCCCTTCTCTACAACACAAACATAATCCTTTACTAGCCTGAGGGCAAGCTAGCAAACAAGGGTAGCATAGAAAGCTGTGGAGCCAGAAGGGGCAAAGAGGCACCTATACAGTTTGGTTCAGCTCAGTCCTGCCCCAGGCTGGGTGACCTCCGGCCCACCCCATTCCAGGCTTGCACGGTCCACTTACGGCAGTGAGTTTCATCTCTGCCATCTGAACAGTCCTTGTCACCATCGCACAACCACTCAGAGGGTATGCAGATGCCACCGCCACATGGGAACTTAGAGGGTGGGCATGGCTCCTCAGCGCCTGGGAAACAGGTGAAAAGAAAACCCAGATAACAAAGCATCACCAGTCAGGCCAAAGCAGCACAGCTAGGAAGGCTGATGAGACAAGAGAACACGGTGGGGGTGAATGTGAGCCTGATGGGGAACCAAAAGCCCTTGTCCTTGACTCTTGGTTTTACTACATACCAGCTCCAAGCTTTCTTCCTCTTGGATTATTCTCTCTAAAATGGTAAGGTGAGGGGGAAGGAAGGGAAGGGAGAGGAAAAGAGAAGGAAGGACAGAATGAATGACTGGAGGAACAGAGAAATAAATAACAAAATAATGTCCTGGACCTCATTACTTTCTCCTGGAAAAGCTGGACTTTCATTAATTGTAAATAAGTTTGTTGCAAATGTAGAAACACTGACAGCAACGAAGGATTCTTGGTTTGTTTTTTTTTCTCCTGGAAGCTGTGTACCCCTTTCTACCTCAGCTCCCCCAAAGTTTCTCCTTGTCAAAATTACATAAGCTTCCCCCTTCAACATGGACCCTATGAGCTGGGTGGCCCCACTAGTATGGAGACTTATGGGGGAAATGGCTAGCTTGCTTGACTTGACTGAGCCTTGGTGAGAGCTTGACCAGCTGAGGCCACTTCAGCATTACTGCAAAAGGGAGAAGGGATTCTCAGGGCCTATAGGTCATTTCTGGTGAAGGGGCTTGGGGAGGGGGAAGCTGCAGGGCCACCTTTCCATGCCAAAGCTAGATGAGCTCAGCAGAACAGTGAGGGCCAGGTAGTGTAGACTGGGAGTCTAAAGAACCTGGCTTCAAATCCTGCCTTGGACACTAGCTGTACAACCATAGGTAAGTCACTTCTCTGTGCCTGTTTCTTCAGCAATAAATATAGCTGTAGCTAACACTTACATTGTGCTTTAAGGTCTGCAAAGCACTTTACAAATATTTTCTCACTTGATCCTGGGAGGGGCGGGGGTGTTATCCTCATTTTACAGTTTAGGAAATTGAACCAGACAGAGGTCAGGTGGTTTGCCCAGGGTCCCACAGCTAGTGAGTGTTTGAACTCAGGTCTTCCTACTCCAGGCCCAGCATTCTATCCAATGCAATACCTAAATGATAATAATGATAATGCTTACCTCACACAACTGTTGCATATTTAAAATGAAATACTGTAAATAAAGTGTTCTGCAAACTATAAAGGACTCTATAAACATCCATTCCTATTATTATTATTAAAGCTACTGAGATGATGCACCCCAGGGCAGAGAAAAAGATCACTTTATTGAGGACTGAATTTAGGTTTAGAGGCAGCAGGGAAGTGACTTAAGTCCTTGACTTAAATTCAAGGACTGAATGAAACTTAACCCCACATCTTCTAATTCCAAGAGTGTCCATGACTGTCTCGTACCACTTCCCAAATACCCCAGAGTCCAACCTGTCCCTGGAACTGTTTGAGGGACCCCCCCACGAGGGAAACAAAGGGGGAGGCTGCAAACCCCTTATTCTTAGCTTGGTTCCCAGTAGTCACTTTCCATCCTCAAAATTCAGGAACTCAGTTGCCCTCATAGAAGCTCTTCACAGAAATTCTTCCAAAGTCTGAGAACCTGCTGTACTTCCCGGGGGAAGTGGAAGGGACTTGCCCCAGGCTGCATATCCTCTCCAACAACCAGGTGCTGTTCCCAAAGTGCAGGGCCCTCAGGGGAATTGGGCAGGGGAACAGGACTACCTTAGCCCTGACCCTCTCCCCTTCTGGGATAACAGGCCACTGAATACACCCTACAGCCCTGTGCAGTGAAGGGAGGAGTAAATCAATAAAGGTTTCAGACTTGGTGGAGCCAACAGTCAGAGCGCAGGCAGAGTTAAGCCAAGCCAAGCTACCAGCTAGAGTGATTAGTCCATTTGTTTTCTGAATGGACAGGACTCCCATTATCTGGTTTGGGGGACACAGCTAATAAGGTATTGTGACCTCCAAGAGCTTCCATGACCAGTGAAATGAAACCAGCCCCAGCTCAGCAACTCTCAGGGAAATGGGAGGCTCAGCCCCTATAGCCGACACATCTGAGCTAATGCTCTGAGGCTTAGACTATCAGCACTGAGCCTGGGAAGGGTCTCGACAGGAGATCTCCGGGTCTCAAGATGGCCTGGAGCCTACCCAACCTGAGGGAGCCACGCCAGTCCTAGGCAGGGCCCCCCTCCCCAAACTAAAGCCCTTTTCTTGGTACCAGAACAAACCAGAAAGTGTAGGCTGCACTCTACCCTGCAGCTCTTCAGTTCCTATTCTGCCTCCTCATCACCATGCAGATGAACTCAGAACCTCCTCATCTCCCTCAGCAGCCACTCCCTGGATTGGAGTGCCAGAGAGAGAACAGTAAACTCCTCCAAAAGCCTCCCTTTATGGAGGAACTTCACAGGTAATAAATGTTTATTGTTATTGTCACTACCACCCCTACTTTCTCTATCTCCCACCTTTATTGCCCATAAGTGTACAATCTCATTGACCAAACCTCATCTTCCAGCCATCAAGGAGAGACAAAGGATGGATCACACAGGGTCTCCTTCCCACTGGGATCTCTCAGTAGAGGACTTCAGGCTCTCCCTCTCCAAGGGGATAAGCACATGCACACATAAAGACACACACATGCACATGCACGTACACGCACACATGTGCATGCACACGTGCACACACACACACACTCACTCTGTCACCATATTACTGCAACAGACATACACCCATGAAGGAAAGAGGCCAGGAAACTCCACAGAACAGTGCTATACCAAAAGGGGACCTTAGAGAATCTCTATTCCAGCACCTTCATTTTGCAGAGAAGGCAAATGAGGTTCTTTTTGCTCAAGGTCACCCCCTGAGTTCATCACAGAGATGGGGCTTGAACCCAGGCTTTCTGACTCCCAGGGCGAGGCTCTTTCCAAAAATATTTCATGAATACAGGTCTCGTCTTCCCACTATGAGCCTCTTACATTAACAAAGTATCTCCAGTGGGCTATTTAAACAGTTGCCTCCATTTTTTCAATATTTGCTCATTTCCTTGGTCACCTTCAGTTCCGCCAAGCCAAATGTTGTCTCCTCACCGTGGTCCGGCTCTGGCCTGACCTCTCTGGAGCCTTTCCATACATCTCCAGTCCAAGGACCCCAGACTTCTTTAACTCCTATTATACTGAGACATTGTATTCTTTGTGTACAATGTCTTCCTTCTCTAACTGTATGACCAGAAGACAGGGCCCAGACATTCTCTCCTAAGCTCTGGATATCTCAAACAACTGAATGAAGGCAGGTCATAAAACCCATGGTCAGAGGTTGCAGCAGCCCAACGACTTTACTAGAGAGAAAACAGGTGCAACTTTTGAGCTGAACAGGCAGTGGAGGTTGTCAAACAAGATTATTTTTTAGGCTAGTAAAAATGGTGGGTGTGGGGAGGGAGAGCAGTCCTAAAAAGGAAATTAACACTCTGAGGAGCCCAAGACTCCCAGTTCTTTGGGAGTGGCACCAACAGTCTTCTCCTTCCTAGCCCAGTTTCCCCCTCTGTAAAAGCAGGGTTATACTAGATAATCTGTAACAAGTCCTCCAGTTTTGACACGATCCTTCACCTCAACCATCCCAGAGTCTGCATTCCTCCATGGGTTTTTTCTTCCATCAGACTTCCATTAACTCCTCGAAGGTAGCAACTCTCTTTTGCCTCTTTTTCTATCCCCAGAGCTTAGCACAATGCCTGGCACACAGTAGGTGCTTAATAAATGTTTACTAAATTTAAGTGAATGGACAGGACTGGGAGGCTTTTAGGAGCACTGGACAGCAGAAGCAGAGCACACCTCAGAGACCACCCAGGCCAAACCCACTCATCTTAGAGAAGTCAGTGGAGCTCAGGTCACAGAGTTCTCCAAGTTCACAGAGAGAGTTTGAGCCTGTACTATGATTGCTAGCCAATCTTTGGCAATGCCTCTTTTCCCAACCTGCCTGAGTTTCCTAGAAAAGGAGAGTAGTTTAATCTGGAATGTCCACCCTCCTCACCTTTTCTTTTCTTTTTTAAAGAATTCTTATGGCAACAGCTTTCTTTAAGGCTGAAGTCAGCTGCCACTTTTCCCAAGAGAAGCTTCCCAGATTCTTCCAGTAATTCTCAAACTATCCAGTATTTAACGTCGGGTTCCATTTTTGCCCTTGGCCCCCTGGTACTGGGCTTTACATACACACTTAGTAAGGGGGGAGGGGGAATGTGAACAGGAAGGCCGGGCCGACATCAGTAAGCTGGCAAGACATAAGACACACAATTAACAAAGGGCCAGGGAAAGCTCAAGCAAACAGGGGCACCCCATGCCATGCTTCTAGAGCAGGGCCCGCATGGAAATGGAGAGACAGATCTGAGCTCTCAAGGAGGAGGAGCCATCTAAGGGTCAGGGCTGTCCCAATGAAGAGGCTCCTGAGGGGTCTTTGGAAGTGAGAGGGTCGCCAGTGGCCAACTGGGCGACCCACTGCCAGTGCCTCCATCTCTCTGCGCCTCGGTTTTCCGAAGAGTGCAACGGGGAGCTTGGACAGGATGACCGTGGGGGTTAATTCAGTCCGGACCTTTCCATCACGGCAGGGTTTCAGCGCCGGCTGAGCTGTGGTCTCAAGGCTCTTGGCTAGGCGACCCCCGGCCTCCTCCAGGTCTGCACTCAGCTAGGAGCAGAACAAGGTCCCAAACCATGTGGCGGCGCTGGGGGAGTGACCCTGACTGATAGGTGGCAGAGCCAATAGCGGGCTGCGGTGGTGGGCGGCAGGGCGGGCCAGGGCGGCATGGGGGCGGGACCTAGCAGCTGCCGAAAGAACGCCCCCCCCCCAACTAGAGGCGAGACTAGGTGAAAGGGGGTTGAAAGGGGCCGGGGTGGACTCACCTCGGCGGGCTAGGCTCCGGGGCTGCGCCAAGGCCGAAGGCAGGCGGAGAGCCAGAGTTCCCTGCAGTCCCGCCAGAAGCAGCGACAATAGCCGAAGCAGCGCACGCGCCATTCCCCTGCGCCTAACTGACCAGCAGACCTCCGCGCGCCCTCCTCTCTCCGCCCCCAGGCGAGGGCACGCGCACGCGCCCCCTCCGCGCCTGGCCAAAGAGCGAGAGGGAGAGCGCGTGCGCAGCCCCAGTGCCCCTAGCCCGATACCTAGCGGTCAGGTCACCGCAGCGCCGCTAATCCGCAGTGCGCATGCGCTCCTGTATGAGCCGGAGCTACCTGCAGGGCGCGCCTTCCACCCCCAACCCCCGCTCCCCGTCCCACCACCTCGGAGGGGCTGAGACGGGGCTGCACATCCCCCTTTCACTTATAAAGAGACCCAAGGTACAGCAGGCTGAGATTCAAACCACGCCCACGCCCACCTCGGCGCCCAGTCAGGCTATATACCAGGGCTCAGCCCATCACTAGCACGAGATGGGCCCAGGGAAGACTTGAACCGGTCCCAGGCACTTCCCACTTTACAGGGAGGACCGTGCGAACTCCCCAGCTCAGAGAGGTTAGAGGGGAAAGCGCCTAAAGATAGCACAGAAAGAGAAGCTGTTCGGTTACCCCTCCCACCTTGCGACACTGACTTCGGTGTGAATTTTGTCTGGACACTTAAACTAGCCCGAGTGACCCTGGGCATGAACTTAATCTTAGCCTCGGTTTCTCCATCATGGGCATAATAATCCCTGCCTCATAAGCAGCAAACGAGCCAATGTATGCAAGACTTGCAAACCTTAAAATGTCATATAAATACTGGCTATCATCTTTAGCATGAGGCATCAGAGGACTTTGGCGAAGCAGGGTTTGGGGAAACTGGGTGGCCCCGAAGAATGATCGCTGGACCTGGAGTCAAGACCTGAATTCAAATGCAGCTTCAGTCACTTACTAGCTGTGTGACACTGGGCAAGTCATTTAACTTGTTTGCCTCGGTTTCCTCAACTGTAAAGTGGGGCCCATAATAGCCTCTATCTGCCAGGATTGTTTGGAAGATAAAGTGAGGTATTTGTAGAGAAAGCATTTCTTAATCCTTAAAGGCTTTTTGAGTGCTAGCTATTATTCTTAAAGGCCATGCTGCTGGTGGGAGAGGTCTGCCAAGTCCACCCAAGCTGGAAAGTCCTCCAGTATGAGCCCAGGAATAAACTAACAAACTTGTTTCTCTCCTCTTCAAAACTCTTCAGGAGCTCCCTTTAGACAAAATACAAACTAGTAATCCTGGCATTCTAACTACTTTTTCTGGCGCATCAACCAATCAATAAATATTTAGCTTCTACTATGTGCCAGGCACATATTACACTGTCCCACCATCATACACTATGGGTTATCTTGTTCTCTCACCACCCTCGACAAAAGAGGCAAACTCAATGAAGGTAGGCACTGGTTTTTGCTTTTTATCTGTGTACCCCGAGTACCAAACCAAATTGGCCTGATGGTGGTTCCCCAAACATTCTATCTCATCTCTCTACCTTCATGTAGGATGATACCACTGCCTGGAATGTATTTGCTGGCTTAACCATTTCTTGGAATCCTAAGCTTCCAACAAAGCCCAACTCAAAAGAAGCCCTTCTCCAGAATCCCTTCCTGAGCCCCTTCCCCCCCCAGTCCTTTGTACTCTCTCCCTCCCAAAGTTCACTTGTTGTTCCTACAACCCCCAGTAGAACAGGTAAGCTCCTTGAAGACAGGCACCAACTTTCTTTTTGTCTTTGTACCCCCAGCACCTGTCACATTGCCATACACATACTATGTCAACAAATATTAACAGTATAGCTACTTAGCTATGCAGTTACTATCACGAATGAGTTCAAAATTTTCACAATAAAATAGGGTCCTCATACTCAAGAAGGTTTGAGTACCAATTATTCAGTTCAGCCCTGTACATATGACAGCTCCAACAAATGGCCATCCCAGGCTCCACTTAATCTCCAGAGATGGTGATCTCTCCATTTTCTGAGACATCTCAACTAATTTCTGAACAGTTCTTTATTGTGAGTTATATTTTGCTACCCCATAGCTTTCCACCATTCCTAGTTCTGCCTTCTCGGGCCAAGGAGTAAATCTGCTCCTTCTTTTTCTATGACAGATCTTCAGGATGTGAAGACAGCGCTCACATATTCCTGAGGTCTTCTCTTGAGGTTAAATACTGCAGGACCTTCAACTGATCTTTGTGTGACATTTTCTGAATTCCCACAGACCTCTCCATAGCTATCATCTGAATATGCTCCAGCTTGCAACTCAATTCAACAAACATCTATTAGCATTTATTTTCTTAGTCTGAACTTGTCATGTTACTGGCAGAGGAACTCCCTCTACCAATACAAATTTATCACTGTTCTTCAATTAGAGTTCCCTGGGGCCCAAAGAGATTAAGTGATTTATTTGTCCACTGTCATACTGCTAGAGTATGTCAGGGGTAGGACTTGAACCCAACTCTTCCTGACTCCAAAGGCCAGTTCCTTACTGGCTATGCTGCATGTGGCCTAGAACTATCATGTAGTGTTCAAACATAACTGTATTTAGTTTGCCACACACACACACCCCACCCCATCCCAATAGGAGAGGAGGGATTTAAGGAATGATATAAGAATCAAAAAGTCATTTGGATCTGGTTCTGCGGGCACCAGAAATGTTGTCAAGCTCTATGATTTAGGGTCAGGAAGTCGAGATGCCATGGCCAGCTTTATCACTTAATAGTAATAATGGCTTTCAGACAAGTCACCTAACCTTGCTGTGGGGCAATCTCCTTTCTCATGTATAAAAACCTCAGTTTGGCCCACCTAACAGGAATGTAGTGAGGCTCGAGAGAGAAAGAAAGTGATGTAAAGCATCTGGCAAGCCCCAGAGAAGCATTCCCTATGATGATGTTCACCAATGACTCATATTAAAAGCGGGCAATGAGATTAGGAGTCAGGAAACCTGGGCTCTGGTCCTAGCTATGCTACTGACACTTCAGAATTAGGGGAAGACCTTGGGCAATTTTTTCTTTCCCTGGATCTCAGTTTCTCCACTTGTAAAATAATCTCATTTGAAGTGGACTTCTAGACTCCTAGTTCAGACATAACAACAACCAACATCGATAGCGCACTTTAAGGTTTGCAAAGTGCTTTACAATTATCATCTCATTCGATCCTCACAACCTGAGAGGTGAGTGCTGTTATTACCCCCATCATACAGATGAGAAAACTGATGCTGAGAGAGGTTAAATCACTTGCCCAGGGTCACACAGCTAGGAGTTTCTAAGGTCAAAATTCAACTCAAGTTTTCTGACTCCAAATCCCACACTCTATTCGCTGTGCTGCCTAGCTATCCTATTTTAAGATCTACAAATTTCAGAGATGACAGTTTCCATAGAATAGTTAACAATTTCCATAGCATAATTAACAATCAGCCTCTTGAAGCAATTCAAATGAATCAAATAAAAATGCAAATACTGAAGCTCAGTGTATTTATCATGTATTAAGATATATGTTTCTCCCCTACCCACAAGATAAAATATCATGATATAATGTTCACTGCATGGTCCTCCATGATGCCTTTGCAGTTGAGCTGGCGCCTTCGAGTCAGTGCCCTAAAAACAATCTCTCAGCATCTGTATATCCATCTTCCCATGTCCATTTCACAAATATGGTTCATCCTTTGACAGTTCCCACTTTTTCATGGGGGGTCCTGGTACCGCTGGCTTTTTCTCAGATGTTGTCATAGCCTCAACTGAGCTAGAGAAAGAAGACAGCTTTAGGAAGGGCCTAATTTATAAGAGATTTTTAAAAAAAAACAGCACACAAAAGAGACTATATTTGGGTCAGGAGACAAGCAGCTTTTTGAAATTTCCATTTTTAGAACAGGAAGTATAATCACCAAATTCAATTCAACATATTTTTACTATAATCTTCCTGTCTGAAGAAATCATCAATGCGAAGATAGAAATCTAATCAATGCGAATAGAAATCTAAAGTCTAGATGAGACATACATTGTCCTAACGAGGCAGCTGAGCACGGTAGAAGACCTACTATCTAACAATAATACATTATGTGACCTGATACTGCTGTGAGCTGCAATATTCCAACCTGTGTAAAAAGAAGGGTCAATTTTCATGTTTTTACAACATGATCTAGGTTGTGGATTATTACAAAATGGTTAATAAAAAAGTTTGGAGAAGTAGGATGGGGTTACATTGTGGAAGGTCTGAAAAACCAGGCAAGGACTTGTCAGCCTCCTTCTCCATGTCCTTTTTCCCAGCTACTGGTTGGTCATTTTCAGTACAGGCATCCTTCCATCCACAAAAGGATTCTAGTCCAGCTGATTAAAGAAAAAAACTGGGTCTCCAGGGCTCAGCACCATGGCCTCTCTTGAGGGATGGTATACAGTGGAAAAAGCACAGGAGCCTGACTCTTCCAATAACTTGCCATTGGCACTCTTCCTCTCTCTTGGCCTGACCTTAGGGAGTCTCAGGATGGGAGAATCTTATAGGAAGAACAGCAAGGAGGCCAGTGAACTTCACTAGGTTACTGCCACTTTCTTTCCTGTAAAGGGAAGATAACCCCTACCCACCAACCTCACAGAGTCACTGTGAGGATTCAAGTCATCAGATAATTATTATATGATCAAATAAAGGGGAAAAGGACTTTGAAAACTATGAGGTGCTCTATGAAATGCAAAAAACTGTATGACAACTCCAGAATCTCCGAGTTAGAAAGGACCTCAGAGACCTTCTAGGCCAACCCATGCCAGAACAAGGATATCCAGAAGTAGTAACTCCACATCTGCCTGAGGATTCTAATGAGGGAAGGGCCTGACTCCCAAAGCAGTCCATTCAACTTTAAAACAGCTGTCACAGTTCAGAAATTCTTGGCACCAAGGCTGAATCTGCCTCTCATCAATTTCTAGGCAAGGTCCCCAGTTTTGCCCTGTGGGGCCAAGCAGAACGAGCCCTAGGCTATCACAAGACAGCTTTTGCAATCCTTAGGACAATTATCAAGGCCCTTCTAAATCTTTTCTCCAAGTTAAACATCCCAGTTTCAACTGATACTTGTGAACACGAACATGTGAGGAGAAAAGATGAGAAAACAACCAACAGTGTGCCTGAAAGATGAATAAGGTCAGAGAGCAGTTGGTGAGGTCAGATGGCGTTACATTATAAAAGTTTTTAAAAACAGGCAAAGGAGTTGGCAAATTTAGGTTCACACACATGAACTCTGGGGTGGGAGAGGGTAGTATGCCGTAATGGATAGAATGCTGGACTCCCACACACCTCGCTGTCCTCACCTAGGACGCCTCTCTCCCAGGGCTGTGAGGATTAAATGCTTTGCAAATCCCAAAGCAACGTGCAAATATAAGCTAAGGAGAGAAGAACCTGGGCAGGATCATCTAGTCCTGAGGGAACTAGATGGGGACACCCAGTCTCCCTCAGAGAAGACTCACCTCTTACCAGGAAGACCAGACTCCAAAACTTTCACAGTGGTCATTACGATTGAAGGAGGAGAGGCTTGCCGACGTCCATCACGAGTACAATAGTAATTGTTTGAAAACTTATGGCTAGGGCCCACTGGCAGCTTAGGAGGTGGCTGAGTTCTAAAGTAAACAATATACTTTAATTGTTAGAACCTGTGCTAGCAATAGCCCTCGCATGTATCTGTCAATGTCAATCCTACGCTTCTATAGTTTTTAAATATTAATAAGCATTTATTAAGCACCTACTACATGCTATGCATTATGCTAAGGCATCTATATGTTATCTCACTTTATCCTCAGGACAACCCTGGTTGGTAGGTACCATGATCATCTCTATCTTACAATGAGAAGACTGCGGCAAACTGAGGTTCAGTGATAAAGCCAAATTAGAACTCAGTCCTCCTGACTCCAAGTCTAGACTCTGTGCGGCCTAGGTGCCTTGGAGCGTCTGAGAGATAACCAGGGCAGTATAAAGAAGGGGACCAACTGTCCAGTGAAATCATTGGGAGCTATGTGTTCTTTATTCTTGCTGCTGACCAGCTAAGTGGAGCTTTCTTCTATCTGGAAAGGTTTACAGACAGAATCACAGAACTGCAGGTTGGGAGGAATCTGTGAAGGCCTCTGGTCTTCCCAAGAAGTGTTAAGTGCTAAGAAGTCCCTCCATCCTGAGCCCCACATCTGCCTCTCTGCAGCTCCTTCCCCACTAGTCCCAATTCAGCTCTTGGAAGCTAAGCCAAACAAGCCTTGTCCCTCGTCCTCCACGTCTTCTCCAAGTCAAACATGCCCAGCTCTTCTCATGTCCCCTCATGTGACAATCTCTAGTCCCTGGCCCTGCACTTCCTCTACTTTGCCTAAAATGTGTTGCCCAGAAGTGAACACAGTACTCCAGATCTGAAATCCCACACAGCCTTACTGGCTCAGGAAATCAGGTGCTTTGGCAAGGGTTTCATATTTTCTTTCCATTGAGGACTTTATGAATTATTTTGCGTTTAAGTACAGGATCTCATTTGGTCCTTCTGGACAGGAATTATTACCCCATTTTCCAGATAGAGAAACAGGCCCAGATGACTTCAGTCGCAGCGGCAAGCGTTCTTGGTGTGACCATGGCGGACACGAAATGAAAAGAATGAAGCGAAGCCTTCACAGCACGTACAGCCTTATCTGCTAACTACAAAATGTCTTAGAGCTGGAAGGACCTAAGACTTCACCCAGCCCAGCTCCTTCATTATCCTGATGAATCTCCTCTACTATTAACAATAGTTTGCAAAGTTTGCAAAGGCCTTTTACAAATATTATCTCATGTGATCTTCATAAGAACCTTCACTTTACAGATGAGGAAACAAACAGACAAAGGTGAAATCACTTGTCCTGGGTCATACAACTAGCAAGTGTCAGGGATAGAATTTGAATTCACATCTTTCTGACTTGAGGATTTAATAATAGCTGGCCTTTATAGAATGCTTTAAGGTTTGCAAAGAGGTTTACAAATATCTCACTTGGTACTTAAAACAACTCTGTCAAGTAGGTGCTATTATTGTCATCCTCATTTTATAGTTGAGGAAAATGAGGCACAGAGAAATGACTTGTCTAAGGTTACAAAGCTAACATATGAAGCTGGATTTGAACTCTTCTTCCTGGCTCCAGGTCTAACATTCTATCCACTTTGCTACCTCTAAGCAGCTTCCTTGAGGGAAGACTTTAGGAAGACCTGAGCCTCAGGGAGTGAATGATGCCAAAGATCGTGTAAGTGAGAAGTAGCCAAGATTCAAACCCAAGACTTCTTATGAAAAATACAAAGCTTTTTTATTATACTGAGTTGTTCTCTCCTACCCTGTAGCCAGGAGCTTCAACTAGGACATTAAACTACATTTTGATATTTTCATTTTTTCTTTTGAACATCAAGGTATCCATGAAGGAATCTATTACTATGTAAATAATACATACATAGGAAAAGCTTTACTGAAGAAATATTTGAGGCTATGTTTTGTTTTACCAAGACAAAGGCTTTTTTTGGTAATCAGCGCCCACCAAGACCTTGTATTGTCTGCATCTCTCAATCAGCTAAGTGACCATGAAGGCTCAAAAGCAGAGTGAAACACAGAGCAGCACCTCTGAAGTCAGAACCAGAGTTCAAATCCCATCCTTGATGCTTACTGCCTATATAGCCTTGAACAAGTCAATTCTCATTCCAGAACCACCATTTCCTCATATGTAAAGTGAGGACTAGAGGCTTCTGAGATAATTCCCATTTCTAGACATAAGAGCTTATATGTTATTCTATAGAAAAATCTACAAAAAACTGCCTTCCTAATATTTTCATAAAAGTTACCCTCAAAGCACACACAGAACATTCTAAAAAAAATTTAAAAATAAGAAATTGTGAGCTTGTTTTATTATTTTTTATTTCAAATTAAAGGTAGGAATTCTGAGAGCCGAAAGTGAGGGTTGGATTTAAGAATTCCCCACGAAAGTACATTAGTATCCCATTTCAAAGATGTAAGCCCTCAAGGTTGACCTGCATTTTTACTGTCACTAAATTCCTAGAATCTACTAAGCCTCTTCCCAAGAAGCAGCTAGTACAATTAATCAAAGAAACAATAAATGTTCATTAAGCACCTACTAGTCGCTAACACTAGAGTTACAAAAAGAGGCAAAACTCAGTCCCTGCCTTCAAGGAGTTTAAGTGTAAGCCCTAATAAGTCGATTTCATATCTCATAATAAGCTAGTTTTATTGTAACTAATAAGCTAGTTTATGAATTCTGGCTCCTTCTTGGCGTAAGTTATTTCAGCTCTGAGTCTTCATTTTCTCATCTGTCCTGTCTCATTCACAGAGCTGTCTGGATAAAATAAAGACAAAACAAAGCATACAGAAAATAGTAATGGGGGGGAGAAATATGGAATTATTATTTTTTCCTTTCTTCTTTGTTCTCCCTTCTTCCCTCCCACTTTTCCTTTTTTCCTCTCCTGTCTACACGTGAGGCAAATTTCTGGACAGACAGAGCTGACCTCGCAGCTAGTCAAAGAAGTGACGGGAGGCTCACCTCTTAGCGATCTCCTGGTAACGTAACTGCAACTTAGCTTGGAGATTACGCTGTGAAGAAGAGAAAACAGTAGTGACCACGGGGTAAAAGCAGGGAATATATGGCAGGGGGTGTGCCCAGCGGGTTAGGTCAGGAGTATATCCCTGGGCAGAAAGAGGTAACGAGGGGAGAAGCACACCCTGGTGCAAGAGATGAAGCCTCTCGAGAGGTAGGTGTACTCCACAAGTTAGAAGGTTGAGACTGGAACGTGGTCATACCAAGAGAAAAGGAGAAAGGGGTTACAGGTGGGAAGGGCAGGTAAGCCCTGGGAGGAATATGTACATCCCAAGGCACAGGGAGAAGTGGAGTGTGCAGGACGGAGGATATGGAGAGCAGGAACAGAGACGGGACGCAAGGAGCCTCCCACAGGGATGGATGCGCTGGAGAGGGGTGAAGGAAGGTGTCTGGGAGGACTGGAGGTCGGAGCTCGGGGTAAGTACGGAGTCAAAGGTGGAGGGATATAAGATCATGAGGTCGGAGGTGGAAACAGTGACAAAGGACTGCTGGGTGCCCGAGGTGCAAGGTGGCGGGGTCAGGGACAGTGGGGTGGGAGGTTGGACGGACGAGGGCTGAGACAACGGTCCCGGACAAGGTGCGGGGAGAGAGGCACGGAGGGGTTTAGGGGACAAGGTTAGAGGCTGGGCTGCGGCGCGAGGGCCACAGGTACAGAAGAGGCAGGGGGCGGGGCTTACAGGTCAGGGGGTGCAGGTAAAGGTAAAGCGCGACATGGCAGGGCAGGGGGGTTCACAGGAGGAAGACGGGGATGTCAGTCTGTCAGTCCGTCAGTTCTCCGTCCCCCAGCGTCATCATATCGTGCCCTCGTCCCTAGGGTCGTCGCCGCACCCCGGAGGCCGTATTCCGGAGCCACTGGATGAAGCCGGTGGCCGACGCCATCTTGGGTCCGGGCTGAAGGGCAACAACTGCAGCCGCAAAGGCCGCTGGGAAGGAAGAGAGGGAGGGCTCTCGCCGAGGTCTCGCGAGCGTCGGAGGCGGGACTTGAGGAAGAGTATAAAGAGGCGCCTGGGGGCACGTGACTCTCTCTCGTCTCTCCTTTCTCTTGTTGCTGCCGCCATTATGGACACCGGCCGCGTGCAGCCAATCAAGCTGGCTCGGGTGAGAAGAAGACGCCGGGACTGGGGCTCGGGGCCGAGGAAGGAAGGGCAAGGGGCGGCTGCCTGGTTGCAGCCACGGGGCTGAGAACCTGAGCCGCTCCGGGGCCTGGGAGGGGAGGGAGGTGGGGGGTGGGTGGCCCCGGCCTCACGGTCTGCGCCATCCGTCTCTAGGTCACCAAGGTACTGGGCAGGACCGGTTCTCAGGG
This sequence comes from Phalanger gymnotis, assembly GCA_028646595.1. Taxonomy (NCBI): domain Eukaryota; kingdom Metazoa; phylum Chordata; class Mammalia; order Diprotodontia; family Phalangeridae; genus Phalanger; species Phalanger gymnotis. The sequence goes on along the minus strand of CM053622.1, from coordinate 43,147,914 downwards.
CCAGTGCACCCAGGTAAGTCCCCGGCCACGCGCCGCTCCCCTCCTTGCGCCCCTTGCCCCGGCCCCTTCGCTCGGCTTCCGCCCCTCCCTGAGGCCGCTCTGCCTTCTGCGCAGGTGCGCGTGGAGTTCATGGACGACACGAGCCGGTCCATCATCCGCAATGTCAAGGGCCCAGTGCGGGAGGGGGACGTGCTCACCCTGCTGGAGTCGGAACGTGAGGCCCGAAGGCTGCGGTGAGACCGACCGGTGAGTGCCGCCTACCCGCCCTGCGTCGGGGGAAGGGGCACAGGGTCTTTCGGTGATTGGGAGGGAGCCCTCTTCCAAACCCTACCCGTTATACCGCACTGTCCCCCAAAAGGCCCGAGAGCCCAACCCCTTCTTTTGAAAGCGAGGAGTTGAGGCCCAGAGAGACGCGCAGAGCCCCAGACAACGTGTGGGGGAGCTGGGGAAGGCCAACAGATGCTTAGATAGTACCGTGGGGAGGCCGGCCCGGGGCTCTCAAAAGAAGCTTGGTTTTAGGCCAGACCCAAAGAAGTAAAATTAAAAGGCTGGTGGCGGTTGGGCTGCCTGGTAGATGCTGTGAGCTGGAACTTCTCCTAGAAAAGTCCTAGTACCTTACACTGACTTTATTTTCAGGTGGAGGCCCCTAGGCTGCTGGTCGTGGAAGGACTGCTAAGGGATGTGTAAAATAAAGAGTTTTGTCTAAGCTGCTGAGTAGTGTGACCTTTTAAAGGAGGGGTAATCAGGTAGAACCAGGCTCTTTTTAATCCCCGGAGAGGATGAAGAAAGGGAGGATGGGACGCTGGATAACCAAGTAGGATGTAAACAGGTATCCTTTGTAAGCTAGTGTCTCTCCCAAAAACGGAAAAGAGAAAACATAACCATGTAATAGCATTTTATTGGAAAGTGTCTGTTTCCCTAGATTGGATAGGGAACCTATCTCAGAACAGGACAGCACTGAAACCTGGTTATTCAGGACCTTGGGCTGGGGTGAGGACCATAGAGCTAACCAGCTCTGCCTTTGTAAGGTCCAAAGCAGGAGAGACCATGTGTAGAGGGATATCTAAAGAAATGAAGGCCGAACTTTGCAGTATGACTCAAGTATGGGTCACCTGAGCCTAAATTGGTGTGCTCTGCACTACCACCATCCTTTTCCCTTTCTGAACAGCTGGAGAGTTTTGATTGATACAGAGTTGCGACAGGAACTAAGAATGAGAAACCATTTTAAATGGCATAGTGGCTCGATGGAGCACTTGGGGAAAATAAGAACTAGCAGTTCACAGAATGACAAAGAGTGCTAGGGATAATTCTCGGGGTTCTTCCTGTAAATCTGTTGGCTTGTTGCAAGCCTGGAATTGGGGAGAGCAAAGTTATTGCTGGGTAACTTTTACCACCCTTCCCTTAGCTACTTCATTCCCGTTTTCTGATCAAGTCCCTAATTCCTGAGAACCTTGGGATTCAGTTGTGCCTGCTCCCCTAGTTTATAAAGGCTCTTCACTTTAAGGTGCTTTGTGGGACGCTAACTGGAAGCCTATACCAGGTCCAAACTATTCTCTATCGGGAAGTTAGTGGAAAAAGGAACAGAGCATTAAATTATGTTTAGCTGGGATGGGGCCGGGGAGATGATGTGGCCAGTCACACAGACCCAACATCTTGCTTGCTCTCACAGCACTTGTCATCAGTATCACTGCTCTCGGAATCAGGAGAAGCTGGTGGTGTCTGGAAAATAGGATTATAGTTATGAATTGAATGGGATGGGAAGGGCCATCCTTTTATTCAGTCTCAGTATATTCTCAGCACATCCATTTACTAAATCTAGTGCCTGTTGTGATAGGTGGTGTTGAATATGAAATCTTAGCCTTTTTCCCTCCCATCCTCTCCTTTAGGACCATGTTCCAGATGTGATCTTTTTAACTTCACTCTCTACCCTGGCTGCTTCTCCCTTGCCTGCAAATATATTTAGATGTCTCCTACCCTTAAAAAAAAAAAGGTGCACTCTATTTGACTTATCCTTTTCCCTTACAGAAAAAGTTACTTTAGAAACTATTTAAATTGTTTTCTACCCATGTTGAAGAAGCTTTGAGGTCCTCAATCTATGATGCTAGAATATTCACTCTTCTATTATGCTTTTTCTGTTTTCAGTCCTTCCTGTAGCTTCCCTTCTTTGAACCTCTATCTCCAGCTCTGACTTGGCCTAGGGCCCCCATGTTTCCAAGTCAATGTTCAACACCATCTGGATGTCTAAAATACAGCTGTTCCCTTTATCCAATAATCCCCAAATAGTTGATGAGCACCATTCTAGTGGCTGAGGCTAGAAAAGCTGGTGGTTTTTTATTTCCTATGTTACCATCCTCCCCCCAGGTCTAGCCAGTCAACGATTCTGTCGTTTTTAAAATGCTTCATGTTGGCCTCTTCTTCCACTGTCTGCTACCCTAGCATTTATTGCCTTTTTCCTGGACAATTACAATAGTTTCTTTACTATTTACTTTAGACTTCCAATTCCAGTTTGCCCCATAATGCCAAATAAAAGTCTCAAAGCACTTAACACAATCAATCTGCTTTGTCTTCCTTCCTCTACAGGGTGTTGCTAATGGTGGAAGAATCTTTGTAGGGTTCATGAAAAGGTGGCTTACCAAAGGCCCTGATTTAGCTGAGCTTAAGTGTGCATGCAGCAGGGCAGCGACTTCTTCCTGTCCAGCTTCTAGGGCTATGGCCAGGGCACTGGTGCCTTCCTGGGGGGAGGGAGGGGGAGGAATCAGGACAAGCTATCCTGGGGAATAAGACTGACCCAGACAGCTCCTGAGGGTATGTTAGATTCACTGTAGCCTCAGGGAGGAAGGGAATGATGTGATGGGCCCCACAATGATCCCAGGAAGAAGAGGTCAGAAATGGAGCTGGAATTCTGGGCAGGTTAGAAGAGGGTGGTGTTCTGAATCCCATTCCTCCCCCAATCATGCAAGCCCCTAGCCTCACATTATCCAAGACAGCCTGGTCACAGGTCGGCTGGGCCAGAAGGAGCTTTACCATCTCCACACGCCCATGTTCACTTGCACACATTAGGGCTGTGGACCCTTCCTCGTCCTGCAGGTTCACATCAGCCCCACAGGCTAGCAGGGCAGCCACCATATCCTGCCGACCATGGCTCACTGCCAGCATCAAGGCTGTCTGTCCTGCCTGAAGAAACCAAGGAAAGAGCATGGGCTGGGAGCACCTACCCCAGCTAGGAGGGGAGGGGACCAGACCAAGGATGGTTACCCAATCAGAATAAGGAAGTACTGTTAGTCTGGACACCCTACAGCAGCGTGGATGGATTTATTTGAATCCCTTGGATGTTGAGATTGTGGGCTCCCCTAGGAGCAGGGAAGGGGCCTCACCTGGCTGGCTTTGGCATTGACATTTCCTAAGCTGAACAGCCTCCTAATTACATCCATGTCAGCTTCTCCATCCACAGAAGCCAGAGCAGCCAGCATGAGGGCTGTGTACCCTGCTCTGTTCTGATGATCCACCTCACACACTCCTGCAAGGAAGAAAAGACAAAGTAAGGGTGATGCCCTAGCTCTTGTCCTCTGATCTCAAACTTCTGCATCACACCTGTCCTCTCCAGCCTTTCTCACAGCCCTGGAAGATAAACAATGGACTGGAAGTGCAGACAGTTATTAGCTGTGTGACCTTGGGCCATCAACCTCAACCTCAGTTTCCTCATCTGTAAAATAGGAATGATAGCAGTATCTGCTTTCACAGGGTTATTCTGATGGACAAATGAGAAAGTACTTTGTTATAAGTTTTTGCATTTGATTTTTTTTTTAGTTTACAACACTCAGTTCCACAAGCTTTTGAGTTCCAAAGTTTCCCTCCCTTTCCTTCCTCCCCCCAGAAGACATGTAATCTGTCATAAGTTCTACATATACCTTCGAATTAAACTTACTTACATAATAGTTAAATTGTAAAGAAGAATTATAACCAGTGGAATGCATAGTGAGAAAGAAGGGAAAAAAGAACAAGTAGTTTGCCTCCATCTGCATTGAGACTGTAATTCTTTCTCTGGCTGTGCGCAGCTTTTTCCATCATGAGTCTTTGGAGCTGTCTCTGAACCCTGTATTGATGAGAGGAGCCAAGTCTATCAAAGTTAGTCCTCACAGACAGCATGTGTCCGTAATTGTACATGATGTTCTCCTGGTTCTGCTGCCCTCACTCAGCAGTTAATAAGTCTTTCCCAGTTATAATCAAGTCCTTCTGCTCCTCATGAGAAAGTACTTTAAAAACACTTTGCAAACTTCGAGGTGTAAATGTCAACTTTTATACCTATTGGGAAAGGTGGAAGCCACCTGAGTCAGGATGCGTAGTTTCTCACAGACAGACCTGGGAAGAAACCTTAGAAGACCATCCAGTTAAACTCATTTTATAAACAGGGAAATTGAAAGTAGAGTGTTATCAGGCAAGCTGAGACCACGATGATGAAGCATGGTACAGTCAGCTTGCTCTGACACTGCCACTACCCTAGTGCAGGCCTTCAGAAGGGAACATGTGCAAGAGATGTATATAAAATCATACAGGTCTGGGCAACAGATAGGACAAGGGTGGGTGGAGTCAAAGATAACATCTAGGCAAGCCTGGGTGACTGGGAAAATGCTACTCTCAAGTAATGGGTAAGTCAGGAAGGGGTGGGGGAAGAGCTTAGGGAAAACTTCAGTTTGGGACGTAATGAGTTTAAAATGTCTGTCCAGTTTGAGCGGTCCAATAAGCGGTTTAGAGAAGGAATACTGGAGGTCTGCAGAGAAGTTGGGGCTGGTTACGTAGATTCAAGAATCACCAGCATAAGAATAATAATTGAATGCACAGGAGCTGATGAGATCACAAAGTGAAATAGGATAGAGGGAAATGAGGGCCTGGGGGACTCCCACAGTTACTGGACATGACCTGGATGAGGATCCAGCAAGGAGAGTAAGGAGCGATCAGATAAGTAGAAGGAGAACTGGGAAAGAACGTCACAAAAACCTACAGAGAAGAGACTGGAGAATAGTGTGATTGACGGTGACAGGCGGTGGAGAGGTCACAAAGGAGCAGGATTGAGAAAGGGCCAGTGAGTTTGAAGATCAGATCACTGGTAACTTTAGAGAGAGCAGTGTTGGTTGGAAACCAGATTAGAAGAAAGAAAAGGAAGTGGAGGTACCTATTGTAAGCAGCCTTTTCAAGGAGTTTATCCACAGAGAGTAGAGGCAATATAGGACGACAGCAGGGATGGGAGGATCTTTTGAGGGTGAAGGAACGGGTGCGTTCATAGGCAGTAGAGAAACGGCCTTTAGATGGGGAGAGATTGAAACGGGGACAACAGGAAGCAACATGCTAGAGAAGGTGGGATGTGCATGTAGGATGTAGGGAGGGGGTGTGCCCTGGAAAGGAAAAGGGCCTCCTCATTGTGGATTCAACTTACCCATCCAGCTTTACTCCTACCATTCACACAGTCCATGTTCTATACAACTGGGCTGCCTGTTCCCCAGACTCCATCTACCATCCTTTGCCTCCACACAGTGCAGGCCATCTCCTATATTTATTCCTCATCCCTGCCTGTTGAAATCCTTTTTCTTCGAGGCTCAACACAGGTGCCATTCGTGAAACTTTCCCAGCGAAGTGTTCCCTCTCACCTCTACTTTTCCCAAGGAACATTATCTGGACTTTGTCCCCATTTGTATTATACTTAGCTTGTTTGTGTCCTATATGTGTTCAAATTCTACCCCTCTCCCATAGATTATAAGCTCCCTGAGGGCAGAGACTGTCCCCCAACATTGAACACAGTGCCTTGCACCTAGTAGGCACTTAATAGACATTTGTTGAAAATCTGCCATAAGCTTCAGGAGAGGCCCTGAGGACTAAGCTTAGTAGGATTCCAATACTGAAATGTCCAAAATACCTCAGGCATATATGGATGTGGACGGAAGGTTCCCAGCTTTAGGACCTATTCTTTCTTGAGTATTGCCACCATGTCTGCCAGGCCCCAGACACTAAACAACAGGATCTGAATTCTTCTGTGGAAGGTAGAGACAGTTTCATTTTTGTCTCTGTAGCTCCACTGCCCAGCACAATTCAAGGTAATGAATGAATGCTTGCTCGCTTGATTGATTGATTGATTGATTGGATCTTCCTCATTCAGCTCTCTTGCATCTTCCTAGTGTCTAGCAAAATGTCAACTCCTAACACTGGCATTAAAGATCCTCCAAGATGTGACTCCAACCTACCTATCCATTCTTTCATATTACTTCCCTTCACATAATTACTGAGACTTATATAGCACTTCACATACATTATTTCATCTCAGCCTTGAAACAACCCTATGTGGAAGGTGCTACAGGTATGATCATCTTCCTTCCTGAGGAAACTGAGGCTTAGGGAATAATTTGCCAATATCGCCCTGCTACAAAGCATTAGATGCCAGATTTGTATCCAGGTCTTAGTGGTTCCATATCTAGCCCTCTATCCACAACACCACAGGTCTTCTCATATACTCTACACATCTCAGTCCAATTAGACTGCTTTGCCCCTCATTCTTGTTGCTGTGCCTTTGCTCATACAATCTTGCAGGCTGGGGAGAGATTGGACACACAGCACAGGCTGGAACTGGACAAGCATATAAGCTTCATCACACACTAGGAGGAGAAGGCAAGATCCATTATCTAGCAGGTGGAGATGCAAATTCAAACAAGGGACAAGGTCCAAACAATGGCCTTTCTTTTCTCTGAACTTCAGTTGTTTCACCTCTAAAATTAGGGCCCTAGACTAGCTCTCTGAGATTTAGAGCTGTTATGCAGAGAAGAAAATAGGAGGAAGAAATGGGGAAAAAAACACAAGCAAAATAGCTTTGAAAGCTATAGGTCGAACTTGTATATTTCAAAAGAAATGTAAACTCTACATAACGAGAGACCTGCAATTTCCTGTACAATTTTCTTTTTCTACTATCCTATGTATGTGGAAATCCAGGTTATTTGGTGTTTAAGATCAGATTAATAAAATGAAAACAAAACAAGCAAAAGGATTGAGATCCCTTAAATCCCATGCTGCTTAGCAGAATGGAAGCTCCTTGATACCAATGACCATGTGGCTTTTATCTTTGTATCCCTGTTGCCCAACATGATTACTTGCAAAATATTAGGCACAATCAATTTGTGTTGATTGCATGAATCTGAATCTAAGAGAGGTAAGAGGTCATTAGAAGAGCAGAGGTTATGAGAACGATTACTTAGGTGAGGCACAATTATTAGCAGTGAACTGTGTCAGCACCAGGGAGAGTTCCCAGTAAGTACCAGTACCATTACTAGGCTCAGGGCTTCACTGGGCAAACTGCTAAGCAGACACCTCCCTAGGGACTGCAAGTCGCAGCCATAAGCACCTTGGAGGAAGAGGAGTTTCCTCTCCCAGCAGACTTTAGGAGAGCCTGCTCATCTCCTGGCAAGGACAACAGGGATCAGCACATGGGTTGCACCCTCTACAGGTTATGATCTAGATGTCATAGGATTTAGAGATGGGAAGGTATGGATGATGTCAAGAAATTCTGTAAATAACTCCCATTCCCACCAAGCCTTAAGGTTTATAAAGTGATTTCTTCAAAGGTAGGCAATATGTGTTTTGTCATGCGCATTTTACAGCTGAGAAAACTGGGTGGAGGTCGGAGCAAGTGATTTATCCACGGCTAGTAAATGTCCAAGGAAGGACTCAGACATAGGACAAGAGAATTTAGAACTAAAAGAGCATTTGAATCCAAACCGTCCACTTCCCCATTTTATAGACTGGGGAAATGAGTCACAGGGAGGGGAAAAATCTGGCCCAAGTCACCCAAGTAGTGAAATGAAGAGGTTGGATGAGATGGGGTCTGAGGTCATCTGAGCTTTAGTCTCCAGCTCTAAAGCTCTAACCCTAAATAGCTGATCCATGACTAAAGCCCAGCTCTTGTGACTCCATATTTATTGCTTCCCACTTTAGCACAATGTCCCCAATATATCTCTAGCTCCCTTAAGCTCCCCAAGGTTAACCTAGAGAGTCACACTGAGCCCTGCCTGCCACTGCAGGAGCACAGAATGAAGGGCACCTCATCATGTCCTGCCCAGAAGGCTGGAGTTCAACACCGACCTCATCACTGAGAAGGTGATAGTACAGAGATGGAGCCAAATAAATGCCCAGCAGAGCACTGGACTGGGAATTGGGAGACCTGGGTTTCACTGGAAATAGCAGAACAAAAGTGACTCACAGGGAGTTGTGAGACAGGATGAGTAGGGAGCTAGAAAGAGGGCATTTAATTGCCAAGCCACCTGGCCCTGAAGAAGTGCATCCTTGGGTTCTGTAAGAATGGGCAGATGTGATGGCTGAGCCACTGTCAGCAACATTGAAAAGATCATGAAAAATGGGCTGTGCCACCTAGCTGCCCTCTCCTTTTTTACAGGCTTATTAAACTAGTAGATAAGGATACTGTAGGTATACTTTGTCTTGATTTCAGCCACACTTTTGATAAAGTAAAGAAGATAGAAGGATATGGATTAGAAAATAATACAGTCCAATGGACTCAGAACTGGTTAAATGGCTGGACTCAAAGGGTCCCTGGTTCAATGTCAACATTTTAGGAGGCCCCCTTGGGATCCTACTTGGCCCTGTGCTGTTTAACACTTTTATCAATAACCTAGATAAAGACATAGATGGCGTGCTCATTGAATTTGTAGATGACACAAAACTGAGAGGCAGAATTAACACACTGGATGACAGAGTCAAGATGTAAAAGACTTTTGAGAGGCTAAAACATTTGGGCTAAATCTAGGAGGATGAAATTCAATAGGGATAAATGTAAAGTTCTAACCTTAGATACAAAAACAGTCAATTTCAGAAGGGGGCAAAAGGTGAAAGGCGTGGATAGACAATGGTTGTTTTGAAAGAAGATTGGTGTAAAAGATTGCATAGGCACCTAGGTGGTACAGTGGGGAGAGCACCGGGCCTGGAGTCAAGAAGACCTGAGTTCAAATCTAGCCTCAGATACTAGCTGAGTGACCCTGGATGAGTCACTTAACTCTGTTTGCCTCAGTTTCCTCATCTGTAAAATGAGCTGGAGAAGAAAATGGCAAACCACTCCAGTATCTTTGCCAAGAAAACTCCAAATGGGGTCAGGAAGAGTCAGATGTGATTGAAATGACAGAACAACAAGGATGAGCTGCAGACACAATAGGAATCAGCAGCATGATAAGGCAGCCAGAAAAGTTAACATCTTGGCCTGCACCGAGGGGCCTAGCTTCCTGCAGTAGACGCATGATACTCCCAGCATTCTGTGCCCTCATCAGACCTCATCTGGAGCCTTGGTTCCATTCTGGGCACCACAGTCTGAGCACTGAAACACTGGAGTGCCTAGAGGAGGACAATCAAGATGGCGAAGGCCTCGAGTCCACATTGAATGAGGATCAACTGAAGAAGCTAGGTATGTTTATTCTGAAGGAAAGAAGGCTCCAGAGGCCATGATGGCTGCTTTCAAGTCATCCGAAGGGCTGTTGTATAGAAAAGGAATTAAGTTTGTTCTGTTTGGCCCCAAAAGTCTGAACCAGGAACAATGGGTGGAAGTCTCAAGGAAGCAAATTTAGGTCTGATGTCAGGAAAAACTTCCTAAGGATTAAAGCCATCCAACAGGGGGATGGGCCACCTCTAGAGGTGGTAGGTTTCCTTTCATTGGAGGAATACTCTTTGTGACCCCATTCAGGGTTTTGTGAAAGACACCTTACCAGGCAATGAAGTCCAACTCCCTCAGCTCAGGGTCACAAAGCTAGTAAGGGTCTAAGGCCAGATTTGCACTTGGGAAAATGAGTCTCCCTACCTTTCCTCATTTTGGAGGCTAGGTAACCATTTGTATATGTTATAGTGTATTTGTTATAGTGGGGGATTTCTTTTGATTCCAGGTTGGATTAGATGCCCACTCTTAAATTCTTTGACATAGCCAAGTCCTTCCCCTCTTCTCAGCCTCAGTTTTCCCATCTGTAAAATACAGAAGTTGGGGAAAGGTGGACCAGATGACCTCTGAGGTCTGTCTGAGCTTTGAGGTTCTGACTGTGGGAAAGAGGTAGCATGAGATAATAGAATAAGCACTTGGACAAGCATCTCACAAACCTGACTTGTAAATCTAGCTCTGACACTGACCTGTCTGGGTCTTAGTTTCTTCCATCTGTGTACGTTGTGGAGGCTGGGTTTGGACTAGGTAACTTGGATAGTCCCTTCCAGCTCTACATCCTGTCCTCCCATCTCTAGACTCTAGGGCATCCATTTCATACCTGGAATAGGCACTGCTATGGATCTGGTCCTGCCCTCCAAGGGGGAAGAGACCAAAGGGAGTTGGGAAAAGGTCTGGATGTAGTCCTGGGGGTTTAAAGATGGGAGCGACCTAAAAGAATAAGGCCTTTCCCATCTGGGGAGAAGAAAGGACAGTGTGAGTTTATAATACTAGAAAGGGGTTCAAATAAGGTGTGTCCACTAAATCCCAATAACAAGATGGCATTCTGTTCTACTCCCTAGTCCTCTCCTTCAGCCCGTGAAGCCCAAGAAGGGTAACCTGACTTAGATAAGGATGCCCTGTCTCACCAGTAAAGGTTAACCATATAGCCTCAGATTCATTGCTTTCTTCCAACCTGTGAAGGACCATCACAAAGAAGAGGAACAAGCCTTATCCTGCCTGGCCCCAGAGGACAGAACCAGGGGTAAATGGTGGAAGTTACACAGCCAGAGTCTGGCTTAACAGAAGCAAGGACTTCCTAACAGTCATCCCACAATTAAACAACCAGCATCGAACCCCTATCATCCATGGAGATATAAAGAGAAAAGCCCTGGATGGTGCCAGAAGACCCTAGTTCAAATGTTGGCCCTTACTTCTGTGAGGCTCCAGTGGACTTTCAGTTATTCAGTTGTTTTTCTATCATGCCTGACTCATCATCACCACATCTGGGGTATTCTCCTTAAAGATATTGGGGTGGCTTGCCATTTCTTTCTCCAACTCATTTTAGAGATGAGGAAGCTGAGGCAAACAGGGTTAAGTGACTTGCCCAGGGTCACACACCTAGTAAGGGTTTGAGGCCAGATTTGCACTTAGGAAGATGAGTCTCCCTACCTTCAGGACCAGCACTCTGTGCACCACAGCACCACCTAGCTGCCTCAGCTGGACTGAGGTGGCATCTAAAACCTATTTGCCTCCTAAAGCTCTTCTGAGTCTGGCTCCAGCCCACCTTTCCAGGCCTCTTGCGCATTTTCCTTCTTTCACACACACTACAACCCAGTCACACTGGTCTACCAGTGGTTGCCCCAACACTCATTCCATCTCCGGCCTCAGCTGATCTCCCATCCTCTCCTTCTTCACCTCCTGATTTCAGAATCTGCAGCTTCCTTCAAAGCTCAGTTCACATATCACCTCACAAATGAAGTCTATCCTTATCCCTTCATTTGCTAGTGCCCCCCCCCCAGAAATTAACTTGATGTAAATTCATATTTAATTTTCTTGGTATACGTTGTTGCCCACCAATGCCATGCAAACTCTTTGACAACAGACAGTTTCATTTTTGTCCTTGTTTCTTTAGCAGCTAAAACACTAGGTGGCACATAGTAGATAAGTTAGTAAGTTCTGGTTGAATTGAATTATTAAATTGAATGCCCCTTTCCATTTCCAAATTCTCTGATTCCTCTAGGTAGTGAGCTCTCTGTCACTGGGATTATTTAAGCGGAGGTGGAGGGCTCCTTTTTGGGGCGATTGTAAAGAAAACTCCTGTTTGGGGAATGGGATCACATTAGAGAGTTCCAAGGTTCCTTTCTGGCTCTAGGAATCTGATTCACCCAGAAACCCTTAGGCTCTGACTAATCCAGCGACCCTCATGGAAAGTCCCCCCCGCCCCCGCCCCGGAGTTCCTGGAGCCCTGAGTCTGAATCATAACACACATTCCAGCACTTGTTTCTATACTCTTGTACAGCTCCCATGTCCCTTTCCAACGGATGTGAACTTCCAAATGGCAGAAAGGACTTGCCTCTTCCACATCACAAATAGCTATTCAGAGGAGACTGATGCAATGAAGCCCCCAAAGGGAAAGCAGTGACAGCTGTGGTCAATCCCAGCTCTCAGCCCCCATGACCAGACCTAGCCATATCTTTGACTTCCATCTCTGGCCCTGACTCCTGAACCACGCATCTCTTCCCTCAGATCTGGGTAGCCCCTTTGCCCACAGGAACCAGGATAGCTGGGTTCAAAGTACATACTCAGCAGAAACCCTTTACAAATTCCAGTCACACCTGGACTTTGAGGGCCCACTGACCAGCTCCCAGCCCAGCTTCCCATGCCTCAACCCAGGCCCCACTGACCAGTATTCAGCAGTAGGCGTACAATGTCAAAATTGGAATGGGAGACACTGTAGTGCAAGGCCGAGTTGCCGTTACCATCAGCCAGGTTGACCACGTGGGCCAGCAAGGCTGGTGACTGTGCATTCAGAGTGGCCAGAAGGGCTGCCACAGGACCAGGGCGGGAGTGCTTCTGGCTGGACACACGAAACCATTCCTGCTGCACCAGACGTGAAGTGCAGGTAGCCTGTGAAGTGAGATGGAAAAGCAGAGAATGACAGGAGATCTTACCCATGACCCTGCTCACCTCCTTAGAGCCTTGATGGGAGGGGTCCTGGGGGACTGAGCACTTACCCCCTCCTGGTCCCGGCTGCCCCTGGGCTGGCTCAGCTGCTTCTGGAGCACCAGGCAGGCTTCCTTCAGGCGGGGACTCAGCTCAAACCTGAAGCAAGTTAGATAATGGGGCCCTAAAGCACAGAGAAGAGGCTCCCAAAGGGGTGGAAAGGGGGCAGAGCAAGACTCTGGATAGGATGGAGACCCTCCCAGAGACAGAACAAAACTGACTTACTCTTCCCTTCACCCCTACTCACTTCTCCTGGCTGTCAGGGGCATCATGTCCAGGCTCTGGCTTGTTCTGGACACCAGATGAACCGCTCACTGGGGAGTGAGGTGGGGAGTGGTCAGCAGAGCCAGAGCTGTCATCTGAGGAGCCCCCAGGGTCCCTTGGTTCTGAATCACTGTCACCATCACTGGCCTCTTCCTCTTCACTGGATGAGGAGCTCTCATACCTGATGGAAGAAGGACTTGTGGGTGGAGGAAGATAAAGAGGAGAGGCCCTAAGTGCCAAATAGAAGCCTAGAATCTCCAACTCTCAGAACTGAATGTAATCTCCAGGCATGCCATATGATGTGTTTCTGGACTGGCATCTCCACTGCCCAACCTTCCTGACCAGCGATCAACCATGTTCTAGTGAGGGGGAAACTACATCTATCCAAGGAAGCCCATTCCATGTTTGAATCATGGAAGGAATGTATAGTCCAGAACAAGGATTCTAAGCTAGAGAAAGTCAGGCACTGTATCATAGGATTTAGACTTGAAGGGACCTTTGAGATTATCTAGTACCCGCCCCCTCTTTTGTAGATAAGGAAGCTGAGGCTAAAGATGGCAAGTGACTTTTCCAAGGTCACACCACTAGTGAGTAGAAGGACTAGACCGGGAAGCCAGGCCTCTGATTTCAAATCCAGTGCTCTTTACTTGGGACCAAGAGAGAACCCAGAGCCCAGGAGGAGGGAATTGGGTTCTAGAGTCTCACTCTCCATTGAGGACGCCTACGAATTGCAAGCTCTTAGGGCCAGAGCTGGGCTCCGCCACTCCATCCCGCTTCTTCATGATGGATCTGAGGGTACCTAAGGACAAAGTGTGCTTGTTGGACTGGGCACCACTCAGGTATGCCCAGAGCCAGGCAGAATGGAAGGCAAGGGGTAAGCCAAACCTACCAGCTTGGGCTGTGACCTTGCTCTGCTGAGCTGGCACTGGATGCAGGACTTCATGCCCCGTTGGGGCAACCTCTCCAAGGCTCAGCTCCAGGGACCCCAGCTCAGCCTGTGTGCTCTTGTCAGCCACAGCCTCCTGCCCCAGGTGGCTGGGGGTCTGGGTGGCAGCCGCTTGTCGTCGTAACCTCGAAGCTGCCTCCTCTTCCTTCAGGAGCTGAACGGCCTCTAGCTCCTGGAGTCGCCCCTGCAGGAAGGCACTCACCCCACGCTGGTGTTCCAGACTGTTCTTCAACATCTCTAGCTCTCGTTCAGCTGCATCTGGCACCCCCAAAAGCTCCTCTGTCACCCATGTGGCTGCCTCATGGGTGTCAGGCACTGCCAATGTGCCCTCTTCACAAGTCTTGGGTGTTGCCAGTATTCCTGCCTCGCAGGTCTCTGATACTGCCAACACACCCACCTCCTGGGTCTTGAGCACCATTAATGTGCTTACTTCCCGGGTCTCAGGCACTGCTAACATGCCTGTCTCACAGGAAGCCCCCTGGGCCTGAGCTCGGGCCTTGGTCCCCCTCTCTGATGTGGCCAGTCTTTCAGTCAGCCGGCGTAACTCAGCCAGTTTCCCAGGCCGAGCTGTGGAGTGTGGCTCCAGCTCGAGCTCAGGTTCAGGGCCTAGCTGGTGCCCTGCCTGGACGAGACGAGCCCTCTCCTCACGTAAGGTGCGCAGCTGCTGCTGCAGAGCAGGAAGCGACCTCACCTGGCCCTCCAGCTCTCGAAGTCGCCTCAGTGCAGCCGCCATCTGCTCCCGGACATGCTGTAGCTGGGCTGGGCTGGCAGCTGGGGCAGGGCTGCTACGGCCAGAGCTCAGTGGGCTCTTCCAGCCCAGACCAGGGCCAAGTCCAGCACTGACAGGTGCCTGCTCCTGTTCCTGTGCCAGCCGTCGACTCGTCTCTAGCAGTGTCTTCTCCACTCTGGGGTTTCTCCCTAAGACTGTTCGGGGTGATGGTGGCAGGAGGCCAAGGCTAAGGGGAGGTGCTGGGGCAACAGACAAGACTCCCCCAGATTCCCCCAGGCCCTGAGATGACCCCCGCCCATCCTCGCTGGCTAAAGACTCTGTGGAAGTCCAGGGTCCTGGGCTGTGGGGACTTCGGGGGCCAGAAGGCCGGGGTCCCCGGGGTCGACGGGTGGGCAGTGGGGCTCTACTACGGAGGCCCTGTCCGCTTTCAATATCCTCCACATACTTCAGGAAATCCAGATCCAACTGGAAGCCATAAGGAGTCTCCACCGAGTATGGACTTCGAGCCCCACCATCCTGGTCCCTATATAGAAAGGGTCCACCCAGGTCTGGCAGGGAGAGATACATAGTTCAGAACTAGCAACAATCAGGGCTAGAGACCAAAAAAGGTGACATGGGGTCAGACCCAGGCACTTGGGGAGCAAATATAGGGCCAAACCCAAAGGCCAGGGGGAGGGGGAACCCAGAGGTCACTCATATTCAGGACAGCAAAAAGGATGCCCTGCTGGAATACTGGAACCACTACCTTCCCACCAATTCCCCTTCCTGGTTACAGAAAGGAAATGGCCTGGACGGCCTGGATTTCCTTGCCCATTTCACCAGCTCAACCACTTTAGCCCCCTTGGGAAAAGAAGGAAGTTTTCCCTGCCCCCAATTCTTCTCACCTGGCAGGTTCTGGTTCATAGCAAACTTGGCCATTGTCACTATGGACAAGCAGGAAAAAATGGTATTAACCTAGGCCAGCAAGTTTACAAAATGTTTAACCCCGATCCTGTCCAATCTGCCCTCTCCCCTGGAACTATGGAGTCTTCAGTGGGCCCCTTCTCCCGCCCTCCAGGATCTTAGGCCTTTTAGCCTAAGGCAGTGTTCTGCCACTGGGAAGGGGAGGGTAGATTAGGAATCAGAAACACCTCAGTTCATGTCCCAGCTCTGAATCATTTACTACCTGTGTGACTTGGAGGACATCATTTAACCTGTTTAAACTTCATTTTATTCCTCTATAAAATGAAGGGGTTGAACTAGTTTGGGGGTCCTTAACCTTTCTGTGTTACAGACCCCTTTGTCAGTGTGGTAAAGCCTGGGGACCCCTTCTCAGAATCATGTTCATAATTGAAGGAAATGAGAAATTTCAGTTAGAGTTGATTAAAAATAAAAATAGATTTTTTTTTCTTCATCCAAGTTCATAGACTTGAAATCTAACCTCGAGCCCCTCGGGGTTAAGAATCCCTGGATGAGATGATCGTTGAGATCCCTCCCAACTCTGACTTGCAACCAAGGCCCCACCCAGCTCTGACATTCTATGTTCCAGTGACTCCAACTCTATTACAAATGATGCTTCCCCAGGGAGTGTCAAGACCCCTAAAGACTAAAAGCAAGAACAATGAGAAGCCAGACTAAAGGGAGCACCCCATTCCCCACCCAACCCCTATCAAAGGCACTCCCTCCATTTCGCTTGAGAATTCATGGCTTTTTGGAGGAAATACAGTGGAGTTTCCAGGCTCCCTTTTCTACTCACCTGGCTGCCTCTAGGACATGGTGACCTACCTCCTGATGGGGCAGAGTGGGGTGAGACTTAGAAGGCTATACTGATGGGGCTTCCCCAGATCCCCTCTCTCAGCATCGAAGAAGAGCAGAAACAAGCTGGCATGAAGATTATCCCCAGCAGGATCCTTGAAATCAATCACAATCAAAAAGCATTTATTAAGCGCCACTTGTGTGCCAGACTCTATGCCAGGTACTAGAGATACAAAGAGAGAAATGAAACAGTTTCTGCCCACAAGAAGCTTACATTCCTTGGGGGGAACAACATATATGAATATGTATGAACTAGCAATGAAGTAAATACATAGTAATGGGAGCAGGGGAGGCCCTGGCAGCTGGGAGGATGAGGAAAAGTCTCATGTTGTTGAGGGCAGGGGGAGTCTGAGCTGAGCTTGGAAAGAAACAAGGGATTCTAAGAGTCAGAGACAAAAAAGGAAATGTGCTGCAGACAAGGGACCAGCCTGTGCAAATGCCTGGAGAGAGGAGATGGAGAACCATGTTCAAGAAATAGCCAGAAGGCCAGTCTGGAGGGACCACAGAGTGCATGAAGGGGATGAATGTGTAATAGGGCTGGAAAGGTAAGCTGGAAACAGGTTGTGAACTCTAAGTGGATGGAGGGGCAGCTAGAATGGGATGCTTCTAGTAAGCATGCTCAGAACACTCATCTCACACTAGGTCTTTGGCCATTGCAGCAAGAAGGTGTGACTTGAGTCAGGAGACCCAGGTTCAATTCCTAGCTCTAGAACTAACTAGCTAATTTCCTTCTCTACAAAGTGGAGTTGACCTATTATATAAGGTTATTGCAAAGAAAACACTTTGCCTGCTGCAGTCATGTGGAAACAGGAGCTCTCATCATGGGATTTGAAGTTCAAAGGGACCTTATGAACCACTGGGCCCAACCCCTTTGTTTTATATATGGAAAAACTGAGGCCCAGAACTTGCCCAGGGTCACACAGTTAACAAGCAGCAGAGCCCAAATCCAAATCTCAGCAACCAGATGCAACACCCACACCTATATACCATGGCCACTCATTTTTTTTAAATTATTATTCTAAATTGCTCTTGGCAAATCACTTAACTTCTCAATGCTCGGGCATACAAGCTACAAAGCAGGTACCAATCTGTATTGGTAAACAGTTTCCAAATCACAGATTTGGTTCCCTCCCCACTCCCAAAAAAGGAGGTTGAGATGCAGCATGGTCTAATAGTCAGCCTTAGAGTCAGGAAGACCTCGGTTTCAAATTTGACATTTACTAGTTGTATGACCATAGATAGGTAAGTCACTTAACCTCTTCATGAGTTAAAGCTCTCAGAAAGTTTCTCAGGAAACTCTCTAAGATTAAAAGAACAGCTATATATTTGTATGGGTGGAAGGAATTCCCATACCAGGAATCCCCTATGCTGATGACATCACAGGTCCCAAACCAAGATTCTCCCCTTCCATCCCAATCATTATTATTATTATTATTAACACAATTACTGCTGAGGCTAGCAGGAAGCGCAAGGGACTTATGGCACCATCAGGGAGCCAAGAACCAAGAGGGTGGAAAGGCACAGAGAGAAAACTGGCTCCTATAACCATGCTTGAACGTTCAATCTGTTTGAGAGCACAGTATGGTAGAGGGAAGGGAGGAAGGAGAATTTAGGAGAATTTATAAAGCTCCTCCTATATCCTAGGCACTATATGAAGTGGTTTTTGTTTTGTTTTGTTTTTACGAATATCTCATCTGGTCCCCACAACAACCCTGGGAAGTAGGTGCTAATATTCTCCCCATTTTACAGTTGAAGAAACTGAGGCATGGAGTTTAAGTGACTTAACACAGCTAGTAAGTGTCTGAGGCTAGATTTGAACTCGGGTCTTCCTGACTCCAGGCCAAGCACTTATGTCCACTGCACCACCAGCTGCTTAGCAAGGAAGAACAGTCCTGGTCCTAAGAGTTGGGAGACCTAGGTTCAAGTCCAGGCTTGGCAGTGTCTTGCCTTTTACCTAAAAGGCAAAAGTAGGAGCCATAATGCTTGTGCTGTCAATTATATGGTACAGAAGGAATAAACACTTAGTTTGGAGTCAAAAGACCTGGGTTCAAACCATGCCTCTGCCTTGATTCCAAGGACCCTACTGGAGATTATCTTGATGTGTCCTCACCTACTATCCTTCCTCAGGTTCTTCCTTTGTAAAGAGGGTTGGACTAGATGACCTCAAAGGTCCCTCCCAGTTTTAAAAACCTAAGACTGTAAGGATGAGAACGAAGTTTTTAAGAGATTTAGTAATAGGAGCAGATAACAATTCCTTCCCCCTATTATGCCAGGAGACATTGAACACCTTTGGGTTGGAGAAAGATCGGAGGAGTAAGTTATTCCGACAAGAAGCAACGAGGAGGTGATCAGAGAGAGGACACTTTGGATATGTGAAAAAAGACCACCTTCTCTGGCAGGAGGGGGATGACACTAGACCAAAAAAGGGAGTAACTTCTTGGGGATGCTGGCCTCCTGGCTCCAAGGAAGGTAAGACCAGACTCAGACTTTCAATAGAGGATCCCAGGGAAACAGGCCACCCAGCCTATGAGATCAAATGAGACCATATCTGCAAAGCATAGCACAACACCTGGCACATAATAGGCACTATTTAAATGCCTATTCCCTCCTTCCCCTATGATTGTAGGACCTAGAAATAACTGGTCACCACATTTATCCACACTTCTAAAAGAAAGTCAAATTTATATTGCCCAAAAGATGCTTAAAACCTCTGTAACCTTAGGTAAATGACCTCCCTTCTCTGTAAGATGGGGAAGTGGTCTGGGCAAGACAGGATCTAAGATCCCTCCCAGCTCTAAAATCATGACTCTAGGATGAAAGGTCTAAGGACATTTTCTACAAATGAGTCATTATGAGGCATCCAGGCAAGCAGGAGGGGAGGCGAGGAAGGCTGTAGGCGGAGAACACCCAAGCCTTGGGTTCCCAAGAGACTTAACCTCCAAGGGCACTTATGTCCAGTACTCTCACCAAATAGGAGGAAAGGAAAGCCCAGCCTGGGACCCAAGGAACTGGGTTCCAGTCCTGACTGCAGCACTGGCCTTAGGGAAGTCCCTCCTTTTCTGGGCCCCACGTTCCCTATCTATACGCAAGGAAGTTGGCCTCTCCCTGCCCTCCCAGCTGGAACAATGTGTGAGTCTAACATCCTGGAAGTGGGAGAAGTGACTTCATTGCCCAGAATCAGGGAGGAGGCCAAAAGGAACAGCTGAGCACACAGCACAAAGCCAAGGGTGCTGGAACATCTGTTTGCAACTGCAGCCTGAGCTCTCTAAGCGGCCAAAACAGTCACAGGGTCAGGAAGGCAGTCTTTGGGACCCAGGTCCACCCTGCCTCACCAAGGGGAGATCAGGAATGCTGGGGCCAGTAGAAATCTGAGACTCCTCCCCTGTCCAAGCCAGTGATACATAGTTCAGACATTCCAGTATCATCTGGAAGCATGCCAGCTCCCTGAAGCTGGACAGGCAGGCACCAAGGGGGAAGGAGGGGAGGGCCCTCGACCCAAGAGATGGATATGGATGCTGGGCCATACCTCTCAAGGCTCTGTAAGCTCCACCCTCACCTGAGCCAACTCAGATGCCAACCTGAGGAAAGCATAAAGCCTTCTCTGACCCAGATGCAGGAAAGAATGTGCCTCTTGGACACCTCTCAGCACAGTGCCTTCGCTGCTCTCTTCTACACTTCTCACACTCTCTAGTAGCAGAATTATTTGTTTACTTGTTCCTCCCTAGTTAGATGTCATGTTGAAAGCTCCTTGGGATTAGGGTATGAGTTATAATGTGTAATGCTTTGTAAACCTATGTAAACATGGGTTCTTGTATCCCCAGTCCAGGGCCTTAGATATAACTAACAGATTCATAATAAATGTCACTCGAATTGGACGAATTCATTCTCTGACCGCATTCACTTTGCCTCCAGTCAAGAGTCTGTCCATTCCAGCCTCCCGGATTCCTTCATCTGGCCAGAGCAAGTGACCCTCCCCCTGTCTGCTCCCCTGCCCCCCAAGTGGTGATGGCTCAGGCTCAGCAAAGCCAGGTGCCAAAGGCCAGAGGAAAGAGGCCCCAGAATACTTGGAGCTGATCAGTCTCTGTCAGTAACAGCTCAGGAGCTGGGTCCATTTGGGGTTTAGAGGGGAGGATGAAGGAGTTCAGGGCCTGATTTGGACCCTGGCTCTTGGGGCCAGCACCTTTCAATAGAATGGGCTGTCTCTAATAGTAAACTAGAATTCTTCGATTAGAGATTACAGGACCATTAAGGCCTCTGAGTCCCACCCAGGTCTGAGATTCAAGGATTCTGTGAACCTGGTGATGTATGTGTGAAGCACACAGTCCGCCCTCCCCACCATCACCACAACCTATCAGTGTCATGTGATACCACCTACCTCCCCACCCCATCACTTTATAGAGCATGTCCATGTGTGTATGTGTGTACTCAGAGTGAGATCCAAGTCCCGATTTTAGTAAACAGCCTCCCTTGCTTCACCCGCCTACCCCCTGCCCTAGGCTGTCAAGGAAGCCGGATGCTTCTGCCTAAGAGCCCCTCATTAGCCCATCATGACTCCCAGGGCCCTGCCAGCTATTTTGGGATCCTGCACTGCTGTTATCACTGGGTGACAAGTTGGGGAGGGGGAAGGAGGAAAGAGGAGGAGGAAAGGCCTTAACTGTTGATGAGGGGATGAATTGTAATAGCTCACTTCTAAGGTTTTACAAAGTGCTTTCCTCCCATCAATCCTGAGAGTTAAGTTATCCCCATTTTACAGATAAAGAAACTGAGACTCAAGAGGCAAAATTACTAGGTGTGCAAACCTTGGATAAATGGCAGAAAGAACTAAGATGGGGGTCCTATTATGAGGGGCCCAAAGGTATTAGAGGCTGCCCACCTGAGGATCAGAGGAAGAAAGCCTGGCTTTTCCCTTCCTGCAAGAAGGACTGTAGGAACTGACCTCAGTGAGGCCCCACCCGATTCAGGGATTGATGTCCCAAGCCCCCCTAGGGCTTCCTCACTATCCTTAGGAGTGGGAGGGGACAGAAAGGACAAAGATTCTTCCTTCCTAGCTAGGCGGCTTCATCCGCTTGCCCATTGTCTCTCAGGGCCCCTGGGGCTGCTTCCCAGGCCCCAGCTTCCGGAGAGGTTAGGGCACCCCCCCACCTCCAGGCCTGGTCTCCAGGGCTGGGGGGGGGAAAGATAGGTGATACCAAGCATCAGCTAGGTTAAGCAGAGGAGGTCTGGTACCAACCCCTGGTACGAAGCTGTGCAATATACGTTTCCAGGTGTAAGCCCCTACCCTTACCTGAGAAAAGAGTAGGAACATGGTCAGGGCCACCCCGCACCCTGGCCAGCCCCCTCCTTCTCTTAGGACAAAGCCTTAACAACTTTCCCCCGCCCACCTTACGCACCCGCGCCTGCACGCGCCCCAGGTCTAGTCACAAGGATGAATAATCACATCCTCCTCTACTGGAGGTGACAAAAATAGCAGACCCTCCTTGTCCAGCTACTCAGTCCTTCTTGGAACATCTTTGAGAGCCCACTCCCTTCAAGGGCCTCCCTCGTACCCTTCTCTTCAAAACCTTCCAGGGAAGACGACCTGCCTAGGAAATACTCCCTGAATTGGGCTGAATTTGCAACCCCATTCCCACCCTCATCTACTCCACGGGTTTCCCACCCTCATCTACTCCACGGGTTCCCCACCACTCCTGTCTTCTTCCGCGCAGCCCACTTTGGTCCCCCGCCCCCAACTCTCCGCCCCAGATCCTCGGTCCATGCGCCCTCAAACCTCCAATCCTAGGTCTCCCCCCCTCTCTCCGCCCCCCATCTCTTGCTCCCTCGACCCCTATATCCCCACCCCTGGTTCTTCCTATCCTCCTGTCTCCCCCTCCCTCCAATCCCATCGGGAATTCCAAACTCTCCTACCTGAACAGCTCCTGGCCCCGACGCCGGAGCCTCCGCCAGAATACGATGCTCTCCTTAATAAACCCGGGACTAGAACTGGCAACTGCATCAACCAATCAGCAGCCGTAGGGTTCCGGAAGGACCAATAGTAGTGTAAGGGCTGGTGAGGGGCGGGGGATCCGAAAGCTGATCATACCTCTCTGAGCTCAAACTGAGAAGCGGACAGAGTTCCAAGCCCCTCCCTGCGGGTTGCTTTCGGCCAGACCGGCTGATCCTGACCCAGCCACCCCAGTCCTAGAGTTCCATCTGTCCCGAGCACCTGCTGGAGAACTCGGAACCTAGAACCTAGCCCTGTTACCACTAAACCAGAACTCAACCAAGCCCGAAGTGGAGCCCAAAGCTCAGAACCAAGACCAGAACCCAGTCCAGAGAGAAGACCGACCAGAGCTCAGAGTCAAGCCCAGAACCAATCCGAGAAAGCTCAGAATAGAAACTAGAATACAGCCCAAATTGAAGACTTGAGCCTACCCTAAAATAGAGACCAGGAATCAGACTAGAAGCCAATTTGGAGGCCAGAGCTCAGCCCTGCTCATTTGGAGTCACTGCAGTGCCCAGAATCTACCCCAGAACTGAGTCTCTAGAGCTCAGAGCTCAGCCCAGCTCAAAACTAAGAGCCCCAGACTGGAATTTTAGACCTTCCTTCCACAGATAACCCCCTCACAGTCTGTCTTGCTTCAGGCAATCACCTGAACCCCACCCTCCAGAGGCACTCACCAGCCCTGCAGGCCACTTAGCCACCTGTAATACTTAGACTATTCATTCTTTCTCCATATATTTGTCTGTTCTCTCTCCCCCAACCCACCCTAGGAAGGTCAGAGCCCCAGAGCGGCAGAGAGCTACAAGGCCTCCAGAACCCATCCTGTTCCCCCATCACCTTCAGCCTTTAGGTCATAAACCCCAAGGAAAGACTAGATTTAAAGAATTAGATGTTGAGACTCAAACTGTACTCTATGCTCTGATCCAATGCTTGCCTGGCTTGTGAATAATTTCTCCTTCTCTCAAGTCCATGCCCCAAATTTAACAAACGTTTATTTATTGCCTCCTATATACAGTTATTGCCTCAGGAACCTTGCTTCCCTTGCCTAATTACAGACTCATAGAATTTTGAGCCTCCTACCCGACCCCCAGCTCTATGACCTATGCCACGCAAGGTTATCCAAGATGGACAGATCATAGTGGAGAGTTCCGATAAAAGGTGATCCACAGAAAGAAATGACAAACCACTCCAGTATCTTTGCCAAGAAAACCCCATAGACAGTGCTAAAATGATCAAAGAGATAACATCAGAAGATGAACCCCTCCATTAGAAGGTGTTCAATATGTTACTGAGGAAGAGCAGAGAGTTACTCCAGTATTCATGTTACTCCAGTATTAATGAAGCAGCTGAGCCAAAGCCAAAAGAAAGCTCAACTGTGGCTGCATCTGGTGACAGAAGGGAAGTCCAATGCTGGAAGGATCAATATTGCATAAGAACCTGGAATGTAAGATAGGTAAGCTGGATGTGGTCAAATAGGATTTGGAAAGATTAAACATCGACATCTTGGGTGTCAGTGAACATGGGACTGAGTGGATTAAATTCAGATGATCACTGGGCAAAAATCACTTAGAAGAAATGGAGTAACCCTCATAGTCAATAAAAGGTAAAAAAAAAAAAGTAGTGCTGGGGTATAATCTCAAAAATGACTGAATGATATCTGTGCAAATCCAAGGCAAATCATCCACCATCACAGTAATACAAGTCCGTGCTCCAACCACTGATGCTGAAGAGGCCAAAGCCGATCAGTTCTATGAAGACCTACAACACTGTCTAGAAATAACGCCCAAAAAAGCTCATCGTAAGGGATTGGAAAGCTAAAGTAAGAAATCGAAAGATAATTGGAACAACAGGCAGTGGGCCTTGGAGTACAAAATGAAGCAGAGCAGAGACTAATAGAGTTTTGTCAAGGTAACCACTGATCAGAGCAAGCATTCTTTTTCGATAACACATGGACATCACCAGAAGGTCAATATAGAAATCATATTGGTTATAGACTTTGCAGTCAAAGATGGAGAAGCTCCATACAGTCAGTTATAACAAGGTCTGGAGCTGACTGTGGCTCAGATCATGAGCTGCTTATTGCAAAATTCAGACTTAAATTGAAGAAAATAGGGAAAATAATCAAATCACATAGAGATGACCCAAATAACATCCCTTTTGAATATGAAGTGGAGGCGATGAGTAGATTTAAGGGATTAGATCTGGTAGCTAGAGTGGCTGAAGAACTAAGCACAGAGGTTCACAATGTCGCACAGGAGGCAGCAACAGAAAACATTCCAAAGAAAAAGAGCAAGAAAGCAAAATGGCTGTCCGATGAGGCTTTGTAAATAGCTGAGGAAAGAGAGCGAAAAGTAAAGGGAAAGCGAAAGATATACCCAACTGAATGTAGAATTCCTGAGAATAGCAAGGAGAAATAAGAAAGTTTTCTTAAATGAGTAATGCAAAGAAATAGGGGAAACAACCACAACGACAGAATGGAAAAGTCAAGCTCTCTTCAAGAAAATCAGAGACATCAAAGGAAAGTTTCATGCATAGAATGGGCATGCTAAAAGACAAAAATGGTCGAGATCTAATTAGAAGATTCTTCCTCCTCAGAAGGAAAGTTATGGTGAGTCTGGACAGCATACTAAAAAGCAGAGGTATCGCCTTGCCAACAAAAGTCTGTATAGTCAAAGCTATGGTTTTTCCAGTAGCAACATATGACTATGAGAATTGGATTGTAAGGAAAGTTGAGCACTGAATTTTGGTGCTGGAGAAGACCTTCAAGAGTCTCTTGAACAGCTAGGAAATCAAATCAGTCAATACTTATAGAAATCAATTCACTAGAAGGTCAAATACTGAAGCTGAAGCTTAAATACTTTGGCTACATAATGAGAAGATGGGAGTGATTGGGAAAGACCCTGAGGCTGGGAAAGATTGAAGGCAAAAGGAAAAGGGGACAGCTGAGGGTGAGGTGGATGGCTAATATCATGGAAACAATGTGAGCTTAGACAGATTTTGAGAGACAGTGGAGGATAGACAGGCTTGGAGAGCTATGGTCCATGGGGTCATGAAGAGTTGGCCATGACTGAACAAGAACAACAAAGATTTTGAGCAGGAGGATGATTGAATACAATTCCCCCACTTTAGAGATGAGCAAACCGAGGCCCAGGATTAGACAGTGACTTGCTCAGCATTTACTAAGCTAGTAAGTGACAGAACTCAGTCTAGATCGGGTCTTTTGACTCTAAATCCAGTGCTTTTTCTCCTCTTTTATGAGGCTACCATCTCTGTCCCCTTCCCTCTGAATCCCCCACTTTCCTCTTCCAAACCTGTCTCCCTTTTAGTTAGGTTAATATAATATCTCCCTTTAGTTAGGTTAACGATAATAATAATAACTATATTAATAATAATAACTGACATTTACATCGTGAAGTGTACAAAGGGAGGCAACTAGGTGGCTCCATAGTTCACAGAGCACTTAGGCCCGTAGTTAGGAAGACCTAATTTCAAATCCAGCCTCAGATACTCACTAGCTTTCTAACCCTGGGCAGGTCACTTAACCTCAGTTTGCCTCATTTCCCATCCACAAAATGGAGATAATGAGGATAAAATGAGATGATATTTGTTCAACACAGCACAGAGCCTCTCATGTAGGTGGTGGTTGTCTTTCATGCTCAAAGAGGACCAAAATGACATCATTATGTAGGAGTCAAAGTACACTGTGTCCACCTGTGACTAATCAGACCAATATAAGTTCTACCACAATGGGGCACAAATAGTCCACATGAACATTTGGAGTGTAGCTGTCTCTAAACTTGTGCATCTCATGTTTCCTTTGAGCTACTGCAATTCTGCTTCCCTCACAGAGCACAACACCTTCTTTGACGAGGGCATTCTATGCCGGGAGGTCCTGTGCCAGTGTCTCCCATGTCACACAATCAATTCCAAAGTACAGAGAGAACTTGAGAGTGTCCTCACATCATTTCTTCTGACCTTTGTGTGAGTGCCTGCCTTGCATGAGTTCTCCATAAAATAGTCTTTTAGACAAATGTATGTTTGGCATTCAAACAATGTGACCAGCCCATCAGAGCTGCACTCTCTGCAATAGAGTGAGAATGCTTGGCAGTTCAGCTTGAGAAAAGACCTCAGTGTCCAGTACCTCATCTTGCCAGGTGATCTTCAGAATCTTCCCAAGACAATTCAAATGGAAGCGATTCAGTTTCCTGGCATGGTACTGGTATACTGTCCAGGTTTCACAAGCATACAACAATGAAGTCAGCACCACAGTTCTGTAGACCTTCAGTTTGGTAGTTAGTCTAATACCTCTTCTCTCCCACACTTTCCTTCAGAGCCTCCCAAACATTGAGCTAGCTCTGGCAATGTGTGCATAAACCTCATCGTCTATGTGTATATCCCTGGAAAGTATACTGTCAAGGTAAGTGAACTTATTCATATCATCCAAAATTTCTCCATTTCCTGTTACTTATGATTCCATGTGGTGCTGGCTGGTCAAGAACCTCTCTTTTTTTGGTGTTCATTGTCAGACCAAAAGTAGCATAAGCAGCAGAGAACCAACCTGTACTTTGTTGCATCTCAGACTCAGATGTTTCATTACGTGCATAATCATCTGTGAACAAAAAGTCAAGCACCAACTCTCCTTCCACTTTCGTCTTGGCTTGTAGCTTTTCCAAGTTAAATAATTTACTATTAGTGTAGTAGCTGACCTTGGTGCTCGTTTTGGCCTCATTGAAGGCATTTGACAACATCGATGAAAACGTCATGCTAAAAAGCAGGAAGCAAGCACAGAGCCCTGCTTCACTCCACTGGTGACTCAGAAAGTGCAAAGAGCAGTCAACAAACTGTTCACACACAGAGGAGCTCTCTAATTTATCAACATTAAGTCTTCTACTAGTCATCTTGCCTTGGGGCTATTGCTTTTGTTTTGTGCAAATGTTTAGCTTGGAGAGGCTAAGTCTAGGATTGGTCCAGCACCCTGGGCTGCACATGGCCTTCATCATTCTCGTGTCCTGTCTGTCTCTTTTCCTTACGATGACATAGTCTATTAAATGCTCATGTTTGCTGCAAGGGTGTATCCATGAAGTTTTATTGCATTTAAGCAGACAGTCTTGGTGATGAGAAGGTTATGAGACACACAAGACTTGAGTAGTAAGTAAGTAAGTAACTGTTGCTGTTGCTCTTTCCAACTTGATTCCCACCCAAAGACTCCCTGCCATGTCTAATAGTCTGTGCCTACTTTGGCCTTAAAGTCACCCAGAATTACAAGCTTGGCCTTTTTTTGACACATTGGTAGGCAGTCTAATACTTCTTCTCTCCCACACTCTCCAAGCCTTCATGAAATTTTTCTTCGACCTCATCAGGGTTCATCATGGTAGGAACATATGTACCAATGATGGTGGCATGGGGCTTTTCTGCAAATATCAAATGCATTGCCATGAGTCTGTCATTCACCCCATTTGGGAGGCTTGTTGACTAGATTAGATCTGACTGCAGAACCTATACCAGCTTCACCGAGTTCCTTCTCACGGTGACCACTCCAGAGAAAAGTGAATCCAGCCCTAGCTTTGGTAAGCTAGGCTTCATTTGCCAGCCTTGTTTACTCAGGGATGCCATCTAGATGGGAAACCTGCTGAGTTCTCTCTCAACCAGAGCTGTTTGTCTTTCAGGTCTACTGGACTTAATGTTATCCACAAGCATGTGCACATTCCATGTACCAATGGTGAGTGGGATCATCTGCAAAAGTATTTATACACTTTTGTTGTTGTTGTTGTTTCAACTACAGGGTAGGATCCCTGCCTGCTATGGTACACAGGCCAGGATTAGGTTAGGGAAAGCAGATAATTTTGGTCCCTAAAAAAGGCTTCTCAGACACCCAGGGGGCTGCTGAATGCCACTGCTGCTTCAGTCCAGTGAGAAGATGACCCTATGGCTTGGGCTGCCTATGTGCAGAGTTGTGCCTACAGCTCCCAGTGCATCCATACCTGCTGCTTAGTCTTTGCCTGTTGCCACAGGACTTCAAGGTAAGTAAAAATGGAAACACAGTATAGGTGATATCTTTTGACTCAGGCATAAATTGGATTTAAGTGAGGCAAAGTTGCACAAAGTCATCAGAGTTCAGTGGCAAGACGAAAGTCAAGGCAACTGGCAGTGGCCCATGATGCAGCAGATGACCTTGGCATCTTGGACGTCTAATCAAGTTCTAAGCATTCCACAGTACCTGCTTCCACTGCTTTCATGGCCCATTGGAACAAATTGTTCATATCCACCCATTCCGCTGGGGGAAATCTTCACATACTTGGAGTGGACAACGCCCTACCTCACTGATAGGTGTGAGGCCTGTTGGTTACCCTCAACCAGATTTAGCCAGTCTGCCAAAATAGTTTACTGGGGCCTGTGCACTACACACACTACAACTTCTTGTAGCTACAGGTGAGAGTTGGGTGGCAGATGGACATCAAAAGTGGAAAACAGCCCTGGAAAAGGACTCGGTACACCTCATGCCAGAGGTTCTCGTCTTACCTGAACACCTGTACATGTACATTCCCTCACACGTAGTAGGAACTACATAAATTCTTATTCCGTTCCCCACCCCCACCACCACTCTATTTCCATGTTCAATCCTTCACCCATCTTGAAGAAACTTTTTCGTTATCATCGTTTTACAAGTGGAGAAATCGAGGCTGAGAGAGGTTAAGTTACTTGCTCAGGGTCGCATAGTCAGTGAATGTCTGAGGCTTGAGTTTAACTCAGATCTTTCTGCTTCCAGGTCCTGCGCTCTTATCCAGTCTATGCCTTCAATCCCTCATTCCTCTCCAGGCTCTTCTCTTGTCTCTCTGTGTGTTCTCTATCATGCCACAAAAGCCTGCTCACCCTGGAAGTACACTTCAACCCTGTATCAGCGGTGGGATCCAGCCGGTGTCACACTGGTTCAGTAGGGGCAGGGCTTGCACCTGCCAGGCCATGGCAGCAGCGGCAGCGGTGGCTTGGTTCCGTGGAGTACCACTTGTTAATTTATTTGAATCCCACCGCTGCCCTGTATCCCGTTCCTCTGATTGTCTTGTTCCTCCCAGAACCTCTATTTCAGGGAAAGCACCCAAGTCAGCCATGTCTGATACCCCAGACTTTACCTATCATTTCCCTCGTGGATACCTTCTCCCTGCTTTTCAGCT
Organism: Phalanger gymnotis; assembly: GCA_028646595.1. Taxonomy (NCBI): domain Eukaryota; kingdom Metazoa; phylum Chordata; class Mammalia; order Diprotodontia; family Phalangeridae; genus Phalanger; species Phalanger gymnotis. The sequence continues at coordinate 43,118,361 of CM053622.1, read as the reverse complement.
TCCTTTCATGCGTCCTCTTCTCCCCATCCACCATCTTAGAATGTAAGCTCCTTGGGAGGCAGGAACTATCTTTCTGCTTGTATTCATGTATGCAGTACTTGGCACAGTGCCTCACATATAGTAAGTGCTTCATAATTGCTTTTTGTTGTGACTTGACTTTTCTGTTTTACCATATTACATCTACTCTAAGCCGAACTGCCAAGTCACCTGCTGAAAAGCAGTGATCAAGCCTTGAATTTAGAGACAGAGTACCTCAGACTGACTAGATTGCATAATCTTGAACAAGTCCCTTTTCCTTTGTCAGCCTCAGTTTCCTCACCTGTAAAATACAACCTCTAAAAATCCCTCCAACTCAGAAAGTACTTGGTAACCCTTAAAAGCGATAAATAAATATCTGTTACATATAAATAAATATCTGTAACTGACAGGTCTCACACCTATCTGATGACCTTCTGAGAAAAAAAAACTCATACATTCTCACATATACAGTGGAATTTAGTTACCTCAATGTTGGGGATCTGAGCAAACATTAAGGGGAAATGGAGCTGACATAAATGGACAGCCAGGAGGGAATAGGATCAGAGTAATGATGGAGAAACAACTGTGGATCTGGGAAGGTGAGATTTGTTGGAGTTGGTGTGGGTGATGTGCAAATAAAATGCCCCATCACCTCCATCCTCCCAACATATCCCACATACAGGAGACCACAATATGCCCTGTTTTGTCATACTTAGTAATGATGGAGAGCCTTCCTATTCTGTAAGTCTGTGGATGACATGAATTTAAGTACTGCTAACACTTGCATGTTCTGCTATTAAAGTTGAACTTGTATCTGAAAGGTAAAAAAAAAAAAAAGATCTTTCATTCCAGGGAGACTCTCTCTATAGCAGGACTTATTAACTATTTTTGTTGTAGATCCTTTAGGCACCCTGGTAAAGACTATGAATCACTTCTCATAATTTTTTAATGCATAAAATAAAATTCAGAGGATTACGAAACAAACTACTTTTCTGAAATGCAGTTTTTGAAAAATAAAAATTTTTAAAACAATTTCACAGACCCCAAATTAAGACCCCCTGCCTACAGAAATTCAGACAGATGAACTGATAAAGTTGGGCAGCAATTTTTTCTTCTAGACCCAGAAGCACTGCGATTTTTTTATGGTCTGTAGCAAATTTTTATCAACCATAAAACATTTCACTGCCTCTTCCAGTGTCTAAACAGACTGGTTCTGTTTCTCGCTGTTTCTGCAAACAATCACAGAAATGTCAGGGGTGAAAGGTATCTTACAGTTTATGGAGTACAACTGCTTTCTTTGATATGGAGAAAAGAGAGGCCTAGAGACCCTCAGCTATTCTCTGTACCAGCTCTCTCCCCTCTGAAATCTAATTTCTCCACAGCTGCCAAAACAATATTGTGAAAGCACAGTATTCTGACCACGTCACTCCCTTCCTTCATAAATTTCAATAAAATGTGAACACAATTACAAAGCACTCATTACATAAAGACAGGTCTAAATAGTTGGAAAAATATGAATCGCTCGTGGGTAGGCCAAGCCAATATAATAAAAACTATAATACCACCTAAATTAATTTATCAGTGCCATAGCAATCAAGCTACCAAGGGATTATTGTATAGAATTAGAAAAAATTAAAAAATTCATCTGGAGAAACAAAAGGTCAAGAATTTCAAGGGAAAGAATGAAAAAAGGGGGAAGGAATGGGGCTTTGTAGTAGCAGATCTCAAGCTATCCTACAAAGCAATAATCATCAGAACAATTTGTTACTGGTTAAGAAATAGAGATGTTGATCAATAGAATGGATTAGGCATACAACATACAGAAGCGAACAAACACAGTAACTTAGTATTTGAGAAACCCAAAGATCCTAGTTATTGAGGGGGTAAGAACTCACTATTTGACAAAAGTGTCGGGGAAACTGGAAAGTAGTCCAGCAGAAATTAAGTATAGACCAACACCTCATGTCATATACCAAGATAAGCTCCAAATGGGTTCGTGATTTAAATGAAAAGGGTGACATCATGAGCAAATCTGAGGAACATGGAAGAAATTATCTGTCAGATTTATGGATAGGGGAAGAGTTGATGACCAAACAAAAAATAGAAAGGATTACAGAAGGCGAAACAGACAATTTTGATTAAATATATTGAAGTTTTTGCACAAACAAAACCAATGCAGTTAAAATGAGAAGAAAAGGGAATAAGCATTTATATAGCATCTACTATGTAATGGGCACTGTGCTGCTTTTTTGACAAATATTTTCACATTTGATCCTCACAGCCTTTCAAGGTGGGAGCTATTATTATCCCCATTTTATAGTTGAGAAAACAGATAGACAGAGGTTAGGTAACTTGCTCAGGGTCACATAGCTAGTAAGTGTGTGAAGCTAGATTTGAACTCAGGTCTTCTTGACTCCAGATCCAACATTCTTTCCACTGTGTCACCTAGCTGGTAGAAGATATATGGTGGAAAAAAAATCTTTGCCGCAAGTTTCTTTGATAAAGGTCTCATTTCTAAGATATATAGGGAACTGATTCACATTTATAAGAATAAGAGGCATTCCCCAATTGATAAATGGCCCAAGGAATATAAATGGGTAATTTTCAGATGAAGAAATCTCAGTTACCAATAGCCGTATGAAAAAAAGTTCAAAATCACTAATAATTAGAGAAATACAAATTAAAACAACTCTGAAGTCCTACTTCACACCCATCAGATTGGCAGGGTTGAGCGAAAAAGGAAATGAAAAACACTAGAAGGGTTGGAAAATAGATACTTTGATATTCTGTTGCTGGAACTGTGAACTGGTCTGGCTATTCTGGAAAGCAATTTAAAGCTATGCCCCCCAAAACTATTAAACTATGTATACCAGTTGATAACAGTGATATTTTATACCTCAAAGAGAGAGGAAAAGGACCCATATATACAAATATGTTTATAGCAGCTCTTTTTTTATAGTGGCAAAAAATTGGAAACCGAGGGGATGCTCATTAATTGGGGAATGGCTGAACAAGTTATTGTATGTGGATGTGATGGAATGCTATCATGATGTAAGAAATGATGAAGGGGGTAGTTTCAGAGAAACCTGGAAAGACTCGTATGAACTGATGCATAATGAAATTAGGAGAACCAAGAGAATAACGTCTACAATAAAAACAATATAACTTTGAAAGACTTAGGAATTCTGACCTACCACAATTCCAGAGGACTCATAATTAAACATGCTGTCCACCTCCAAATATACATATAGCTAATGGATTCAGAGTGCCAATCGACACATATTTTTCATTTGAACATGACTAATATGGGAATTTGCTTTGCTTGACTATAAATAACTAGCATTTCTATAGCTCTTTAAGGTTTGCAAAGCATATTCTAAATATTACCTCATTTGGTTCTCCCAACAACCCTGGGAGGTAGTTATTATTATTATTTCCATCTTACAGATGAAGAAACAGAGGCAGACAGCAGTTAAGTGACTTACCCAAGGTCACACAGCCACTAAGTGTCTGAGGCCAGATTCATTTTGGTCTTCTCATTTTCTCAGTGGGGGAGGGGAGGGGTGAGAGGGAAACAAGGCAGATTTCAGTTTGTAAGTGGCTTCCTATGACTTCTAGAATCAGATGCAAATTCTTCTGTTTGGTCCTTAAAGTTCTTCACAGCTTTATTCCAACCTACCTTTCCAGGCTTGTTATTCATTAGTTACTGGCCATCATTTACTCTGTGGTTCAGCCAAACTGTCCTCTTCCTATTCCTCACAATCTCAGTGGTTTTGCATAGGAAATTATCTTCCATGACTAGGAGTACATTCCATCTCCTTGCCTCCCTCTTCCTCTAAGAATCCCTACTTCCCCTCAAAGTTCTGTTCAGGTGCCACCTCCTACATCAATCAACCAGCCAACAAATATTGAGTGCCTGCTGTGTACCAGATACTGCACATAAGGTTTTTCTTGATCCCTGACCTCCAAATGCTAATATCTCTCCCTAGAGGAAAAAAAAATACTTTCTATAAATCTTATCTCTACTTAAATGAGAACATGTTGCTTCTCTTGATAGAATATAAGCTCTTCAAGAGTAGGGGCTGCTTCATTTTTTTTCCTTGAACCTCCAGCACCTAGCAACATTACCCATTGCCCAAAGTCACACAGACAGTAAATGCCAGAGCTGGGACTAGATCCCAAAGTGCTGTTATAATCACAGCTGCTTCTTCATTCCCTAACCCCTGCCTTTCAGTCCAGGCCCTCTGAGTGGGGTCAAAGGGAGATCTGATAGGGCAATAGTAGAGAATTTAAATACTTACCCCTCCACCTGGGGCTGGGAGTTGGGAAACATACCTTTAGGTGTCAGAGGGCATCACCTACTGGTAAAGCTTGAGAAGACAAGCTTTCTTCCCTCCTGTTTGAGAGGGAGAACTAAATTTGTTCATTCATTCATCAAACGTTATAGAATTTCAAAGCAGGAGAAGACCTCAGAAGCCATCAGGTGTGGCTTGTACCTAGTCAAGTTTGCTGTCTACCACAAGTGGTCATACTGCCTTTACTTGAAAACCCCATAGTGAAGAGCAGCCCACTGACTGCCCCATTTGGGCAGCACTAATTGTCAGGAAGTTTTGACCTCACCTACACCTAAATTTAATTCTTTGTGATTTCCATTCATTGCTCCTAGTTCTGCTCTCTGGGACCAAGCAGAACAAGTCTAATTCATTTTCCACAGGTCAGCCTCTCAGATACTCGAATAGACAGACAAGTTCACCCCAAGTCTCTTCTTTTCCAAGGTAAACATCCCCAGGTTCTTCAACATATCTTCATATGACATGGACTTAAACCCTACACTCTTGACCTAGCCATACTTTGACCAATCCTATAACCCAAAAAGATCAAGACAGAAGAAAAGGACACATGGTCAGTCAGGCAGGCAATAGGAAACAAGTTTTTAATTATTCACTTACAGCATCAGGCACTGTGCTAAGTACTGGGGATATAAATACAGCAAAAAGAATGTTTTTGTTTTCTTCCTGCCATCAAGAAGCTTGTGTTATAATGAGGAGTTGAAAAGGTAAGGAGAGAGTTGATGAAGTCTGGAGAGTACAGAGCATAGTTGGGAAGGGAATCAAGATGGTCACCTGGGCCCATTGTGTCCCCAAAATGGAGGCCCTTGAAGAAACTGGGAGAAGAAAGTTGGCATGGCAAAGGAAAGTTCCATGGAAAGAAACAGTCATTGTGTCAAAGTCTGAAGAGATTAAGAAGCATAACCAGGAGTAGAATATTTTATATAAATGCAAAAATATATCGTGCTTTTTGTGGTGGCAAAGATCTGGAAACTAAGGAATGCACATCAGTTGGGGAACAGTTGGACAGATTCAATTCCTATGCCACTCCTGATTCCCTCTAGTCATTCTCCACTCCTCCTCCTCCTTCTCCTCATTACTATGGATATACTTATCTGTGGATGGCAGAGACGTTTTTCCCTTTATATTTTCCCTTTCTCTTTCCTTAATGCCTGGTACTTGACAAATGCTCCTTGAATTTCAGAAATGTAAAGTTCTGTCCTTGGATTCAAAAATCCAACTTTACAAGGATAATAAGATATGGGAGGCAGAACTAGGCATCAGTTTGACTGACAAGGCTAGAGGAGTTTTAGTGCTCAGAAAGTGTCAATACATACAATATGGTAGCTAAAAAAATATTATACAATTTTTGGCTATATTTCAAGACATGAGTGTTCAGAAAGATAGAAGTAATGATCCCACTATATTCTGCCCTGGTTATACCCATTTGGAATTCTGTGTTCAGTTCAGGGCATTATGATTTAAGAAGGACATTGATAAGATAAAAGGCAACCAGCACAGCAAAGGGCTTCAAGATCATAGCATAAGAGGGTCAGTTGAAAGAAATGGAAATATTTATTTAACCTGAAGAAGAAAAGATGGCTAGGTAGGTGGGCCTTGAGAAATGTCTTCAATACTTTAAAAGGCTGTCATATAAAAGAGAAATTAGATTTGTTTTGTTTGGCCCAGAGTGCAGAACTCCAAACAATGGACAGAAGTTTCAAAGAGATTGGTTTTTGGCTCCACTTCATAATTAGAATTACCCAGAAGTAGAACAGAATGCCTCCACAAGTAGAGAGTTCCCCCTCACTAGTGATATTCAAGTAAACACTGAATAATCACTTACTGGGGATCATAAGCCCACAAGGAGCCATAAGGGTTCTCCAAGGCCATCTTCCTAAAACAAAGGCCCACACATTTAGCAATATATCCCTGGCCATTCAACACTACAGTGTCCAAAGAATTGATATTGAGGCTCCCTCAGAGAATAATGAAAAGGTGCAAGGTTGACCTGCAATACTCTATGAACAAGGATTTACAGAGGAGACAGGGCATAAAGGGCATAGGATCATCAAAGAAATGTGTGTATAGGAAGCCATTCAGAGGGTGGAGCCAAAATGGCAGCTGGAAAGCAGGTTCTTACGTGAGCTCCCCACCAAGTCCCTCCAAAAATCTATAAAAAAAATGGCTCTGAACAAATTCTAGAACTGCAGAACCCACAAAATAGCAGAGGGATGCAGGACTCCGGCCCAGGACAGCCTGGATGGTCGCCGAAAGAGGTCTATCATGCATGGAGCTGGGAGCTGAGGGGAACAGAACCCAGTGTGCGCCACGCGAACCAACCAGACCAGGAGCCAGGCGGAGCAGGCCCTAGTGCCCTGAATCAGTGAGCTATGGCAGTTACCAAACTTCTCAACCCACAAACACCAAAGACAACAGAGAAGGTTGGAGATCTGGCAGTTTGGCCTCCGCTTGGGGGCAGCGGAGGAGGTATAGTTACAGCACTACAGCTGTGGTTGCTTCCAGCCCCAGGCACACCTAGTGGGAGGAATTAAGTGGCAGATCAGAGCAGGAGTGTAGAGCCTGTTTAAGATCTGAGTCCAGTCCTGGGTTGGGGCTTCTTGGGGAAGGAGGAGTGCTGGTGTGGCAGAGCTGGATGTAATAGCTTTGAAAACAACGACTCATCCCCTCAAGCCTGGAACAAATTACTCTTTACAAGCAGTCATACCCTGCTGAAAAACTCTAGGGTCAAGTAAGCTGGCTGGGAACATGGCCAAGCAGCGAAAACAAACTCAGATTCAGTCTCAGACTTTGGAATCTTTCTTTGGTGACAAAGAAGACCAAAACATACAGCCAGAAGAAGTCTACAAAGTCAAAGAGCCTACAACAAAAGCCTCCAAG
>CM053622.1:43043919-43102491 GCA_028646595.1 Phalanger gymnotis | reverse complement strand
TGGCTTTTTCCCCTGAACTAAGTGAATGATATTTGTGTGCTGAATTAAAGTAAGCTTGCCAACCCCTTAACCTTGCTCTCCTTATTAAGGCAGATTAAAAGAACCTGGGCTTTCTGGCTGTCCGGCAGCTTTCTGGGTGCTGGCTGTGGGTGGATCTGGACCCCCCACAGAAGCTGCTAGCCAGATTGTGGAAACAATGATGCAATCCTGGAGAGTCAAAGGAAGAGAGAACAAGCTGGAAGTTGAGCCTTCTTTTAACTGTTGCCACCCCCATCAAGGGAGGAGGGCTGGGAAAGGACCATGAAGAATTTTGTCACATCATCCCCAAATGCAAAATTCTTTCAACCCCAGGTCACCACCCAGCTAGGAAGAAGGGGCATTGTTCCTATGACTAACTAGAACAGAGGACAATTTGGAGCATGCTCCGTGGGATAGCCCTTACAAACCAAATCACAACCCCACCCCCTCCATCTCCCCCCACCCTCAACTCCCCTGGACATAAAGCCTCAATCTGCCTCTTCGTGGCTTCCTTCCTGTGTGTCTGGTTCTGCACTCTGGGACCAAACAGGACAATGCTAGCCCTTTTTCTGCATAATCTTCCAGTCCTGGAACATTGTTATCATACTCCTTCCAAGTCAGGAGCCTAGGTTACTATAGTGCTGAGAGTGAGAGAAGCAGGAGAGACGATGTGTTTTAGTAGATAGAGAGCTGATCTGGGAGTCAAGAAAATCCAGGTTCAAATCCTACTTTTGTCCAATCCTAGCTGTATGATCCTGGACAAGTCACTCAACTTCTTAGTGCCCCCAGGAAACTCTCCACGGTTCTCAGTCATAGAGAAGGAAGCCATCTGCATTAGCACTAGTAGAGAAAGTTCTTCCATTGGAGCTTCCCAGGAAGGAAGGAAGGAAGGAAGGAAGGAAGGAAGGAAGGAAGGAAGGAAGGAAGGAAGGAAGGAAGGAAGGAAGGAAGGAAGGAAGGAAGGAAGGAAGGAAGAAAGGAAGGAAGGAAGGAAGGAAGGAAAGAAGGAAGGAAAGAAGGAAGGAAAGAAGGAAGGAAAGAAGGAAGGAAGAAAAGAGAGAAAGGAAGGAAGGAAGAAAGAAAGAAAGAAAGAAAGAGAGGAAGAAAGAAGGGAGGAAGGACTTTGTGCTAGAGGGAGGATAAGGGCAGAGCCTGGGAGCTAGGGCAGAATATTTTGGGAATTGGCATTGAAAACCGAGAGAGGACCTGAGAGTGTGAGCCTGAAAGCTAGGTCAGCTGCAGTGCATTTGGCTTGTAGGAGGGCATAAACGTCCCTGAGTGGCTGGGTGGGGTGAGTCAGTAGGAATGAGTGTGAGTGGATGCTGGAAGGAGCCTTCTACCATGAATGTTCGGAAGTGACAATAGACCATGCAGAGTAATACTTCTAATTACAGCTCTAGAAGATTGCTCTGGGATTGGAGGGGACTGGGTGACACAGCAGAGATGAGAAAGGTTCAGGAAGTAGAACTGAAGCTGAGGCCGAGGTGGGGCCAAAAAATCATAGAACTATAGGGACCCCAGAGATCCTCTAACCAGGGATGGGGAACCTGCAGCCTCAAGGCCACATGTGACCCTCTAGGTCCTCAAGTTCAGCTGTTTGACTGAATCCAAACTTCACAGAACTTAATAAAAGGATTTGTTCTGTAAAACTTGAATTCAGTCAAAGGTCACACTCAAGGACTGAGAAGGCCACATGTGGTTCCCCACCCCTCTAATCCAACATCCGTGCTCAGGGAGAGGAGTGGAAATACTTATTAAGCACTTACTTGGTGCCAGGCGCTGTGCTAAGTGCAGGGGATACAAATAAGAAAAAGAAAGATAAAGGGGGTGGGGGGAGACGATAATGAAGTCCAAAGGAACAGAGCTGGGTGGGAAATGAAAAGATATGACTGGCCTGAGTACCCACCTTAAATGAAGGGTTAGGGAGGAGCTGTCCACTACACTCTCCACTGAGAAGGGCGCCCTCTATTGCTGTATGACAAGGCTGAAAAGTCCAGAAGAGTACAGCCAAGTATGCTTACTTATACAAGCACAAACCTGCAGAGTAGAGGGGAACATGTTAGAGCTGTGGCTTAGTCTAAAGCCTCCAAGCAGGTGGGAATGCCAGGTACAAAAAGTCCCCACCAGTGAGCAAAGTATCTGTGTTCACAGTCTCATGCAAAGTTCTAGGATCTCAGATCTGGGCACCTAGTTCAAGTTTTCTCCCAGGGACAGAACCCCCTTTAAAGCCTTGATGATAGAGGACCACCCAAACTCTACTTGAATACCTTCAGTGAAAGGGGGCTAACTAACGAAGCAATCCATCCTTTTTATGGCTGGTTTTGGATTCCTCCTTTGCCCAGGCCTGCTTACCGAGGACCATGCAGGGAGTAGAGAGGGGAAAGAGGCTAGAAATAGATTTGTATGAACCCTTGAGGGTCTTACCCATGGGATTATAGATTTAAAGTTAAGGGGATCTCAAAGATATAAGCAGGAGTGAGTAGAGCACTGGCCCTGAAGTCAGGAGGACCTGAGTTCAAATCCGGCCTCATACACTTGACACATGTACTAGCTGTGTGACCTTGGGCAAGTCACTTAACCCCAATTGCCCTGCCAAAAAAATTAAATAAATAAAAATAAAAAAATAAAATTTAAAAAGATATAAGCAGGAGGTAGCCTGATGATATGGAAAGAGCAAAGTGTTTGGAGTTTGGAGACCTAGGTGTGAATCCTCCTTTTGCTGCTTTACCACTAGAATATCTTTGGACAAGTTGCTTCATTTCTTGGAGCCTTAGTTTCCACATCTGTAAAACGAGAGAATTGGACCAGATGATCTTCACGGTCCTTTCCAACTCTAAATACTATAATCCTAAGCACAGGTTGCAGGAGGCCTGAGGAAGCTCATTCTTGGGGCACAAATAACCGACCCAAGTGGTAAAAAGTCTGAGAACAGTAAAGCAAACACTCTTTCCTGGACTGTGGCTTTAGGGGACTTGGCCCATTTCCTGGATCTGGGAGGCCTGGCTTTGCTCCCAGTCACCCTTATCTCCAAAAGTGACTCCCCATGACCACAGAAAAGCAAGGTCCTTCTTTCCACCCAAGTTTACCTCCTCACCCTCAAATTGGGAGTTGTTCTCCTCAAAGACAGCAGAATTGTTTCCCTGCCTATAGAATTCCCCTGAAGATTGAGTTCCCAATTTCCATCAGCATATCCTAGGTTGTCTCTTTTCATCTGTTTCCTAACTCACCTTTCTGAACCCAGACTTTCTCTGAAAGTTCAGTTTCTCCAGAATGAATGAATGAATGTGTGGCCTGGACATGGCACTGACCCCCAACTTTCCTCAAGCTCTCTTTCCTTCTCCCTGGGATAAGCCTGGTGTGTACACACCCAACCTGGACCCATTCTGTCAGGTTGGATGGTGTCTCCAAATGGGTGACTTAGCAACTACTACTCAAACTCAGTCCTAGAGGTAACCTTGGGTGGGGGCATGGGGGTGGTGGTGAGAGATACACTAAGACTACTGTAGAATCTAAGCCTTGACAGGTGTGCTTCCAGTTTACACAAATCAATCAGTCAGAGTTACACTATCAACTCTGAAATATAAAACATTTACTAAAAGATAAAGCAAAAGCAAGAATAGCCATAATATTTACTCAACAGAAAGCAAAGGCAGAAATAGTCATAACATTTATTCAATAAAAAGCCAGAACAGGAATAATCAAAATATAACAGTCCACTCATAAACCTAGGTCCCACCATTGTATACAATGTCTGTGGGGAAGAACGGATACACACTTACAGAACCCTAGCTGGGAGGTACAGAAGTAGAGAAGCCCTTGAGTCATGGACAGCTCTCAACTATGGACCAAAGACCTTCTTGTCTGCACCATGTATTACTTAACACTTCTCTGTTATCTGCTCTCTTTCTGGTTCTCACAGCATTACTATTAAGCAAAGACAATTCTCTGCTACTTCCTAGGACACTAACAATGACAAGCTCTTTTAGTACATAGCCACCTTTGACAAGGTGCTAAGAAAGTGTTATGCTCTTTGATTCGGGGGGGGGGGGGGGGGGCGAGCTGGGGAGAACTTTTAAGCTCCTAAGATCTCCTCTGGACCTTTGAGGATTTTTCCTTTCAGGCTGTAACTAGCAGTAGGGCTACATGTCCTTTCACTAGTCAGCTCTTCAAATAGTGAAGGATTCTTTTCTCCAATCTTCTCTCAGCAAAGCCACTCCTCTCAGCAAAAGAGATACAAAGCTTATCTTTCTCCCTCTGTTTCTCACTCTCATGCCAGAAAGGGCAATAAAGTGTAACACAGAAAAACCCCTGAAAGGATCTGCTCTCTTAGGCTATAGATGAAACTAGAGAGCAACTCTTCCTTTTTCCATCCAATCAGCTCTCAACAAAGCAGTGCCTCTTTTCCAATCAGGATGGCTCTCAGCAAAATAGCTGCAGGTCCTACTTGTCAGCTTTTGATCAGCTCCTGTTCAGTTACTGCATTCTGTCTTCTCTAAATAGCTTCTCTCATTACCTCCTGTATCTTGTGTCCCCAATTATTCCTACACTCAACTCCCCCTGCCTTTATCTCCATCTGATCATCTACTACCCCTTCTGTATTCCAGATTCTAATGCCTAAAACAAGTGTCTCCTCATACGCAGTGGTCTATCTCTAACTTATGATTTGAAATTCTGTATTTCTGTCAATTATGACCCCAACAATCCTTATATAATTTCCCCACAACCTCCAGTTATTTGATTTATAATTTATCAACTATATCCTTAAAAACACTGAAAACAGTCACATGCAAATGAGTTGATGGACCATAGCACCCTGCAGCCATCTTTAAGTTAGTGCTCTGCCTTCAGACAGGTCTCATTCTAGAAAATGAGGAGAAAATTTCCCTCTGGTTTTCAAAGCAGTTCGTCTCTCAACATTTTATCCAGGAATATTTATTCTCAAGCTGATTTTATCAGTACTGTTTACATAAATGTTCTTTTCTCTGCCCTTTCAAACAACCAACATACTAAAGGGGAAGTACATTACAAATGAAAAAAGATTTATTAAGAGCTAAGCAAAGCACTGTGGTAAATGCTGAGGATAGAAATAGGAATTAAAAAAAGTCTCTGCTCTTTTTATTCTAATGGAGGAGACAACATGTAAAGGCAGATTTAGCTGCACAGAAAGCCTTGGTGGTCCTTTAGGACTCAGTGCCAAGACAAATGGCAAAGTACAATGCTTGAGATGCAAATAATTTAGTTTGCCTACATTATAGATAAGATTTGAACAAGCAATCTTGTTTAGCATCATTTTGATTGATAAAATTATATTAGTTTATGGCATTGAGACTTTTGAGAGTGCCAAAGATTTTGATGTTGAGAATTTTCTTTTCTGGGACTTCAGTGCTCACAGAGACAGTTAGTGGGTTGTGGCTCCATTAGATTTGCTCCCCTGGCTAGCCTGGAGATGCTGCTACTCATTGGGCTCTTGATAAAGAAGTCAGGGCTCCCCTTCATTGCTTTGGGGCCCTGCTCCTGACTCTGGATTCCTCAGTAGTCTTCTCACAATGGAAATTGCCTTCAATACCAGGCTTCAGCAGTCTTCCCAGTCTGGAATACCCCTCTGCCCCTCTAGTACCTTCCTGCCATTGGTCATTGTTATTGTTTGTCCTTCATTCTTGAAGAAGACCATGACATCAGGAAGATGGAAGTGAATTGGATTTAAGTGAGGGAAGGCTAGGCAAGGTCATCAGTCTCACTTTCTCCACCAGAGCTATCTGGGTCCAGTGGCAAGATATAGATCAGGACAACTCAGGATGGCCTCCCTCTCACTGGTAGCTTCTTTTCAGAGCCTCCATTTTAAGGAAGAGCACCCAGGCTGGCCATGTTCACTTCTTTAATTCTTCCTAGGCTTTGACTCTGAACCAGATTTCTCTCTCTACCATGCCCCTGATGGGGCACCTCCCTTTCTTCAGTTTTCTTTTTTTACATGCTGTCTTCTGCCATTAGAATGTGAGTTCTTCAAAGACAGGTACTGTCTTTCATTTTCCTTCTATTTGTGTCCCTACAAAGTGGCACAGTGCCTGGCACATAGTAAGTGCTTAATGAATGCTTGTTGACTTATTTATTTGATTTGGCTTGTAAGGAAGTTGGTGGTCATTCTGCCCACTTTGTTTGTTTCATCTCCTTTCTTTCTCAGTATTTCAATGCATAGGCTCCATTAAGATTAGTCATCCTGGGGTGGTTGGTTTTGGCTGCAGCACGTCATGGCAGGGCTATATCTCTACTGGGGTTGTTTCCCAGAACAACTTTCATAACTTTAGGTCCCAGCCCTTCCACACTCCTGATGTTTCCCAGTCCCAATGATTTGCCCTGTTCCTCATTTTGCCTGGCCTTGGAAATGTCCCAGTTCCCATAGCTTAGCAGTATTAAATGCAGAGAACTCAATTAGCATGGGGAAAGACAAGACAAGGAGATAATATGGAGAAAAGCAAATGGACACACGTTGAAAGGGGAAAGAAAGAAAGTTAAGCATATGTCTATGCATTCATAAGAAATAAAGTGTTGGAAGTGGAATCAAATGATGTTTAATATGCAGAGATGAAGGGAGAACCTATAGACCTGTGTACAAAATCCCCAGGTGGAAACAAAAGGTGGTGGGGAGAGATGTTGGACTATAAATTCCCAAAGCTGACCGCCAGGTGCTGCCATTGGCCCAGCACAGCCTGGTTGTTTTTGGAAGTTGCTGGAAGAATAGAGAAAGGGGGAAGAGAAAGAGGTAATATGTGACTGATTGTATTTTCTAAAGCAGATTTTTGTAAATTGGCCTTTTTTTGCATGGATAGTGACTATACCCACACAGTATATATCCCCCAGGAGCTTACATGCTTCTTAGGGAGGACAAAATTCACATCATGAAATGCAAGAAGTTTCAACTATAATTCAGTGCAATAGGTTTATCCCCCACCCAATGCAGCCCACTCAACCCTCAAGCATGTATTCAGGATGCCAGAAGACCATGCAAGAAGCAGGAAGAGGGCTGGATCGCCCACATAGGCATATGGGATTGGGTCCTAGACTCCTACACTTTGGCTCTTCTATGGACTTTTAGTCTGAAAGATGCCTGTCTCAACTCTATTTAGGATTTTCCTTCAGATCAGATGAAATAGAGCAGGCTGCCTCCATGCTTCTGCAGGATGGGATGCAGGTTGGCAAGAACTGAGATCTTGCTCCTAGACAGCATGGTGCTGCAAAGAGATGTGGGAATCTATCTAGAGGTGGAGCTGGATTCAAGACCAGGGTGAAATGAGACAGAACCCTGCCATGAAACAGTCATGGTAAGATTAAACAGAGCTTTCTCTTCCCCTGCTCCCTCAGAAAATTTGCTGAGGAAATCTCCAAGAATTACAAAAACTTGCTACATCTTTTTCTTTTCATCCCTCTCCACCCCAACCTTTTGCCAGCTCTAAGAAAGGGTGAGGGAAAGGGGAGGTGACATATTTTCTTTTTACATCATCTATATTTCCCAATGTATCTCTCCCCCACCTCCTCCCACAGAGTCTCTTATAATAATGGATTTTTTTCAAAAAAAAGGAAGAAGACAAAAAGTTCTGAAAAGAGGAAGACAAAAAGTTCTGAAAAACTAACCAATATATCAAAAAAGTCAGATGCTATATGCAGTATTCCCTGCCTATGACCCCTCACTTCTATGGTTTCTTTTTCCTTTTTTATTTTGGGGTCAAACTAGGTCAATATAATTTCACAACATTCAGTTGTCATTATTTTGTTTTTATTCTTTCCACTCAAATTGTTGGAATCATTGTGTATATTTTTCTGATTATGCTTACTTCACTTTGCAGCCATTCATTTGTCTTTCCATCCTTCTCTGTATTCATCATGTTCTTTATTTTTTACAGAATAGTAATATTCTATTACATTCATACACCATAATTTATTTAGCCACTCCCCAACTGATGGTCATCTATTTTGTTTTCAATTCTTTGGAACCATAAAAAACCTTCATAAATATTTTGGTACATATGGGACCTTTCTTTTTGTCTTTGGCTTCTTTGGATTAATACTTAGATATGTTTTAGTCATTTTCTTTGCATAAGTCCAAATTGCTTTCTAGAGTGGTTGCAACACTTCACAGCTCCATCAACAGTGTATTAGGGTGCCTATCTTTCTAATAGTAATATACTCTTTTTCACATTTTTCAGTGTACTAGATGTGAAATGAGACCCCAGGATTTTATTAATATTCTCTTATTATTAGTAATTTAGAGCATTTTAAAACGAGTGTCAATAGTCTGCAATTCATATTTGGAGAACTGTTTGTATCTTTTGACAATTTTTCTCTTAGGGAATTATTTTTTATATTATGTATTTCTGTTTTATATATACATATATGATTATAAATGTGTATATTGCGTATCAGGTACTTATATGAGAAATATTAAATTAACACCTTATTATAGTATAAATGTATTAATATATTACATTATAATTCCTTATTATATTATAAATATTAAAAGCCAAGATTTTTCTCCCAGTCAACAACACCCTTTCTTATCCTAGTTGCATTAGTTTTGTTCATGCAAAAGCTTTTCAATTCTATGCAATCAAAATTATCTATTTTACATTTTGTGATTGACTCTATCTTTTGTTTGTTATAAAGAATTCACCTCCTACCCCTACCTGTGAGAGGTGTATGATCTGCTTCTCTTCTAATTTTTTGTGATATGATCTTTGATATTCAGATCACATAGCCATTTTGAATTTATTATAAAATGTGGGGTAAGATATTAGTCTAAACCCAATTTATGCCAAATTGTTTTCTAGTTTTCCCAGCAATCCCTACAAGGACTGCTTTCCTAAATAAATTATATTTGGGAGTTTATTTAATACTAGCTTATTGAATTCAATTATTTCTGATTCTTCCTTGTTTAGATTATTCCATCGATGTACTTTTCTATTTTTTAACCAGTACCAAATGGTTTTGATGATTGAAGCTTGCTACTTCAAAGCCTTTTATAATTTATTTGCATGTTTATGCTACATGATTATTTCAACAAATCACATGGTTATTAAAATAGAATTGTTGACCTTCCCCTGCTGCTTTGAAAAGGATGAGAGTCAATGGCTGTGGCACACTGTATATAATGTCCTATTTTTTTTCAGTGTGTTGATAGATTTTGCTGAAATTTTTTACTCTTAATTTTTTTTTAAGTTGGGAGGGAGAGGATAGCTTCCTGGAAGGAGGAAAAGGCAGAGATGTGAGGGGAAAGATAGAGAGTATAAAATAAAAAGATATCAATATAAATCTATTTTTAAAGTATGAATTGTTGAATCCTATAAATAGGTGAGCTATAACTAAGGAGAGGGGAGGACAACCTCAGGATGAGGGCTCAAGAGAAGAAATGGAATTAGGATTATAGGAACTTGGTATTTTGGGTAATTTGAGGAAGCATGCTCACAAGTTTTGAAGCTAATTATAGGAGCAAGGAATAAAATACCCTTTACCAAAATGAATGGGATAAAGTTCATGATCAAAAGATAGAATCATAGAAGATGATAAGGATGATAATGATGATAGATAGCATTTACATCGGACTTTAAGGTTTGCAACGTGCCTTACAAATCTTAACTTATTCTATCCTCACAACAACCCTAGGAGATAGGTGCTGTTATTATGCCCATTTTACATAGGAGGAAACTGAAGTAGAGAGAGGTTTAAGTGAATTACCCCAGAGTTACACAGCTATTAAGTATCACAACTAGGTCAAATTTGAACTCAAATCTTCCTGACTCCAGGTGCAGCTCTAAGCACTGCACTATCTCGCTGCCTAAATTAAGTGAGCAATATTGTCTATATACAATTGAAATGTCTTTGTACAAACAAAATCAGTGTGGTTAAAACCAAAAGGGAAACAGTTAATTGGGAAAAAAATCTTTGCAGTTTCTCAGACATCCAAGATATAAAAGGAGCTGATTCAAATATTTAAGAATTACAACCATTTTCCAAATGGATATGAATAGGCAATTATTAAATAAAGAAATCCAATCTGGATTGACTGGAATATGCCATATGAAAAAAAAATTCTCCAAATCACTGCTAACTAGAGAAACGCGAGTTAAGACTACTTTAAAAGTCTACCTTGCACCTACCAGATTAGCAAAGAGAAATTTACAACCGTTGGAGCAGCTCTGTCCAGGGGACAGTTTCAAATGAATGTGGAAGATAGAAGCCAGATTACAGAAAATTAAAGAATGAGGAAAGAAAGTGGAGGCAACGAGTGTAGATGGTTTCCTCTAGGATTTTATCCTTAGCCATGAAAAGGAGGAGAGGTATAGAAGGGTAGCTAGAACGGGTGGTTAGATCAAATGTGGGATTCTTTAAGATGAGAGAGACATGAGAATGTTTGTAGGCAGCAGCGAAGGAGCCAAGAGGTAGAAAGAGATTGAAGATTAGAGAGTAGGGATGATGGTGCTGGAGAAGACAAGAGAGGACACGATCAAGAATGCACATGGAGGCATGGGCCTTGGTAAAGAGAAGGGCTACTTCTCAATATATTGAGAGAGGGAGAAAGGGAGAAATAGAATGGGGTAAAATATCTCACATAAAAGAGGCAAGAAAAAGCAGTTCTGTTCGAAGGGAAGAGGGGGCAAGTGAGGGGGAATGAGTGAATCTTACTCTCATCGGATTTGACCTGAGGAGGGAATAACATATACTCAACTGAGTATCTTACTCCACAGGAAATGCCAGGGGAAGGGGATAAAAAAGGGGGGATGAAAGAAGGGAGGGCAGATGGGGGAGGAGGTAATCAAAAGCAAACACTTTTGAAAAGGGACAGGGTCAAGGGAGAAAATTGAATAAAGGGAGACAGGATAGGATGGAAGGAAATATGGTTAGCCTTTCACAACATGAGTATTGTGGAAGTGTTTTACATAATGATACATGTGTGACCTAGGTTGAATTGCTTGCCTTCCTAGGGAGGGTGGGTGGAAAGGGAAGAGGAGAGAGAATTTGGAAGCCAAAGTTTTAAAAGCAGATGCTCAAAAAAAAAAAAAAAGTTGTTTTGCATGCAGCTGGGAAACAAGATATATAGGGAATGGGGCATAGAAATCCATCCTGCCCTACAAGAAAGTAAGGGGAAAGGGGATGGGGGGGAATGGGGTGACAGAAGCGAGGGCTGACTGTGGAAGGAGGCAATCAGAATATATACCATCTTAGAATGGGGGGGTGGGTAGAAATGGGGAGAAACTCAAAATCTTGTGGAAATCAGTGTTGAAAACTAAAATATTAAATAAAAATGATAAAATTCAAAAAAAAGAGAAGGGTTACCTCTTCATCAGAGATGGGGATGAATGAGGAGTTCATGGAGCTGGGGTAGATGGGAGTAAGGAAGAAGCAGTTGAGGATGGGGACAGGGGTTTGTACATTGGTAGCTGGGAGTTCAGAATCCCTGGAATGGGGAAAGTATAAGAATGTGGGGGTATGCTAACTGTTGGGGAATTAGTCCAGGCAGCGTATCGGTAGTCGGACAGAGGTCCCTTAAAGTGAAGCAGGTTAATAGATTACTCAAGGTTCTCCCTCAAGATCCAAAATAGAGGCTATTTATTGTAAAGTCTCCTTCCTGATTATAAATCTCATAACCCTTAGAAATCATCCTTCATTTTCTCCTCTTTTACTTCTGTCTTAAAATGAAGAGGTGACCTTTCCCCTTGCCAAGGCTGGCCATTCTTGTACCCTTGATCCTATCCCTTCCCGTGTCTTTCCTGATTCTACCCTCACCCCCTCCCAAATTACCTTGTGTTTTTAAATTTAGACCTGTGATTTAATGGTGTATGTAGCTTCTGTTCAGCAATTTCCTTCTCCAATGCAAATTTACAAATACCCTGTAACTTAAAATCACAGAGAATTGCTTGAGGTGTACAAGGAGGTTAAGTGATTTACCCAGGGTCACTCAGCCAGGATGTCTAACACGAAGGATTTAAACCTGGTTCTGAAATCAACATTTTACTCACTATGACCACCATGTATTTACTTTGCATATATTTCATATCTATTTATGAGTAATATTGTTTGCTGTGATAGAGTGCAAACTCCTTGAGGCACTGGGGTTACAAAGACACACACACACACACCCTAGTCCCTCACACAGTACTTAGCACACAAGTATTAATGAACGCTTGTTGGATGGATTAATTCCTGGATCATGTGGGATTGAAGTTAGGATTTAAAGTTTTTTATTTGAAATGAGAGAGATGATAAATAGAGGTGACATTTTAGCAAATAACCTGAGTTTTGAGATGAGACCGGAGTGACTAGAATGTTCGGCCATGGTTAAAAAGAGTATAACCCATGTCGTTCAGTCATGTTCGACTCTTTGTGAATTGTGACACCATTTGGGGTTTTCTTGGCAAAGGGTACTAGAGGGGTTTGCCATTTCCTTCTACAGATGAGGAAACTGAGACAAACAGGGTTAAGTGATTTGCCCAGGGTCACACAGCTGGTAAATGTCTGAGGCTGGATTTGAACTCATGAAGATGAGTCTTCCTGACTCTAGGCCCTATGTTTTCATCACCACTTAGCTACCCTTAAGGTATCATTATTAAGGAGAAAGGATCTGTATGGGTTTAATTTCCCCTAATTAAGGGCATGGGGAAGGGGAAGGAGGTGGGAGTCATGAGCATAATAGCACTGCTGACTTGGATAGGAGTAGGATGTTCAAGGCAAAAAGAGATAAAGAACTAAAAGATTGAGGGGAGACTTGTCTGGGGCCAGCTCTGCTTTCAAAATGAAGAGAATAGGGCCAGCAACATGAATCTGAATACAAAATGTGGCTTGGGTCACATGAATGTGGCATACCTCTGCCACTGATATTTAAGCTAGCATTCAAGAAACTTCTTAAAGCCAAATAAATGGGAAAAACTAGCCATATGGTAACAGCACTATAATAATATTGTAGGATATACAGTAATATATTGTAGAATACAATAGTATTCATAAAATTATAGTGTTGGCATTGGAATGGACCTCAGGAATTATCCCATTTTATCCCATTTTATAGAATAGGTTGAAACTGAAGGCCAGAAGGGGAGTCATAAGGTGATATCATCATGACCCTGAATCAGTTATATGAGAGACATTTTTATTAAAGTGTCTTCGGAGTTTATTGTTTTGTTGGAGATCTTAAATGAAGTGTATAAATACAGAGCCAAAAAGAAATGAGGGAACATAGCTTCCATCTGTGATTTGAAGAAGCAATACTATTAGAGAATAAAACCATTGCCTTGTTAAAGTGTTACTGCTAGTCAGAATTTTTCATATCGTTCTAATGAAATCCCCAGAAATGTAGCCATGTATAAATATCCAAAGAAATAAGATATCTGAAGAGCCAACCAGTCTCTGTATTAGCCAGTAACTTCACTGTTTTCAAGTACATTGTCATTGTATGACATTTAAATAACACATTAAGAATGTTACCATATCAAAAATTAACTTTAAAAAAGAGTATAACCCAAATGTTCCATTGAGGAGGGGAGCACAAGAGGCTAAAGTGAGAGAGAATTCTTATTGGCCTGGGACCAAGGCAGGAGGAGACCAAAGGACCCCTTGAAGAGACAGGAAAGTAATGATTTATGGGCCGTTCTGTCCCAAACTAGGGGTATGTTTTGGGGAAGTAGCAGAGGGATAGCCAGAAGAAACCATACAGGAAACTATAGAGAGCCTGGACCTGGGGTAGAAGAAAAGCATGAAGAAGGACAAAGATTGAAGAATACCTGAGTTGAACCCCACCAGATTCTACCCGTCTCCCTGCAGAAAGACTTCCTGACCCCAGACCTTAGGAGGGGGGAGGAGGTAGCCAGAAGAGAATGAGTTGTTACCATTCCAGCATCTTTCCAAGGAAAAGAGATAAGACAGGAAGGTGACCCCGAGGCCTCCCAGCAACAGAGAAAGCTGAAGAAGAAAGCCTTCTGCACACATTCTTTCTTTTTCAGCATGTGGGAACCCATATCCTTGGCTCAGAATTTCTCCTCCTTCTGAATTATCAGGTTCCTCTGTGCTGGTCCTATCCATGTCCTCAGTCAGATTTCTCATCTGTAAAATGAGGAGGCTGGAGTAGATGACCTCTGAGGTTCACTTTAGCTCTGGATCCAAGATCACCCAATCTACCTCCTATCTTCACATTCTACTCTCCTGGTATTACCTCCTTATCCCCTCAACCCTTTCCCCTCCCCAACATCTTCCTTCCAGTACTTCAGTTGCTGTGAAGTTGAACTCTCACCCATTGCTGGGAAGAGGTGGGTGAGGAAGAAGGCAAGGCCAGAAGCCGTGGCTGCTGGCACCCCGCCTTCTCCTCCGGCCCCAGTGCCAGGCCAGGCCTCCCCCTTGGCCCAGATTCAGGATGGGAGGACAACAGAATGTCACTGGGAAAACATGTGGGAGAGAATCCAATGTCCTCCCTCATCCCCAAAACAAATGAGGTCATTGTGCCACAGCCCCAGTAACAGCTAGCATGGCAAAGCCCTGGAGCCTCCTCCTAAGGCCAGGGCATGAAGGGGGCAGAATGCTGGAAAGGCACAACCCTGGAGCCTCTGAAAACTGGAGCACAAAGCCGAGAGGAGGACAATCAAGGCAGGGAAAGATGTACAGACACCAGCAGGGAACACCAGGGAACAAAGCAACACGAAAAATGTGAGATGAGCTCTTAGTGTAGTTGTATGGATAAAAGAATCTGATGGGCTGCCCCAAGAGATGGGGGCTGGCAGAGGCGAGAAAGCCACAGAACTTTTTTCCACCTCCCTACTCTCTTATGAAACTTGGGCACTTTCTGAGACTTTCCTAGAAATTCCTGAGCATGACTTCAGGGTATTCTGAATATGCTTTATGATTGGTCTCTGCACCCATTTCCCAGATAATTCTGATACAAAGAAAATTTGGATTCTGTGCCAATCCTGTGACTGACTTCCGGGCATTTACTTACCCTCAATAAAGTCATTGTTTAAGCAGCTCTTTTCAGTCATTCTGCCTTTTCAGATCTTTTCTGAACTTACTGCTTACTGCTTTTCCCTTAGAGTCTTTTCCAGCAGATTCATACTTCATCCTTTTCATTTATGCCCTTCTATGGAGGAAGAGTCTTGGGTTTAAAGACCTGCCACCTAATCCTATTTCTGCCACTAACTCACTGTCATCAAAGACAAAACACATCTCTTTCTCTGGACCTCAGTTTCACCATATGCAAAAGTAAAAGAGCCTCATAGTCAGCCTGGTACCTATCAATGGATTGATTGGTTGTCAAGAGAATTCAGGAGGCCCTAGCTTCAGCTCTGGCTATGGACTTGCCAGTGATACCACGAGGCAAATTACCTCCCTTGTCTGGCACTGATTTCCTTATCTGTAAAATGAGGATTCATAAGGATTCCCTCAAAGAATGATTGTGTTTTGTAAACCATAAAGCACTGTATACATGTGAGTAATTATCGTTCTTTTCTTTAGTGAACTTGGTGTCAGAATATCGAGGTGCCAGCCCTGCCTGTTTACTAGTTGTGTGATCCTGAGCAAATGATCTCACCCTCCCCAACCTCGATTTCTCTAATTGTAAAAGAGGATCGATAATATTAATACTACAACCCTTCAGGGCTGTTGTTAAGAAAGCACTCTGTAAATACTACAGAGATGTGAAGTTTATTATTATTAGAAGTGGTAATATGTGCCCGTCTTTATATGTTCTGCACATAGTAGGCCTCTCTGATAAAGCTTTATTGATTTAAATCAAGGCCCAGTTGCTGCCTTGGCCTTTGATTCAGGTACAGAGTCTGGGGCACGTAGGCTAGGGCTGACTCAGCCCCAGCTCCAGCCCTTTTGGTCCTTCGCTCAAACTTCCTGAGTCAGCTGCTTCCAAGTGACGGCTTCGGGAGGCCCTCCCAGTGGCTGACTTGTGGCTCAGACAGCAGTGACCTTTCCCCTACTAAGCTGGGCTGCCAGGACTGCACATCTGCTTCTCAAGCTGGGAGGAAGGATCCGGCCCAGGTTGGGGGGGGGGGGTGTGGGAAGAGCCCTGGTATTTGAGTCCTGGGGCCTGGAGGAGGAGGGCAATGCCAAGTATCTCCACCCTGAGGGAAGGCACTTCTCCGCGGGGGGGGGGGAGAACATTAGTTCCCTGGTGTCCCTGGCCTTCCTAGCAGGTCTGGAGTATAGCCAGGAGTCCCCACACCTCAACTACAGGGAGGAGCTGCGAATGCCTCTCAATCACCAAGAACAGGGAGGGTTTTGGGTGGGTGGGGGGGACCGGACTCTTTGAAGTTGGAAACCTGAGCCCCTCCCCGCTCCAGGACACACCCACCGGTCCAACAGGGCCTGGCTACAGCTCATAAAATGGGGCCACTTCAGTGAGCGGACAGCTGCAGTCCAGGACAGACCCTGGGCGCACCTGAGAGTAAAGGAGAGTGACGTTCCCAAGTGAGCCTCCATCCCAGCTACAGCTCCCAGGCCACCCTCTTGGAGCTCAGCACTCCCGTTAATAGAAAGATGCGTTGTCCCCCAAGCACAGGAGCTGCGCTGGTGCTATGTGCCGCCACTGCAGGGCTGCTGGGCGCAGCCCCCGCCAGCGAGGTACGCGCTGGAGCCCGGGAACTCCGAGCGCCCCGCGCCCGGCCGGAGGCCAAGTATGCCTCGTGGGACGAGGTGAACGTGATCGCTCACGGGCTCCTGCAGGTCGGCCACGGGCTTCGGGAACACGTGAAGTGGACGCAGGGCCAGGTAAATGACATCTATCGCCGCCTCCAAGCCCGTGACCCTGCTTGCGAAGACCCTCAGCGCCGCGCCCGTCAGAGCCCTAAAGGCACCCAACTGCAGAGCCCCGAGGAGAGCTCCGTGGACTTGGCAGCTCAAGGCACTGACTGCCACTTGGAGCCGAAAGAGGTGGCCCAACAGAAGACCGAGCTCCAGCACCTAGAAGGGGGTGATGGCCAGGGAGTAGAAAGCAGCATTGGGGGCGCCGCCTGGAGAGCTGTGCACAGTCTGCAGGTAAGGGAGGCTTCCTCTGGACTCTCTTCACTTGTCTTTCCTTCCGAGGGTGGTTAATCTTCCTTTAGACGTCCCACAAGATCCTTTGGCACTCTCTTTTAGCCTGCTTGTGTTCTTTGTCTTAGACTCTCCCAGTTCTAAATCTCTGATGCTACTAACCCTCAGATTTCCCTCTTTCACCCTTCAATATCTTCTCCATCGCCTCCCATTTGCTCTCCCTGGATCCTATGATCCCCAACCCCTCGAAATCACGTTGCTCCCCTAGGGCTCCTTCTGCCTTGCCCTTTCAGTCCACCCCTGGCCAAGAGTCCCATTTGCCCACAGGCCACCAGAGAGATTTCCCTGTCCATGATACCAGCTCCCTCCAAATGACCCCATGAGCCTGTTTCCTTTTCCTTCATGACCCCAGACCCAGCTTCAAGCTCAGAACAGCAGAATCGAGGAATTGTTTCAGAAAGTGGCCCAGCAACAACAGCACCTGGAAAAGCAGAACTTGAAGATTCAAACACTGCAGAGCAAGGTACGCTCCTGATCACACTGCAACCTAAGGTAGGGATGGGGTAGGTGGCGGCAGCCTACAGAGGCCTTTTGGCTTCTTCTGCTCAGAACTGAGAGCTGCAATTTCCCAAACAGGCTCTGAGCCCACCTTCCTTCTCTCCTTGATCCCTTTCTCCTCATCCTGGACCTGTTACTTCTTCTCTTCTGTCTGCAGCTCCAGGGCCTGGCTCCTTTACAACTGGGGCAGATACCACTAAGGCCTATGGGAAAGAAGAACATCCTGAAGATGGCTCGACACATTCGCCCAGTCCCCAATAACAGTGACAAGCCTAGTAAGTCCTGGGTCTCATTCAACTCCCAGCTCCTACACTTCCTCTGCCCCAGCCTCAGTTTCTCCTCTTCATACATATATATGCCTCTCTTCCCTGCCAGTGACTTTTCCCTTTGCGCTGGTTAGGAAGGAATGTCAGAATTTGGGTGACAGCCAGCAGGGCAGAAAGGTGATTGTTTCAGTCAATAGGTGTGATGCAGCTAGGACTCTGAAGTAGCTTAGGCAGAGCCTGGCTACCCCACCAAAACAGAAAAGATGGAGAGGCCTCCCTACCTCCAAGAATGTTATGAGCTCCTAGACTTACCTTCAGCCAGTCCTGGGGAAGCCTTGCTAACCTAGAGTTGGGAAGAAGTCTTATAAAGCACCCACCTCCCCTGCTGCCTAAGGTCTGCAGGATATCCTGCTCCTGCTCCTGGATACTTCTCTTGCCTAGTCCTACCCCACCTAAACAGCTGCTCCTAGTCTTTCTCTCTAAACAGGGGGGAGAGAAACTAAGGCAGCCTCTGATAAAGTATACTTACCCCTAGTTGGAACTCCACACCTCTTATTTCCACTCACCTAGTTTTTACTGAGGGCCCATTGTGTATCCAGGGTCCTGCCTTAAGGGAAATAAGGCTTATTTTTCTGCCCTGAGTGTCTTGTAGAGCAGAGATGCATATAAAACAGCCAGGGAACTAGAGGAAGGATAAATGTGATTCCAACCACATAGACTTTTGTTGAATACACGTTGAGAAGTGATCAGTAAGCTGGTTAATCAAGGAGGTCTTTTGGGATGAGGTCTTAAAGGAAGTGATACACATGGATTGATGGGGAAATTGATAGGGTATTTCAGACTACCAAAATGGAACAAGTGAAATGCTCTGAGTATTCACTTGAGGTTCAGGGAATTTCAAGGAGAAATTACCACCCTGCCTAGAAAATAACAGCCTTGCTACAGTATAAACCTGTTGTAGAGAGGGATAATGTGGGGAAGGTTCGAGGAGGAGACCTGTTGAAGGCCATGCTAAGTTCAGATTTTATCCAAAAGGCAATGAGGAACCTCTGAAAGTTTTTAGTGACATAATCATATCCTAGGAAGACTTATCTAGCATGAGCTTCTGGGTGGACAGAAAGGGGAGGAAATAAGAGGCATAAGGGAAGAGACACCACTTAAATTGTAGAAGATGATGGAAACCTCCTCAGGGTCTTCAGCACAGTCTCACAGATTCTCTTTCTCTCTGTGTGCCTCTCTCTGTTTCTCTCTCTCTGTCTCTCTTTCTCTGTCTCTCTCTCTCACACACACACGCGCGCGCGCACACACACACACGTGCACCACAATCTTAGAGCAAAGCCATCTGTTACAAATGCCATCTTCCTCCCCTCTCATGCATTCTCCTTCATTGATACACTTACTCTGTATCTCACACACATAATATGCATGTGTCTCAAGGCTGACATCCAGTTGGAGAAAGTTGCCTTTCTCTCTTCACTTAGTCTGGAGAAAATCTTGGTGACTTCCTGATGGCCTAGTTGTCACCTGTTGGTTTCCCTATCACTATCCTGGCCTAGTGGGGCCAAGGCTGCTGGTAGACTGAGGAGGCAGACTTCACTGTTTCCAAGGGCTTAGGCTTCTCCTGCCCTCAGACTTTCCTTAGCTGGGGGAACCAAGTGGCCTCTATCTACTCTGGAGAGGGTTCCTAGGAAGAATCTATCAGTTGAAGCTGGGGCTGGAGGAGGGGGTAGCTCTCTTAAGGAGAAATGAGTGGCCCAGGCTACTTAGTCTACTTAGGGGAACAGGAGAAGGAGGAATTGAGGTGGGGGGAACAGGGAGAGCCTGGGGAGACAGGGTCCTATTTCTCTTAGTGTAGGCGCCAAGTAGGGGAAAGTTCAGAGCTTGTGGAGACAAACATTCTGGTTGTAATCAAGGCCAGATTGGGAGTTTGGCCGTGAGCCACTGGGATTGGAAGAGAGGAAAGTAGGGGAAAGGGGAACCGCCAGGAAATGTCTTCCTATCACTCTTTCTTAAACACTCTTCCTCCCCCTCTAGACGCTGTCTTTCAATAACTTCAGCCCTTCCAGTCCCATCCCCCTCCTGACCTTTCCCCTACTCCCAGGGCCTGCCTGATTCTGTCTTCCCAGGGTTTGTCCTTCTAATATCCCCTCAGTGCCTAGCTACCTTCACCATATTAGGGCTCTAATGAGGTTGTGGGAGAAAAAATAAGCCCCAACCCCAGAAGCGGAGTGCAGAGAGTTTCAATAGGGTCACCTCTACCCTTAGGGAATTAAGGGCATTGATGGGGCCTGGGTCTGAGACAATCCAGGAAAAATCATAAAGTTGGTTAGGTTTGTCTTTACACCCACCTGCACGCACACACATCACACACCTCAGACCCTGGGGCCCTCATGTTCTCTCTCCCACGTTAAATCCTCCTGTCTGGAAAGGCTCTAATATGAATCACTCCTTCGTTGGGTAAATGGGCCCTAGGAAAAAGTAAAAAATATCTCTGACCTTGCCCTTCTGCACACATCCCCAGACAAAGAATATGTGTGTATTTGGTTGGAGGGGGGGGAGGGGGAGGAAAAGCAGAGAGATCCATGGCTTATTGCCCTCAGCTTGGTCAAGAGTGGGAAGACCTAATTATGACCCAGGCAAGAAGCCATCTTTCAGAGTTTTGGAGTTAACCCCCAACCTATCTCCCCTTGGGAAAGATAGGGAAAAGATAGGGAAAGATTTTATATATATATATACATATATATATACACATATACGTATATATGTGTATATATGTATGTGTGTATATATGTATATATGTATATGTATGTATATATAAATATATATTATATATATTTTATATATAGATAGATAGATACATAAAAACTATGTAAATAACTCTCTCTCTCTCTCTCATTCCTCTGTATACATGCCTGATTGCCTAGGGAGTACACTGAGGACCAACTGCAGCTCTTTTCTCAAATCTCCACGTCCATCTCTCTGTCTCTTACAGAGCTGCCCCAGGATTGCCATCAACTCTTTCTGGGTGGAGAACGCCAGAGTGGACTCTTCCAAATTCAGCCCCAAGGCTCTTCACCTTTCCTGGTGAACTGCAAGATGACCCCAGGTAGGAGGGAGGGTTTACTGGGGAGGAGGGATCTATAGTAAGGCCTTGACTGTCACTCAGCAAGCATTTTCAGTGTTTACTATGTGTTAGGCATTGTGCTAAGAGCTAAGAATACCTACATAGGGAAAAATGTGGTCCTTGCCCTCAAGGAGGTCACATACTAACGACCCTTAGGAGAAAAGGTCTAACTTCCACTTAGCCTACTGAGGTCCCTTTAGCAAAGTGAATTCTCTTGTCCCAATGACTTAATTTTTAAGTTCAGAGAAATGTTGCCATGGAGGGGAGAAAAAATTCCAATCCAACCTCCACTAAGCTGTCAAATTGATCTTCCAAAAATACATCTGACCAGATCGCCACCCTTGGTATTCAAATCCCTGTACCTGATTTGGGAGTAGCAATGAAGGATTTAAGATGGCGATCGGAAAGCTTGAGGGATTTCAGAAACTGATTCCTTTCTCATTGCTTAGCTCTCTAGGGCATGTCTAGAGAGGCCTAGGCTCCATCTATTAAACTTCTTTTCTTTGATCAGTATTGTCTAATAGAGCTGGAAAATGTCAGCTTCCAGAATAAATATACTTTTGAGGAGGTGACAGGTCTTTAAAGCTATACATTCTTTGAATCCATTCTGCTATATCCCCTCTCAGTCATTCAGTAATCATTTATTAAGCACCTACTATGTGCACTATCCCAGTGCTAAATGCTAGAGATACAAAGCCTAGAAATGAAAGCCCAAGCCCTTGAGGAGTTTAGATTTTAGTGGGTAAGACAACGTGTAGAGGCATGAGATACAAATATGTGATACATAAGAAATAGACATAAGGTAACTATATGGGGGAGAGCATTAGCTGCCAGAGGGGATCAGGATAAGCCTTAAGAAGAAAATGATTTTTTAAAAACTTTTTTCATTTGGAACTTCAACACTAAATGTGCATTTCTATATCAGAGTGTTACAAACAGGAGGATGGAAAAGGGGTTCTGCACATGATATGTGAATCTCCATTTTGTATAGTTTGTTCTTTTAAGTATATGATAAATTTAATGAATAACTTTCAAAGTTTCCTTCTGGCTTTTTTTCTGTTCATCTTTTTTTCTTTGAGGCAATGGAGGTTAAGTGACTTGCCCAGGGTCACACAGCTAATATGTATCTGGGGCCAGATTTGAACTTAGGCCCTCCTGACTCCAGCACCAGCGATGTATCTACTGCACCACCTCACTGCCCTTGGTCATCTTTTTAAAAACGCTTCAATGACCTTTTTGTCTCAACCCCCCACCTTGTTTCATTCCTGATAGCTGTCATCCTCTATCTCTCCTTGCTTTTGTGCTAGATTCCTTAAGAAGGCCATCTACAATACGTAATTCCACTTCCTTTCCTCTCCTTAATTCTCTGCAGTCTGCCTTCTGACCTCACCATTCAACTGAAACTACTCTCTCCAAAGTTACTAGTATTAGTTACTAATCTCTTAACTGTCAAATATAATAGCCTTTTCTCAGTCCTCGTCCTTCTTGATCTCTCTGTGGCTTCAACACTGTCCATCAGCCTCTTCTCCTTAATGTTCCTGGCTCTCCTGGCTCTCTTCTGGTACTCATCCTACTCTTTTCTTGTCTCCTTTGTAGGATCTTCTTCATCTAGGCCAGTCCCACTAACTGTAGAGGTCTCCAAAGGCTCTATCCTGGGCCCCTCTCTCTTCTCCCTCTATATTATTTCATTTGATGAGCTTATCGGCTCCTGTGATTTCAATTATTGTCTCTTTGCAGATGGTTTTTATATATTCGTCCCATCCTAATCTCTATTAGATATCTTGAGCTGTATACCCTGTTAGACTTTCTAAACTCATCATGTCCAAAGTTGAATTCAATTATCTTTTCTCCTAGACCCTCCCATCCTCTAAACTTCCCTATATTTGTAGAGACTCAGGTTCACAACCTAGATGTAATCCTTAACTCCTCACTCTTACCCTATATGGCACCAAGACCTTTTGTTTTGACTTTTGCCACATCTCTCAAATATGCCTCCTTCTCTCCTCCGATACTGCCACCACCCTGGTGCAGACTCTCATCACCTCACATCAAGTCTACAGCCTTCTACTTGGTCTCCCTTCACTCCAATTCAACCTCCATTAAGCTGTCAAAATGATTTTCCAAAAATACAGGTCTGACCATATCACCACCATTCAATAAATTCCAATGGTTCCCTATCACCAAGCTAAAATATAAAATTTTCTGTTGGGTTTTCATAGCCCTTTATAACCTGGCCCTTCTCTACCTTTCCTGACTTCTTATACCTTAGTCCTTTCCACTTATGCTGCAATCCAGTAACACTGGCCTCTTTGCTATTCTTCCCACATGCTATTCTTATTGTCTGATTCTATGTGTTTTCACTGGCAGTCCTCCATGCCTGAAACATTCTACTCCTCTCTACATCTTTGCTTCCCTGGCTTCCTTTGAGGCTCATCCAAAATCCTATTCTGCAAGAAGCCTTTCCCAGTCCTCTTTAATCTTAGTGTCTTCCCTCTAAGACCACCCCCAATTTATCCAACATATACCACTGTACCTAGTTAAATGCATGTTGTCTCCCTCATGAGACTGTGAGGTCCATGAGAGAAGGGACTGCTTTCTACCTTTCTTTGTATTCCCTAGCACTTTGCACTATGCCTGACACATAGTAGGCAGTTAATAAGTGGGAGTTGACTGTCTGATTGTAACAAATATACATAGTTCACCAAAACAAATTCCCATATTGGCTATGTCCAATTCAGCACCTTGTCAGGAAATGGGTAGCCTAGGAGGCCAGGGATTCTATGAATCAGAGGTGAGGAGAGAGAGTGTTTCAGGGATAAGGTATAGCCAGTGCAGAGGTATTGAGAAAAACAGATGGAGTGCCACATGTAAAGGATAGCAAATAGGCCACTATGCCTATCCAGGGGTAGGGAACCTCTGGGTCCTCGAGTGCAGCCCTTTGACTGAATCCAGACTTCATACCCCTAGATAGCATAGAGTGTGTGATAAAGATTGTAATCTGTAAGACTGGAAATATAGGAAGAAGCCAGGTTGTGATGAGCTCTCAGTGCCAGATAGAGGAGTTTTTATTTTATCTGAGAAGTAATAGAGAACGCCTAGAGCTTACTAAGTATAGGAGGAATGATATAGTGAGACCTATACTTTAGGAAAATCACTTTGACAGTAAAGTGTAATATGCCTTGAAAACTATAAACTGAGACTTTGTGGTATAGTAGGAAAGGCCCCAGATTTGGAGTCGGGAGACAGAGGGTTGAATCTGGTTCTTCCGTTTAGTCTCTAGGTGGTCTTGGCCAATCACTATCCTTTGGCCTCATTTTTCCTCATCGGTAAAATGAAGAGGTTGAGCCTAATCTCTAAGGTCGGCCTTTCCAGTACTCACATCCTATGATCTTATGACTTGTGGTAGAAGCCTTTGGGAAGTTTTGGGTTTCCTAGGCTAGCTGTGGTGTTTCCATTCTTCGTTACGTAGGTAAATCCTAATAACCAGGCTTTCTTTTGGCAGAGGGGGGCTGGACAGTGATCCAGAGACGCCTGAATGGCTCAGTGGACTTTCACCAGCCCTGGGAGGCCTACAAGTCAGGCTTCGGAGACCCTAATGGTAGGTGTTTCCAGGGGACAAAATCAATACCCAAGGAGGAGGTGGGGGAGGATTTAGGGAGGTCTGTCAGACCAGGATAGATCAGGCAAAACTCAGTGCTAGGCTAGGCCTTTTCTGATGGGGATCCAAGAAGCCTCTTGGAGTTTTTCTCCTTTTCCTATACATTTCTTCACCCTCTCCATGTGCATTCTGGGCCTGATAATGCTGCAAAGCCAAGGAGCTATCTAGCTGTCTATGTGCATTCTCTGGTATTTGTCCCCATGCTGAGCGGCTGTTTCTGAATTCAGGAGAATTTTGGCTGGGTCTGGAGAAGGTACATCATATCACTGGAGACCGAGGAAGTCGTCTTGCTGTACAGCTATTAGATTGGGAGGGCAATGCCCAGTCTGTCCAGATCCCCTTCCACTTGGGAGGAGAGGACACAGCCTATAGCCTGAAGCTCACAGGACCAGTTGCTGGAGAGCTGGGTCCAGCCACAGAGGATGGGATATCTTTACCCTTCTCTACTTGGGACCGTGATCATGACCTCAGGACAGACCTGAACTGTGCCGAGAACCTCTCTGGTAAGCGATAAGTCTCCAAACTAACCCTAATTTCAATCTCAATTCTCTCCCTTACTCCAACCCTATTTTCCAAGCCTCAAATAACTTTTATAATAATGCATTCTGCCTCTGAATTTCAGTGCCTACAGCAGAATTTTATACATAGTAGGCACTCAGTCAATGTTCAAATTAATGGCACCATTTGTTGCCCCATCCACGAATTTCCAACTCTTATCTATACCCAAGATAAGGCCCATATCTGAGCTTCAAACCTTATCATGAATTACAATCTCAATTCTAATAGCCACTTCTCAGCCAAAATCTCACATCTGGCTCTATGATCTTTTCTCCCTCCCAGTCCCCACCTATAAACAAACCTTTCACCCTACATAGTTTCAAACCCATCCCTAATCTTCCATCTGTAATAAAATTCTAGTTTCAATCTCAAATTCCACCCCTAAATGTGTTTGTAGGTGTGTATAAGAGTGTTGTTGTTTAGTCTTTTCAGTCATGTCTGACTCTTCTTGACCCTATTTGAGGTTTTCTTGCCAGAGATACTGAGTGGTTTGCCGGTTCCTTCTCCAGCTCATTTTATAGATGAGGAAACTGAGGCAAACAGGGTTAAGTGACTCGCCCAGGGTCACAAAGCTATGAAGCGTCTGAGGCCACAGTTGATTTCAAGAAGAGGAGTCTTCCTGACTGTAGGCCTGGCACTCTATTCACCTATCACCCACGATTACATTCTGGGCTACATCAACAGATTTGGTGGGCAGGAAGGTAAAGAAACAGAATCCCCCTCCTCCCATCCTGTTCATAGGTACAATAAGTACATAATAACAATAATGGCAGCCAGCAGCTACAGAGCACTTTGAAGTTTGTAAAGCACTTTACAGATAGTATCCCATTTCATTCTCACACAGCCCTGAAGGTAGAGGCTATTTTTTTGGTAGGTGCTATTTCTACTCCCATTTTATAAATGAGGAAACTGAGGCAAACAGAGTCTGTGACTCGCCCTAAATCACACAGCTAGTAAGTGGCTGAGCCAGATTTGAATGCACATCTTTCTATTTTATTTTATTTTTTTTTTTATTTTTAGATTGCAACAAACAGTTCTACATAATTTTGGGTTCCAGATTTTCTTCCCTCCCTCCCCCCTCCCTCCCCAAGAAGGCGTGGCGTCCCATATAACTTCCAGGTATAACTAGGCATTGAATTAATTTATACATTTTCTCATGACTCATGAGAAAGGCGAAACAGAACCAAAAAAAAAACCACAACCCAACAACAAATACAAAAGAGAGAAGAAAAAAAAAGTGGAGGGGAAAAAAGGCGAGAATGAAGTGTGCCTCGATTTGAAATGCACATCTTTCTAACTCCAAGTTCTGCATTCTATGCACTGCAATAATATCATCAATAGTGAAATCAATTCAACTTACATTTGGAACTAAAAAGGTGACCTTCAATATACAGGCAAGAAGCTCTGCATCCCCTTTACCATGGGATTGTGGATTTAGAATTAGATGGGACTCTGAAGGTCATCTAATCCAACCCCTCATTTTGCAGATGGGGAAACCAAGGCCAAGAGAAGTAGCAGAGCTAGGGTTTGAGCCTCAGCCCCTCAGACTCCAGATCCAGGGCCATTTCCACTGTGCTTGACCATGGATTGATCACCGGAACTGGAAAAGAGTTTGGTGGTACGGATGACGAAGAGAGCACTGAATTTGAAATCAGAGGACCCGAGTTGAAATCTTGGCTCTGTCTCTTACTGCCTGTGAAAACCACATAACCTCTCTGTACCCCCATTGCCTCATCTATAAAATGAGGGAGTTAAACTAGATGAGCTCTAAACTTATCTACTCCAACCCCCACCATTTTACAGATGAGGAAACAGGTTTAGAGGGGTTAAGGGACTTTCCCAAGATCATACAGGTAATAAGGAGCACAGCCAGGATTTGAATGCAGCACTAGATCTGGAGTTCTTTCTACTATTCCACACTGCTCATTTTCAGATGATGAAACTGAGGACCAGAGAGAAAGGTACACAGAGAACAGGGAATAGAACCCAGAGCTCCTGACTTCCAGTCTGATCCTTTTTGAGTCAGTATTTTTTTCTCATTCTACCTCCTTGAGCTCTAACTCCAGTCCCACATCCTAGCCCTCTACAGCAGACCTGTGCCATTATAGCTCCACCTTCCCCACACAATTCCTGACCCTGCTTTTCTGTTTTCATTTTTTTCAGGGGGCTGGTGGTTCAGTACTTGTGGCCATTCCAATCTCAATGGAAAGTATTTTCACTCCCTTCCCCGGCAGCGGCACCAAAGGAAACAGGGCATCTTCTGGAAGACTTGGCGGGGACGCTACTACCCTCTACAGGCCACCACAATGTTAATCCAGCCCGCAGAGGGTGCCACCTCCTAGCCTCATTCTGAGAGCCTTGCAGGGCTAACAGAAAAGACCCACAGCTCCATGGGCCAAAGACTCAACATAAATGCGAGGAGAGAACTCTTTCAACCTCTCCTTTCCCAACACCCATGGTGACAGCAGTCTCCCTGGACATATGCCTGGGCCACGGTCAGGACTGAAAAAGGTACTTCACTGAGAGAGGAATAAGAGAGGATCCAGGCCCAACCCTGGAATCTAGCTCGTCCCTCTTGAAGAGACACTATTTACTCCTTTCTTCCCCTTCTTTAATCTATTGCCCACTTAAGGGTTAACCTATGGTACCAACAGTACTAATAGGCAAAGACTTTCCCTCTCTCCATCCACCCTATTACATCTTTGTTACAGAGAAGAGTTTTATGCACAAGTGAATGGGAGGAGCTGGGTTGCCTGACCCTGGGAACTAGTGGGGAAGAAGCCCAAGTTCTGGGCTCATGACTGACTAGGAGCCTTGCCTAGCTGTCTTCAGTCATATTGACTGGACTAGGATAATGGGACCAAGAACTGGGGGATCTAGAACAGTGACCTACCTCAGAGTATCTCTATTTCAAAGCCCAGCCCTGGGGCCTAGTGAGGGGTCAGGGTAATCTGTAAATAACTGCCTTGTAAAAAGATTTACTATCTGTTGGGCTGTAGGGTCTGGCTGGGATTACCAGGCCTCCTCAGATTTGTTTGTAATAAAAGGAATAAAAGAATCTCAGGTTTGGAAGGGTCATCAATTCATCCAGCCCAAACAGGAATCACTAATGTCATCTCCAGAAGTATTCACTTAGTTCCTCCTTGGAGATGTTCAGGGATGGAGAATTCACCATTTCACCCCAAAGAGACCTCTTTTTGCACAGCTCTGCTAGTGAGAAGGTTCTTTATATCAAGCTAAAATTTTCCTCCTATGGAAGGCCATGCAGAACACTCTGTTTTCCACATCACGGCCCTTCAAGTACATCTTTCCTTTTCACACACCCAAATATTCTCCAGTCAAAATATCCCCAGGTCCCTCAACCAGTCCTCATATAGCTTGACTTGGAGTCCATTTGTCTTACTGTATTCTTTGGATGCATTTCAGCTTTTAAGAAATCAATCAATCCGTCTTGATTCATATATGCCAGGCACTGTGCTTTATGTGTGAGTGAGCACTGCATTATGCAGGTCAACAGCTGAAAGAGAAACAGGAGGAAAAGATAACCCATGTTAACCAGAGCGAAGTTAGCTATAGTCCCCTCAGTCTCCAGAAAACACTCTAAGGGAAGGTCAGCCTGTTCTCCCTGCACCCATCCCTCCTTACTACCATTTTACATACTTGCCTGGTGACCCTGCTGCTCACCACTTCAGACCTACTAATCTGAAGAAGGCAGGTCTGGCTTCCTTTTAAACCTCTTTCATGGTGCACTAATCTATCTAAAAGACTTGGGATCTAGGCTCTCAACCAAACAGGTGGCATACGCAGTGACTAGATTTTAGGTTAGATAGACTTACCTGGGAGGGCATTGTTTATCTAACTCCTCTTTCTGTAGTTCCCGAGAGGTAGCAAACTTAATAAGTCAAGCAATAATGATAGCTAACACATATAGAGCTTTAAGGTTTGAAAGATGCTTTGCAAATATCTCATTTTGTCCTTGTGAGAACCCTGGGAGTTGAGTGCTGTTATTAACTCCGATTTATAAGTCAAACTGAGGCAGGATGGTTAAGTGACTCATCCAGGGTCACAAAACTCATCAGTGTCAGGCTAGATTTGAACTCAGGTCTTCCATACTCCAGGTCCAGCTCTCTATCCACCTGTCTGCCCATGCCAGGTTTAAGAGGGGAACCTGTCTTTGTTAATGGCAAATGGTGACCAGGCAGTTCTCTGAATTGTTTTAAGTTTCATTTTTTGATAGTAACAGGATCAGAGACTTAAAGTCAGACAAGACCTTTGAGGTCCAAACCCTTATTTTACAGATGAAGAAACAGAGGCCCAGAGAGGAAGAGGATAAGTGGCCCACTGGAGGTCACACAGATAGAAAATGGCTGAGGCAGGTCCTCTGACTTCAATTCTAGTCCTCTTACCACTGCCACACTGCCTCTACCATCCAGTTTGTATTATGGTTGTACCATGTACATGCTTGATCTCTGCCACACTGCCACACCTCTCTGCCCCACCAGACACTTAACCAAGTCATGCCCTCTACTGACTGCCATCAAATATACCTGGCAGATAGGCCTCTGAGGTAGAGGGGACATGACTGGGCAACGTAGTGGCCAGGGGCTGGGTGACCAGTGGGTCTGAGGTGGGGTCAGATCAGGGTGGCCAGATGGTAGTAAGCAGCAGGGGCGTGGGTGGTTGTGTGAAGCAGCGACTGCGTGGATATGAGAGGTGGCAGTCAGTGGGGGAGTGACCAGGCAAGGATATGAGATGATGGTCAGCTTCAGAAGATGGGTGATTTGTCTGGGGTGGCAGTAAGAACTAGGGTTTCTGGGGTGATGGTCAACAGTAGGGTGATGAGTGGGACTCTGGGATGGTGAGAAAGGGTGGGGTGACCTGTGGATCTCGGGGGGTGGGATGGGGGGAGGGGTGTTGGACGACCTGACTGGTGGACTTCTGGGGCGATGTCCAGCAGGGGCGTGACCAGCGTGCCTCTGAAATGACGTTCGGCCGGAAGGTGATGCAGTGGTCTAGGAAGGGGTCATCAGTAGTAGGCTAGTGGGACACGGAGGTGGCGTTCAGCAGGAAGGGGATGGTGGTCTTGGAGGGGGTGCTCAGCAATGGAGTTATAGGTGGTCTCTGCGGTGGTGGTCAGCGTCACGGTGGCCAAAGAGTCTCAGAGGTGGTGGTCTGCAATAGGGGCACTAGTCAGTTCAGTCTTTTTTATCTCCCTGAATCAGTGACGTCAAAGTACTCCTAGACGAAGGACCTGTGCCTTGCACGTGACGTCACGGCGACGATGCCCCTTCTCAGTTCTCAGGCCTAATAGGTCATTTCCCGTTTCCAAGCTCCTCCCCTTCCAGTCCCAGCCCTTCCCCGTGGCCTACTCCCCTTTCCTCCCGTAAACCTTTCTCTCTCCTTCCTTTCATTGGCTTAGCGGACCATCAGTTTCCTTCCGTTCCTCTACTGTGGCTCCCGTCTCTTGTGCCGGTCTGCTATAGGTTAATATCACTGTCACTTCAGGAAGCCCCTCCCCTCTCCTTCCGTCGGTTTCAGGCCCACGGTAGGTGGAAGCAGTGGGTTGGTCCTACCACCGGCCCCTACTTCTGATAGGGTAACCACGGTGTCAGTCGCGCCGCCGCCCCGTGGCCGATAGGCCGGTGGAACTGTCACTCGGCTGCCGGTCGGGCTCCGCCCCCCAGTCGGGTGTTTGTGGTGGGGCTGCGGAGACTGGCCGGATCCCGCCGGAAGAGCCGAGACAATGGGGACCCGGGACGACGAGTACGACTACCTGTTCAAAGGTGCCCAGGGCTGAGGCGGGGAGGGCTGAGTGAGAAGACCGGCCCTTCGGGGAGTGCGGCCCCGGCGCTGACCGGGGCCTCAGTCCCGGCGTCGCGCTATACCGGGCTGGAAAGGGACCTCGGCGGGCCCTGGCGGGGGCGGTGGAACCGGAGCCGAGGCCTGGACCGGGGCCGAGTCCGAAGGGGAGCTGACACTGGGTTCCCGGCCCGGAGGGGGCGGCTGCACAGAGCCCTCGGTGTTACTGAACAAGGGGGTTGCGGGGCCTCATCTGGCAGGTGGGGGAGGGGTGGGCTGCTCTTAGTGGGGAGGGGGCTGGTGCCTTTTGAAAAGGAGACGGGGGCGGGGCGGGGCACGGTGGGTACTGACACCTGGCTGGGAACCGCAGTGATGGTCCTGGAACTCGGGAAGGAGTCTAAGAAGAAAGGGGGCGGGGACCTGGGAGCAGAAAATAGTGTGGGTAGGGGTCGGACGGGTTGGTGGGGCTGAAAGAAGACCGGGAGTAGGCAAAAGCTGTGCGAGATGTCCAGAAAGGCGACTCTGGGGAGCTGCCCAGGAAGACACTCCGGAGACAAGACAGGGGCTCGGTCCGGGCACATCTCGTTAACTTGACTCTTAGCTCCTGCCTTTTCCAGCCTGGCTTCCTAGGCCAGTTAAGCTCTCTGCTAGGTGAAAGACACTGTGCTAAGCGCTGGGGAAACCAAGGAGGAAAAACAAACACTTGGGTCTGGGATGGTGGGTTGGGGTCCCTGGAGAAGACTCTTGAGGACCCAGAAAGGAGAAAGGGAGTCGAGAGGAGATATTGGGGAGCAGGACCAGATGTTGAAGGGAGGGAATAGAGGATATCCTGGAAGAAAAATGGGGGGAGGGGGAGAAAAAAATTAGAGAATGGAGAAAGGCAGGTAGCTGCCGGGGGCGGGGGTGGGGTGGGGGGTAGATGGGGAAAGGATTGTAGAGAATGGAGTATGGAGAGAAAAGAGGATTGGAGATTGAGGCCAGGCAGGTTGAATGGAGGAGGAATTCATTTAAGAGGAGCGATTGTGTCAGATAGGGGAAAGGCAGAGAGGACTAAGGTTCACCGGATGGAAAGAGAGCGTTAGGGCTGAGGATAAAGGAAATGTGGAGTGATTTATGTAAGGGGGCCATGCAGTGGAACATATCCGGTGTTGGTATACAGGACTTTGCTCCTGGAGAGGGATGTCTGGGCAACCTTGCACTCTAGATAAAAGACAAATTTCTCTGAGACAAAAGAATCAAAGGCATTAGAGTGGGGGATCCCCAGATTAACTGGGATCCTTCCCTCACCACCTTTACCTCTCAGATGTACTCAACTCTTTGACCTGGACACGAGGTGCTGATTTCTCACTGATCTGAAGGGGAGGAATCCCAGAAAGCTTCCTTTCCTGAAGCCAGAGGGCTAGGCTTTAGACCTCCTAAAATGAGGTTCATACCATTGAGTAGCCAACAGAGTAGCCTGGAAGTGCCAGCCAAGAGGTACTAGGTAGACATGGAAAATTTCTACTTTTCTTATCCCTGGGTCCAGTACCTTGAACCTTTGGTTCTTCAAAATACTTGTTCCCTGGTTTTCTTTCATCTGAGACTCTTCAAGGTAAATCCAGGATGTGATCTCTTTTTCTTCTTGTGCCTAGGACTGGCTGACCACTATATTAGTATGTTCTAGGTCCTTTTTCTCTGTGCTCTACCTGAACTACAAATTCTCTTAGCCTCTGCGCTTTGTTTTAGTCATACCTTCTCTGCTCTCCACTCCATTATCACTCTACTTTTCCAACATTCTCTTATTGCTCAAACTCCTAGAGATCCCAGATAGGGCTCATTTTTCGCAGCTGACTTGAGAAGCACTGCTCAAGAAATCAATCCTTCTGTTTCATAGTACTAAAATGTTAATTATTTAAATATTTATTTTTTTTAAGCCATTTATTTGTAAGAATCTTTTAAAGTAATCTGTACGTGCCACCGTTCAAACGAAACATTTTAGAAAAGAAATTAATCTGATTTCCCCCAAATTTTCTCAGTAACAATAATAATGATTTAGAAATAAGTTTTTAAAAAGAATTTGGTGACACTGCTAGATTTCTATGCCATAGTAAATGACATATGTTGCTATGCGTTTAGTATACAGGATGTCCAAAAGTATTAGGCTTTAATAGTTTAAACTTCACTAATACTTTTGAAACACACTCTGTATATGAACTACTACAAAACAATCTCAGCCCCGCTCAGCACTAATTTCATATACCTGGTGTTTATTTGAGCCCATGCCCAAAGATTGCTCTTTCCTGAGTTACAGGGCCTACATTTCCACTGTCTTCAGCCTTTCTTCTGTGTGTCCCTTGGCTTTCATGGATCTCAGTTATTCAAGCCTTTTGCCTTCCTCCCTCCAAAAGGAGAATATTCATTATATCAGGAACAGCTGTCAGTGATGAAAAGCAATGTAGTGTGCCTTTTAGTCAACTGAGAAGTCTAACAAGCATTTTTTAAGCACCTACTATGTACCAGGCACTGTGCTAGGCCCTAAAGGATACAAAGAAAGGTAAAAGCAGTCCCTGCCCTTGAGGGATATTTTAATGGGGGAAATAATATGTGTATAATAGAGGCATGTTCAAGATATATGCATAGTGGATGGTAGGTAATGTGAGAGGGGAAGACACTGGCAGCTGACAGGACCGGGAAAGGCCTGCAGAAGGTGGCAGGATTTGAGCCATTTATTGGAGGAAGCCCTGGAAACTAGGAGGCAGAAGTGAGACACTAGAGCATTGCAGGCATGGCTGATAGCCAGCAAAAAGGGACAGGGAGTCATGTTTGATTAAGTGCAGACAGGCTAGTGTAGCTGGATTTTAGGAGGAGAGTCAAGTATAAGAAGATAGCACTTACAGTAAGGGGCTAGGTTGTGAACAGATATAAGTGCCAAGCAGAGAACTTTCTAAACTTAGTAGCTAATGGAGTATATATTAGAGTGGGGAGGAACTTGAGGTAGAGGGACCAGGTAGAAGGCTATTGGAATAGTCCAGGTGAGAGATGATAAAGACTTGAAATAGGGTCATGACTGTGTAAGTAAAGAAGGGGGCTGATAGGAAAGCCATTGTAAAGGGAATAATGAGATGCTTTGGCAGTGGAGTAGATATGTGGGGAGAGTGGAGGATGACCGTGAGGGTTAGAGCTTGGCTGCTAGGGAGGGCGGTGGAGAGTTGGGCCTGGGCTCTTCAGGGCCCAAGGGTGAGAGGCAAAATGGAGATAGCTCTGAAGTTCAAATCCCAATTAGAGGGGCAGTGATAGTTTGGATGTCATTAAGCAGTTCTTCCCTTTGTTCTTGAAAAGTAAGGCCTATTGGCACTTTTCTTAGAGAGAGTGTGCTATGGTAAGCACTGAAATAAAAGGTTAGGGTTAAGACCTTGAGTGTGATAATTGGGAAGTCTTAACCTTTGAGCCTAAATTTCCCCAACCATAAAATAGGCATAACATTTATAGTATTTGGCATGATTCAAATGAGATTATAAAGCCTCTTAAGTGATATACAAGTATGACCTTTTTTTTTTTATTAGATCAGAAAACTACAATATGGCAGAAATCACCTCGTGATAGCACGCCTGAAAATGAAAAACTAGTTGTTTTAATTCTTGAGAGGCGAGGTCCAGTAAGATAGGGATTTTGCTCACCTTGTACATGGAGTCCCCTCTTGGTCAGGTGCTACTTGGTTATAATTTCTTAGCTGATTGGAGATAATCACTAGTAAATGCAGATACACTGTGTGATATTGACAGTGCAATAGAACTTCAATTCAAAAGACATTTATGAGGTGCCTGTGTGTTCTAGGTATGGTGCAGGGTGCTGGAGCTATAATGACCAAAAAAAGGGAAAAAACAATCTCTGCCCTCAAAGAACTTCTAATTTATTGGGGTGGGGGTGGGGCGATACAACATTTACGTAGATCAGCAAATACAAAATAATACAAAGTTTTATGCAAACTTTAATACAAATTTCAAAAGGGAGAGCGTACTAAGGAGAAAAAGCATTAAAAATCTGGGAGAATCAGGAAGAGTTCTGTTCAGGCAGTACTGCACACCTGAGCTATGTCTTGAAGGAAGCTAGGGATTACCAAGAGAGTGATCACTTCAGACAAGGGTAGTCTAGACAGGTTTAGCAGGGTTGAGGCTGTGGAGATAATACATTTGAGTCTTTTGGCAAGATTTTTAAATTGCAGCTCCACCTTTTCCATTGAAAATATGAATATGATTTTACTTCTTAAAAGAGAAGCTATCTGAAGTACTCTTATACAGATTTAGATTAAAGCTTCAAAATGTTAGAACTGTGAGCACCCTAAGGAGTTTTACAGGTGGCCAAATTGAAGCCCATGGAGTAGTAAAGCTCAAGGCTTTAGGTAGGGACTGATTTTTAGATGTGTTTATGCAGACTCTTGAGTAAGGCTTGAAGATGCTAATCTTTTGCCAAAAGTATGGGTAACTTGACTCCTAGGTATCATTTATTTGGCACAATGAGACATGATCAGAATATAGCTCTACAAAGGTATACCTTATTCTAAAGACAGAAGATATGTAAAAAAGGTGTGGAATAGTAGTATTATATAAGATATATTTTATAAGCTATATTCTCATGAAGAATCACAAGGGGGAATTTTTATCTGGATATTGATTATAATGCTCTCTCTTTTAAAAGGAGAGCAACTGATAATTTATTGGCTAGTCTTGATGTTATTTCATCCTTCAAAAAGGCAAAAGAACCAGTAAGGGGAAAAATCTATTCTGGGTCTGATTCTTACTAAGGCAAAAGAACCTAGTTGCTATTGTAAAAATGATGGAAATTTTTTGGCAGGGGAGGGGAGAAGGAAGTGACTGCTTCCTCTAAGAATATGTGGCAGAGAAGGAGGTGAAAGCTGTGGTTAGTCTGACCTGTGCCCTAGGTTTCGGGAATTTTAAAATATCTTTTTTTTTTATGTCACCTAGATTTCCCCCCTTGCCCCTCCCAGAGAACCATGTCTTATAACAAGGAAGAGAAAAAAAAATCAGCAAAACCAATCAATCTAATGACAAAAATTGATATTATATGTGCCCTTCCATACCTGTAGACATCTTCCCTCTGCAAAGGAGTGGAAAGAAGCACCCTAGAACTTAGGTGAGTGTATTTCAAAGAGTCCACAGAAAGGATAGATAAGATCACATGAGCCAAAATTTCATAGAGGTAGTTATCCCAAGAATGATGTGAAGCTCTTGGGGACAAGCACTCAAAGAGAAACCAGCTCTGATGAGGGGGATGGGGACAGAGACATGGTATCTAAAGTGATTCTGACATGCTTGAAGGTAGAACTTGGTTAGCATACTTTAAGTTTTTAAAAAGACATGATGGAAGAAAGGATAGGTCACAATAGAATGGCTACCAAGTAAGGCATGATCCTATAAGAATATAATCACAAACTGAAGTTGGTGGGGAAAAAAGCTAAGGAAAACAAGATGTCACCAGGGGGGTGCCTTTCCAAGTCTCAGGTTTGGGGATTGTGTGACTGTGTAAAGCCCCCAGTCCCTGAAGTAGGGGATTGTAGGGAGTAGGTCTGGCTCAGCCTCCTTGGAGCCATCCTTCTAACTTGGAGCTTGGCTGATGGCACTTCTTCCAGGCTCCAGGGTTTGGGGGGTGGGGTGGGTAGATACATCCATTTCACAATCTCTCCATACTTTAGAATATAGTCTTTGTGAGCTACTGTGGTGACAAATTTTCCTCACCTGTCGGCCAGCCCTCTAGTGCTGACCTTTGTGCGCACAGTTGAAAGCAGTCCTCAAATAACAGAAAAGTAGTGTGTCCCAGTGCTCA
Organism: Phalanger gymnotis; assembly: GCA_028646595.1. NCBI lineage: Eukaryota > Metazoa > Chordata > Mammalia > Diprotodontia > Phalangeridae > Phalanger > Phalanger gymnotis. The sequence continues at coordinate 43,065,683 of CM053622.1, read as the reverse complement.
TCTGTTGGGAAGCCTTCTCAGCTCCTGCTTTGCTGGCATAACCTTTGAGAGAATCCATGGTCGCCTTCCAGAGCAGCAGAAGAGGAAAGGCCTTCAGTGGAGGACACTTACTTACTCATGAAACATATGTGTTCCTGCCCTGGAAAGTAGAATTTTCTAGCATTAAAAATAAGTACGTTTTTAAAAAGTCTTAGTGTCTTTTCACTCATGCCTCCAGCACGTCCAAATCAGTTTAGTAACTAACATTTATATAGCGCATACTATGTGCCAGACACTGGGCTAAGCGCTTTACAGTTTTTTGCTAATTCTCATTAGTTTAATTCAACAAATGTGTGATACGTGCCTAATAAGTGCAGGGTTGGGGTCTAGGCTGTGGCCAAAGGTACCTGCTCACGTAAGAGAATGGATTGAACTTCAAATTGAGTTAACAGGTATTTACTAAGTCTTTACTCTGTCCCTGATACTGTGCTAAGTGTTCATGATACAGAGAAAGGAAAAAACATCACTGTCTTTCCCTTTAGGGAAGTCACATTTGAACAAATGGGGGAGATGACATGCAAACGACTACATACATACAAAATATATACAAGATAAATTAGAGATAATCATAGAGGGGAGGTAGGGGGAGGGTGGGAAAAGCTCCTTGAAGAAGGTGGGATTTGAACCAAGTCTTGGGAGAAGCCACTTGAATCACTGGAGGGGAAGGAGGCAGTCATTGCACATTACCAGCTTCTTCTGGCTTGTCTGAATCTTTTCTCCAGCAGTACCTTTTCCCTAACCCTTAAGTCCTTGAATATCTGTTCCTTCGTTGTCCTGGGAACATTTGGCAGCCAGACCAGGGCAGTTTTGTTTCCCTTGGGCAGTGTGTCGTGGCTGTACAGGGCCCTCACTTAGCCAGGTTTTCCCTGCTGAGACCCTGGAGAAACAAGAAAAAACATTCCTAGCCTTACTGCTCTTTTGGCAGTTTGGAGAATATTGCTTGTTCTGTGGCCCCAGATGCCAGACAGGAGTTCTATTAATAGCTAATCCTGATGTGGCACATCTCAAATCAACTTTGGTAGAGCTCATTGAGGATATTGGGCATCTGAGAGGGCACCTTTTTTCTGAATTACTAGTAGTTATTTTTTCTGACTAGTATTGCCTACATGACCCCAAAACATAGCAGCCATTTCCAGGGGAGATTGGCTTCTTGACCAATGGAGCCTCAGTCCTATTTGAAGAGAGGCTGTGATACCCAGCGCCTTATAATGGGGCATTATTTTCCCAACACAAGGGATGTTTGTCTTACAGTTGACAAGTATATGTTTAGAGAAGGCTAGGCTTCAGTGTTAGCATTGGACATGGCTTGTGTACCAGGCCTTCCTTCTAACTGCCCAGTTGCAGATTACCACTATTCACCCAAAGCCTGGGTCCATTAATTGATGGGGCCCCAAGGTTCCTGAAATCTTTGGCAGTATGGTCAAAGAAAGTGCCAGAGTGGGGACAAAGTAGCAGGAGAACATGCTCTAGAGGTGGGAGAAGTGTGTTCACAAGGACATGGAATACAGGGTGGAGCAGGAGAAGGGAGTGAACGAGAAGGTGCCTTTGGTGCCAAACCTGATAACTTTCCAGCTTTGTTTGATCTTTCACTGACCTGTCTTTGGATGGAATAAACTTAAGTATCAGCAGTTTACATGATGGCCTTGTGGTACCAGTGGAGGGTCACAGATTTCTGTTCCTATTCCTGCCTTGTTTGACATTTCAACTAGTGCTTCAGATGAAGATCCGGAAGGGGTTCTTATCATATCTGCGATGATACAAAGCTAGGAAGGATAAGCTCAGATGATCGGGGAAGTCCAGTATTTAAGTGGGAGGGACCTTAATCAGTCCAACCATTTCATTTTATAGATGGCATGGCCGAGAATGGGAAACTTATCTGCCTAAGTTCACACAATAAGTTAGTATCAGACAGGTCGTGCTTGTCATCCATTTATAATGTCTTGTCTTGGTAGCTGGTGGGTTTTATTTTTTTATTTCTTAATCCAAACAGCTTAGCTAAGAGCTTCAGGGGAGGTTATGTTATCTGCCTATGAAGCTATACTTCAGTAAAAGGCATTGTTGTCAGTAATTGACAACCTACACTATACAAAGCTAAGTAATCTCGTTTATAACCTTCCCCTTACATGTTTGAGAGTGCAGCAGAACAATCAGAAAGTTTTCCCAGAATTTTCTCTGCACCAACCCCAACAGGTCAAGTGGTCATCTAGGCTGTACTTGAAGACCTCTAGGGAGGGAAAACTCACTACCCTCCAAGCCAGCCTATTTAAATTTTTGAAAGCTCTTATTTGTTAGGAAAATTTTTCCTTTCCTTGAGCCTGAATCTGCCTATACAACTTCCACCCATTTTTCCTAGTTTCGCTCTCTGAAATGTAGCAGAACAAGTCTTTTTTTAAAAAATGTTTTATTAATGCTTTTTAAAAAAATCACTGTGACTGCCAGTGATTTTCTCCCTCCCTTACGACAAGTAAGTGCAATCAAATGAAGCCAGTCACCTCACTGCTGGGATCTGGCAGTGTAGGCTTCATTTTGTACCTATTGCCTACTATCTTTTTGCCCATAAACAGGGAGTGGTCTTTACATTTCATGATTAGGCTATGCTCAGAGTTCTGAAATCTTTCAGTATTATTGTCCTTTATTGTGTTAATTGTGTAAAGGCTTTCTGCTTCACTTTCCTCTGCAGAGGCAGAATAAGTCTAATCATTCTTTTATGATAGCCTTCCATCTTCATGCTTCCTTTCAGTCTTCTTTTCTCCATACTAAACACCTCCAGGAGATGATGGGCATAAAGCACTTTGCAAATTTGAAAGCCTACAAAAAATGTTAATATTTGTTCTTATGGTTTCAAATCCCCCTCACCTCATCCCTAAGAGGTACTCAAGTAAGTACAATACTTGGTTTTTTGGTTGTGGTTTTGGGGAATAGCAAATCTTGATTGACAATGAGGATTAGTCAGGAATATGACTCCATTGTATTGGCTGGATTAAAAAGTGTTGGTAGGTAATCTTGGGTTTATCTTGCTGTATCCCAAAGTATCTAGAGAAGATTGGGAGTATTTGGTGGACAGTGGTGTTGACTCACTTTTCTTTTTGTTGTCCTTGTGCAGGAGGGATGGGGAGGTGGGGGTGGCCTTAAGCTTTTAGGATAAAAGACAAGATTCACTTATCTTTCAAGCCATACCTTGAGCATAGATTGCTCTCTCTGAAAAAGGGACCATGGGTGTTTCAGTGCCCCGTAGTAATAAATAATGTAAATACATTACAGTCAATACAAATCAGTGCAAATCATCCTCTTCTAGACTCAGCTTGCTCTCCTCACAACTGTGAGGGGAAGCTCCCTGGTGCTTACCTGGCTAGGATGTCCTCATCCTCTCTTTCCCCTATAAGCAATACCAGGAAATATGGATTACCTCATTTGGCTCTCCCAAGAGTTTAAAGAAATAGGTTATTCTCTCTGTTTTCCAGGAGAAGATACTTAGGCTGAGGGAGGCCAAGAAACTTACTGAAGGCCACAAACCAGGGAACTGAAAGAGGACTAGGCTACATTGTCTCATGTCCATCAATTCAGTAAGGTCTTACTAGAGGGAATCATGAAAGAATGTCTGTAAAATCCTTATGAACCATAGAGCGCCATATATAAATCACCTATTCTTTTAACTAATTTTGTCTTGGATGATTTAGGATATATTGTAGTCTCCTTTTTTTTTTTAATGATCAGCATCAGTGTAAATGTAGGACATCTGCTAAACTCTCCCCTTTTTCTGAAATAATCTGCCTTCAGTTCTTTCATCCTTGAGATGAACATATAGCACTGTTCCCAGACCCAAATTTCAAAACTGTCCTTGCTTTTTCTGTTACTCCTATATATGAGTAGTGTAACTATACATAATTCCGCCTATGTTTCCTCTACTATTTCCCCTAGCTTTCCATCTGGCTGAGTTAGTGGCTCCCTAATTTTTTTTTCTTCTTTAGAACAGAATGGGTTAGGCTGGAAAAATAGAAATTAGGACCAAAACAGGAAGGAGTGAGTGACTTGTAGCTATAGTGTTAAATAGAAAAGGAAATCTGTACCTCAGTAATGTGAAGAGAACCCTTAGGGTTTATCAGAAGACAGGAAATGTCAGGGAGGCCCACTGTGTGCTGGAGAAAGCTGGAGAACATGGTATTAGGAGATGTCAGGTTGAAAGGCCTTCAGCTATCACCTAGATCAACCTCATTTTGTAGGTGAGGAAACCAGAGTTCACGAGGTAAGGGACTTGTCCTAGATCAGTGACAAGGCTGGGGTTAGAAGCTACTGGCACCCTTCCCACCCTCCCAGCCCAGAGTACTTTCCCCAGCCTCACACTGACACATTGCAAGAAGGTTGCTACACTTTGTTTTCTCTTTGAGGCCTTTGCTACTCAGTACAGCCTTGAGTCGCTGGATTTTTTTCCCCTTATCTTACTTCATACTTTTAGGAGAAAGTAACTCGTCGAAAGAAAACAGTTACTAAGAGGGGTTTGATCAGAAAAGCAACCTCAGGATACATTCTGGGGTCGGTGCAGATGCAGTCCCATAACCAGAACCTTTAGGCCTGTCCAGACTGATGATTCTTTCACTATGGAATCTCAGGTCATCAAAGACATCTAATAACAATGACATTTACTCAGTGGTTGACAGAACATTTTGCATAGATTCATTTGACCTTCACCAGAAGGTAGGTAGGGCAAGTATTATTTTTCCATTTTAGAGATGAAGAAACTGAGGCTCAGAAATATGAATGACTTGTCTAACACCATACAGCTAACAGAGCAGAGTCAGCACTCAAACTCTGCTGTTTTCTAGCCAAAAATCCCATGGACTTTCCTTGACATCATAATTCTAGCTCAGTTCAGCATCTTGGCATGACTGCTGCAAGAAGAGAGATTCAGACAATTTAGAAATACTTTTTTTTTTTTGGAGGGAGGAAGGCAAGGCAATTGGGGTTAAATGACTTGCCCAAGGTCACACAGCTAGTAAGTGTCAAGCGTCTGAGGTCACATTTGAACTCAAGTCCTTCTGACTCCAGGGCCAGTGCTCTTTTCACTGCACCACCTAGCTGCCCCAATTTAGAAAGACTTTTTTTAAAAAAATGTAAATTTTAAAGGGTTTCTGGTGAACTCTCAGCTGAGGATTCACTAGAAAATTGATTAACCCATGCCCAAGTATTGCAGCTAATTAATTTTAGCCTTTTCCAGACTAGGCAGAAAACAATGGGACTTCCAAAGAGAAGAATTCTATATTAACATCTCTATCTTTTAGAAAACTATATTGCAGTAGCCTTTGGTAGTCCATAGACTTATTATATAAGTTCCTCTGTTAATCTCATCACGTAATAACCAGGGTCAACAAACTCAAAGTTGTTCCCAGTGATTGGGGATACTTATTCTAGTTTCTGTTGTGTTTGGCCACAAGGATTGTCTGCTATGGAAAAATGTAGAATTTGCTAACTGTAGACTCCCAGAATGGCAAAATGAACTTATTGCATGTGAGTTCCATTTTTCTGCTGCGCAGGCCTCCAGTCCCCTAAGCCAGCATCTAAATAACAATCCGCTGCAACTTGGGTTGCTCCAGGTCAGGAGTTTCCCAAAGGTTTTAGCTGGCACTTTTGTTGAACCTTTCATCAGGGCTTTGTGAAGTTAGGGTTTAGGTGTATATATGCCTGGCACATAGTAGGTTCTTATGTTTGTTGACCTCTGTGATAATATCTGTACTATCACCAAGTTTATGGGGGTGTTGTAAGCATCTGACTTGATAATGTACCTGAGGCATCTAATCCATTATTTTTGCTATAACAGACATTTGAAAGTGATGATTTCATGCAAGTATGGAGGGAAAGAGCCTTGCTGGCCAAGGTGTGAAGAGGATAGAGGAATAGGGAATGCTTTGTGGAAGAGATAACAGCTGAGTCTTGAAGGATAAGCATTTCAATAGGATGTTGGCTGGTACAGTGGAAGGGCCTTGGCAAATAGTTCAGTTTGGCTCTAATGGAGATTATGTGAAGGCAAATAGTGTGAGATGAAGCTGGGAATGTTGACTGGAGCCAGATTGCAGAGGGTTTTGAAGGCCAGGCAAAGAAGTTTGGACTTTATTCAATAGGCCGTGGGGCAGTAGAGTACCATTTTGCTGCGACCTTGTATTAGGAAAATTACCCTGGCAGTGTGGACTGGAGGCAGAGACCCATGGGGATTTATTGCAATGGCCCAAGAATGAGGTAATGAGGGACTAGACTAGGGTGACTGCAGTGGGAATGGTAAGATGACACTTTGGGAAGAACCATTGAAGGTACAATCGAAAAGATGTTGTGACTGATGGAACATGGAGGGGGACAGCCAGCAGCCAAGGATGAGTCAAACGTTTTAACCATGTGTGACTGAGACATTGGTGGTTTCAGGCAGTATAACTAAGACTTGGAGTTTGAGTCTCGGCTCTCTCTTTAGCTGTGTGGTCTTAGGGAACTTCAACAAGAATAATAATAGCTGTAATAGATAGTATTTATGTGGCATTTTAAGGTTTGCAAAACACCTTATAAATATCTCATTTGATTCTCACAACAGCCATGGGAGGTAGGTACTGTTATTATCCCCACTTTACAGATGAGGAAATTGAGGCTGAGAAAGTTTAAGTGACACAGCTACTAAGTGTCCAAGTCTGGATTTGAACTAAGATCTTCCTGATTCCAGGTCCAGTGCTCTATTATCTCATCTGTAAAATGGGGATCGTAATACATGTATACTCTCCAGACTTTCTAAGCCATATCTCAGAAACCTCTTCACCCTGGAAGTTCACTTCACCCTTGGATTTCTCACCCTGAAAATACGCTCTGCCCTATGGCCTTTCCTTCTGATTGACTGGTTTCTCTCAGAGCCTCCATTTTAAGGAAGATGACATCACGCCAGCCACGTCTTTGTTCCTAACTCTCTGGACTTTCTCTACCCTGCCCTGGTAACAGGGTAACAGAGACTGTCTTCTCCTCCTCCCTCAACCTTTTTTCAGCTTCCTTTTATATGTCGTTGCCTTCCCCTCCCCAGTTAGAATGTAAGCACCCTGAGGGCAGCATCTTTCATTTTCACTTGTATTTTTATTTTCAGCACTTAGCACACTCATAGTAAGCATTTAATAAATGCTTCTTGAAGTACTATTTGGAGTCACTAAGTCTCTCAGTGCCCTGAGGAAACTCTTTAAAATTTTAGGTACTTAGAGATGAGTTCTCTCTGGATTATTGCTGTAGCCTTCCCCATAAAGAGGCAGCTAGGTGGCGAAGTGAAGAGAGTGCCAGGCCTGGAGTCAGAAAGACCTGAATTCAAACTTATCCTCAGTTACATCCTAGATATATGACCCTGGACATGTCACTTAACCTCTTTTTGCCTCAATTTCCTCAACTGTAAAATGGGGATCATAACAGCATCTGCCTCTCAGGGTGGTTGTGAGGATCGAATGAGATATTTGTAAAGTGCTTAGCACAGTGCCTGACATGTAGTAGGCACTTAACAAATGCTTGTTTTCTTCCTTCCTAAACTCTTTCCCCTCTCTAACCCATCCCTCTACACAGCTGCCAAATTGAAATTCTTTTTAACTATAAGTCTAACCATTCTATGGCAGCAAGAGTTGAGACAAGATTGGAGAGAATGATGGTCTCTTTGTAAAATAAAGAATCATTGTTGCTGTGTCTTTCACATTTAATTTATTGAAAAAGAGGGTACATTTGTCTGTAGGTAGATTCTGTGAGGCCAAGGTTTGATGATAACCCAGATTTCGTCCTAGGCTCTTCAGATAGAGCAGAGGCAGTATCAAAATCTCTGAGGAGCCATTGCAGAGGAAACTGAGCCCAGCTTGGGTCCTAGATGTATAAAAGCTAGTTGTCAAAGGCTCCAAGGAAGGACAGTTTTGATAAGGGGTGGTGGCTTAGACCTCCTCCTCACCATTCCCTGGGGCTTTTAGGCTAGTTACTTGCAGCAAGTATGGCATTTCACTCGAGAGGGAGAATTTTATAATTCCCAGAATTAATTGTGCTAGATGTACTATTTTTAAAAAGCTGATTAAAAATCAGTTCATGTCCCCTCTATTCCACAAGTTGACTTAGCATAACTTTGGGCCTCAGGAACCAGTTTAATGCCAGGGGATCACTTCATTGCACAAGGATCCTGGATTGGGGCTCCAGTCTGGGTGCTACCACTGACTTACTTTGGACAATGGACAAGTTTCTTTTTTCAGGGCCTTTCCTCATTTTGTAAAATCAGGAGTTGGAATATATATTTCTGCCAATCCATTTCAGCTTTAAAACTCTCTGATTCTAGGTCAGTTTTTCTTTGTTACTATCTGTTTCTGCCATAGGGAAATGTTCTTTAAAAGAGGATAAGTAAAACCCAACCTGCCTAGATAAGGCCTGGAGTAAGTTTTGCTTACTTGTCTTGCCCTCAGAGACATTCCTGATGTTCCCTGTTGTAGAGATTCACTCAAGAAGCTGCTTAGGGTGATTTTTCTTCTTAAATAAATGAATCTATTTTTTCCTATGTGTATTGGAGTGTGGGATTGAGTGGAAGGGAGGGGATGCCTATGAATGAGGTAGTGGAAGATCCAGGGATGGGGGTCCTTGTAGGCCCAGGAGGAAGTAGCAGTCTAGAAGTCTTAGATTAAAGAAAAAAAAAATTCTTTTCCAGGGCATTCGTGCTCAAAAATTAAGTGTGGTGGTAGCATGGATTTATTATAGCTCTTTTTATGCCTTACCTACAGAACTGGAAAGGATCAGGGAACCTCAGCGTGGCTGATATTTACCCAGCTTTAAGGCTTGCAAGTCATCTTACATACATTATCTCCCACACCCTTAGAACAGAGAATGTCCTAGCTAGGGAACGTCTATTACCTCATGTTTACAGGTTAGGAAACAGACCCAGAGAAGGGAAGAAACTTGCCCAGAGTTGGTCACCCAGTAAATTAGCAAAGCCAGAAAGAGAGTTCAGCTCTCCTTGTTCAGGAGAGTTTTCTGTTTCACCATGTTACCATCCTTTCTCATCTATCAGCTGGTTTAATTCTCCTCACAAAACACCCCTGAGGTATACTGGGCTGGTGGTATTAACCTAGGATGTCTGTGCTCAGGGGAGGAAAAGAATTCTGCTTCCTGGTCCCTAGTTGAGATGGTCCTAGGTGACAATTAGACTGTGGCTGGTTAATTCCTTGGCTACATTTTTCAAATAGAATCTATAGGGTTTAGTGGGAAGAACCCTCTCCTTAAAGGCAGGGACTTAGGCCCTGAAATGATTCTAAGTTTACAGAATATTCTATTCCTTTTTTCAGTTGTGCTGATTGGTGACTCTGGGGTGGGGAAGAGCAACCTCCTTTCACGATTCACTCGAAACGAATTCAATTTGGAGAGTAAGAGTACCATCGGTGTGGAGTTTGCTACCAGGAGCATCCAGGTGGATGGGAAGACTATAAAAGCCCAGATCTGGGACACAGCTGGTCAGGAGCGGTACCGGGCAATCACGTCAGCGTAAGTTCAGCCTGCTCAGACACAAAACTCCACCTACAGCAAGCTACATTTCATTTCTTAGCCTATTCAAGTTTCTCCAAAAGTGTTTCTTCCCCAGTGGAAGCAAGATTTGGGTCTAGCAAGGAAGATGCCAGAGTTGGTTTGCACCTCTGCAGGCTCAGTCTGTCTAAGGGCTCCTTTAGCCAACAAGCTAAGCCGATCCACCAGAACAACATTCCATAGAGACCCCTAGAAAAGCTTCTTCTCTGCTCTCCTCATAGACACAAGCAGGAAACTGGTAGGGGAAAATTGCTGTTATCCTATTTTCTAAGTCATGGGGATGCTGGAGACACTACTAAATGGTCTTCACGCAGTCATTTATAAGTAGTTTATTCTGTATTGTCCATCAGTGTTTCTGTACAAAGTGGTTTTATGGGAATATAAACATGCTAGGTTGCCTCATTTTGGTGTTAATCTTTAAGTAGCCTAAACATATATGTTGTTTATGTAATTAAGTAGACATTATCAAGGGCATGTGTAACTGGAAAGGGAAGTAGGCTGGTAGCACAGAGATCCTGAGGAATAGCAGATCACAGCCCGGGCATTCCACTGTTATCTGTGAAATGTTAAAAGATAGGGAGGAGAGCCTCCAGTACATAAGGGCAGATGCCCTGCCGAGGACTTGGGCAAGAACTGTGTGGGCTGGGAAGGCATGAAAGGCTACAGCCTAAGCAAGTAGAGGGAGTACCCACCCCACAGCTGAGAGATCACAGAATCAATGAAGAATCAAAATATATAATCCATTTGTAGAAGCAAAATTTAGCTGATGTCCCAGAAAGTTCAAGACCCAAAACTCCAAATAAAGAGGTTTTACTGAATCTGAGATTTTTCCAGCTACAGAATCTTAAATATAAGTCCGCTTCTGTTGTCTAGAATAGTAACTTTTTTTCAGGCGGTCACAAGTTCACTAGCGTTCGATAGTTGCTATCAGTTCTGTAATTCCACGGTCTAGTGACCCTGACTGCCAAGAAGCGACCTCCCTAGCAGAATGCCTTCCCTTCTGGGAGTTCAGTGTATCTCTACATTGGGTTTTGAGTGGGTCTACCCTTTTAATTGTTACTCATGAAGTCATTATATAACATGCTCAGCAACAGGATTTATTGGCTGTCTCTGATAATGCCATGTTTTAGGTAGTGGGATTCAAGGTGAAGTAAAAGAAAGCCATGTTGAGGCTAAATGTGGCAGGCAAAAGAATGACCAATGCCCTCCAAAGAGGAAGAAGTGTAGACTTGTCTAGCTCCTAGGTTGCGTTTCAGCATCTGACAGTCAGTGTCCCTCAGAAAATCCCTGTGGCCAAAAGGGAAAAATATGAGATGGGTTCAGAACTGATTGAATGACTGGATTGATATCAGTCTGGAGGGAGGTTTCTATTGGCGTAGGGCCTGATGCTTGACACTGCTTTTAGTAATACTTTTTATCAGTTATTGAGTGAAGACATAGATGGCAAAAGTAATTAACCAAATTTGCAGCTGGAAGGCATAACTAATAAGAAAGTTAAGAGAATGAGGATCTTTTCTATAAATACTTTTTTTTAAGAAAATTCACATTTTATTCAGAATGAAATAAACTATGCAAAAATTGTTTTTCCTCACCAAAAAAATAACAATATTTTCCTCATTACGCCCAGTTAAACCACAAAAATCTAATTTTCAAATTCTCCAGGATAAAAAATACTTTTGTAGACTGGCACCAAGAGGATGAAATTCCCCAGAGATAACCAGAATATCCTAAGGTTCACTGATCCTCACAGGCACTTGGTTTGTAACCTTATGCACTTTTTCATTCTCTGTTTTGGACTATCATCGTTTATGTACATCTCATTTCTCATCCTCCCCGCCCCCCCCCCAGCTCCACTTAGTATATGTTTGTTTAATTGACTTTGTTGAGGCTGCTTCTCAGACAATGGACATAGAGATTGAAACTGAAGTTTTTGCCATCTTGGTTGGACCTGCCAGAGCTTGCTTTTCACAGACATATCCTTTGAGAATCTGGATTCACCAGCACGTGACACTCTGGCATCAAGGGACTGCAGTAGGCATCTTCATGGTTGTGAGGGATCAGATGAGGTGCAGTGTGTATAGAAGTACTAAGTCATAAAATGCCATTTGGCACTTACATCTAGAAAGGGAGGTAAGGTCTATACTAAGTAACAGCATTGTAAGGCAGAATGTGATCCAAGCACCAGATGATTGAGACAGACCGTTAGAAGAGTACAAAGAAGGGAGCAGAGATAATAGGTTTCTCAGAGCTGGTAGGGATCTTAGAGGCCATCTCCTCCTGCCTCCCACATGGTGAGGATTGCTTCCTCAGCATCCTGGGTAGATAGACTTGGGACATGTTTCTGCCTTCCTTCTGTTTTCTGATTAATGATTGAAAGAAATTGGGTCACACTTTCGCCCATTTTCTGAGCGCTACTAGGTTCCTTACCTTTTTGTATTCACACCTGGCTTATTTTTGATAAGAAGTGAGAAGAATGGGTTCTCTTACTTTTGGTCCCATTGCACAAAGAGTATAGGTGTCAGTGGGACTTTGTTAAAAGTCAGAGGTCCCTGGGGATCACCTATTCCACCCTCCATCCAATTCAGGATTCCCATCTACAGCATTCCTGGCAGGTCTAGCCCCTGCTGGAATACCTGTAGTAGGACATTACAAGGCACTGTTCCATTAGGAGCCACTTTTCATTGTTAGAAGGCTTTTCTTCATATTGAGCCAAAGTCTATCTCCCCATATTTCCTCCACCTTTACTCCCCTACTCCCACCAACAGTCCCAGTCGTGTCTTCTTTGCCCACGATAGTCCATCGGGCAATTGAGGGTCACAATTGGGCCTTTGCCTCCAAATCTTCCTTAATCTTCCTATGACAGTGTTCGTTCCTCAGCCTAATTGCCCTTCTCTGTTTAGGTTCTGTTATATATCATCTCTTAAGAGGGATATTTATGGAGCACAGTAGAACTGTCATATTCTTTGATTTGAATACTGTAAATCTTTTCACTTCGCCTAAGATCATTTCTGTTTTGGATGACAATGTTAACCAGCACTCTTGGCTCAAATTGAACTTACAGTTCAGTAAAACTGCCAGTTCTTTTATATGACCTATAGTTTGGCCCACTGCCTCCATCTTGTATTTTTTGCAGCTCATTTTTTTAATCTAACTTCACATTTATTAACATTATAATTCATTATCTAGATTCTGCCCATTCCAGACTGTAAAGATCTTTTCCAATCCTTGTTTGGACATCTCCTCTTCTGCAGGAGATAAAAGACCCCTTGCTATTTCTCCTGAGTGAAGATAAAGGCCAGAGACCCTAATGACACATTCTTAGTAAGAGGGTGCTTGGAAAGCCCTATCTACTGAGGACTATAATGTTTTTGCTGGACCAGAGAAACACTGATCTTTTTTAAGAGAAGGGAAACTCTTGATTGAATCTTCCCTTCAGCAGGACAGACCAGGTCAATATGAAGCAAAATACCATGACAGAATTTCGATGGGACAGAATCACTGCTAATAGTGAGAAACTAATGCCCCAATCCGTGCACCCGGTTTCTTTCCTTTTTGAACGTGCACTTCCTGTCAGAGGATCACTTCCTTGATAATAGTAGTTATTCCTGAAGGTACAGACCCCAGCTTTTAATATCCCAGTCCTAGGTGAGGGCATGGGGAGAGCTCTATCCTTAACACTTCTGCCTCTAGTACATTGGTATTGAACAAAGGGGTTGACATTGCATTTAGGTCTGAACTCATGACAAATGTCTCCTTCTGAGATGTGAATAAAATTCATTCCGCCCTAAAATGCATCAGCCTGCAGTCCGCTGCAAGGATTTCTAAGGATTAACAAGTCCTAGGATTCTCTCCTACACCCCAAATATATTGCTGCTCTACAATATAATCTGTAGACCGTAATTCTTTGTATATGCATGCCATCTCGGCATACTTGTTCATTGAAATTTTTCTGACAGCAAGACTAGCCACCATTTCCTTCTATCCTTCTCTCTTGCTGATCTTGTAGATATCTTTGAGCCTTCCCAAGCTGCATAACCTTTCTAAGATAAACACAGGGCTCCTTGTTTCTTTTTCTTTAATCCATAAACAATATAGCTAATAGCTAATATCTTTATCAATGACTGATTATTAGATGGGCATGGGTAGAGGGAGCCACTCTGAATGAAAACCTAAACCCCATCCTTTTAATATCCCTGTACTACATGAGGGCCCAGGGAGGGCCCTATCCTTATTACCTCTGCCTCTGAAAAACTGACTTGATGTCCTTGAAATTCTTTCCTTTTCAGAATGCCTGCAGGCCAGTTATAGGCAACGTGTCCCCAGTTTGACAAGCATAGACCTACTGCTGTTAGGCAAGGATGTGTCATTTTTTAATCTTATTGCCATTATAATTGTGATTGCTATACATCTGAAAAGCACCTTAGAGTTACAAAGTGCTTTCATTTGATTCTGATGACATTAATGACATAGACACAGCAGATAATATTTTCCCTAATTTATAGATGTGGATGCTTGAGGCTTAGAAAAGGTAAGTGACTTGCCAAAAGTCATATGACTAATAAAATGTGGATAAAACTGGGACTAGGAAACAAGCTTTGAGATCCCCCATGCCAATCTTCTTTCCACACTGTGAGGCTGCATTACTTTGGGAAATATAGACGCATGTTGCTGCTTGAGCTTCGGTGACGTTCATATCTAAATACCAGTTCCTCAGTTTGGGAGGGATCCATTCTTTTACCTGGCTGTAGATAAGCACTGAGTTAGAAGACTTGGGAGGCTTGGTGGGTAGGGCTGGGGGGATGTGGAGTAATTCCCTCATTGGCTATGAGACCTGTGATTCTCTATAGACTGAGTATATGGCTGACCACATTCGAGATGTGAGAGAAAGGAATAAGTATATGTCAAATAGATGCAGAGTAAATATAAAGTAATTTTGCTGGGTAAAGAAGAGAATATTAAACTAGAGAGATTAGAAAAAGCCTCATGTTGGACTCAGCACCTGAATTGTGCTTTGAAAGAAGTTAGGAATTCTACAAGACAAATAAGGAGAGAGTATATCAAATAAGGGCTAACCTGTGCGAAGATATAGAGGTGGAAGATGGAAGTTTGTATGTAGGAAACAGAAAATAGCTTAGAAATTGATTGATAATGTGTGCAAGGAAGAGGAGTAATGTGAAATCAATCCAGAAAGCTAGGTTAGAGCCAGATTGGGAAGGTCTCAGGTGCCTCACAGAAGAGAGCGTATTTGATTCCATAGAGAATGGGGAACCCTGAAGCTTCTTGAGCAAGATGATGGCATGCTTCATCCTGTGTTGGAGAGGTGAGGGCAACTGGAGGCAGGGACTGATTATGAAGCATGACCATGTGACAGATAAGGTTAGAATAGACTGGTGGATCTGGGAGTGAAGAGGAGAGGCAGATATGAGAGATGATAGGATTTGGTAACTGAGGGAGAGTGAAGAATCCCAGATTGTGAACCTAAGTGACAGGGAGAGCCCTCCACAAAAATAGGGAAATTAGGAAGTGGGGTAGGTCTTAGGAGAAAATCACAAGTTCTGTTTAGAAACTGTTGAGTTCAGGATCCCTTTGGGACATCCAGATAGAAATGTGTGGCAGGCTGCCAAGTGGTGATACATGATTGCAGCTCAGGATACATAGATTTGGCAGTCACCTGCATGAAGAGAATAATTTAACCCATGGAACTGATGAGAGCACAGACTATCTAAATAAATGAGACGAGGGCAAGATTGGGTCCTGAAGAATAATCACACTTTGAGGATAGAGACATAGATGATAATCACAGGAGACTGAGAAGGAAACATCAGTCTGGTAGAAGGAGAATCAGGAAAGCACCGTGTCTCCAAAAACCCAGAGAGGAAAACTTGCCTTTGGAGATTGGGAGTGGTGAGCAGTGTCAGATGCTGCAAAGTTGTCATGAAGGCTGAGGCCTGAGAACAGCTTGTTGGATTTAGCAGTTAGTAAGTCATTGATGCTCCCTTGATGAGTGCAGTTTCACTGCACCACTGGGGATGGTAGGGTAGTTGGAAGTCAGATTGCAACAGACTGAGATGTGAAGGCATAGTTAGAAGAGGACTGGGAGTACATTCTTCTTCTTTGATAGTCTTTAAGTAGAGGCCGAATGACTACTTTACAGGAGGAAACTGAGGTCAGGAAAGGGAGAACAGACAGTGAAGTGGAACATAACTAGAAATAGAACTTGGTGTTCCTGACACCCAGGTTAGGGCTGCAATCGGTAGAAATTTCTATTCAGGTATGTGTTGAACTAGACCTCTGAAGCCATGTCCAACTCAGATTCTGTGATTCTGTACATGCCTGATGAGTAAATGTCCATGCAGGAACAAAGATGTGGGAGAAAATAGCATTAGAATATGATGTACTTGTCAAAGTAAGTAGTCTTGAGTGAGTGAGGACTCTGGGGACTTCGGTGGAGCGGGGCCAGGAAGCATGAGAAATGCCTAACTTTTATGGGTCATGTTTGGAAGTCTGCGATCATTGACTTCAGGCAGCCCTTGGTAAGGTAGTTCCTGGTCCCATTTCTGGGTTTTGTTCTAATTTCTGGTTGTAAAGAACACATGGTGCTAGAATATAGCTTGAAGCAAAAGCCAGTGTGGTTACTTGGCCAAATTGACGTCCTGCTAATGTTTTCTTAGGTACTACCGAGGGGCTGTGGGAGCCCTGCTGGTCTATGACATTGCCAAACACCTGACATATGAGAATGTGGAGCGTTGGCTGAAAGAGCTCCGTGACCATGCGGACAACAACATTGTGATCATGCTGGTGGGGAACAAGAGTGACCTGCGTCACCTGCGTGCTGTGCCCACTGATGAGGCCCGGGCATTCGCAGGTGGGTGGCCTTGGTCTAGGGGCAGTCCAGAAGGCAGGGAACTTGAATCCATGCCCTCCCCTCTGCCCTGCCCTGGGATACAATTCCTTAATCCTTTGCTGCTGTGCAAGATCCTTTACTAGGTATCTGAATAGAAAGATCAAACATGACAGTCTCAGTCATCGTGTAACTTATTATACTGTAGCAGGGGAAAATAATAATTCTTTGGTCTAGAATGTTTTAAGATTTACAAAGCATTTTCCTCACAATAACCCTGTGAGGGTAGGTAATACTATTGTAATTATTCCCATTTTATATATAAAGGAAACCAGTGCTCATAGGGGTTGTGACTTGCCTACAGTCATAGAGCTGGTAGGTGCCTGGGGCTAGAATCAAATCCATGCCCTCTCATCCCTGGTGCCATGCTCTCTCCACTGTGCCTTGTTGTGTTTCAGGGAACTTTGCTCTTCTAGGTAATAAAATTGATCTATTTATGAGATGCTTCATGCTTAAAAAAAAAGTTTTCCCTTTGCCCAGAAGAATCTTCTACCTCTTAGGGAGAATAAATACTTTTGAGTGGAAAACTCAGCTAAGTATATGCATGTGAGTCATATGAGCTCTGGGTTAAATTTTAATGTAAAGGTATCAGCCTCTATGTGTTGAAGGTCAGGTCTTCTTTTTTCCTCAGAGCCATGTAAATGTGTGCCTTCTTGACACAGTTCTAAGTAATTCTTTATAGACTAAATCCTGTTTTGCCATTGACTTTGTCTTCTCTTGAATGGCTGATAGTGTTTTTAATAGGGCTTTGCTGAAAGTGCCTTTAGCTTCCAGAGCAGGGCCATCAATACCCTCTAAACTCACTTGCCCTAAGTTCTGAGTTTGTACCTATCTTACAGACTTTGTCCCAAGTGCGGTTTTCCTCATTTGTGTGGACTTGGCAAAACTTCCCATCACTTTCTTGCCTGCTAAGAGGTTGTTGAGTTTGCATTGGGTGATGGTTGTAGGTCAGAGCTTTTCCATGGGGAGTTATATACCCTGTCAGTAGGGAAGAGAGAGGATAGAGGAGAAGACTGCATAGTTGAGATATTTAAAGGGTTGATTCCCAATTAAAGGAGCAGTAATAGGTTTCTTTATCAAGCATAGATTTCCATACTGAGAACCACTTTGCTTATGTATCCATTTCATAGATTCCCATTTCCCCCATATTATTATTATACAGTAGGGCTCTGGATAATGTTCATAGGTTGTATATTAATGAGCCTCATTTTACAATATACAGACATACATATTTATGCATGCTTACTTCAGTGTTATGTAATTATGTTGGTGCAGGTGGATAATCTCTATTGATACAGGTCAAAACCCTTTCAGGATTTAGTCTTAGAAAGATGCTATGATTGAAAAATTCATCACTTTGTGGGCAAGCTGGTATTGAGCCTCTCTATACTTAACTGGTTCAGTCCTCAGCCCATAGCCCTTTGCAGCCCCGGGGGCCTGTCGTGGGAGCCTCTTCAGTTTGGTTGGGAGCTGCTAGACCTTCTCACCCACTAACAGAACCTTTGGGATCCCAGGGTTGCCTCTATTCCACAAGCAGTCAGTCATTATAAGGAAGACTTTTGGAAAGGGTAGTTACTCCCTGTAAATCAAATATATGCATAGACATATGGGAAAAAAATTAACTGGGCCTGAGATTTCATTGGTCTAAGGAACTCCTGGTAAGAAATTCCTTCCACTGATGCAGATCAGCTGTGCTCTGCAACTTGTAGTATTAGAGATTTGCTGGGGCACTAAGCTAAGGGCTTTGGCCCCGGGGTACACATTTAATACATGTGAGCAGCAGGACTTGAATTCAGGTTTTCCTAACTCTGAGGCTGTCCACCGTGTCAAACTGCCTTTCCAAATATATAAATAAATGTGTGTGTGTGTGTGCGTGCGCGCGTGCATACATGTATATATATATATACACACATTTATGTGTTGCTATAAATACATGTATTTATATTGACTCATATAAATTCACATACATCAAAAGCTCCTATATTCACTGTGAGAGTAAGAGACAGGCCTATAGGTTTCTTGGGTCCTAAAGGTAAACAGTATTTAGGGATTCCTGGGTCAATTTAGTAAGTCAGTCAACAAACAATGTGGCCAAAAGTAAGTAGAGGAGGAAAGACAGATCTTCAGTGGCCTATAAAACCCATGAGGAGGGACTGCAGTATAAGGAGGAAGAGTAGCCTGGCTGCCCAGAAGCAGAGGGGAGACTGAGCTAATGACAAAGACGGAAGCTCCAAAGGTAAGTTGTCAGGAGACTATGGAGGAAGAAGAGAGAGGTCCGCAGCTGCCTGTGGCCTGGGAGGCTACAAAGGCTCTTTTAAATGGGCTCTGCAAGCTGAAGAAAGGAAAAGGGGATGCACTGTGAAAGAGCAAGACTACAAAAGAGTAAAGCTCCTGGGAATGAGTGCTGAGGATGCAGAAAGAGAAGAGATGAGGAAGAAAAGGAAGAACCTAGATCTAAGCTTTTCACTTTCTGCACCTGCCCCATTACCTCAGGATCATTGGCCAGCCATGCAGATTGAATGAGATGTGAAAACTACAAAAACCTAAAAAAATGATGGGGAAAGTTCTGGACCACATCCAGTAGCATTCATGGAATATATGGGCCTTCTACAGAGGAAACTGATAGGATGGTTACAGATGGAGGAAAACCTAGCTGGAGATGTGCTCATGACAATAACCCGTACTGATGACATTAATGAAAAAAACACCAGGTTCAACAAGAAGATAGAGATGTTACAGAATGATGCTAAACAGAAATAGGGAGAGGAAAAGCTGTCCAAAGTCCTTCAGGAAATATTTGGGGAAACATGGTAGTAAAGTTGAGCCTTCAGTTAAATTGCAGTCACTGAAATGTGCCAGTACAGAAGGATTTGTACCCTTGTGTTTCAGCATTCAGATGCATTTGCAAGTTTGATACTTAGAAATAATACAGTTTATTTTGGGGCAAAAATTCAACTTGTAGAGATTTGATAAGTCTTTTTTCCCCCATTGTTTGCTTGTTTTCCCAAGCTATTAGTTGATTTTTAACTCTTTGTTAAAGTAGAGCTCTGCTTCCAAGGTGGAGGGCAAACTGTCCCAAGCTTCAGGGGTTTTGTGCAGCTGTTTTCAGAGATACTTCTAGGCACCTGTAAGTTTTTAGTTCTTCCAACGTGGTATAATTCTAAGAAGAAGTGTTAACTACGCCCCGGCCTGTGCTCTGGTCTGTAAGCCACCACAAGCACTCTTCTGCCCTGGAATTGTGAGGAGGGTCCCCCCTCCACTATGGCTGCAAGCTTTGCTGTACTAGTACTCCTCCTTGCCCTGGGACTGCCACCCAGGACCCGGATCCTAGTATGGGCAAAGCAACAGAGTCCTGACTCAGTGTTAGCAAAAAGACCCCTCTAATCTCCTTCTAACTAGTTTTTTGACCCCTTTACCATCTGTGGGCTGAGAGCTCTGGAAGTAGCTGCTGCTGATTCAATCACTCCCAGGGCCTACTCCAGGTTTGCAGGGGGCCTTGTCTGTGCTGGTGCAACCTGTACTGCACTGCACTCCTCTCTCACCCTGGTGCAACAGACCTTTCCTGTCAATCTTCCAAGTTGTCTTGGGCTGGAAATTTTTTTCACTCCATCTTTTTGTGGGTTCTGCTGCTCTAGAATTTGTTTAGAGTAATTTTTTAAAGGTATTTGCACTGGTTTGGGGGAGAGCTCAGGTGAGTCCCTTACTTTACTCCACCACTCAGTTCTGCTTCTGAGATTTGAGAAATCTTGGTCAGGACATTTTTCCTTGCATAGTGGACTTGGTAGTCAGTCAGACTTGGAGTTAAGTCCCATTTTGGATACTCACCAGCCAAGACACCCTAGACAAAGTCATTTAAGCATATTTCTTCAGCTATAAAATGGGGATAATACCTATTATCCACCTCACAGGGATTTTATGAGGCTCAAATGAGATAATGAATCTAAGATACTTTGTCAGCTTGTAAAGCTGTACCAGAGTTACGGCTTTGTGAGTGAAGATGTATATAAAAAAAAACAGATGTTGTGAAAGGAGGACCAAGAAGACAACAAAATAGGTATGAGAAATGAGTCAAGGATGACACTGAGGTTGGAAGCCTGGTTTCTGAATAGTAGTTCCTTAGAAAGTAATAGGAAAGCTAGGGACAGGAAAGAAGATTTGGGGGAAAGATAGTGAGTTGTATATTTTTCAGGATGTTGAGTTTGAGGTGCCTCTGAGATGTCCAAAAGGCAGTTAATAATGGAGGACTGGTATTAGGAGAGAGGCAAGACTGGACAAGTAGATCTGGGAATTATCCATATAAAGGTGCTATTTGAACCCACTGAAGCTGATAAGGTCACCAAGCAAGATAATAAAGAGGGAGAAGAGAAGAGGGTTCAGGACAGACCCTTTAGGGACACCTTGGTTAGTGGGAATGTCCTAAAGGAAGATCCAGCAAAGTAGAATGAACAGGAACTGTCAGACAGGAGGAGAACTAGGAAAGAGCAGTGTCAGAAAATCTAGACAGGAAAGAGAGAGGGTGATCAACAGTGCCAAGAGCTGTGGCTAAGTAAAGAAGGTATGTGGGGGCCGGAGCCAAGATGGCGGCTGGGAAGCAGTGACTGGCGTGAGCTCCCCACCAAGTCCCTCCAAAAACCTATAAAAAAATGGCTCTGAACCAATTCTAGAGCTGCAGAACCCACAAAGTAGCAGAGGGAAGCAGGGCTTCAGCCCAGGACAGCCTGGATGGTCTCTAGGTAAGGTCTGTCCCACGTAGAGCTCCCAGCCCCCAGCTGAGGGGAGCGGAGCTGAGCCCAGCGCGCATGGCGGGAACAGACCAGACGCGGACCTACCAGACCAGGAGACGAGCGGAGAGTGCCCTGGCATCCTGAATTACTGAGCCGTGGCATCCACCAGACCTCTCAACCCACGAAGAGCAAAGACATCAGAGAAGGTTAGTGGGAAAAGCTGCGTGATTGAGTTTGCGGTTCCGCTACCGCCCCTGGGGCAGCAGAGGTGGGGCAGCTTTAGAACTAGCTGCAGTTGCTTCTGGCCCCAGGCCCACCTGGTGGGAGGAATTAAGTGGCTGATCAGAGCAGGAGTGAAGAGCCTGCTGAAGATTTAAGCCCAGTCCTGGTTGGGGGTTCTTGGGGAAGGAGGAGTGCTGGTGAGGCAGCGCATCCGCCCAAGCATGGAACATAGAACTCTTTAGTCTACAAGCAGTTATACCCTGCTGAAAAACTCAAGGGTCAAGTAAGTTGGCTGGGAATATGGCCAGGCAGCAAAAACGCACCCAGATACAGTA
>CM053622.1:43005680-43043419 GCA_028646595.1 Phalanger gymnotis | reverse complement strand
GGAGTGGGGGGGGAGGAAATGGGGAGAAAATCTGTAATTCAAACGCCTGTGAAAATCAATGCTGAAAACCGAACATATTAAAAATAAATTAAAAAAAAGAAGGTATGTGAATTGTGATTAGAATAAGTTTTGGTAATTAAATGATCATTGGTAACTTTGGAGAGAGCAATCTCAACTGAATAATGAGATTGGAAGCAAGAGTGTAGAAGATTTAGAAGTAACCGAGAGTAGAAGCAACTAGTGTAGAAAGCTTTCCCAAGGAATTTAGTGAGAAGATGAAGAGAATTATAGGGCAGTAGCTGGCATGGTAGGATCAGTGAGGGGTTTTTAAGGATGAGGAAGACATAGGCATGTTTGTAGGCAGCAGGGCAGGAGCCAGTAGATGAAGATTGAATATTATAGAAAAAAATGGACAGGACAGAGTAAGCAATCTGCTGGAGAAAACAAGAGGTATTGCAACCAAGGGTGCATGTAAAGGGGGTGCACTTTGGCAAGGAGAAAGGCCACTTCTTGGTGTGAGAGGGGTGAAGGAAAAGACAGGAGATGTCTGAATAAGGAGGGAGGGGGAAACAGGGATCTCTTAAATGGCCTCAATTTTTTCAGGGAAATAGGAGTCAAGGTCCCCAGATAAGAAGGTAGGGGGAGAGTGGTGCTCTGGAAGGAGAGTGTTGAAAGAGCCACAATTGTGAGTGGGATAACAAATGGGTTGGTAGGGTGGAAAAGCATTGCCCTCCAACAGTGAGGGCCCAGGTGAGATTATATAACATAAATTTGTAGTGGGCCTAGTCTGTGATTTCTTCCAGTGCCAGGCAAGCAAAGGCCATCATGGTGTGATCGAGCCAAGGTTGAGGTTGGAGAGCAGGATTGGTAGCAAGGGATAGTATAAAACTGAGTGTATAAGTCACTAAGGGGTTATGGTAAGGAAGGGAGGATATTAGGATATTCCCAGGCACTAACTAGAATAACCTTCTCTTTGTTTCAGAGAAAAACAATTTGTCTTTTATTGAGACGTCAGCGTTGGATTCAACCAATGTGGAAGAAGCCTTTAAAAACATTCTCACAGGTGAGCAGTGCCTTGGCCTGGGCATGGCAGAGCTGATTAAACCTTAGCCTGAAGCGGGAATCAAAGAAGCAATTCCGTGGTTTCAGTGGCAGAAATTATGAATAACTTATACGTTATCTAGAGCCCCTTCTGCTTAGAAAGTGCTTTTTATCTAGTAACTCATTTATTCACTGATGTACTCTAAGAATTAAAGGCACAAACTTTTTAGTCACTTAAAACAGTTTTGCAAAGTCAAACAAGCTGTGGCCTGGAGAGTCAGGAGACCTGGGTTCTAGTGCTAGGTATACTCCCAGATCTACATATGACCTAAGGTAAATCTCTTTCCCTATTTAGATCTGTTTCTTTATAAAATAAAGGTTCGAACTAGGTGGTTTTTAAGGATCCCTTCCAACTCTAACATTCTTAGAAATTATGTAGTAAATACACCATGTTGCTCCATTATGGTCAGTATGGAAAGAGGGAATGAGATGAAGAAAGAAAAGACTGTAGGAGAGATAGAAGGGAGGAAAAAATGCAGGAGGAACATGGTAGTTTAGAAAAACATCTTTCTGGGGAAATCTGGGCAGCTAGGTAGCACTGTGGATAGAGTGCTAGACCTGGAGTCAGGAAAATCTGAGTTCAACTGTGGCCTCAGACACTATGTCTGTGACCCCGGGCAAGTCACTTACCCCTGTTTGCCTCAGTTTCCTCATCTGTAAAATGAGCTGGAGAAGGAAATGTCATACTGTTACATTATCCTTGCCAAGAAAACCCCAAATGGGGTCACAAAGACTCAGATACAACTGAACAACAACATGGGGAAATTGCTGTTCTACTCTTGTTTCCAGGCTTTAAAGTTTATTTCAAAAGTAAAGTTTCAATGTTTATATTTGACAAAAAGTTTTTTAAAATTTTAAATGACTTAGGTTTTAGGAATTTTAAGCTATAAAACCCCATTGAAGGTTATATTTAGAAACAGCACTTGTTTAATTGTTTGGAATTTCCCCCATCTTCCCTCTGCTCTTCTTCCCCGTTCCCCTCAAATCCCCCAGGCCCATCTAGTGTTTGGGTTTGATTGGTCCTACTGGGAACCAGCAACATATTTGCTGGAAGAAAGCCCCTTCTAGAGGTTTTAGGTGCTTCTTCACAACTCTCCAGCTGCTTAAATCAGATCCCTAGAAGTTCTTCTCTGTATAGGACAGTCATAGTAACTCTCTAGGTGTGGAGTTGCTGTAGAGCTCTAGGATATAGCCAGAATAGTCTTTTCTCATAGGTTTTTGATGAAATTAAACTAGTATACAGACATAAGTCAGTCCATTGTCTGTCCCTGGTTTGGATGCCATGAATATGTTTAGGTCCAGGAAGTGGAGCTAGGGGATGCTTATGGTAAATTTAGGTCCAGGAAGTGGAGATAGGAGATGCTCATAGTAAACACACTGTTCTGCAAAAGCAGTCAATAAACAATGTCATCAGTTGAGATCCAGGTGATTTTCCTGTCTGTATTTGACAGTTGGAGCCTAAGTGGCTCCAGCTGACAGAATGTACTGTCATTGGGAGGGTGGCAAGGGCAGAAGTAGGGTGTAACCTATTAGGACAGAGGTATGCCCAAGAAGGACAACTCTCTGTCAGTTTTCTAGTACATTTGGATAACTTGGCAAGTAAGTAATTACCCAAAGCAAAACTCAGGGGAAAATGAAAGCTATGCGTTGGTGGGAGCCTGAGAGCAGCCAGAAGTTGGAGTTGCTGGGGATTCAGTGAATGGGATGTGGAGGCCGTGTTGTTCCCAGCCCTTTGTACCTTGTCTCACATGCGGCAAAAATCCTTTCAACTATGCTGTTACTGCCAGAAACTCACTGCTTTTGTGGGATGCTGGAATTAGTTATGTAGTCCAGCATCTTTTATTGCCAAGGGCAGTCCTATCTGTAGGATTCGATTCCCAAGTCCTGTGTTACCATCAGGATTATGCCACCTACCCCGTGGGGTAGGAAGGACAGGAGGTGACTAGATTGGACAGAGCTGGCCCCTGGGACAAGAGAGTGAGAGTGGTTCAGAACTGCCTTTAGGTCCTGAGTCTGGCCCCATCCCCATCCTCCCTCCAGGAAGCCCCTGGCATGAGGTATCATGGGTGGGGGGGAGTTGTGCCACCTTGCCCTAGACCTGACCACATATATGTTCAGCGGGGTAGGAAGACAAGCCTAGGTGAAGCCATAGCAGTAACCCAGGAAGGTACATCAGTTCTCTCTCCCAGGAACCCATTACTGTTTTTACTAAACAGCTAACTGCTTTGTAGTTCAGCCATCTCAAAAAACAAACCAAAAAAGCCCTGCCAGGTAGGGGGTGTTATTATCCTCATTTTACAGCTGAGGAAATTGAGGCAAACAGAGGTTAAGCAAATGGCTCAGGATCCCTTCCGCATATGTCCTTTTGTGTCACCCAAGGCTAACTTAGCATGACATACTTGAAGCGTGTATGAGAAGCACTTGACCTGTTAATGCATGAATTCCTCTCTAGTGAAGAGAGGGAAACAAAAACAAGAAGTCATCTTACAGCTGGGAAATTGAGGCATAGGTGGAGGAAGAATGTAAGCTTTGTGTGTTGGAGCTGGGAGTGAATCATCCCATGTTCAGTGAAAATTGGTGTTAAGGTTGAGAGTGATGACCCCTAACAACTCTGCTCCAGGGGCTGCTTAATTTTATGTAAATGGAAGGAGGTGTCACCAGGCCAGGACTGCCTTGCGCAGGTGCTCTCCCCCACCCCTCGACCTTTCTGGACTCTTCCTTTGCTTGGGTCTGTTTCTGCTCCTTGTCTTGGACCAAGGTCAAAAGGTTTAGCCCTATGGCACACAGCTTTGACCTGTGCATTTTTCTGCTGACCTTGGCAGGTCCTTTTCCTACTTTGCTAACCCAGAGTCTATATGTCCACAGAAATTTACCGCATCGTATCTCAGAAGCAGATTGCTGACCGCTCTGCACATGATGAATCTCCTGGCAACAACGTGGTAGACATCAGTGTCCCCCCCACCACTGATGGACAGAAATCCAACAAACTCCAGTGCTGCCAGAACCTGTGACCACCTGCGCCCAGAGGCGCCTTCCCTGCCTGCCCTTACCTCGCTGTGCTTCAGTTAGAAACGTGTGTGCACGTCTTTGCAGTTATCTCCTGTGATTCAGTGACTCTTTGTCATCATCCTCGTTTCTTCCCCCATCCCCAACGTCCATTTTTGAGCATTAACTGTAGGCCTAACCCCCCCTTCCTCTCAGGCTCCCAGAGGAGTGGGCTAACCTTGGGCCTGGTCATACAGGCTCTGCCCCCACAGGGTGAGCCCTGGCTGTTCCCCTGGGCAGTGCCACTTGGTTGTCTAGTGATTGGTGGGAGGAGAAGGAGGAACCAAGACCTCATTTATCACAGCTGAAGGAAGACATACCTACACTGATTTGCTTTTGCATTTAGACCAACTTTTTCATAGACCCTTAGATCTCTGGGGAAGACGGGGAGCACGAAAGGGAGGAGGTGTGCTGAAATTAAAGAGGGAAAAAATCTTTTCCTCAGACGTCCTGTTGTGTCCACTTGGGATCCTGCGATGAGCATTGGGGTTTCATTTGGTGGCCGAAGACCAATGGTGAGGCTGCTGGTAACACGATCCCAAGAGTTTCCTCCCTCACTTGTGGCTAGCCTATGGGCCTGGTCCTAGGGAGAGTCATTGCTGGGTACCTCTTGACCCAGAGAGGAGTCCCAGGAGCCCAGGGGCAGGTTGAGATGATGGAATGATTTGTCAGCCACCAGAGAGAATCCTCTTCCTCAACTAGAGCGTCCAGCAAGTGCAGGCCCTTCCTTTGTGGCCTCTCCATCCTGTCCCAGAACCCTGACCAGCTTCAGCCTGTGCAGGTCCTTGTTAATCTTTCTGCCCACTGTTCCCTCTCCAACTTGCCATCTTGCCTGAAACCCATTTGCAAGGGAAGCAATATTCTCATGTTTTGTATATAACTGCACTTAGAGTTTTTGGGTTTTGTTATTGTAGAAAAACATAGATTCTTTATACATTTTGTAAGATTTATGCCAAATCATAGCATCTTGACCCTTTCCCTCACCCTTTTATTCTTTAACAATTGACTCTCATGGGCTATAATTTTTCTTGACCTTTACTAAAATGTATGATTCTATTTCCTGTATGCAACTGTGTTCCTTTGCCCTTGTCTCATTTCCTCAGTGCCAGGATGCTATTTGCAACAATTATACTTTTCCCGATGCCCACTAGCCTCGGCAGCAATCTTGACCGCTACACATCCCTGTCTGATACAACAAGAGAAACCTGATCACGCTCCCATTTTCTAGAGGGTCAGGCTAAAGTTGGTGATGGTCCAGCCAGGCAAGGAGCTTTGCCCCAGCCATATGTGCTTGTTTGCATGGTACACTGAGATTAGCTAAAGGAAGAGAGAGGATTGCTTAGCTGTGCCTCTGAGCATGTTGGGTGTAGGCAAACTGTAGTATCACATGCTCTCAGTGGGGTGGGATGCCCTACACCTTTGGTTGGCTTGTGCTATTGGTACAACTTGTAACTTGAATGGGTGACAAGAGGATAGGTGGAGCTAACATTCCAGACATTGTTTGAAAGCTAGCTTTTGGAATAAGGTGGGGTTTTTCTTCCAATTTTGCATGTAAAAGACAATGACATCTTCCCAAGGTTAGTTGATAACCTGTTGGAGTTACTCTGGGATCCCTGCCAAGTGAGAACTAGTTCTGGATCATTTAGCCTTTCAATGTTCATGTCCTATGGATTCAGGAAGGTGTCCAGGGCTCTGGCCTTGTTGCTGCCCTATATGGGAGGATTTTGTTGATGGGTCTCCTAGACTAATACAGGGCTTGGGTTTCAGCCAGCTGCCAGCTTCAGAGCACAAGCTGCTGAATGACTAGAGAGGAAGTCTCTTCACATTGAGTGCAAGGTATCAGAGGTCCCAGCATTGGCATCAGGGTTGCTACTCTTTGGAAGTTATTGGAATAGAATGGATGAGGGTCCATCCATGTTTTGGAGTCTGTCCTATAGTGAATCTACACTTTTCACTGGCCTTAAAGGTGAGGCAGAGCCTTAATCTCTGACCCATTGGCTAAGTTGTGTTGGCTTCAAAATAGACACTCTATCTGCCCTTTGGTATCGTTTGTCTTCCTTGTTATCCCTGGGCTGATTTTAATGTACTGGTCTGGCAAGTTTACAGGGAGTTTGCTCATCAGGGAAAGCAAGTGATCTCTGGGCAGGGGAGGTGGGGGAGGAGCCACTCAGGAGTCATTCATCTTGTTGGCCTCACAGACCGCCCCTCCTTTGAGGAGGAGTCAGGCTCTGAAATGCTGTTTCTTTCCTTTGAAGTGCCCTGCTCTCTGCCTGCATGAAAGTTCAGGCTGGGGCAGTATATTTAGTACTCCCAGGCCTTGTTCAAAGCCTTGCTTTTTAGTTCTGCAGCAGGAAATTGTTCCAGCCCTCAGCAGTTAAACTGGGTCTTTCCCTTCTGGCCCAAGGCTTGAGCTGAGACTGGAGCTTGTCAGTATGGCTTGGTGGAAATTTTAACTCAATGACATTCCAAAGCCCCCAAGACTCCAGGCGTCAACTGCTGCTGCTGGCCCTGGGTAGGAAGGACTGTTGAAACTGGAAGTGTTCAACTCAGTCCTTCAGCCTGCCTTTCTGAGATTTCTAGGAAGATGTAGAAATGGTTTTGTGGTTGTGGCAGGGGTGGAGTTCTGGGACTACACAGGCACATTAATTATTCAAGATTCAGGCCTCCCAAGACACCACCAGGTTATCTAACAGCCCAGTGACCACTCTTTCTCTTTCAGACCAGGGCCTGTGTCACAGGAAGGGAAGACGGATAACCCTTCTTGGTTATGACTTCCTTTGACTAAATTATTCAAGTTTCACCAGCTTAGGGGCCTTCATACTACAGCCACTCTCCAGAGCAGTGTGAAATGACTTAGATAGCCTATCCTGGGCAACTGTCTTCCAGGGCCCTGCTGCTGCTATCTGATTTCTTGCCTGGGGGTGAAGATTAAGGCTTTTTGTTTTTTTATTTTTATTTTTTGGCTTCTTCTTTCCTTGTCCCTGTGGATGATCCAAGTTAGGAGGAGGGTCCCAGCTAGCCTTGGTCAGGAGACAAGTAGGCCTGGGTCCACCTGGTGCCTTCTGCTTAAGAGTTGGGGTTGACCTTTACCCACCTCTTCCTTGGCATTATTGGTTCCAACTTCCACCTTGGTAGCATACTGCGGTTTGCTACTTGCTGACTTTCTTTGGCAGCTAACTTGCATCTTAGGTGTTTATGAAAATTATTGCCTGAGAGAAGAGACTTCTGACCTATGTGGCAAGAGGCAGAAAAACTGAGTCATGTGGCTTGAGACATGCCCTTGAGTTCTGAGGTTCTCAGTATCCTAGCTCATGGGCTGTTCTAGAAGATGTTTTTCTTTGGAATGACAGGGTGGCAAGCCATCAAGGGCCCTGAGCCAGTGAACAGCAGCTAAGAGGAAGTATGCCTGGGGCGGGGAGACTGACCAGAATCCCCTACTCCCCCCCCCCAACACCCAGCTACTGGGATTACGGGTAGGGTGACTAAGCTAGCTGTAGGAAGTCTTCCTTACATAGGCCAAATTTCTGGGCATGGTTAGGTTGGTCAATAGTGGATGTTGCTGAGTAATCGCTATGCCACAAATGGGCTTAGTCTGCATGGGAAAGCCAGGGCTAGTGCAGACTTCTGTTCATTCATATATCTGTTTCTTCTTCCTCTCCACAGCACTTGTATTTAGTTCAGTGCAACCTTCTTTGTAAATAGAGCCCCGCATCCCTGGATTTGTGCATGGTTATTCTGTGTTGTGGATATAAAGATTGCCATACCAAAGTGTCTGTCTCCGCCCAGTCCTTCTCTCCCATAGAGAGGGGGTTGGAGGGGGGCGTGGGGGGGGAAGGTGATGGTGATGAGAAAGGGGGATTAGACAGAAAGGAAGCTTAAGCTGTTCCAGATAGTAGAAACAGGACTTGCTCACTCCTTAAGGTGTACAGCTACACTGGGGACAGATAATATGTAAATCTAGCCACTTTATTTCCAGGAAGACTTTCTAGATTGGCCAGAATGCATCCAACATTCCTCTTAAGGGTCTTTTTTTTCCTCCAGACTTTGAAAGCCTGCAGTGGTGGAAGACTTCCTAAGTCCTACAGGATGGCATTGCTCTTACTTGAATTAATTTTAGTCCCCTTGTACTCACTGCAGAAAATGCATTTGAACTCTCCTGCCTTTCATTGTGTGTTCACTAGCTGGCCAGCCTGGAAAAAACTTAGACTGCTTCTAGCTCCAGATGAAGGAAGGAGGTCCCTGTCAGCTCCTGAAGCATGATGGTTTGGGACACTGAGTTGAGGTCAGGTCACAAAAATTAAGAACTGCCATCCTCAGCAGAGCTCCCACTTCCCCAAGAAAACATTCCACTACCTTTACCCCTGAGGTTGTCCACGTTTTGCTGTAAAACCTTGAAGAAACCAAGCTGTCTGGAATTAGAGGCTGACAGTCACCAAAAGCATCTCCCCATCCCCTGAAAAGTTGGGACATACAGGTAAGATTGGGATTTCATCCAGAAATCTAGAAGAATTTTCCATAAAGCCAGGATTGCCAATTTGCCTTTTTTTTTATAGACTAATTAAATTGATTCCAGTTCTCTGTCATCTGGTGCTTCATCCATACTTTCACTTTCACAAATGGGTGTCAATGGAGCTCAAGTGCTCTAGCAGGAGTGTTGGCCCATTGTTTGTCCTGAGAACCCTTCCAAATAGAACACCTTCCTTCTACAGGTGGGAATGGGTGTGTTATCTCTGCAATAAAAAGATTACATTTCTATAGTGCTTTTTTCAGAGTGTAAGCAACTAGTATTTTAAGGATTTAGGGCAAGCGTTCTTAACCTCTGGAGATCTGTGAACTTAAAAAAGTTTAATCATCAATATAACTGCTTTCTTTTGTAAAACTATTTTATGCAATTACAAACCTTATTCTGAAAAGGGATCCATAAACTTTACCAGACTGCCAAGGGGTCCACAATGATCCAAAAAAAGGATAAGAACCCCTGCTTTAGAGTTTGGCAATTAGGAATACTGCTTTAAGGTTTGCAAAGCATTTGACATATATTATTTGATCTTGGCAATATGAGATTGGAAGCAATTATCCATGAAACAGGCTCAGAGGTTGTGACTCTGCTAGGATCACATAGTAAGAATTTGAGGGTCTTCCTGACTTTATCCAGGACTTTTCTTTATCCACCACAGGAGAACACTTGTTTTACAGATGAGGGAAAGAGTCCTGGAGAACTTGTGACTTGCCCAGGGTTACAGGAGTAGTAGTAGTAGCAGCAGTACAAGTAGTAGCAGGTGAGAATTTGAACCTTGGTCCACCGCATCCTGCTGCTACTTCGTAGAATGAAGTTGCCCCAAAAGGGCCCTTGTCATGATCTCTGCCTGCCATATGTTGTTGGGACTAGGAATTATGCAGATAGGAGAGGATGAAACAGGAGCTGAAGGTGTGGAGGGAGGACTGAAATGCTATGGAAGTAAAAAAGTGTTTGAATCACTTTAAGACCAGAATCTAAAACCACTGGTTCTGAACCAACACATAAATCCATTCCAGGAAGATCACTCTAAGATAACGTGCAAAGCACTTTGTAAACCTTTTAAGCTATGGAGGAAAAAAAGCTGCAGATATCATCATCATGATGTTTATTACAACCGGGAGAAAATGTTGGTCAGTAGCCAGGTTTCTGAGGCCGCAAAAAAAGTGATTTGCCTGAGATCACACACACCAAGTAGCGGACGTGTCTTGAAGCCAAATCTATTGGACAGATCTCTTCCAGGGAGGCTTATTGGACTGCCCCATGCCCTTTTCCTCCCGGCC
The DNA here is from genome assembly GCA_028646595.1 of Phalanger gymnotis. Taxonomy (NCBI): domain Eukaryota; kingdom Metazoa; phylum Chordata; class Mammalia; order Diprotodontia; family Phalangeridae; genus Phalanger; species Phalanger gymnotis. The sequence continues at coordinate 43,033,474 of CM053622.1, read as the reverse complement.
CTTCTGGGCAGGCGCGTGCGGTCTAGTGCTCGCTGCAGTTGCCCCAAGATTTCCCGGACCTGGGGGTGGAGCTTCGTGCGTGGGGCGGGGCCAGCGGTCAACCGGGCGCGAGCAACCATCCGTGACACCGCCCCAGGCCCCGCCGCCTGGGCCGCTTCTCTGGGTGTCTATTGGCCCGCGCCACGCCAGTGACTATCTCCATTGGCCACAGGAACTGTCAGTGGGGGCAGAGGGAAGACCAGGGCCTGGACACCTGACCCGGGGCTGCCGGGCTGGCCCCGGAGCCGCGACCAGACTGGAGCTGACGGGACGGGCCGGGGCCGCCGCCGCCGCCGCCGCACTGAGTGGAGCCCTGGGCGGTACGGCTCGTCCCGGCCCGACCCGCGGGACCAGGTAGGACCAGGGTCCTCAAGCTCAGCTGTCAGGAGCGGGGGGCGGGGGCCGCTGTTTCTCTGCCCTACGGGGCCCGGGGCAAGGCCTGACAGCAGCTGGGGCGGTGGCTGACAGGAGCCGGGGCCAGGCCAGACTGGAGCTGGGGCGGTGGCAGACCGGAGCGGGGACCAGGTCAGGAACAGGCCTGACCTGAGCCGGGGCGGTGTCTGACTAGAGACGAGCCGAGTTGGGGCGATGGCTGACCGGAACCGGAGCCGGGCGGGGTCGAGGCCTCCTGGCTCTTGGCTCCAGGTCGGGCCGGGGCGGTGTCTGGTCTGGAGCCACCGCCCCTTGCCGAGCAGTCTCCAGCCCTCCGCGTGGTGACGGGAGAGAACTGGCTTTCCTCTTCCACCCCACCGAGGGAATGACCTGCTGTGTCCCCTTGACCCCCTCCCATCAGCGGCCATGACCTGTAATATTTCCCCCTCCCCGTGACCGTGATCTACAGAGGGTTCACTCTCTACCCCCAGCGATGCAGGACTTTTGATGTCTCCTCTTTACCCCGCCCCTGGCCATGACCTGCATCTTGTGTCCCCGTGGCCTCTACCTGCAGTGTGTGTGCGCGCCCCTCTGCCCTGCCGAGTGGCCCCCACCCCGACTCTGTGATCTGTGATGCCTCCTGCCCACCCCCCAGGCCTTGACCTAATGTGCGCCCCCCAGCCAGCGCGCACACCTGTCTCCCTACGATCTAAAGCTGTGATGATCGGCACTTCCACCTCCCACCCCACAGTGAACGGTGCCTAGTACATAGTAGGCGGGTTTTTTTCTTTTTTTTTGGCCAGGTTCATTGTCAGTACCCCTACGTGACTTAAGATAGCCGTCTTCCCCACAACCAAGGTTGTGACCCGACTATCTCCTCCCCATCCTCAAGGCCACGATTGGGCAGTGTTTCTGTTAACCCGGCAGAGCTTCCACCAGTGCCTCCACCACCACTCCAAAACCGTCTGTCACCTGCAATGTTGCCCACTCCACCAAACTCCATCCTCCAGGTTGAAGGAAAGGACCTGGAGACTTAAAGCTTAAAGGATCTATTTTAACCTGGAGGGAGGTGTTGGTTGGGGGCCACAGGACTCACTCCTTCCTTCAACATTTTTATTTATGGCTCCGTTTAAGGCACAAATGGAATGCTTATCAAATTTACCTATGACACAAATGTGAAAGCGATAGTTAGTTAACTGGATGACAGAATTGGGATCCAACAAGCTAGACTGGCTGAAGTTTAACAATGACGTTAGCTTGAGCCAAACATAGTCTCTAGAATTTTTTTTTTAGTCAGTTTTATGGGGGGTGTGTAACAAAGAGATACAGTTCAGGTGAAAAAGAATGAAGGACTTAGTGGACTACCAGGTTAGTATGAGTCTCGGGTGTTTTGGCAATCAGAAAAGGCCTAATTTGATTAAGGAAAGTATGGTTCCCTGATAAATGGAAGTTCCTGTGTAATATGCCCTGGTATAATGTGCTCTAGACACCACATTCTATTTTTTTTTTAATGCATTAACGCATTTTCCTTTTACAAAACAAAACAAATTCTTTACAAAACAAAACAAATTCTTAACAAAGAAACTCTTTTGCAAAAAAATATTTCTTGATAAAAGTTTGTCACTTAATAATTGATATTTATCACTTTAAAGTTGGCAAAAGTACTTTACATATACTCATATATTCAGTTATACTGTGAAATAGGAAGTATATATGATGTTATTTTTATTTTACAGATGAGGAAACTGACTCAGATTAAATGACTTGCCTATGGTCCTACAGCTAGTGTCAGAAGTGGGATATGATTCCAAGTCTAGCACTTTATCCACATGACTACGATGAACAAAAAGAAGGGGTGCGTCCTTTAACTTTAGCAATATTGTACTAACATTGTAGCATTTGACCAGTATTGTTGCCTCTTTACATTGACTTTATTTACATTGTTGCAGTCACTACATATGTTATTCTTTTGACTGTCTTCTTCAGTCAGTATTTTCTCATATAAGGTTATCCCTGTTTCTTTGACTTCTTCATATTAATAATAATAATAATATTCCATTCCACAGTAATATTCCATTGCATCATGTGCCATTATTTGTTCAGCCATATCCCAATTGCTAATGGATAGCACATTTTTAAAGGGATTGTGTCCAAAGGAAGGAAACTAGGTTGGCAAAGGATTTAGAAAGCATGTATCCATTCGTTGATGCATACATTTAACAAACATTTATTAACTCCTTGTTATATGCAAAATGTACAAAATGGTACAGAGCAAGGATAATCTCAGAAACTATAGAAGCCTCATCTTGTAAATGAAAGGAGATCAAAAGCATAGCTCTTCTTGGGAAGCCATATCACACTGATAAAGAGCTCTTAAAATCTCAGCTTTCTTGTCTCCCTTCTTGCTCCTTCCATTAAAAGATTTTCTTTTTCTACTGTTTTCTTTTTTCATTTCCCCCCTCATTTGTCTGCTCCTCTACCCTTTAAAGCATGTCTTCGAATACTTTGCTCAACAGAAAATTATGAAAAATACAGGGTTTCTAAAGTCTGGACACATAGGCAAAAATGCATATTTTCAAGAAATGAAATTAATGAAATTTTCAATAACATTTTACTTAATTGGAATATTAACAAATAACATCTTCAATATGATTTCCATCATTTGTGATGCAAAGGTTGATGTGCTTTGCAAGATTCATATGAACTCAGTGCAATAATTCCACATTGCTGTCAGTTTTAGCATATTCACTCTTTATGCGTTCACTCAAGTGTGTTATATCTGTGATTTTCGTTGAGTATACCTTCTCCTTTAGCATACTCCAGAAAAAGAAGTCAAGGGGGCTAAGGTCTGTTAATATGCCAAATATTTCAAAATATGCAATTTGCCTATGTGTCCAGACTTTAGGGACACCCTGTATATTCAAGAAGCTAAACAAAGCCCATTAATAAAAGCACAGGTTTTACAGTCTGATAGGAGTTTTAGATACTACTCAGCCCAACCTTTTTTTTTTTTTTTTTGCAATTTTATAGATGACAAAAATTTGAGTCTCAAGAGAGATTAAATAACTTGTTCAAGGTCACATAGTTAATTGTTGATCTGCAACTAGAACCCAGATCTCTGGATTCCAGTTTAATTCAGTAAATATTGAGGTACTCAGCTCTGTACCATGACGTAGGGATTGCCAAAGACATATGCTACATTATCCCTGCCCTCACTTTTGATAGTCTACTTAGAGCTATCCCTGGGGAAACAATTACATGATAACACATACAACAAGTTAAATGTAACCTAGTGACAGGTAGATGGTCTAGTCTTTTAAATATTCTCACACCCACAGAAAGACCATGCTTTCATCTAAGAGCAGGCCCAGACCTGGAACAAACCTAAAGTGCCCAGGAATCCCTGAAGACTCATAGTCTAACCTATAGATACCTACTCTGGCCATGAGCTATGTCCCAAACAGGTTTAAGAGTAGAGGGGATTATGATAGAATTGGTTTATTTGATAGATTTCAATTTACCTAAATCCACTGAGTGTTTTACCATTTGCTTTATCTTTGTCACTAAGCTTTTTCTAGGCTGTTAGATAATGCAGTGACCTGCTTCCCTGAAGCCTAGATTAACCCCTTTTCTGGGCTGATGTGTGCTCTTAGTTACACTCAAAGCATTGGCAGCCTTTAGGGAAGAAAAAGACACTAAGTACAGAGTCAGTTGGCTTGTTTCCTAGAGTATCTCTGGATTAAGGTATGTGTAGTTTAGACTTCTATGGTTTAATGGTTTAATCAAGATCCCTCTTAGATCCTGTTCTCCCATAAACACAGTGAGCAGTCTGGTGAAACAGGGGAATTGCAGGGTTTTGTTTTTTTTTCCTGTCCTGTAGGAGGCTTTGTTGATGCTGGAAACAAGACTGTACTTTTCATGCTTCTTTTCTAAGAATTAGAGTCAGATCAAAACACCAAGATACAAGATGAAAACCAAGTGGATTTTTGAAAACTCAGTGCTTCTTGAAAACATCACCTTATGCTGGTTGGGGTACTGGAGTTGGAATCAGGAGACCTGAGTTCTTGTCCTAGCTTTAACACTTCTAGTGTTAAATGTCTGTGACATTGGGCAACTTACTTGCCTTCATCGAGCTTCAAGTTCTTCACTTGTGTAAGAGGGATAATGATACTTTTACTGCCTATCTTATAGAGCTTTGTGAGGAAGGTGTTTTGTGAACCACAAAGACCTTTATAAATGTGAACAGTTATGAATATTATTGCTGTTGGTGTATAGTGTGATTAAATTCTGGGAAATTTCCTGGTGCTTACTACTATGCTATGTACCACTAATTTTCTATGCAACCTTGGAGCAAGTTATTTTCCATCTGTAAAAATAAATATATTGAGCTAGCTGATATCAAAGTTCTATTGTAGCTGAACCTGGGACCAATATTTTAAAAGGAAAGGAAAAAGTTGGAAAATTTTTAGAAATAACTCTCCAGATCATAGCTGCTTGGTTTGGGGTAGTAGTGTTTGAGGATCCAGAAGAATTCATAATAACTTAATGAGAACAGCTGTCACTTATTCAGAGAGCACAGTTGAGATGTTCAGGGATTGAGGTTGGAGCAGGAAAGTACATACAGGGAGGGCCCAGGACAGTGAACCACAGAAAGGCTAGCTACTTTGTAGGACTTCAGCTCCAGCTGGTTTCTTTGCAGGCTCTTGTGATCATGGAACCTCAATTGTGAAGGCCTATGTGTCCCTTGTTGCCATGACGACAGGCGACTGCTGTCATCTCCCTGGCTCACTGTGTGACTGTACTGGAAACACGGCCCTTTCTAAGATCGTGGCCGACCCGGACCTTGGGCATCCGCAATATGTGACCCAGGTAACAGCCAAGGATGGCCGGCTCCTCTCAACTGTCATCAAAGCCTTAGGCCCGCAAAGGTAAAACTTCCCTCCAGTTGTGTCTGGAAACAGATGATCCAACCTTCTGAGTCTGCAGAAGTGTCTTTGGAGTTAATCCAAAAGTATTTCTCTCCTATGGCCCAGAAGAGGATACAGGTCCATCATTCTCTTCTTGATGCAATAGCAGAACAAGGCAGTAATTGTCAATTCTGACTTGCAACCTCCAGGGTACTTTTAATTAGCTTAGTGGTATTATCAAAAGTCAGTGATTGGAACTCAGTTTATCTGAGAGTACTTTAACCAAAAAAAACCAAAAAGTACAGTAAGGCACTTTTGAGGAAGAGTGGGAAATTGGCATGTTGTAAAAATCAAAACTTAGGGAATTTTATTCCCTAAGGGCTGTAAATCACTGATCATTTTCTTTTCCTAATTTGTCATACTAAAAGAGCCAGTGAATTCATTGGGTGACTGATGGATATTATTGATGTTTGTGTTCTTTTGTAATTCGCACCTTTCATTTCTCTAGTTCTTGGTTCTGAGACCCAATGTGTCTGATCTTCATAAATATTTGCTCATCCATCTCAAAAGAAAAAACCTATTGAAATTATAGAAATGATATCACACTGATACACAATAAAGCCTTCTGAACTATGAAACTGATGAGATTTATGGGTCTTCTAAGGTTCTTTTATTCCACCTGGATCTTGATGAGCCCATTTGGAATACAGATTCAAAAATCCTGGAGCCAAAAGCTAGTTAAAAAGGACAATTTTATGACCACAGTTGGGGAAGGTCAAGCCCTTTTAATATCTCGAGGTCTGGCTCTCTTAATTACTAAATGCTAGAAGCAGCTTTGAGTTCTTCTAGTAAACACCTCCTTCTACTTATTTTAAAATTTAAATCTTTTTTTTTTAATGAACAAAAATCCATCTTCTCTCCCTTCTACCTCCCCCCCCTCCTCTGAAAAAGAAAGAAAAACAAAACCTTTGTGACAAAAAACATGATATCAAGCAAAACAAGTTCCAAAAAAAGTCTATGTCTTTAAAAAAAAGTCTGACTCCCTCTGAGATCATCACCTCACTGCCATTGTTTTTCACAAGAAACATTTGGACAGCATGTTTCATCATGGCTCTGTTGGGATCACGAGTGCTCACTGTGTTGATCAGAATTTTTAAGTTTTTCAGAGCTGTTTGTCAGTATAAGTTTATTTATAAATTGGTGTCCTGATTTCTCTTTGCTTTTAGATAAGACTGTACCCAAATCATCCCAGATAGAAATACTACATAGTAGTCTGGTGTTCAGATTAGAGGAAACCTTAATCTCACTACCCTCCTGACTTGGTTATGTGACACATAAAATAGTGTTATGTTCCGAGTGTTGCATTCTAGTAGGGCTGGAGTACAATTGGGGAAAAGCGACCAGGATGGGAAAACCTCCTATGAGAATCAGTTAAAATAACTGAGAATGTTTAGCTTAGACAAAGTAAAGCCTAGGTGTGTGTAGCGACACAAGGTGATCATTATCTTTAAATATCTGAAGGGTTTTCATGTGGAAAAGAAGCAGACTTGTTATATGTAATCCAAGAGAGTAGAACTTAAGACCAATGGGAGTGAATTCCAGGGAATCAGATTTCAGTTCAATATTAGAAAACACTTCCTAACAACTAGAGCTGTTTGGGGAAAAAAAAAAAGAAAGAAAGAAAGGACTTACTGCCTTAGGAGTGGGTGGCTTCCCTTTCACTGAAGACATTCAAGTAGAGGTTAGATAAATATCCATCAGGGACGCTGTGGGGGAATTCATGTATTGTGAACAAGGTTGCCTTTATACCACCTCCGATGCTAAGATCCCATCGTTAAGAAGGTACTCTTGATCATGTTTCAAAACTTTAAAGAGAAATACTATAAGCTCCCCCTGAATATGATATTTTGACAGTCCTCATTGGCTTGAAAATTCTTCCTTTATTTTCATCCTACATCTCTCTTGATGCAGTATAAAACACGTTTCCTCTTATTCTGTGTTTAGTGGATGGGGGTGGGGCAGGATGGGGACAAACATTTATTAAGCACCTATTTGTGCCAGGCACTATGCTAACTGCTTTACAACTATCATCTCATTTGATTTCTGGTGGAGAAATCTCATTGTCCTTCATATGGTAACTCTGAATATATAATAAAACCTCAGATATCTTTTCACCTTCTGGAACTTCTCTGAACCCAGAATTAGGTAAAACAAGTCTTTGGCATCAAAGAAACAGTTCCTGAGCAGGAAGTAACAAGGCAGCTGAGAAGATGAAGCCTTAAAGATCCCATCTGACTTCTTGTGATTGGCCTGTTTGCCAACAAGAAGTAAAGGAATGTTCCAAGTGGTTGATGATGTCTTTAAAGGCTAGCTGTCGTTATCTGTCAAAGATTATTTCAGAAGTTTAGGGGCAGCTAGGTGTCGAAGTGAGTAGAACACTAGCCCTGGAGTCAGGAGGACCTGAGTTCAAATCCGGTCTCAGACACTTGACACACTTACTAGCTATGTGACCTTGGGCAAGTCACTTAACCCCAATTGTCCTGCCTTCCCCCTGCAAAAAATAAAATAAAATAAAAAGTTTAGACTTTTTGGAGGACTGAATTGATAGATAATTGTAGGAGTTACTCTGAGGAAGCAGAGTTAGTTTTTGTGGCATTATTATCCTGCCACAGTATTACTTCATTGATTCAATCTATGAACCAGGCTGTTACTCAGAATATGAAATGTTACTATTCATTTATTTATAAATATTTATTAAGCACATACTATGTGCTGGGCCCTGTTCAAGGTACTGGAGGAGTTAGAGGTTGCCAATTTGCATAAGATATAGTTCTTGCTTTCAGAGAGCTAGTAAGGGAGATTTGAACTGTGTGTGAATAAGTATAAGGCAGAATATGATAAAGGCCATACAAGAAATACAATCTAAGTAGTTCTTAGGAGGTCAGAGGAGGAACAGATCACTTCCAAATGGAATGATGAGTGACAGCATTATGGAATGGGTATCATTGAAGATGAACCTTGAAGGATAGTGGAGTAGGGATATAGGACCAAAGGCTGCAGCCTTCCAGATAATAGGAGTGGCATGAGAAGTGGGAAAAGGTGAAGGGTTTTAGGAAACAGAAAGAAGTTCAGTTTTGCTGGAGGGTAGATTTTATGTAGGAGTTAATGGAAGATAAGGGTTTATATTCTTGTGTCTTCTTAGGAAAAAGGGATTAACCTTACAGTGCCTGATTTTGAAGAACCAGCAGAATTGGCACCAATGGGGGGGATTACACTGAGCTTAAATCTACCTCTCTATATGGAAAAAAAAAATTCTTTACAATTAAAGTTGTCCAGAAATGGGATTGGCTTCTTTGGGGAACTGAGCTCCCTATCACTGAAGGTCTTTCAGCAGAGGCTGGATTCCAACTTACCAGGAATGTTATAAATGAGATTCACACCTTGAGGAGAGATGAAAATGGATAATTTCTGAGGCTCCTTCGAATTACAGAAACCCTGAAAGTCTCTATTTTTTCATCTAGTTAAACACAGCCCATCTTTCAAACCTTTTAAAATCTTTTCAAACCTTGATTTTATCATCCAACACATTAGCTGTCCCTCTCAACTTGGTATTATTTGCATATATTATGTTTAGCACGCCGTGAGTATCAAGTTATTGATAAAATGGTCAATAAAATTTGCCCAGGGAGGGAGCCCTACAGGACCAGGGTGCTCTCTGCTGTTTGATTTCAAACTAGTATGTCCAAATATGAACATTCAACCAGCTATAAATCCGCCTTATGGTGTTCAGTGAGCATCTATATGTGTTGCCCATTAGGGCCTAGTAACTTTGCCAGATGTATTGCTGAAGGCAAATGAAGACACTATGTCTAATTACTCTACCCTGATCTGATAAAGATACTGTAGCCTTATCAAAGAAGGAAGTGAACTTTATTCAGTGGGATTTGTTCTTAAGGAAGCTATATGGTTTCAAATGATCACTATGTCCTTTAAAAAAAAGGACATTTCCTGTTCATAGTCTTCTTGAACCTCTCCTTTCCTCTATAATTCTTCAGAGATTACTGATACAGTACTTCCTTTATCATACCAGTTAGTAATTTCAGTACCCTAGGGTGCTTTTCAGGGGAAGCTAGATGGCGCAGTGGATGAAGCACCAAGCCTGGAGTCACAAAGACTCCTCTTCCTGAGGTCAAATCTGACCTCAGACACTTCCTAGCTGTGTGACTCTGGGCAAGTTACTTAACCCTGTTTGCCTCAGTTTCCCCATCTGTAAAATGAGCTGAAGAAGGAAATGGCAAACCAGTCCAGTATCTTTGTCCAAGAAAACCCCAAATGGGGTCAGGAAGAATCAGACAGGATTGAACAATAGGATGCTGTTGCCTGGGCTTGAAAATGCACTTAAAGTAGCTATCTGCTTTCTTACCAACTCCTTACCATCATGTCAATCAATTTCCAACCATTAATTATCTTATCCTTTCAAGTCAAAAGAAAGCAGACAAAAGTAAAATAAGAATTGGGTAGTTCTGCCTTGTTTCTGTTAACTATTAAGCTGTAAAACTCTTCCTCTTATTCTTGTTCCCAGAATTATTCAAAAAGCTTTTTGTTATTGTTATTGTCTTTGTTTCACTAGGTGTAACCCATTCTGGGCTTTAGATCTTTAAAGTTAAAGCTTTTATAGGGTCACTAATTTTTTTGTATTCTTTGATTAAATACTACTGTCTTCTCATCTTTTGTGTCTGAGCTCATTGAATAAAATTGTGCAGCCATGTGGGTCCATTTAAAGTTTTTTCCTTTCTTCCTTCATTGGGATGATTTGCAATTGTCATTAGAATTTTGTTCTTGAGAGCACCTTTCCTCTTCAGCACTTTTCCTTCTTGAGTCTCCCACCTTGGGATCATCTTTAGCTTTTCTGTGAGCTCTTTGAAACCACTCCCCTAAAGTTTTATTTGTTTGTTTAAATATCTCAGGCTCTGCTAGGTGCTTATCATGAATCTTTCTCCCGAGGTTATTATCACTTATTTCATCTACCAGTTCTTTATCACTCTGAATCAATTCCAGAGAAACGTGGAGGTCCCTTCCAAGAGGTTATTTGTAGAATTCTGATAAGGATATGGCTAAAAGTAGGAAGCTAAAAACAAAGGTATAATGAACGAAGCATTGGCTAGAAACTCAGTGTAAGGTTACGAATTTCAGTTTGGTTTTAAAAACAATAAGACCAAATCTGTATTGACTTCCAATTCAGTAACCATTTATTGGATATACATGTAACATACTGTGCTTAGTGCTATGGGAATTACAAAGATGAGAAGAATACAATCCAGAGCTGCAAAGAGCTTATAGTCTGCCTGGTAGGAGAGACAAGACAAGCTCACAAGTGATTATAAAGCAATTATAGTCTATACTTCCACAAACGACAGAGTGCTATGAGAGTTCAGAGTAGAGAGAACATGTAGTAAAATGTGGGCCAGGAAGACTGAGGGAAGGCACCACAGACAAGGTGGCATTTGAGCTTGGCCTGCCTTGATGGATGGGTAGCATTTTGATAGGTACTGATGTGTATGGGGAGATTTTCTTTTAGTTGTTGTTTTCATTTTAAATTTATTTTTCAATTAACAAACATTTGTTTTCTCTCCCCTTTTCCACCCTGCGCAATGGGGTTGACAACAACAAAATTGTAACAAATATGCATGCTCAAGCCAAATGAATTCCTATATTGTTCATATTTAAAAATGTCTCATTCTGCATCTTGAATCTCACAGTCTGGAGGAGGGTGGTACACTTCATTATTTGGCCCTCTGGAATCACTGTGGGTCCTTATAGTGATCAGTTCTTATCTTTCAAAGTTGTTTGTCTTCACAGTCTTGTTATTGTATAAATTTTTATCCTAGTTCTGCTAATTTCATTCAGTATCAGTTCATACAAGCCTTCTCAGATATTTCTGAAACCATTCTTCTCATAGTTTCTCGTGGCACAATAGTATCTTATTTTATTCGTATATCACAGTTTGTTCAGTTACTCCCTAGATGATGAGCCCTTCCTTAGTTTCTAGGTCTTTGCTACTACTAGAAAAGCTCCTAAAACTTCCATAAGTATTTTTCTATATGTGAATCTTTTTCCTTTTTCTTTGATCTCTTTGAGTTATAGATCTAAAAATGGTGTCCTTGGGTCAGAGGATATGCCTATTTTAGTGACGTGTTTGGCACCAAATTGCTTTCTAGAATGGATGGACCAATTCACAACTCTTAACAAGTGCATTGATGTGTGTTTTCCATCAGCCCCAAAATGACATTTTTCATTTTCTTTTTTTAATCTTCTTTGCTAATCTGATGAGTTTGAGGCGAAACCTCAGAATTGCTTTAATTTGTATTTTCTAACTATTAGTGATTTGGAGCATTTTCTACATACTTTGCTGTATTGATACTTTGAAAAAGTTACGAACTCTAATCAATATGATGACCCACTGTGATTCCACAGTCTTCATGATATGATGAAACATGCTACGTGGTTTTTTCAGATATGGTCAACGAGAGAATTTCTTTTGCCTGATTGTGCACGTTTGAAATAGGAGGGTTTTTTTTTCTTTCTTCCTCAGTGAGAGGAAGGAAGGAAATTCAGGAGAGAAAGATTTTCATTAATGAGAGGGGAAAACCCTAATTTTAAAAAATATATGGTTGTTGATAGTTTTGATTTCTTCCTTTGAAAACAACTTTACTTTTTAATATGCCTTGACCCTCATTTGAGGAATGGCTCTTAGTCTTATAAATTTGAATACATTCCTTATATATGTTGTTCAGAATAGGGCCTTTATTAGAGAAACTAGTTGCAAAGATTTTTTTCTCTAACTTTTCCTTCTAATTGTAGTTGCACTGGTTTTATTTTTTGCAAAAACCAAGGCAGTTTTTCTGAGAGAAGTATTTTTTTTAAAGTCATACTGTTCCATGGGAAATCATATATAAAGTTACTTATGGAACTACTATTCTTTATGCACACCATTTTTTTCCCCCTTTCCTCATGTCTTCCCTTTAAAAAAGCACCCCCACCCAAAAAAAAAATTCTGGCCAAAAATCTCCAGGGAAAAAGAATGTTTATGGTCAGTCTTTGACAGTAATATGCAAAACTGCCAATCTATTGCAATCTGCAATCCTATTATATTACTTAGAGTTTATCTCCTGTGCAGAAAACAGACAGAAAGTCTGTTTTTTAATTTTTCTCCATATCAAGGTAATGTAGTATAGTAGAAGGAATGCTAGATTTAAAGTCAGCAGACTGAAGTTCAAATCCCAACTCTATTATTTACTGTGTGTCCCTGGACAAGTCACTTCTCTTGGCCTGGGTTTCTCACTGTAAAATGATAGGGTTAGACTAAATCAGGGGTCTTTAACTTTTTTTGTGTTGTGAACCCCTTTGGTAGTCTGGTAAAGCCTACAGACCCCTTCACAGAGTAATATTTTTAGATTAATAAAATACATAGGATTACAAAGAAAACCAATTATATTGAAATATCATTATCCAATATTTTTTTAAAAAACCAACTTCATAGACCACAGGTTAAGAACCCCAGCTCTAAATTTATGATCTTAAGGGGTGAGAGAGTGAAACTGAAGGTGTTCTTGATGACTTTTTCCTCTAAGTTATAGTCCAGCTGTTTTTTTCTACTGCCAAACGAACTGTCACAGAAATATCTGATCTTGGATAGATTTTCTAGAGTGACAGAAGCAATGAAAGGTGTTCTAGCTGTGTAGGAGTCAGACCTAAGTTCTAGGCTCCTTCTGCCACTAATTTTTTCTGTGATCTCGGGCAAGAGACTTACCTCCTATGGACTTTAGCTTTTCTATCTGGAAATGAGGGGGTACTTCTAGCTACTGATATACTTTGGTTTTAGGTATTTGAGGATTTGCGATTGCTTGTTGTCCTGACACTGCATTCAAGTCCAGCTACGTGTCACCACCCACTCGGTTTATTACAGTGTTCATAGGAATCCATGCCCAAGGCAGAACCCACAAGACAGGCCTGTCCAGAGAGTTCTTGCTGGCTTTTTCTGCAAGGATAATGCCAGACCTTTAAGATGATGATAGTGATGGTGACTAACATTTATATAGCATTTTACAGTTTACAAAGCACATTCCTCACAAGGTCCTCACAATTGGGAAAGAGTACACTCAGTTCTAAGCCTTTGTGATGATGTGTTTTGTTTTTGTCCTTAGTGATGGACCCATCTGCCGAATCTGCCACGAAGGGTCCAGTGGGGAGGTGCTGTTGTCACCCTGTGATTGCACGGGCACGCTGGGTACCGTGCACAAGAGCTGCCTGGAGAAATGGCTTTCTTCTTCCAACACTAGTTACTGCGAGCTGTGCCACACAGAATTTGTGGTGGAGAGGCGGCCCCGGCCCCTCACAGAGGTATTGTCCTGGTCCAGCAGGGATTGTTGTGATTGTTTTACTGAGACAAGACAGATAATGAAAAAGTGGATGAGACCCCTTGACAGCACAATGGAAGAAAGAAAATGCAAGAGTCCACTCTAGTTACTTGGGTGAATATGGAGGTCAGTGCCCCATTACCAAATAATCTTAACACTGGAGAGACTCTTGGAGATTTTCTAGAGGGAAATTCATTTATTCAACATTCAGCATTAATTGTCTGCTAGGTGCTACATACAAGAATAAATAAGCCATAGTCCTTTTTCTCAAGGAATTAACAATTAAGAAATGATCATAGTATCTTAGTATTGGGGGGGAATAGGAAACCATAACTCAAAAAAGTGAAGTGAATTTGAATAGCTCATGGCCACACAGGTAGTAAGTGGCAGAACAAGGACTGGACTGCAAGTTCTTTGACTCTAGTTCCGGTGCTCTTTCTTCTACACTATGCTACTTTTGACAAGGATAAACCAAATACAAATTAAATTATAGTAAATGTATAGGGTGAGCATAAAGTACTTTGAGATAAGAGGAAGGAAATAGTACTTCCAACTGAGAGACTCCTTGAACAATTAGCATTTATTAAGTACCTACAATCTAATGGGGGAATAGACTTAGCAAACAAATATGTACAAACCAGCTACATACCAGATAAATAGAATATAATTAACAAAGAGAATGAATTAGAATTAAGAGGGATTAGGGAAGGCTTCTTGTAGAAGGTGGGACTTAAAGGAAGCCAGAGAGAGAGGTCAGTAGTCAGAGTGGAGGAGGGGAGAGCATTCCAGCATGGAGGACAGGCAGAGAAAATGGTTGGAACTGAGAGATGGAATATATATTGTCCATGGAACTGGCAGAAGGTCAGTGTCTCTGGATGAAAGAGTAGATGGGGGGGAAGTTGCGAATGGAAAGAGGAAGGGACTAGGCTATAAAGAGTTTTAAATGCCAAACAGAATTATGGTCCTGGAGAATGTAAGGATCCCCTAGAGTTTATTGAGTAGGGTGTGTGACATGGTTGGACTTGTGCTTTTAGGAAAATTACTTTGGTAGCTGAATGGAGGATGGATTGGAGTAGGGAGAGACTTGGGGCAGGCAGACCCACCAGCAGGCTATGGCAGTAGTCCAGTTGTGTGGTGGCAGCATCAGAGGAATGATGGAAACATTGAAAGATGTTGTAAATGTGAAATCGATAGTCCTTTATACCATTTTTGGTGATGACACATAGTTTGCTAGTTTGGAAGACTGGTAGCATAGGGGTACCCCTGATACTAACAGGGAAGTTAAAAAGAGGGAGAGTGTAGGGAGAAAGATAATGTTTTAGAAATATTGAGTTTAAGATGTCTACTTGACATCCAGTTTGAGATGTCTGAAAGGCAGTTGAAGATGTAAGACTGGTGGTCAGCACAGAGGTTAGGGCTGGATAGGTGGATCTGAAAATCATCAGAGAGGATCATAGAGATGATAATTAAAAACATGATAGCTGATGTGATCACCAAGTGAAGTAGTATAGGAGAAGAGGACTCAGGACAGAGCCCTGTGGGACATTCATAGTTAGTAGGTGTAACATGGATAAGGAGTCTGAAAAGGACTGGTCAAACAAGTAGGAGAACCAAGAGAAAGTAATACCCCCAAAACCTGGAAAAGAGAATGATGAATAGTGTTAAAGGCTGCAGATGGGTCAAGGAAAATGAGGATTGAGAAAAGATCATTGGATTTGGCAACTAAGAGATCACTATTAACTTTAGAGGGGATTTTGGTGAAGTGATATCAGAAGCTGGATTGTAAGAGAAGAGAGTGAGAGGGAAGTGAAGGCACCAACTGTGGGCAGCCTTCTAAAGAAATTTAGCCATAAAGAACAGAAAAGACATAGGAGATAGTAGGGAAGGGATCAAAGGAGAGGTATGTTGAAGATAGAGGAGACAAGGGCATGTCTGTAGGCAGTAGGGAAGGAGCCAGTAGCCAGTAGATTAAAGATAAGTGAGAGAGTAAGGATGACAGACGGGGCTATCTCTGTTGAGGAAGACAGGATGAAATGGAATCATTTGTGTGGGTAGAGGATTGACCTCTACCTGCAAAAGACTTATGGAAGGCTTCACAGAAAAGATAGCATTTGAGGTGGACCTTCAAAGATAAGTAAAATGTCAACAGGCTGGATGGAACTTCCATACATAAGGGAAAGTGTGAACAAAAAGCATGGAGGTGAAAAAGAACAGGATATAGTCAGGGAACAGTGATTTTTAAGGTATTGGATTGAACCTCATTAGAGGTCTGAAAGCCAAGTCTAGTTGTCTACTTATTGAGTATATTGTAGGGCAGCTTGTTGAGATCTGGGTTCAAATGAAAGGCCCTCTAGAGTAGCTTCTAAATCTGATCTTCTGTGATTCTATGACTAGACTATTTTGCCTAGAGGATAAAGTACAGTGAAGGTGATTATTGTAAAAAGAGACTGGAGGAAGTCAGGGTAATGCCAACTTGGGAAGTGACGGGTTGTAGAAATGTGTAAGATCTTTGGCTTCCTGATCACATCTGAGGGTTCTCAATCCTGGATACTTACCAAGGAAAAGGTTTTATCTGAGAGAATAAAGACAGTGTTTAGAGATGACTGCCACTATTTGGCACTGATTAAAGAAGCAGATTGAGTCCCAGGGGAGACTCTACAGTCTTGGTTATATACTATGAAGTCATGGGTCTTGAGTAGCTTCACTAGGTGCCAGGTCTCCCAAAAAACCTGGTTACTAATTTGGGCAAACTGTGGCAAGTCCTTAAGTGAGTGTAAAGTCAACTCTATTTCTGTAAACTGATAGACATAGGTACCAGGAGTCCAATTGTCTGGGAGGGGCTAGGAAAATTTTGATGATGGGCACTGAGAAAGGACAAAAGGATCTAGTATACTAGATGTTTGCTCACCAGAACTGCTCCCCTTGTATCTGGGTTAAAGCTACTCAAACAGGCAATGGCTTAATTCAGAAACTGTTAGGATTGGTTGGACATAACCAGAGGATAGACATTGATCTTGTGGTAAAGGCTGCAGGTGACTAGACTGTACCCCAAAGGCTAGTTAGGAAAAGAGGAAAGATGAATTGCACTTGCTCCAGAGTTTTGTCTGGAACTGGTGATGGTTCTAACTGCAGCCTCAGATGCTATAATTCTGCCTAGCCTTACCATCTCTTCTGCCATTATTATACTATTTTCACTCTCAACTTTACTATCTTTCTCTCTTCACCTGCTCTAGTCCTCTGTAGAAGAGGAAAAATCATTAACTAAATATAAATATCAGGTGCCATCCGTCTTTCTTTCTTGTTTGACCAAACCACTCCTTTAATATGCATCTTTGTTTCTGCTTGGTGTCTGAAGACATGAGTCCACATATGTGTACTCACCTTAGAATAGAAGCTGCAAGAGGGTGAGTCTCTCATTTGATGGTAACCTTTATATAGTGATTTAGTTCCAAACACTTAACATACGTTATCTTATTTGATCCTCACGAGTTTCCTCTGAGGCAGGTAGTACAATTATTATCCCATCTTATAATGAAGAATCTGAGGCTCCATTCAAATGACTTGTTCATGATCACATAGCTAGCAAGTGGAATTGAACCCAGGTTTTCTGTCCTGTGATCTTTCCTCTATGCTAGTATCCAAACGTCTGCTGTGTCCCTTATTCGTTCTTTTATTCTCCGCTTCCTCATAGACAAAGTTTTCTCTTGGGTAGAGTGAGTCACATGACAAGATGTTGTATGCATCCTCGAATTATTTTTCTAGAGAGCTCATTTCTAGTTCCTCCAAACCAGAAGTTCTTAAAGTCTGATCTAAGGACCCCAAGGGGTCCCTGAAACCTTTTCAAAGGGTTCCACAAGGTCAAAAATACTTTCATAGTAATACTAAAGACATTATTTTGTCTCTTAAAATACTCTTCCATTTTAGAATGTAGATGTACATACCTTTGAGACAGTATTTTCATCATATATTTCAACCAAAACAACATATCAAAACAGGTGGAATACATAAGTAAATATGAGAACCTAGCTATCTTTCTCTTAAGCCAGATATTGAAGATATTTGCAAAAAATATGTAAAACAGTGCCATTCTTCTAATTTTTTTTGTTTTAGAAAATATATTTTTCATAAAAATATTCATGTTAACATGTAATAGATTTATTGTTGTTATAAAATTAATAAAATTTTTTTAACTTTCATCAGTTTTAATTCCTAATATGGTAACTATTTATAGATATAACCCATATTAAAGTGCTTTTAGGATCCTCAATTTTTAAGAGTGTAAAGGGGTCCTCAGACTGTAAAAGGTCCTGAGGCCAAAAAGTTTTAAGAACTGCTGCTCTAAACCTTCAACTCCTCAAAGTAGTCAATGTAGGTCCTACCTCCCTAGCTGCTTTAAATTATTAATGAGATTTGAGAACAGATTTATGATAGATATATATGAGGTATTTCATTATTTGGGGGAACACAAAGGGAAAGTGATGTTTCTTTTCTTAGTGGTTTATAACTTTTCTTTTGTTGTTAGTGGCTGAAGGACCCTGGGCCCAGGAATGAGAAGAGGACCCTTTTCTGTGACATGGTGTGTTTCCTGTTCATCACACCCCTCGCAGCCATCTCAGGCTGGCTTTGCCTTCGAGGGGCCCAGGATCACCTACAGTTTAACAGCAGGCTGGAGGCTGTGGGACTTATTGCTCTCACTTTAGCACTTTTTACTATCTACATCCTTTGGACATTGGTGAGTCAGCAGCCCCTTGACAGTCTCCTAAAGGGGGTATCTTCTTTAGGCTTTACAGTCAACCTGAGGCTAGCCAATAAAACTAGGCATGTATTCTCTAATACCAGGTTTCCTTTTCTCTGTTTTGCATAGTGAGTACATGGGCATTCCGCATAGACAAACAGAAATTTACCTAGTTTCTGACCCATATATCCTATCAGTGAAAATATGAATATAATGCCTTCTTACTTTGAGGTTGTGATGATTGGAACAGACCTTTGGTAGTCTCATGGTTCAGATGTTTACTAATTATGATCCTCAATGACCCCTAGGTGGTCTATGGGTTGGTCCTAAAAGTAAATTTAATATGCAGTGAAAATTAGATTAAAATTTTTTAGCATTTCAACAGTTTTTACAGTTTAACCACAGTCATTTAGCATGGGTGCAGTGGAAGGAAGGTTAAATTTGGGGCCAAAAGACCTGGGTTCAAATCTCCTCTGCTACTTATTTCCTATGTGACATTTAATAAATCACTTAACCTTTCTGGGCCTTAAGTCTCTTCATTTGTACAATGAAGAGTGTGGATTACATAGTCTTTTAAATCTGTGATCTATGATAATATGAAGTTCTTCCAGGTCAGACTTTTATGGAGTGATAACAACTTGCCCATTATTGAAAGGATTTTAGATATGTTTATCTCATTTGAGCCTCTGAACAATTTTTAGGAGGGAGATAGTGAGGTATGATCATCCCTATTTCAAAGAGGAGGAAATTGAAGCACAGGAATATTAAATGGCTTGTCCAAGGTCACACAGATAGAGGGGCTAACTATGAACCTCAATCATCTGGTCCCTGTACTAGTGTTCTTTATGTTCTCCTACCTGGGTGCCTGAGAGAATGTGAATACAGGCTGAAGGATTTTTTGCCTTGCTAAAAGTCAATTGGAGCTGGAAGGGATTTTGATTGTCTAGTCCAATTTCTGCATCATACAACTGAGATCAACTTGAGGTCAAGATGTTAAGTTATCTGCCCAATGTTACCTACTTAAATAATGGCAGTTCTAGAAGAACCTAGGTCTTCTGATGTTCAGTCTGATGTTCCACTTCCCTGAATACGGGGGACATTTGACTTCCTCATTTTCCTGATAAAGTATGAGTGTCAGGGCAGCTAGGTGGTGCAACGAGTACAGCATTGGCCCTGGAGTCAGGAGGACCTGAGTTCAAATCCGGCTTCAGCCACTTGACATACTTACTAGCTGTGTGACCTTGAGCAAGTCACTTAACCCCAGTTGCCCTGCCTTCCCCCCTCAGGAAAAAAAAAAAAGGATGAGTGTCTCTGGTCACATAACTAGCCAGTGGCAGAAGTAAAGCTAACTTCTGGGTCTCTCAACTACCCTAGAACAATGCTCTTTCCATTACACCAAGTATCTCCCTGCTTCTAGGGCCATCATATCCTGTAAAGAACATTATAAGACAGAAGGGAAATCTTATAACAATCAAAGGTCAATCCAACATGACTGCTGCAAATGGCTAAGCAGGAGGAGAGTGCATTTGGTGCTCAGATGGCAGAATCTATCTGCCTGTTCTCAGAAGCTGGCATCTTTCTTCAAGGCTTGGCAATCCTACCATATATACTCTGAATTCTGCTAGGAAAGTAGATCAGGAACATTCTCTATAAATTCCTTATAGGGTTGATGTTGGTTGGAGGGATGGAGAGATAGGACATAACAGTAAAACTTGTAAAACACTTTCCAACTTAGTTCCTGTGACTGATGGCTTACAGAGAAAGAGTCGATTCCAGATGGGAGGCCTTAGTATCCTAGGAAACCTAAACGGTATTATTGTTTATTACAACTTTATATCTGCATTTCAAAATTGGCCAGACTGCAGTGCTCTAGGTATACTCTGTCTATGTAAGGGCACCTTAAACTTCTACTGACTGAGCTGGATGTGTGTATTTTGGAACTCTGATTTCATGCAGTTTAAACCTATTATTGGTCATGTACTGGACTAGAGTCTGATCTCCCTCTATGGGTACTCTTATCTACCTTCTCTTTGGGTCAGAAGCAGTGGAACTCCTTCAGGTGGGTGGTAGCTATGCTTTCCAGGAATGACACGGAAAGATGAAGGAAACCAGCTGGCTTTTCAAAACATTCCCAGGCTATAAACTAATACTCATCTTGAGTAAAAGTCTGTTTAAAAGTATGGAATTTGCCCAGTATAGGTAACACTTTTCTGTCTATGTTGAGGTTTTTTGGACTCAAATACTGTGATTTCATCAGCATAAGGAACTCCTTTTATGTGGAAACTCCCTCCACTGATGCAACTCTGGAGCTTCTATCATTTGGGGGTGCTGGAAAGTTAGATACCTTTCCCATGGCCACATAGCTAGTATGTATCAGAGGCAAGAATTAAACCCAGGTCTGCCTGCCTCCAAGCCTGGTTATGTATTCACTTGCCACACTATGTCTGTGAGAGATTCACAGAATTCTAGAATGTCAGAGCTGGCAGGGATTTTTCTAGTCCAACTCCCCCATTTTCAAGTGAGATGTTTAGTAGCATTTGTAAGAACTGCAAACTACCCCCCCCCCAACAATTCCACTGGATTGGTTAACTCAATTCAGTTCACCAAACATTTATTAAACATCTACCATGTAGAAGGCAAACAAAAATAACAAATAGGGCCTGTTCCCCAGGAGTTCATATTCTAGGAGATACAGCATGTACACAAGTAAATGCAAGATAATTAGAGGAAGGGTTGGAGGGGCAGGTTATTTGCACTGTCAACTAGGGTGCTGAGGCAAGTAACCTGCCCCTTCAACCTCAAGATTCTCTATATATGCATGCAAAGAGCTTCCTGTATGAGCCTGGACTTGGGAAACCTTTGTCTTTCCTAGAATAGATTCCCTTAGCACTTATCCTCTTTTAGGAATACTTTAATCTCCTATTATTTATCAAGGCCCTACTTTTGTTTTCTAGCCCTATAGCAACCATATGGCTATTAGTAGATTGGAATTTTCCCCTAAAAAGTATTCAAGCTACTTATATGGAGAAAGTTTGCAGCACCTTACACCTACCCATATCTTTACTTTGGAAAAATTAAGAGGTGCCTGAGGACCCTATATCTTGGCTCTCTTTTCTCATAACCCAAGAGTTGGTATTGCCACTGTCATCAAAAGAAGACTAATTTAACACTTCTCTTTCTCTAATTTAGCTTTTTCTCTTTCTTTCTGTTTGCTGAATGCAAAAACCTTCACTTGGTTTCAAAACAATTAACTGTGAAAATATAGGATGAAGAGGAACCGGTGCTGGACAAGTTTACTGAAAAAGAATTGAGGGCTGCAGTGTACTGCAAGCTCAGGATCAGTCACCAGTGTGACATGGCAGGCAACAAAGGGGGTGATTTATCCTAAGCTTAAGAGAAGGACGACATCCAGAAGAAGGCGGCAATCATTTTGCTGTACTTTGCCTGGTTGCCACATTTTTAGAAAAGATACTACTATTAATCTGGAGCAGATCCAAGGAAAGAAAACAGGATAGTTAGGAGACCAGATACTGTGCAATACAAGGATCAGTGGGAGGAACTCTAGGAATTTTTTAGCATGGAAGAGAAAAGCATTACAGAAGGACATGAGAGTTGTCTTTAAGAATTTAAAGGACTATCATGTAGAAGAATTAGGGACTAATACCCTGGTAGTAGGAGTAACAAGTTGCAGAAGGGCAGATTTAGTCTCAACGAGAAGAGAAACTTGATCATAATTAATGCAATTCAGAGGTGGAATGCACTTCTTTAGGAGGTAGTAGGTGCCCTCTCGCTTGAAGTCTTTAAGCAGAGATTATGTGATGTCTTCTTAGGGAAGTTATAGAGAAGATTCCTGTTCAGATCCAGGTTGGAATAGTTAGCCATTGTTTCCTTTACACTACTGAGATGCTTATGTAATTCTTTATCAGGATTCCCTCTTTGGGTCCGAGAGGGAAAGAACTCTGTACTGACCTCTCTTTCTTGTTCCCTAGGTTTCATTCCGCTACCATTGTCAGCTGTATTCAGAGTGGAGAAGGACTAATCAAAAAGTCCGTTTAATGATTCTGGACTCTAAAAGCTGTAAGACAGCCCAGCATTCATTGCTGTCAACTATGCTCCTCAAGAAAACAGCAGAAGAAACTACTGTGTGAGTGCCCTGGAGATGGTAGCCCTTGAGAGAGAGGGGGGTCAATTCTGACCCACCATAATCCAGAGAGGAGTCCAACCTAAAGGAATCAGCTGGCATACTGGAATTACAGAGGAAGAAGGAAAGCTGACCACACTGTTGGCTGGCCCAGGATCTTGAGAATATAGTTTGGAAGACTCAGCTTTTTAAGGAAGGACACAACTATCTCCTTCACCCAAATCTGGGTTGACTTTGTTACAATATACACTAAGTGGAGTATATTCTATATATGTACATATTTTTTCAATTTCCTTACATAAAATTTCTGTATATTATGTTGACAGACTTGCTTTTAAGCTTCAGTACTGAAGCTAGCAGCTTGATCTCATCTGAGGTTAATTACATGCCCTGTTCTGGAGTCACTCAAAGACAATTCATGTTTCACATTGTCCTTGCCCTAAGATCTTGGGAGGCTATCTTCATATCTGCACTTTCTTTTGTGGTGTCATACTTTATAAAAGTTTCTGTGTTTTAAAGATCACCCTGAAGGAATAAAATGAGCTCTTAATGAACATAATGGATTTATCAGTGATTGTTTCTGAAGGTGCCTTAAACCCAAGTGCTTAAACCAAGATTTTTCTATTAAGTATATCTAATCCCATTTTCAGGGGAGAAGGTTGGGAATTTAGACCTAAATATATAAAACTTGATTCAATACAAGTACTTTAAAATGTAGTTACTTACACGATGTGTGGTATAAAGAAAGGCACTGGAGGAAGAAGAAGTGGTAATCACAATAGGTTATATTGTTCCATCAAAAGCCTTTTATAAAGATTAAGCTCATTTCCTTTTTTTTTTTGACACTATTACTATTTTACTGTATTTGCTATTTTATTGACAGTATTATTATCAGAATTTTATATTTATAGTTTACCTAGATTTTAGCAAAGCCTTTAGTAGTCTCTTGAGATTCTTATAGAAAAGATGAGATGTAGGCTAGGAGATAGTAGTATAGTTAGGTAGACTCAACTGGTTGCATTGCAGAACCCAGAAAGTCATTATGGCTTGATATCAACTGGGAAGGTTTCTAGCAGAGTCCTAAGGCTCTGTGGTTTACCCTAGGTATCTAGCAGAGTCCTAAGGCTCTGTGGTTTACCTTAGTGCTGTTAATATCTTTATCAGTGATTTGTGTAAAGAATAGACTACAGCGCTCATCAGATTTACAGAAGATACAAAGCTGAGAGGGATAGCTAACATGGTCAATAGACTCAAGATCCAAACAGACTTTGATAGGGA
Organism: Phalanger gymnotis; assembly: GCA_028646595.1. Classification (NCBI taxonomy): domain Eukaryota; kingdom Metazoa; phylum Chordata; class Mammalia; order Diprotodontia; family Phalangeridae; genus Phalanger; species Phalanger gymnotis. Next base: position 43,009,585 of record CM053622.1, on the reverse strand, counting down.
AGCATGTTGGGCTGAATCTGATACTTGTGACAAATGTCAAGTCTTACATTTGGGTTCAAAAAATTAACTTCACAAACTAGGCAATGGGGGAGGGAGGAAGATCAGGAGGTCTCAGTGGATTGCAAGTTCAATATGAGTTAGCAGGGCAATGTGGCAGCCAAAATACCTAATGCAATTAATCTCAGGCTTTATGGAGAGAAGCACAGTGTCCAGAACTGGAGAAGTGCTATGCTCTCTCATCTGCTCTGTCAGACGACCTCTGTAGCATAGTTTTCTATGTTGGGCACCATATGTCAGCAGAGACATTTGCAAGCTGGAGCGTCCAGAGGAAAGCGAGCAAAATCCTAACAGGCCTCAATCCTATTCACATAAGGGTGAAAAGAAATCATGATAATAACATTTATATAGTGCTTGCTGTTCAGTTGTGTGCAACTCTCCTTGGTGTTTTCTGGGCTAAGATACAGTGATGGTTTGCCATTTCCTTCTCCAGTGGATTAAGGCAAACAGAGGTTAAGTGACCTACCAGGGTCACACAGCTAGTGAGTGTCTAAGGCCATATTTGAACTGAGGTCTTCCTGACTCCAGGCCCAATGGCTCTATCCACTGTAGCACCTAGCTGCCCCAAGTGGGTCATGTTGAGCCTAGAGAAGACTTGGGGAACAAACTTAGGCTTTATATAAAGAGAACTTAAAATCAGATGTATCCCAAAGTGTAGTTTGCCTCAGGTTGTGGCTTGCCCCTTCACTTGACATATTTAAGCAAAAATTTGGTAACTACTGGTTGGGTACATTGTAGAGGAAATTTTTTCCCTAATAATAGAAGGCTCACGAGATTCCTTTAGGTCTCATGCAAAATAAGGAAACTCTGGATTATCTTCCTCAGGAATACTTCAGTGTAGAGTCAGCTAATGTGTTCTAAGAATGGCTGGTTCAATTTGTTATAATTCTTCTATGCAACATGACTAACGTGAAAATATATTCAATAGGAATGTACGTGCACAGCACATATCGGACTACATGCTGTCTTGGGGAAGAGGGGGAAGGAGGGCGAGAAAATTTAAACCTTATGGAAATGAATGCTGAAAACTGAAAATAAATATTTTTTAAAAAAGAAAAAAAAAGAATGGCTGGTCCAAAGGGAAGCATGGAGCAGTAGAGAAAGCACTACGATAAAGCGTCAAGAAACCTGGACAGGTCCTAGCCTGTCTCCTTTATCTTTTCCAAAACAATCATCATGAGAGCCTATCAAAATGTCAAAGTAATGTCTAGGTGGCTGTTTCAACAATCCGGCTAGCAGCTGCTGTGGTTGGGTGTAAAACCAACAACAACCAGCTCACAGAACACTGCCACCACCCTGAACTTCAGAGCAAATACAAACAAATTACAAACATCAACATACCAAAAACAATTCATAGTTACCAAGAAAACCATCAACATCTGAGTTCAGTGGGAAGCCCCTTACAGCAGCTACCCAGAGTCCCTGCACCTCCAAGAGTGAGAGCCTTAAGCAAATAGCTCTGTTCTCCCTTTTTATACAGTTTCATACGTGATCAAACATCATCTGAGCGACTGTAACATAGGCTTCTATGATTGTATCTGGTGTTAGCACCTCCCATCATCAGCCCCACCTGGAGCCCCACCTTAGTTACCAATTCACACCCACATAGGCTTAGCACCTAATAGGTTTGGGCCTAGGGCTTAGCACCTAGTAACACTCAATCAAAGACACTGAATTAATCAAAGGACTCTTCAAGGATCACCAAAACAGTGGCCTGTGTTCAAATCCTCTCTCCTCTCTGGAACTGTTTCCTCCTCTATAAAAGATGGTCTATGTGTTCCAGCTCTGACATTCTGTAACTACAAGTCTATCCATTCAATCCTAGCCCAGGTGCCAGCTAATCTACTATTAGACCTTCACATCCCCATCATAACTTCAAAGAATTAGACTTGATTTCTTCTGAAGAGGGGAGATATTCGACTTTGAAATAAAGTATCTGAGCATTTCTGGTCCAATAAAAGCCCATTTGGTCCTATTTTGGAGAACAGGCAGAGAGATGGGACCAGTTTGCTGGCTAACATCCAATCCTTTCTTAAATTCCTTAAGGAAGCCATCTATAATCAATGCCTCCATTTCTTCTCTTGCTTTCTTGTAAACCCTCTTAATCTGGCTTTCTATCTTCATTCAATAGAAACAACACCCTCCAAAGTTACTAGTGATTTTAATAGCCCCAATCTAATGGCCAGTTCTCAATTCCCATCCTTCCTGAACTTTTTCACTTTTGACTGCCACTTTTCCAGATATTCTGTCCTCTAGATTTTTTTTTTTTGGTGACACTACTCTCTCCTGGTTCCCCTATTTGAATATTTCTTCTAATTTCCCTTGCTCATTCTTCCTCCATGTCATACCCACCAACTCTAGGTATCCCCTTTATGTACCTCATTTGGTGAGCTCATCAGCTCCCACGAGTTGAATTATTATCTCTATGAAGATGATTCCCAGATGTATCAATCCAGCACTAACTTCTCTCCTGCGCTCCAATCTCCCATCACCCAAATGTCTCTTGGACATCTCAAATTCAACATGCTCCAAACAGAACGTTTTGTCTTTGCTCCCAAATCTTCCCCTCTTCCCACTTTTACTGTCACTTTTGCTGCCACGCGACCCAGTCATCCTTGCCTCCCCGCCTGCCCCACACATCGGACCTGTTACCATCACGTCTCATTTCTACCCTCACAAAACCTCTCACTTTCCATCTTCTCTCCAGTCCCGCACAGTGGCCCCACCAGAACGGGCCCTAGTCACCTCCTGCTTCGATTCTTTCCCCACTCCAGTCCATCCTCCATTGAGCTGCCCAAGAGATTTTACTAAAGCATAGATCCTCCCAAAAAAGCCTTAAATACTTCGGAGAGGCGGTGTGCAATGGTCACAGCATTTGCGAACGAGAAGGCTTGCGTTCAAATCCCAGGTGGCTATTTGTTATCTCTATGACTTGAGGCAAATTACTTCAACTCTCAGAGCATACATTCCTCATCTGTAAAGTGAAGGTTTTGAACCAGATGACCTTTAAGGTCACAGAAATGACCTTAAGTGGCTTTTAAATCTATAATCCCACGTACAGAACCGAAAACGGGAAGGCAAACACAGATGGGACTCACCCTCGAATCTACGCCTGCGCAGGAGAGGGGCGGGGCAAAACGAGAGAGATAAGTAAGGGTAGAAGGTGGGGCCTCGCTCAAGCGTTATTGGATCTCTTCGGTGTCACGTGAGTGCGCAGGCGCAGTACCTTCCTGCCCGCTCTCTCACACAAAGCCCAGAAGGAGAGAAAATGGCGGCAGGGGTGGAAGCGGCTGTGGAGGTGGCTGCGACTGAATCCAAAATGGAGGAAGAGAGCGGTGCGCCTGGTTTAGTAAGCGGCAACGGGACTCCGACCCCCAAAAGGTGAGGCTTCTTTGTCCTTCTCGGGCCTGGGGCTTCTTGAGGAGGCGCCTGGCCATCAATGGGGCCTGTGCTGCCTGGCCTTCTCAGCGGCCCCGGCTCCGTTAGTTGGGTTCCCTCCCCTCCCCACGCGAGGCCTCTGATCCTGATCCCGCCCCACCCTCCTCCCACTCCGCGAGGCCCCAGTCCTGCTCCCTGTGCAGCCTCCACCTGCCCACGGGGCCGTGGCATCCCCCTCCGTCCGCGCGGTCTCGTCCTTGTAACCCCCCCCCAAAGTCTCGATTTGATTTCCTTTTCGTCTTCCCCCACGAGCGGGCCCATTCTCCTCCCCCAACGCGACCCACGCGGCTCCATTCTTCCTTCCACAACCCCGATCTTTTTTCACCCTTCCCCCATGCGCGGCCTCGATACCCGAGGACCGTCATCCACCCTCTTACCCCCCGCCCCCCACCACAGGTCCCCGACCCTTC
>CM053622.1:42989045-43005580 GCA_028646595.1 Phalanger gymnotis | reverse complement strand
CCCCCCCCCCCCCCCCCCCCCCCCCCCCCCCCCCCCCCCCCCCCCCCCCCCATCTCTTCCCTTCATCTTCCCGGCGTGGCTTCAGGCCCGGCACTTTTCCCCCCACTTGCAAATGAGAAAACGAAGTGGCCTTTGTGCTCAGACCCTGCTTCGGGCCCGGCCGCACATACGGGCCCTCTCCTTTTTTTGTCCACCCTCCTTCAAGGGCTGCACCCCGCTCCGCTTTCCCAGGGGTCTACTCTCCGCATTTTATCCCCACCCCTGGCCCGGCCATTGTACCGAAAGAACCGCTGGATATGGTGTAAGGGTTTGTAGTCGATTGCTGCGCCACTTCATACTAGTGTGACTTACAGCAATTCATTCTCTGGGCCTGAATTTCCTCTTAGAAGGAGAGAAGGAGATAATCTCAGAATTCATTCTGATCTTCTTTTACTTAACTTCCAACTTCCGCCTTGTCCTCGTTTCCTGGCTTGCCCCCCACCCCCACCCGCCAATTTGGGGAGGGGAGTAGTACGGCGCTGTTTACCCTGGATTTTCAAAAAAGCCTTGGTCCAATTAGATGCTAATTGATGTTTATTTTCCCTGAGTTGCTAAACTGCGTTTTAAATCTTGACCATAAGAAAATAGATGAATTTCTGACTGTGTGACTACATTTCTCTGAAGTAAAGATAATCTGATGGTAACTTGAAAGCTTAAAGACTGGCCTACTAAGTTTACTGTTTTCATAGGAGAAATTAATCTTAATGAAGTTTTTAAAGCGAAAGCATTCGTAATGAATTAGTGTGTAATGATCCAGTATAGTTGTTAAGTTTTTTCCAGCCTTTGAGGAAAGGAGACAGGAGAGGTATTTCTTTTATAAAGGCCCTGGAAGCAGATTAAAGGCAATTGAACTAGAAGAACTTGTTCACTACCATGGCCTGTTGTAACGTGGTATAGTGGAAGGTGCACTTGGATTTGAATTTTGGCGTTGCTGTTCTGTCCCTGATCTTGCCTTTCTTGTTTAATGTAAACTTAAACATCAACATTTCTGTATTTAAAGAAGAGCAGGAAAGCAATCATAGATGAAACCATGAATCTGTTATCAGCCGCTTAGGGTTTTTTAAAGCAAAAATTAAACCTAATATGGTAGTACCTACACTATCCTGTTCGGCTCTTTCTGAAATTCTGCTCTCTTCTATACAGCTTCTGAGGATAATTGTCTTTCTGAAATTAGGCATTTTTCAGTATTTCAATTAGAAACTAGAGATTACATTAAATTATTTGAAATTAATAATCATTTTTAATAGGATGACAGATAAGCCAGCTTTTATGATTTTGCTTAAGCAGGAAGTATGATCATATTTTAAAGGACTCATGAAGGGAATGTGTATGATTTAACTTGGTAACAGGTATTGAATGTTAGTAACAAAATGAGCTAAAGTTAATGTATGATCCTTATTTAAAAAACTCAAAAAATATTTTCAGATGCTAGTTATAGTACATGCAAGCTATAGCTCTGACTAGTTAAAATTTAATATGAAATTAATTATTTTGCAAGAAGCAGTTTAAGAAAATGACAAATCTAATAATATCCACCCTGACAACAGTTGTAATTTTAAAAGAACAAATGCATTGTGGCATTTCTATTGTGTTTCTGGACTAGATCTTTTGAATTTCTGTTCACAATACAAAATTTTTAGAACTAGAAAAGAATTAGAACTTTTTTTTTTTTAGGTAAAGAAACTTAAGACCCAGAAATGTTAAATTGAAGTTTTGGTTACCTCATAAGCAAATTGCCTTTCCCATCACCTATTGGTCATTAGTGATGTTGCTGAACCTGTGGGAATTATGTGCCTCGAGTTTATTCCTGAAGGACTATCCATATAATATAGTAGTAGCTCCAAAACCAGCACTTGTAAGTGTTTGGGATAAGTGGTCACCAAAACACCTTTAAATCACTTACCTATTCATTTTTCGCTGAAATCATTTCCTTGTACTGTTTTTTTTTTCCAAGGGAAAATACAAAGTTTATTAACGATTTGCCATCATGGGTTGTCTGAAGAAATCCCACCTTTTGTGATGCCTGTTTCCCAAGCAGGCCAGATTCAATCTACTGAGCTAGAGGCAAGATGGAGATTATATACACAAAGATTGTGGGAGGGATTGAGGGGTGGTCTGGGGTGACTAGAGGAGGGGTTTAGGGAGGGACTTGAGGAGGAGCCTAAGGAGGAGCTTGATGGGACTGAGATGAAGTCAGACTCCCTGGTGGGAAATAGCTGAAGGCTACCTGGAGATGACCGACAATAAGAGATCTAGGGTAACTGGGCTAGGGTATAGATATTTTGATCAGCATTAAGGATGGGCTAGCTAGGTGGAGATTTGGGCCTAGTGATAATGTAAGGCTTATGGCCTTAGGGGAAGGCCAGATCTAGTTGGAAGATTCAAGGGGGTTCCCAGAGACTGTGCCCTCATCATTCCCCCCTCAAACTAATGGGACCCAAATTCTTTTGGGATCAGGGATGAAGGTCTCAGCTTCTGAAACTGCTTCCTGCTGGCAAGGGGTGTAGAGCTGTCCAGTTCCTTGTACTGTTTTTAACAAAGAAGTGAATGGTATGGGAACACACTTTGTTACATAGCATGAAATATGTATCTAATTATTACAATAATTTTCAGAATCTAATTAAACATAGAATTTTTTGTTGTATATCAAAAGTTTGAATATACATCCCTGTGGTGTGTATGTGCTCGTTATGGGAGAGAGAGATGGTAGTCTATGGCTAAAGAGAGCCTTTAACACCCTCCCTCCCCCAGCCTGCATTTGACCTTGAAAAGTTTTACTCAATTATGAGTCTGGGAAGGATTAAGGGTACAAACCTTGGGTTTCACTTTTCCTTGAATCCCAGTCTGTAACTCTTAGCTGTTCTTTGTGGTCTGAGGGGGAAGGGAATAGATTTATGTATTCTGTTTTCTACCTAGCCTGACTATATTAACAGGTCCTCCAATACTGCTTCTAAATGAATGGAGAAAGCTGTGAGACAAGCTTAATCTCTCAACACTGTAGCTAATTTCTTTTGTGTACTGATAGTAAGTACCTATAGTTTATACACTATACTAAGGAAGAAAAGTCTTTGTCGTGCTGTAATGGAACAAATGGTTAAAAGTACATAAAGAAGGTTCAAACCATTTGTCTTGTATAAGATGATGAGGCCAGAATAATATGGGCCTAGTAACTAAACAGCGATAACTATTCTATGACCATAAGCCTCTTATTCTAAGCTAGCTTTTTCATAAAAGCATGCCATTGGTTATAGGGAGTTTTGTGAAAAGCCATGGATGATGCTCAATGTGAACTGCATATGGTGGAGGCAGCAGCAGCTTCTTTGAAGTCCAAGAACGAATGATCAGATTTATAGAATTTTGTGTGTGACAAAAGAAATGTTTGGATCTTCTTGTTTCTGAAATGTATAGTAAGAATTTTTGTTTTTGTTTTTTTTTTTGTTTAAATTTTGGTTCTTTCCTGGATGTTATAGTAAGAGCTTTAGATCCTTCACACAATGAAAAGAGTACATGATGAAAAAAATAGTTTGGAAACAAGGTATTTGAGGGGAAGAAGAAAGTCATGTGCTATATTAAAGGTACATTGTAAGTAGTCTCTACTCTTTCTACCCATGGGATTGTTTCTCTACAGACCTTTTCCAGTGGTGTTCAATTACTGTTTTTCACTTTGCTTTCCCCAGGTGGAAAATAGATGGGAGGGAAGGAGGAGTGTTTTGGTTTCTTAGGTCTGGGTTCGTAGTTAGGTTTTGGTTTTGTGTGAGCGTAGTACCATAGTTTGACATTAGATGATTCTACCGGATGAAAAATTAGTAGTCATCTTTAATAGTATAACTGCTTTAAGTATGAATGTAAAGATGTTCATTTATGCCATACACTTACAGGTGTATTTTTTCTTTCTAATATAGTGAAGGCGAACGATCAAGTCAAAATGAGAAGAGGAAGGAGAAAAATGTGAAAAGAGGAGGGAATCGATTTGAACCTTATGCCAACCCTACTAAAAGATACAGAGCCTTCATTACAAATATACCATTTGATGTGAAATGGCAGTCCCTTAAAGACCTGGTCAAAGAAAAAGGTAATGGTATTGGTGTTGAGTAGGGTAAAAGGTTGGTCTGTCATCTTTCCTTATGGCTATTTCCTTGGTTACAATTTAATCATTTTGTCAGTCGAGGCTGTTTGGGGTAGATAAAGTGTTTTTGTTTTTGTATTTTTTCGTCCAGGCTTTAGAGTAAAGCCCTTTTTGGTTTTTCGTGGTCATGCAACTGCGTGTTAAAGAGAGTAGTTTGTGTGGTCCCTTGGCCTACAAATGATACTATTGGCTAAATATGGGTCATAGGGCTTCGATTAAGTTTGAAAGGAGCCTTTTTGTCTTAGGAAATATTTTTTGAATTTTCTACATCAGTGAGGATTTTTGAAGCCTTTAATGCAGTTGGACAAGAAAGTAGTTTGCTGATCCTGGTACAAGTGGATGTCTGTCCTGGAATCTAAATTCAGTAGCTTGACTTGTTCTTGGTCTAAATTGAAAAACATTTCATAGCCATTTTAATGTAAAATGCAGAGTAGAATGGAGACTTGATGGCTTAAAATAGGCATCTGTTTGAAATTTAGTGCCTCCAGATGATTAATGGTTGTGGCCCTGGTAACAACTTTTAAATTTAAGTTTAATCTCCTCAAGAACAGGGAGTAAGCAGACTAAACAGCACTGTTGCCCTGCAGCATCAGAGACCTTTCTTGGTGGTGTTTGGTTTTTGATCCATTTTCCACCCCCTTCTACATGTCCATTTTCTCTGCCTCCCATCCCAGGTTCTCCTTTCCCTACCTTTCATTTTCCTCTCTGTTTTCTTATTCCAGTTATTTTTTATAGAAATGGTATAGCCTTACTGGTGGCACTCAGATAAGAGGTTGCTTGGACCCTGTTCTAGAATAGTATTGGTAGAGGGTGGGGAAAACAAATTTTGTATATTACTTTAAACTTTCCCTTCCTAGAGACAAATTAGTCAAGTTACAGGTAATGGGTTTTCTTGAAGAATTGCAGGGTATTGGGTTGGGTGTGGGATGGGAGGGCAAGGGACATTTCATATTTGAAAACAAATATGTGAGCTTGATTTTCAAACCAGTAATAGTTTAAATTACATGAATTGACGTTGCTTTGGCTGGCCATTTTGGTATGGTTAGGGTTCATCACATTTAGTTTTGCAGTTATGAATGATCCACAGAGAGTGCTGCACCATAACTGAACTTCACCATGATATGCAAGAAATATTATTAGGCAATATGAATATCTATGTGTTTTTTTTCCTAAGTACTATAAATGCCGTTCCAAGTATTATGTGGTTTCTCTCCAGATAACATGGATGGAAAAATGTTGGGTGTGAGCTTTGTTTTCCTGCCTTGATCAGCCAAATCATTCCTGTCATGCTCCTAGGGCAACAGTGAAATTTATTCATTTTGTCTGAAGGACTTGTCATGTTACATCCCAGATGCATTGTTCTTGGTTTTTGGGACTGCTGCTTCAACACTGTTTAGAATTGCTGTACAGTACAGTTGGGTCTTATTCTAACTAGTCTTTGGAATCACTCCCAAAATTGTGCTCTTGTGATTTGTTCGAACCACTGAATTGATATTTCTTTTGATACATAAGGTATAGTAGTTCCAAGAACCAGGAATGTAGCTTTGAAAATGTAATTGTTAGAACTCTGTAAGAGACTACAGGCCCAATTTTTCATTTTTTAGGAGTGTGTGAACCAGTTTTGGGACATAATGGAGAAAGTAGGTGATATTTTGACTGCTTTACCATTCAGCAATTAAGTTTGGAAGATCTAAAGCTAGTAGCAACAGTGAAGTGTCTGGATGTAGAAGCAGTTCACCTCAATTTGCCATTTTGCACTGGATATATCAAGTATGGAGACGGCATGGTGGTTTACTCAGATTTCTCCAAACTGGTTCTCATAGTCCCCTGGTGCATTGCTTTGAATGCCCGGTTCAGTCATTTTGTGTATTTTTTTGGTGGCGAAATTTAGAATTACAGGTGTGCAGTAAATCAACATTTTTAATGAACTGTAAAATGTTCTTGTTTAGAGCTCCCCTGTATTGGTTAATGAATTTGCTGTTGAACTCAACAATTGTCAGCAGTATTGGACTTTTGGTAAAGGGGTTCATAAGAATGAAAGTTTTGGTTTTTGTTTTTGTTTTTTCTTAATGGTATATCTAGTTTCATTGTGTGAAGTCTAAAAGAGAATTTGAATACAAAAATAACCATTTTTACCATGTTTACCTACCAAATGACTCTTTAAAAGATAAACTATTCTGTTGAGATGTCTAGGAACCCTTTTTTCTCTCCACATCTTGGAATCCCAAAAGTATTTTTCAGTGATTACAGTAGATACAGAAATTTTACACTTGTTGCAAATATGTTTTGTTTTATGAAAATTGGCTATTGCTCAGTATAGAAATACAGACAGTACATTAATTTAAAAGCATTGGAAAAGATTTGGCACATGGTAGTTGTGTATAGTAACAAAAGAGGTTTGGTTTATACAAGACAGGCCGCAATTCAGTGATAAGTATTTAAAGTATTGGCCCTGGTGGGGTTGAACTACTACTTTTAGTCACACAGTTAATGGAATGAAAACCAGAATTATAGGCATTCTTGACTTGAAGGTAAGAAATAATTTCTTACCAGATAATAGGTCATTTTAATATTGTGCCTTATGGTTACAAAGCACTTTTTGGATACACTGTATCTCTTGATTACCACACACAGGAGATAAGGCAGAAAATATCCCCATTTTGTAGTTGAGGAAACTGAGGCACAGAAGTGGGACCCTAAACTGTGAAGTCTTTGGACTAGTATACCATACTACCTAATGCTGAATAGGGATGGATTCTTTTTTTTTTAAGAGTGAGCTCATATTAAGGCTATACTGCTTTTAACATCCTCCTTGTCATGCAGGCGTAAGCTTAATCTATAAGACAAATAATTGTGCGTTACCATTCTTCTTAGGCATGTCCTCTAAGAGTCCACGAACAAACCATATGCTAGATAAACTAGACCATTTTTCTTTGTAGTTCGGGCTGATTGGTGAAGATAGAGTATTGATTTAGCTTTGACCTTTTTAAAAAATTAAGCTTTAAATATGAAAACAGTATAGCTGACTCTCCTAGCCTAAATGAACCTAGCATTTGGTGCTATGAATCATTTTCCCTTTTTTACTCAAACTACTTGCCCACACTATACATTGTGTGGTTTTGATCTTATTTCTCTAGTTTTTTAGGTCTTTGGGTCCTTGATGATTCGCATGGCTTAAGTAATCAAAATATTTTATTTCCAGTTTATTTTCTAAATGTTAGGCAGTTAGTTTATTTATTTTAATTATGTTAAAGGTCCCAAATTATTAATACTGACATGATAAATTGTGAGATATTCTTGAAAATTAAACTTTTAGAGTTGGAAATTTATGTGACTTAAAAACTTGATCCATTAAAGAAAGATTTTTGGCACACTTGAAACTACAGCTACCAGCAATCCTATTGCTCAGAAAGGAAGTTTTCATAGAACAGTGTTACCTGCTTACAGACAGCTGGGAATTGGAGGAGGGTTAATGGCCTTTTGGAAGGATTAGAAACATTCCCCCCTTTCCTTTACCAGTGCCCTTCTCTTTCCTAAAATTCTAAGATTTAGAGTCTAATAAGAGGAAGGCTACCCAAAACACTTATTTTGACTGCCTGCCTTTACCCCCTCCTAGAGGAGATTCTCATTCTTTCTTTGCTACCATGCTGATTTTTGCTGGATGGAGAGGTGAGCAGGACAAACCAGTCCTGGTACCAGCAGCAAGGATACTGAATGGAAAATTTAAAAGAACAACTTGCCAAAAAACAATTTTAAAATTCCCTTGAAATGTGGTATATGTCTTCTGAAATGTTTGAGTATTAGAACTGAAAAGAACATTCAATTATTTGAGCTATAGGTGATCTAGGAAAAAAATTTAATAGCCAGTAGTTATAGAATGTTTTAAGAAGGTTTGTATGAGAGTGAGATTGTAAAATCTCTATCCCTGGATGAAGAAAACCCATCTCTTAGCATCTAGTTTACTTGGACTATCTGGGGAATGGGGCAGATGGAGCAGAGGCAGGACTGTGGACCACCAGTAAGTTCTTCCTGGATCACAGTCTGAGGAAGAAAAGAAAGCAGGTCAGTAGTATTTATTCTCAATACCACATACAACAGTGGCCAGTTTACCTCAGTAAGCAAAGATTAATTTATTGAAGTGCTTAATCCTCCCTTAATAAAGTTTGTGCAGTGTTCTAAATAGATTTCAAGTTGTTACTGGCTGAAAACACACGCACACACCTAGCGTAGGGTTAGTGTAGCAGAATGTTTTGAATTTTTCTACATTGAAAGTTTATAGGGCAAATCTGACATAATCCTTTACTTAACTCCTCTACACATTTTTTCCTTAATAAAAGTCTAGCTTTGCTGCTCAATAGGAATTAGGCTGAGTCTATAATTGGGGTCCACTGTTTGGAAAGCCCAGTTAATACACATACACACATCTGTGAAGTTGATCATCAAAAGCCTGTGAGATGAGCCCAACATTATGTTGTTGACCCTTTGGATGAGGCTGAAGGGTGGACCTATCCCCACTTGAGATTTGGGGGAAAGGAAGCTTCTAGTTCAGTTTTCTACATCCTGTCAAATTGTCATGGGCAAATTTAAATTATTTTGTCATATAGCGAATCCCCAAAAAAGGCATTCTTTTAAGCCATTTTTAAACTATGGCTGCTTTATATTGGGCGACAATTTACTTTTGAGGTGAGAGGTGTGGTGTGTTCAAGTGTTATAGTCCCCTGTTGTCTATAAAATCTCTGGTAGATTTTTATTATAATACTTAAACATGAACTCTCTTCAGTGACACTGTGTTGTCTACGTTGCATCCCTTCTCATTCCAGACTAAGGAAGAAAAGGGAAAGTATATCCCTTTTTAATCAGAGTTGGGAAACACTAATAGCTTTGTATATTTAAGACTCATATAAATGATAGTTCTAAGGAGCTGTCTTAGTTCTTTGGGTTGAATATTGCTTGTAGCAGCAAGATCCATTAATTCTAGTGAGAAAGTGGTTTTAGTTATCCGATTTGCATTTTTAAAAAAATGCATGATAAAGGAGACATCTTTGGGGTTTTTCAGAATCTTGTATTCAGGTTCTCTTTATTGCATGCTTCCGTTGTCATAGAATTGGCTCTTATATAATACTTAAAATTGGATACAGTCTTAAATGTTAATTTATACCAGTGGTTAAGTAGCTACTAGAACAGTTCCAGCCCAGCCCACAGGCAAAGGGGAGAAAGAAGAAAGCAAAGGTGCATTCATACATTTGTTAGGTGCTTACTAGGTGCCAGCAACTGTTCTTAAAAATAAAACAAAGGCTATTAATTTGCTAAAGTCTAACCTAACTTCAAGAAGCCCTCTTAAAACAGAACTATTATCTCCATGCAGGGTAAACTGAACCCTAAAGTTATCCTGAGACTCACTGTTTTGAAGATGTTGAATGAGAACTAAGATAGGCCAGCCCCTTTCCTGATTAAATCTCAAAATAATTAGAATTTTGTTGAATCAACAGCTACGTGAAATAAATAAGTAGACGTCTATTTCTGTTTGTAATCTAGAAGAAAAGAGTGTTACAAAATGTTTATAGGACCATGGAAGGAGGTATGGTTTGGATAGATTGGTCTTGGCTTTTAGGGAGCTAGTCACATCGTTCTATAAGATGTTTATGGTGAACATGGTTTAACATCCACCAGTACTTGAAATCTGGCAGTAAGTTACAGCTGACTTGAGTCAAACCTTGTGATTTTTTTTTAAGGACATTGGTAAATAGATCATGTTCTTATAGTTAATAAACTTGGGGGTTCGTCTTAATTACAGTTTGACACAATATGTCATTAAAATAGAGACAAGGGCTGTTGGTCCTCTAATGGCTGCTGCTGTTGAAATGAATGGCAATTGAAAAAATTGGCCTCACGGAATTGTTTTGTTTTGTTTTTTTTATTTATTTCAGATGGTAAAATAGGGGCCATCTAAATTTAAGTATACTTAGGCTTTTGGCTAGACCTGTTTTGTTTATGCTGGGGCATTTTTCAATTTATGCTATACATAAACCAGTGCATATTTGCAAAAAGTTAAACTTTGCCACAAGGTCCATTGATTTCTTAAATTCTTTTTCCTCTAGTCATTTCTCCCTCTGCTTTTGGCACACAGTATTACCAGTTTAGCTGTTCTGGGAGACTTTAGGTAGGGTAAAGTACCCTGGATATTAGGCTTTGACTCATTTGCTTTTCTTGACAATAAACACTTTGCAGCAGTTACTTGGTTTTATTGACCACATGTTGGAAAGCAAAACGTTTCTCTTTCTCCTGAGAAAATGCTAGTGTTTTTCCTTGACTTTTAAAATTATTTGCTTATATCAAATTCAAAATGTTTCTCTTACTATCCTATGAAGAAAGGATGTGAAACCTGAATAGCTTGTTACCTACCCCCTCTAAACTTGTACTTTTTTAGAAATTATTCTTTAAACTTTGGGGGAATAAAACCCTTGGCTTATAGAATTCCTGATTTTTTTTTTTAGCCAGATTTTAAGAATTACAGCTTCAATAAGCCATCTCCTTCAAACTCAGCAGCCATTTTGGTAGTTGTATTCTTGGTGGTAAACAATCTGGTTATGTTGGTCATGAATTGGCAATCCAAACCTCAAGGAAAACCTGCAGAATTAGCTTTTTGAAATGCTCTTTGGTTTTGGCCTTTGTGAAGATCAGAATTGTATGAGGCTGTTTGCTGTAGATGTAAAGTGAGCATTAAATTTTGGTTTCTTCTTTCTATTACCTGAAGGGAAATGTTGAAAGCAGCAGGAGTAAATAAATGCCTATCATAATTCATTGAAGAGAATCTAGATGCTGCTTTGGTTTTGTGGTTTTGTAGCAAACCAGTTGAACCCTATTTCCAGGATAAGTGCTGAGCCGTGTTCATTTGGATCTTCTATTTAGTGGTATTCAATATGTACTGTTCACCTGCATTCTTTAAACAGCCATCAAAATGTGTTTTCTTCCATTCCCTAAAAAGTTAATATGCAGACATGTTTCCTATAGATTTGGATTGCCTCTAGTCATGAATGAGTATTCCAGACAGGAAATTGATATCATGGAAGGAAGTCTGTGGAAATTGCTTGTTTGTGGTGGGAGGAAAATCAAGGACATATTGTTAAACTAGTCTTACCTACCTTTACTGCACACCTGTAATGCCTAGCTTGGTGGTTTAGAGAATATGGAGTGTTTCTGGGCTTTCTTATAAGGCAGAGGCTCCATACAAGGTTGCTGATGATTGTTCTAAATTCCCATTGTTTTCTTGGCTTTTCTCCCTTGGTATATGTGTCGTCTGGAATCTGATTTGTAGTTGGTGAGGTAACATACGTGGAGCTCTTAATGGACGCTGAAGGAAAGTCAAGGGTAAGTGTTTGAGAGAATTTCTTCTGTGGATTTACTACATGACAAATGTAACTGTATGGTGGCGTGGAGTGGAATGAATTCAGGAAGGTAGTGAGTGCTATGTTACCAATAGGTAATATTCGACATTGCCATACTTTTGAAGGGGGAGGGGAGGGTTTGCAAATGGGGGTCCCACTGCTCCAAATGGTTGTCCAAAGAGTTTTTTGGCATTCTGTTTGGATGTTTAATTTGGGTAACTGGGGACCAATAGTAGCATCGTCTCTTTGTTAATAGAGGAGTTGGCTGTGTGTGAATTATGCATGGAACTCTGGCAGTGGCATATTAATGTAAAACGTGTGTTCTTGTTCTAGAAAATGTTATTTTTGGTTGTTTGCTGAATTTGTAAGTTGTGTGAAAAAACGTTTCTGAAAAGTTGCCCTTGTGCCAGTAAAGCATAAATCATATACTTAAAACTTGAAAGTTTAAAATTGGCAAATAGATATTAAACTATTTTCTGTTGAGTGTAATAGGATGGCTTAGAACAGTCAATAGGACAAGCTTACTTAATGTATTGAAGGGATGGATTTAGGGTGAGTAGGACAAGGCATTGATTGACTACAGAGGGGAGCAGATCTAAAGTTTGTGGAGTGTTCTTGGAGAACCTGAATTTAGGTCTGCTTATTACAACTTCAGAAACTACAAGGCAACCCTGGTAATGTGTAGAAGCTAGGATATCATGGAGTCCAGCTTTTAGTAAGGAAGGATAGGTAAGATACTTCTTCTGTCACCTTCCCCCTTAAAAGGGCTAATTTTAAAACTAATTTAATGTGAACTTTATTTTTAGTTTGTTTAAAAAAAATTGTTTTCTTTGAACTTACTTTCTTTTTTTTTTTTTCTTTTTCTCTTTCCTTGCCGTTCTGGTTGGTCTGTGGCTGCTCCTAAAGGGATGCGCGTGAGTATTCTTTAATTACTTGTTGTTGATTGGGTTTTCAAAGCTACAAGATATTCCATTCATATATTTTTGATATTCTTTATAGTGTTGTTGAATTCAAGATGGAAGAAAGCATGAAAAAAGCTGCTGAAGTTTTGAACAAGCATAGTCTGAGTGGAAGACCTCTGAAAGTCAAAGAAGTAAGATTTTTAGTACCTCTAATCAATGTATGGAACCTAAAGAATGACATTTTTATATAACACTTCATATTCATTAGGTGCATAATTGGAAATGTTTCTACTCTATTTTCCTGAAAGAAAGTAGAGATGGGTCATTCAGCTAACTCAGTCTCAGAGGCAAGACCTGAACCCAAGCCTTTTAAGTCCAGTGCCCTTCCACCTCTAAATGAACCTAGACTGTAAATTCACTGGAGAAAGCTCCAGTCCCTGGCATATTTTCAGTAGATTTATTTGAGAATAATTTGTCCTCCTATAATCCTAGTGCAATCTTACACAGTAGTTCCAATGCCTACTTAGGGAGCTAAACCAACCCTAAATTGGTCATTGGACACATTCTAATAGGATTGTCTGAGTCTCTGGGCAGGGAACTGACTTAGTAATACTAAGAGCCAGCATATGGTTGGTATTGTTTTGTCATCCTACCTTGAGTTTTACCTTCCTTGTCTTCAGTTTTGCATCATTTTACCTTTTTTCTGGGTAACTTGTTGGTGCCACATTTGGGGGGCACCTTTTCCATTGTCTATTTTGTATTGTTCTTTGCTGCGAATACTTTACCATTGCCCACCCTGATTTAAGAATACCTCTTTTCTTGGTATTTGAATTAAATTCTTTTCTATGTTTGTAAGATTCATTTTAGGGGCAGACTCATTAAATGGCCTGCTGCTGAGGGAACTCAAATTATATTTTTGTGTCCCTCTCTCAATCAACAGTCTTTTTTTTCTTTTTTTTTTTTTTTGAAACACCTAAGTGCCTAAGCATTGTCCTTAGTGCCAAAAACAGTCTTTACAAGGAGCTTGCTTGTATTTAGTGGAGAAAACAAATAAATGAGACAAAAGAAATACAAGGTAGTGGAGGTGGGGGGAGGGTTTTATCTTTACAAAAACCTGGGAGGTAGGCGAGACTCACAGGATCATTGATGAAGAATTGAATGGGACCTCAAGAGCCTGTCTAGTCCAGCCCCTCCACCCCCCCACCCCCCCCCATTTGTACAGAGGAAGTAGCTAGGGCACCAAGTACTTGTCATGACCTTAGAAGGAAGTCTCCAGTGAAGTACCCCATGATCTGTTTTTGCACCTCTGCTATTTAAAATTTTTATCACTGACTTGGAGAACCAGTCAGTAGTGGTTTATTAAGCAGCTGTTGTGTGCCAGTCACAATGCTAGGAATAATCCCTGTGTTTTTAGTGGAAACAAATATGCATATGAATGTACATACCCAGTAACCATAAAGAGAATAGATAATAGGTAGTGAGGGAGGGGCATTAGGAGAGGTTTCCTGTAGAAAGTGTTACTTGAGCTGGAACTTGAATGAAGAAATGGATTCTTTAGATAAGATTTGAGAAGGGAATGTGTTTTAGGCCTCAAGATATACAGTGTTGAGTGTGAGGAAAAGAGAGGCCAGTTTGGATGGCTGGCAGAACATGAAGTGAGGAGGAATGTGCATTGGGGCTGGAAAGATAGCTAAACAGCAGATAGGTTTAGCGGAGTGACAAGATCTGGCCTCATTTTGGCAGTTATGTGGAGGATGAATTAGAGTGGAGAGAGGCTTGAGGCAGGGAGACCAATTAGGAGGCTGTTGGAATTAGCCAAGTGGGAAGCAAGTGTGAAGTAGAGAAATAATCGGAACAATAGCATTTGGGTAGCATCTACTCTGTCATACACTATACTGAGCACCTTGCAAATAATCCCATTTCGTCCTCCTCGTAACCCTGAAAGATATAGGTACTGTTGTTATCCCCATTTTACAGATGAGGAAACTGAAGCTGACAGAGGTTGAGTGACTTGCCTGGTGTCACAACTAGTAAGTGACTGGGGCAAGATTTGAACTTTAGGTCCAGCTCTCCATCAACTGCCACCAGCTACCTCAGTGGATTGTAAGGTCTGGCACTGAAGTTCGGTGTTAGACAAATTAAGATCTCTCTGGCACGTCCAGTCTGAAACATCTAATTGAGGCATTTGAATGTTAACTTTGAAGCTTAGGGGATTAACTGGGGTTTGTTATGTAGATCTCTAAGTCATGTACAAGAGATGGATAATTAAACCCAGAGGAGCTGATGAAGTCACCAAGAGAGAAAAGGGGGCCCAGGACAAAACCCTGGGGAGTATGTAGGTATTCCCCAGGTAGAGGGCAGAATAGGGATGATGAAGCAGCAGAGGAAACTGAGGAGCAGACACAAGTCACAAAACCAAGAGAGAGCAGGATCAGAGAAGATTGTCCAGAAACAGGGTGCTCAATGTCAAATGTAACCTAGAGCTCAAGAGGAGTGAATGCTGAGAAAAGACACTTGATGAAAAGAACAGTTTTGTGATAAGATAGAATAAATGCTTATTATCTCAAAGTACAGAATGTGAGGATAGGAAAAATGGTTTGGGCTCTGGTGCTCTGGAAGTCTGTCTGACCTCTCAGAGAAAAAAAAGAGTGTAGGTAAGAATGCAAGAGCTGTTTTTTATACCCAGCCTTTATAAGTCTGTCAAATGAATACATTTCTCCAAACAGTTGTGCAGAAAGTAATGGCTGTTGAGCTGCTGAACTGTGTAGGAGAAAAAAGAGAGCTTTTTGATGTCTGGTCTTATCATGGAATCAAAATTGGAAGAGGCCTTATAGGCAATATATTATAATCATAACATCTGCAGGCCACTATTTATGTGTGAGGCAAGTAATACCAATAAACAAAACTGCATTCAATCATTCCCAAAAGAATTCAATGAGCATTCCTATGTGTTAGGTTCTGATATTATTCCTTTCTGATTCAGTTCTTTATCCCCTTACTTAAAACTTGGTTACTGCAACAGGCAACTACCTGACCTGCCTAACTGCTTACTTTACGTTCTCTCATCAGAAGGGAGAAATTAATTTTTTCCTCACCTGTAGCCTGGTGCTCTGAAACCAGGTTTTGAGGTTCCCCTGATTTTTATTTTGAGAGGCAGTGTGACATATAATGGATAGAATATTGGACTTGAAATCAGAAGGACTCGGAATCAAATCCTGCCTCAAATATTCATATTTTCTTGGCAAGGTCACTTCCTACCTGATCCTCAATTTCCTCATCTCTAAAATGGGGTTGCCTGGCATAAGGAAGGCTCATCTTCCAGGGTTCAAATTTGGTCTCAGACACTTAGTAGCTATGTGACCCTGGGCAAGTCACTTAACCCCGTTTGCCTCAGTTTCCTCATATGTAAAATAAGCCAGAGAAGGAAATGGCACACTAGTATCTCTGCCCCAAAACAAAACAGCCACAAAGAGTTAGACACAACTGAAAATGACTGAACAAAATAAAACAGAAATGGGAATAATAATATTTGTGTTACCTACCTCACAAGGTTGTTGTGAGGAAATTATAATTGTGATTATATATTATATAAATTATGTATTGTGATTACATTAGCTTTGTATTTCATGATTCAGTTCAGTCTCACTTTGTACTATAAACATGTGTGGTGAGTATAAGAGCCTCCTGTAACATTTGTTACTGAGAGACTAGTATATTAGAGCTAGAAGGAATCTTAATCCATCTGGTCCAACTCCTTCATTTTATAAAAAGGAACCTGAAGACTGGAGGGTAGGCGAGTTATCAGGCCAGAATGAGAGCCCAGATCATCCTCATGTTCACCTGCATGGTCAGATTTCATTTTACATTATCTCCCAAGGGGATGACATAGACTTAGTGTATCTTTCACTACTGCCATTGGCAATCATTTTTTTTAAATTTACTTTTATTTAATATATTTAGTTTTCAGCATTGATTTTCATAGGAGTTTGAATTACAAATTTTCTCCCCATTTCTACCCGCCCCCCCAAGATGGCGTATATTCTGGTTGCCCTGTTCCCCAGTCAGCCCTCCTTTCTGTCACCC
>CM053622.1:42946589-42988545 GCA_028646595.1 Phalanger gymnotis | reverse complement strand
CCATGACTTTGTTGACTTCTTCTGACTGTACATTTTGGTCTTCTTTGTCACCAAAAAAGGATTCCAGAGTCTGAGACTGAATCTGGGTGCTTTTTCGCTGCCTGGCCATGTTCCCAGCCAACTTACTTGACCCTTGAGTTTTTCAGCAGGGTATGACTGCTTGTAGACTAAAGAGTTCTATGTTCCAAGCTTGGGGGGATGTGCCAGCTCTGCCACACCAGCACTCCTCCTTCCTCAGTAACCCCCAACCTGGACTAGACTTAGATCTTCAGCAGGCTCTTCACTCCTGCTCTGATCCACCAGTTAATTCCTCTCACTAGGTGGGCCTGGGGTCGGAAGCAACTGCAGCTGTAGTTCTGAAGCTGCCCCACCTCCACTGCCCCCAGGGCAGTGGCCAAACCACAAACTCTATGGAAGTCCCCAGCAGCTTCTCCCACTTACCTACTCTGTTGTCTTTGGTGTTTGTGGGTCGAGAAGTCTGGTAACTGCCGCAGCTCACTGATTCGGGGCACTAGGGCACACTCTGCCTGGCTCCCGGTTTGGTCGGTCTGCGCCGCCCACGCTGGGCTCTGCTCTGCTCCACTCTGCTCCCAGCTCCGTGCAGGATAGACCATACCCAGAGATTATCCAGGCTGTCCTGGGCTAGAGCCCTGCTTCCCTCCGCCACTTTGTGGGTTCTGCAGTTCTAAAATTGGTTCAGAGCCAATTTTTATAGGTTTTTGGAGGGACTTGGCAGGGAGCTCACACTAGTCCCTGCTTTCCAGCCGCCATCTTCGCTCCGCCCCCATTGGCAATCATTTTATCCTTATGAACTTATATAATAGTGTAATTAGAGGGACTTGGTTGGAGCTCATTGAATGACCAAACAGTAATAGATGCTTGGCACTCTAGAGGGAATCACTAGTGTTGTCCCATTGGGTTCTGAAGGCAAGACAGAAACTAAATGTTAATGCAAAATTCAAAAACCATTAGCGTAATTATGGGTGTTTACTTCTCTAATGTCTGCATTTTATTTCCTCTTTTGATTGAAAGATTTTTCTGTTTCTCAAAGAGTTTTTCCTCTATCCATATCATGCCAACACCTACTTTAAGGGTGGCTGTTAAAAAAAAAAAAAGCACTTTGAGGGTAGGTCATTATACTCTGTAAAATACTTAGAATGTCTGGGATCTCCTTTAAGCCCTGAGTGCAGCCTTTTGCCCTCCTTGTTAGAAGCCTGTACACTGGCAGATCCTCTCAAGAGTTAAAGACCATTCCTTCTCTGTTCCTGTGCTCTGGTTCTTCAGGTCTATTTCTTAGTGTCTTTGATACCAGAAACTTGTTCCTTTGCTCCCTGTGTTCTTTGACCTTCCTTGAGGCTCAGTTGAAGCTGCTACGGGCAAGAGGTAGTCAACACGGTTATAGCCTAAGTTGTGGTAGGTTAGAATTAGGAATCAAAAATGGCAGTTATGAGGTCATAGCACCTACTTCCCAGTGAGGTTGCAAAGATAAGAATACTTGCGAATCACTTCACAAACCTTTAAAGTGCTTTATAAAAGCTAGCTTTTATTGTGGGTGATCTCTTATTACTAACTTAGAATCTATAGCACCAGTTTCAGACTATAGGGGATAGGTATCAGATCTGTGATTCGATCAGTATGTGGAATTCCCTGTTTAGGAAACTTGAGCCCAGTGCATGTCTGCATCTTAGAGAATTGTAGGGAGCAAGCACTAAGAAGTAAGTGACCTTTCCCAAGATCATACAGCTGGTATGTGTCAGAGCTGAGAAGATCTGTATTTAAAGCCAGCTTTCTAGCCACTACATTATTATGCTGCCTGTCTCAGATGAACGTGTGTAAATTTTACATGACTTCACATATACTTAGCCTTCAGGTTTTGTTCTTATACGCGTAGTTGTTCAGAATTGAAAAAAGAAGGGCAAGAGTGCAGAATGCAGTGGCTGCCACTTAAGCAGCTATCAGAGGAATCGTAGAATTTTCTGTTTCATGTGTATGTGTGCAACAGTCTCTGACCTAACCCTGAATCCCATTACCAAGAACTTGGTAGCAGTGAAGTGACTCCCCAGCAAATTTTTGTTAACATTTCTTCCTGTGGCCCGTGTTAGCTTCTGTGAGTGCAAAGGTTGGGTGGTGCCCACAAGAACATTATATTCAGGTTTTATTTTGAAAATGAAGTTCTTCCCTGGGTTGTTTTTACTACTTCTGTTTGTGGATGAGTCCTAAGGCAATGAGTCCCTGGTACTTGATTTTCTGAGTTAAATTGCGGGGTGGATTACTTTTAAATTCTGTACTATAGTTCTGTCATCCTTAAGTTACCTTTCAAGAATTTAATGTCTGAAATATTAGGAAATATAAATACAACCCCTTAATGTTTGTTATTATTGAATCACATATACCAAATACAATTTTGCTTGTTTTAGGATCCTGATGGCGAACATGCCAGGAGAGCAATGCAAAAGGTGATGGCTACAACTGGTGGGATGGGTATGGGACCAGGTGGCCCAGGAATGATTAATATCCCACCCAGTATCCTAAATAATCCTAACATCCCAAATGAGATTATCCATGCATTACAGGCCGGAAGACTTGGAAGCACAGTATTTGTAGCAAATGTAAGTAAAACGATGATATTTTAAAATGCAAAGTTTGGATGTTATGAATTATTAATATGTCACAGTTCATAGAGCAAAGGTGATGATTCAAGTACTAAAGAACTGGGGGAAAGGAAGATAATGCAGGATTGAGAGCCCTTTAGTGTTACATGTTGGGTTCTTGTTGCTAATGTTTATGTATCGATTCTGGACAGGACAGAACAGAGATGGGTAGAAGTATTGTAGATTAATAGCTTATAGGAAAGAAAAGGGATGTCATGTCCTTTGGGTTTTGGTTTTAGGTGTGGTTTTTTGTTGTTGATGTTGTTTTTGTTTTATTTATTTATCATTTTTTTTTACAATTTCTGTTGGGATCAGTGAAGTCTATAAATAATAATACTACTTCTCAGAATATTCCACAATACAAGAAAATTTGTTCCTGGCATTTCATTCTCTCTCCATCTCCCAGTGCCACAAAGGAAGGAAGGCTAGGGCTGAGAAGAAGGCATGAGAATGACCAAGGGTCAGTTTATGTCCTTGGCCAAGTCCTGGTCTTCTCTGCTTTGTTGATACAGTCCTGAATGGTTCTCCAACTCTCTGGGATAAAAAGTGCCCATAGAGCTATGGGGCCTTGTTTCCTATCCATCTTCTACCCACTCCTAGCTTCCTTAGGAAATCTACAATTGTTCATTGAACTGAAAATATTTTAAATCATTCTCTCGAACCTACAGTTAGGGATAGTTCAGGTCTTTTAGTATAGGAACTTGTCCACATCAAGGTAATGGAAATTCTATAAGTGGATGGGAGGCTTGGAGAGAAAAAAAACCAGTATATAAGGGGACCTTGAAAGAGGCTCACTGTTACTGGGGAAATACAAGGAGGGCATGATCTTTAGACATTGTGATATAGTAGAAAGAATGCTGAACTTGGAGGCCCAGTGCCTGAATTTGGATGTCAACTCTGCCATCACTCCGTCCGTGATCTTGGGCAAGTCACTCCATCTTTAAAATGAGGAGATTGGACTAAATGGTCTCTGAGAGGCATCTCTGTAATGTAGAGTAGGTAACATACAGGACTTGCATGTGACTACTTATTATCTTTACATAAGAGTTGCCAATGGCCATGTAACTCTTCTCCATGCCCACTTAATCTTGTATTGAGCTACTTAGGCCCTAACCCCCACCTTGCTTCTGACCTTTATGGAGCAGAAATAGAATTGTCAGGATGGACTTTAGACTCTTTGATCTTAGGGGAAAACATAAGCCCTGTGTCTAATCTTCTACCAACTCTCTAATTCCTAATAATTTGCTCTCTTGCCCATCAAGGCAGCCTAAGCCTGAAATGTAGATATCTGTTTTAGCCTTGTATCTTTACCCAAAAGGGAAAAGGGAGTATACAGGGAGGGGATTGCAAATAGTGTTGTCTTTTTATTCCTTTTCCTCTGTTATCAGCAGATTTTATTTTTTAAATGAAAAAAATTTTTAATAGGGTCGTATACTGGTCTTCCATGGTGAGATCACAGTCCTGTTTTAGAAGCAACTGGTCGGGAAGATAAATTCATTTTCCACTCTGTATCATTATATCTCTCCCTCCAATATCTCTTTCCTGTATCTTCCTCTCTTCTCCCCCCGCCCCCAAATGGCCAAGGGGAAGGAGGGACTGTAAGGACTTGGGGTGTGTTCTTAGACTCCACTCCACTCCAGGTCCCAGAAGCAACTGATAGAGAAGCTGGAGATTGGGAATTGGTCCTAAACTGGAGCTCAGAATGTACTTCTAAAATGTTGCATGTATTTAGTTCTCCTTTGGGCTAAATAAGCATTTGTGGGCTACTGTGGAAACCTAACAGCCTTCCCAGGGCAGTAAGTGAAAATGGAAGTTTTGAACAAACAAAGCTTACTTTTAAGAATAGGACTTACCTGTTCTTCCTAGTGTATTGGTGCTACTTTTTAGGGTAATATTCTTGATAATCTTTTTTGTTTGGGTCTTAGGTCACCAACAAAACCCATGACCTAATAGCAATTTTTAAAAAGCAGGAGATTCCCATAGCTAATATGGAAATGTTTTGTGTGACTTCACATATATAATCAGTATATTGCTTGCTTTCTCAAGGGGCTGGAGGGAGAGAATTTGGAAATCAAATTTTTTAAAAAATGAATGTCAAGAAATTTTTTTATGTAATGGGGAAGTATTTTTTTTTTAAATGGGAGGTGCAGAGATTAAGGTCAATGAACAATGAATGGCAAAAAAAGGAGAAAAGCAGGTGAGGCACATGTTTAACTGATCATCGTATCTGGCGTCCTGAAAGTGCATTTTATAGTAATAGAGGTGTACAAGACAACTTCCTCCAAAAAACTGTGATGGATTATTTTGAAGTGCATGTCTTGAGGCATCTCCACCTTTCAAAAATTACATTGCAGTTGCTTTAGTCTTCTTACTCTGTCTTTTTTCCTAACATATGCTCCCAACAAGTGTTATATCCTGTTTATACAGTAAAAACTCCTTGTAAATATTTCATGATGTACAGAGTTCTTTCCTTTTCAGCTGGATTATAAAGTTGGCTGGAAGAAACTGAAAGAAGTGTTCTGTATGGCTGGCGTAGTGGTTAGAGCAGACATTCTTGAAGATAAAGACGGGAAAAGTCGTGGAATCGGCACTGTTACTTTTGAACAATCAATTGAAGCAGTTCAGGCTATATGTATCCTTTTGAATCTGTATTATTACCATCCTAATTAAAGCAGGTTTGAATGGGGGGAGGGGGCAGTTATTATATCATATTTTACCTCAGACGAGAACAAAAAAGAAATTAAAATACCCCAGTGTTTTGTGTCAGTGTGGTCCCTTGGACTAGTAATGAGTTTGTCAAAAACCCAACCTTGATTTCCCACAGGATAGCCCAGCTTCTGCTGGACCTGATGACAGCCCCATTCAATGTGTGGTCGCCAATAATCCTGAAATTTCTAATACCAATTACTATTTACTAAGAAGATTGGACTTCTGTACTTTGTCCATAGAAAATGTTCGAGAGAATCAGAATGGCAAAGTGAGAAGGTTACTAGGTTTAGTTTTAGGAGAGAATCAAGGTTTCAAATCTGCTTTTGACACTTTCTGCTAGTTGTGTGACCGTGGACTAGTGCTGCGGCTTCTCCAGCCCTGTTTCCTCACTTGTAAGATGGGGGTAAAACCTGTAGTACTAGACCTTCCAGGGTTGTTATAAGGATAAAATGAAACTTGAGATCACAATACAAATATTAATTGTAATTGTCATTATTGTTGTACATAATAGTGTCCTTTGCAGATTAAATAGACTTTATGTTCCTTAAAATCTCAGTTCACTTGATTAGCGTTTATTTAAATAACATCAAATGTCAATACTAAACTTGCTTATTAGTAACTATAATTGATGAATTTAAACACTTAAGTATCATCATAATTCTTCAGTGACTAGATGTGTCCAGGCCTTTCCTTTGATATGGTTGTATTTAACACATTCTGTTCTTTTGGTTTGTCTTTTTTTCACTTGGCATTGTAACAATCTTTACAGGTTTTTTTGTATTCTTCATACTTGTCTATCTTGATTTACATTAGCGTACCACACTACCAATCATTGGACTTGTATTTCTTTCCAAAAAGCTGGCGTTTTTTGTATGTGGACCTTAATTAGTTCAGGGTTCATCTTGAAGACCCATGACCCTTGTAGCCACTGTGCCAGGCATGGTTCGAAGGTTTGGTGAAGAAGATTGAAAAGAAGAAAAGTTGTGTGTGAAACAGTGTGATGATGTTGCTCACAATTAGCTGGAACATTTGAAAATTAATCACATGGGTTTCTTTATTAGTTTGAGATCTCTGATTTGAAAAATAGCAAATAGATGGCCTTAACTAATAATATATCAGCAATGTTCAATGGCCAGCTGCTGTTCGACAGACCAATGCACGTGAAGATGGTAAGTTTGACACAAGAGTTTCTCCATTATATGTACTTCTTTAGAATTGCAGAATCACGAAATTTGACGGTTAGAAGGGACCACAGCAGCCATCTAGTCTCATACAGGAAAGAAATCCTCCTATAACATACCTGACAAATGGTCATTTAGTTTTAACATAAAGACCTCCAAGGAGAGGTAACTTGGCACCTCTCAGCACCCTGTTTTGCTTTTGGGCAGCTTGCGTTATTAGGAATTTTTTTTTTTTTTAAGAACAAGCCTAAATCCTGTTGGCCTTCTTGAGCCAAAGAATATGTTCTCTTTCTTCCACATGAGAAACTTTTACATACTTGAAGATAGTTATCATGACTTCTCTAAGTTTTCTCTAATCTAAATATGCCATTTTCCTTCAATCATTTGTCTTATGACATAGACTCAAGGCCCTTCATCATTCTAGTATCCAGAATTAAATGTGATACTCCATATAAAGTCTCAATGGTGGCAAAGTACAGTGGGACTTATTCCTTCCTCTTCCTGTAAGTCACTTCTTAATTCAGACTGAGATTCACATTAGCCTTCAA
The DNA here is from genome assembly GCA_028646595.1 of Phalanger gymnotis. Lineage (NCBI taxonomy): Eukaryota > Metazoa > Chordata > Mammalia > Diprotodontia > Phalangeridae > Phalanger > Phalanger gymnotis. Next base: position 42,981,456 of record CM053622.1, on the reverse strand, counting down.
TGCACTAAAACCCCTAGATCCTTTTGAGAACAGCTGTCTATCCTTTCCTCTCCCATCTTACATTTATGGAGTGGTGCTAATTTGTACCCACGTGCAAGGCTTTTACATTTATTCTTATTGAATGTCATTTTGATTCTTGCCAGTACTAAGCCTATCAAGATCCTTTTAGATCCTGACTATTAACTAGTATGCTAATTATCTGTCCCTGCTTTGTTTTTAGCTGCAAATTTGATGCAAATAGAATTTATGCTTTTATCCATCCAGGTTCTAGATTAAAATGTCAAATGTGCCTGGGATATTCAGCTGGAGACCTCCTGCTATTGAACCATTGGCAATCAACATCTATCTACTTCTTACTCTCTCTGATTATATTACTGTCTAATCCAGTAATGTAGATAATGGGACAGCTTAATAAAGAAGTAGCTAAAGGTTTTAATGCATGTTAAGAACCTTTTGAGCTTGTGAAATTGATGCTTTTTTTTTAAAACCTTCAATGGCAGCTTAAACAAATTTGCAGTGCATTGGTAAAAATTTTACTGTTATCTAGTGTAGGTAGGAAATGGGGTGTTGCATAGGTAGCCACTGTATACATGTAGACGTTCCTGATTTATAATGGGTTAGATTACAATAGAGTGTAAAACACTCATATATCAAACGTGATTGAATCTTAATTTCAAATATTCATTTTATTGCTAGTTGTCAAAAGTGCCAGTTATTGAAATAGTTTAGATGAATAGGAAACTAGATAGTGAACCAGTTATTATGGTTGACTTTTTAAAATAAACCACTAGTAATTTTTTCTATAAGAGACATATTCACAGGAGGTCATTTAGTTTGAAAGATAGAACTGATTCTTAATGAAATGTGTCCCCTCCATCCCCTCCAACAATATTTAATGATTAGTAGACTATTTCAACAGATAATTAATCTTTGGTTTCCATCTTCCACGTAGCATTTCTGGGCTATTATTTGGGTACATGTGCTCAAGGGGTGCAAGTTATAATTGTATTTGCCTGAGTCAAAAACAAATGCTTTGAAGACAAAGATGTTTTTATCATCTGCTGTCATTTGATTCTGTGCCATTGGCATGGATGGATGAGTGTTGACCTCTAACAAAAAAAAAAATGCTCCCCAATATGTGGTTTATCAGGCTCATAAGTATCACAGAGTTTCATCAGGCAGGGACTTCGTACTCCATTTAAATTCTGCTGTCTCTTGCTGCCAAAGCTACAAGGGCTCCAAGCCGGTGAAGAACTGTTCATGGTGGTGCTGTTCTTTTTTCCAAAAAGCCTTCCTTTGCATTTAGTTCTTTACAAATTGACATACTTTGATGGTTTGAGGTTGCTCACTTCTGGAAAAGGTTAAGGGACCCTTGGTGGAACCTAACATGTATTAACTGTTGCATTTGAAGAAGCAAATGAAATTCTCGATGGATAAGTCATAATTTTGTGTTTTATTCCTCTAAGTAGCTTTTATTTGTCGTTTAAGTGCAGCATTTTTCTTGGTACCTTGGGAAGGCATCCATTAAAATCAACAGATTTGTATAAGGCTTTGTCAAGAAAAAATTTTCAATTTTCTTAACAAAATTTACATACTTAAGCTTAAAAGCTTGAAATATTCTGGCTTTTAAAGGTTAAACACAAGAGAAAAAGTCAGAATTCAAGACAATTCTTCAGTTAGAAATTGGCTTCTTATGCCGCTGAAATTCCAAACAACCTGGTTTCAGAGTAAAATTGTATTCATAATGATTGTATTCAGTAAACTTGTATAAAATAATTAATTTTGATCAGGTTGATACTCTGTTCTCCACTGTCTGTGAGGAGGATAAACTATTTTGGTTTGTTCCCATTCAGGATGAGAGGGCACTGCCAAAGGGTGACTTCTTCCCTCCCGAGCGACCCCAACAACTCCCTCGTAAGTGTCAGTTCCATGGCTCTCATTTATTTTGAGTCTTTACGAGTAAATATCTGATGAAAAGTCCATTGAGGTGATAATTATGTGTGAGTACACACATATTTAGCAAACACTTTTGGTCTTACACTGATTGTCAGCATAGGAATAAGTATAAGTTCAGCAACTTGTAACAACTTCCATTTCTATTAAAAGGCTTATTAAGGCTTTGCTAAGTGCTTTTCATGCAGTAACCAGGTCATGTTACAGATAGAAAACTGGAGCTTAGAGATGGCTTGAAGTTTCTTGGCCACTCTACTCATGTAGCTGTGAATATCCATAAATAATATACTTCTCTGGCCTTAGTTTTATGGTGTCAATCAGTGAATAGTGCTCTGGACCTTGAGTCACAAAAACTAGAGTTGAAATCTGGCTTAAAACACTTACTAGCTGTGTGACCCTAGACAAGTGACTTCACCTCTGTTTACTTCCATTTCTACGTCTCTAAAATGGGAGTAATAGCACCTACCTCACAAGAAGGTGTGAGGATCAAATGAGATTATTTTTTGTGAAGCACTGCAAACCATAGAGTTACATAACCGCTAGCTTATAAGTAGGAGAGAAGTGATCAGAGCCTAGATTGGACAGATTATTGTCAGGAATACTGTTGGGGGATTTCTCTATTGGCTGGTCCCTAGAAACTCTTAAAAGAATGATTCTCAGATAAATAGAAATGATTTTTTTTCTTTAAGGTAGAAAACGGGCTAGATAAGGGAAGCTCAGCTTGATGGCCTCAATCTACTCAGAGTAGGAGGCAAAGTAGTCTTCTAAGAGGAAGCATTTTTTTCAAGATGTTCTCCAATTCTGATTTTTTTTTTTTACTGAGGAATTTAAGAAATCGGTTGAGTTAAATTAGACTGACCTTGCCCCCACTTCTCACCCCCTTTCATGCCATGTATTTTCACGTCTTTTATGATTTAGCATTGTTTTATTAGGTTTGGGCAATAGTCTGGTGGTATATAGCCAGAGTGTTAAATTTGGAGTCACAGAACCTGACTCCTGCCTCATGCTAGTGATTATGGGCCAGTCACTTATCTTTTGGAACTTAATTTCCTCATCTGCATAATGGGGATAATGATACTTCAACTACTTACCTCATAGGTTTATAGTGAGGAGGGTATTTTATAAGCCTTTTAATTATCCTTCCATAGTGAAATGCTTAACTTTCAAAGTTATAAGAAATTAATCTAAGCTTCCTTTGGAAATCATTTGTTAATATACAAGCTGACTCATTTTCAACCTCAGCTGGTGTAGAATGTAATGTTGAACTTGATAATTGGATATTGGTCCCAGGGAACTCATTAATCTTGTGCTCTCCTGTTTTCATTGGCTGCTTATTGGCTTCCCCAAGTCCATATCCAGATGTTGAGTCTAGAGCCCTGTGTGATTTGGGACCATGAAACCATAGAGACCAACTCTTTGTGTTACTTGATTTAAAATAATAGAAGCAGCTAGACTGCTGGCAACCAGATTGGCTTGCAGGAAGAATCTTTCCATGAATATTTCTTCTAGAATTTTTTTCCCTATTCTTAGCCTAATTGGCCTTGATTTCAACTCTTAAGATACTGTGCAAAACATAGCACAACATTGGACAGTCCTACAGCCCAACACTGTATACTATATAGAATTCTGAAGCCTGCTAAGCTATAAATATATTCTGGGCTAGTTTGCTAGGTTAGTACTGCTTTAGGAAAAGAATTGCATTGCCATTTCTTTGTAATTACCCTTCATATCAGGTAGTATTGTGTGACCATTGACTTTCAGTCAGCATTATTAACTGGCCAGTGTGGATAGTTCTTAGTGCATTGTTCACTTGTATGGCCTTCCACAGCTCTTAAGATTCTATTACTAATGACTAACTTCCTAGGCCAACTCATAGAAGCTTATGGTATTCCTGAGATATAGACATATATTTATAACAGATAGCATTATACATTTCTATTCTGGGTATTTTATCCCCACATTTGAATTGGAGGAAGAGAATGGTCTGAGTAGAAACTCCTGGACCACCAGTAATTTGCTTTACATTTTTCCTAATATGTAATTATAGATCAATCATTTCAGTTCTGAATTGGAGTGAAGGTAGGTTATAGATAAATAATAGATTATATACATCTGAATACTTAATAATTCTAGGCAAGGCACTTCCCTGTTCTGAACAAGGGAACAAAAAGGAAGTTTTAGAGGATCTTCCCCAACATATACCTATAAATATATGTATTGAAGACTCTTGTACTTAGCAGTTTGGGAGAAGGAGTATGAATGTTATTATAGTTTCCAGGTAACAAAATGGATTTGTTCCTAGAGCCTTCTTCTTACTTTTGAAAACTCATACTTGTGACCTATCTCTCTTCCCTCCAGATGGACTTGGTGGCATTGGCATGGGGCTAGGACCTGGAGGACAACCCATTGATGCTAATCATCTGAACAAAGGCATAGGAATGGGCAATATAGGACCCGCAGGTAAGGGCAATTTGCCTTATTCCATTCTACAGCATGTGTTGAAAAGAAGCAAGATTTTCTCTAGAGGATAATGAAATTAAATATATTGATCAATATGTGCCTCACAGTTGTGCAAAAAATGATTTTTTTAAGTGATTTCATGTTTTGTTTTTATTCTTAAAACAATCCTAAAATAGGAAAGTTGATTCAGCATATTTATTAAAAACATTTATATATGTTATTGACTGTAATACCTGCCAAACAGAAATACAAAAGATAAAATGAGCCCTTTCCTTGTGGAGTTGGTCATTTAGTTATTTCTTCCATTTGGTAGATGAAAAAGCTGATTTCAGAGAGGAGGGTCTTGTTTAGGTCATACAGTCCAAAGCCAGTCCTAGATTCAATAACTTGACCCCTATAGTTGCCTGAATTTCCTTGTTACCAGAGGTTCTTTGCTAAGGAAACCCTCCCAAAACAACAAGGTTGTAAGAGCTACTAGTATATTTTTTAGTCAAATCATTTTGGTGATGTGTATATGGACCATTTGATTGATTTTTATTTCATTTTAAGGCCTGCCATAGATAGATAGATAACTGATGACAAGAAATGATTCCTGACCACAAAAAGAAAAAGTCATAAAAAGTCAAAACTTGAAAGACATGGCAGTCTGATGCCCTTTAGTGTTGGAACAAATAGCCCTATGAATACCAATAGCTTTTTCAGCCTTGGTGGTCATAGCTATTTTATCAGGGAAAGGTGATTATATTTAGATTCTTTTAAGAAGAAAGAAAAGTATGTGATACATTGGTGAAAGATTTTTAATTAATTTTAGAGAGAAGAAATTTAATGGGTCTTAAAAGGGATAAGCTTTACTCATCTGGAAAATTAATATGTAAAATAGTTTTATTGTGTTCTATAAGCCTAGTCTCTTATGGTGTCAGATAATTGAGAAAAGGTTTGGTTTTAAGACTTTTTTGATCTTCCCTATTTTCTTATTTCCTTAGCCTCATGTTCAATTTTCTATTATCAAAAACAGCATTTTTTTTAGGCAGTTGAAAAGCTGTATTTTATAAATGGACATATGAAATAGAACAAGCATAATACCTGCATGTGTTGGAATGGTAACACCCCTGTAGAATTTAGCATTGGGTGTACTATCACACATTTGGTCTAATGGAATCAGTCTGGGACCATCATAATTGAGAATTCTTGTGCCTTTTCAACTTCCCAGTTATTCAGCAATGTAGTACAGTAGATGAAGGAGCTACTGTGTTTATGGTCTTAGTAGTGCTTTGTGTGAAGACATAAGTAACAGATAATGAAATGTGCAAGTGATATGGAATCTAGGAGGGGTAGCCTGTGTATATGTTGGGTGACAAAAACTGGACGGGCAAGATAGAGCAGTGGACTGAATGGAATGTTTTCTTTTCCACTTGATGGAACCATGTTTTTGTGATGTGTTGTAGAAAGAGTTGTCCTGAGGGCAGAGAAGACTTCTGGGTAGTCTTAATTCTTGTCGCTTAATTCCTTTGAACCTTAACTTCCTAGCTTATAAAACTGGCGAATTTATTTATGGGTTGTTGAAGATTAGATGTGAAAGTACTTTGTAACAACAGGCACTATACAAATGTGAGGTGGTATTGAGAATGGCATTTTTCTTTTTGTTACACTGTTACTGTTCAACTAAGATGCATCATTTGCTACTTTGATATAGTTTGCCTTGAATTTTTCTTTTTAAGGAATGGGAATGGAAGGCATGGGATTTGGAATAAACAAAATGGGAGGTAAGAAATCCTTAATATAACAGTATTTGTGTGATCTTTTATCTTCCCTCCCTTGCTCATCTTAGCACCCTTTGTGAACTTTTGAGTTTGAGTCTAGGAACTACCTTTTCCCCCAACATTAGTTCAGCAGGCCCCCTTATGCCCTTGGTATTAGAAACCAGTACGGTAGGTAACATGCTTGTTTCCAAAGGGACAAACACCTTGCTGGTCAATTCCCAGCTGGAAGCATAAGAAAGTCTCGTTTCCCCAATTAGTGTCAATGGCTCCCTAGCAGTGAGATTAAAGGTTTCATTTTAATTTCAGGCATGGAGGGCCCCTTTGGTGGTGGCGGCATGGAAAACATGGGTCGGTTTGGATCTGGCATGAACATGGGCCGAATGAGTGGTGAGGATCTGGTTGCTATAGTATTTAGACTCCAGTCTTCTGTTTTGAGATGGAAGACCCAGCTTGGTGCAAAGCAGTATTTTCCCCAAAAACTATTAGTAAAACCATTTTCCACTTCCACTCTGCCGCTAAACCAACAAAGGCTTTGTAAGTGTAGATACATGCTAGATTTGCTAAATGAATTAGGAAATGCAATGTACATTTATTTTAGATGCTTTCTTTGATTTTCCAGGCTTAACAGGAATTTTCCAGCCAATTTACAAAGCTTTAATACGATTGTCTTAAACAGCAAAATGCCTCACGTGGTTAATTTTCAGCTGAGCAGCAAAGAGTTTTAAGTTCTTTCAGAGTACTCAAATTTAAAGATTAATATAATTGGTTTGCACAGTCTGAGTTGATTTTTCCTATTGGAGAAGAAAAAGATGAACAAACTCATGTAAAGAAATTTTTTTTAGTTTTTCCAACAAAATTCCATCTTCATACAGGTGATAAATTCAGATATATTGTGGAACATAATTGTCTTCCCTAAAACATGATTATTCCATGATAATCAATTAAAACATGGTTAACTACATTGGTGGTATAAAGAGGGCCTTAAAAAACAGATCTGGGAATAAGTAGGTTCTCAGGCCAATGTAAAGAGATTGCCACCAATGAAGTTCTTGTTTGCTGGAATGTGGAAGTAGTTTGAATATTTGATTTTTTTAAATCCTTTCAATCAGACTTTTAGACCTGGCAGGGAACTTAGAACTCTTCTGGACAGACAAGGTGATAGAGCCTTGTGTCTGGAGTTATAAGATCTTATCCAAACTCTGATGCTTATTAGTTGTGTGACCTGGCAAGATTTCTTGACTTCACTGAGCCTCAATTTCTCCATCTCTAAAATGGAGGTAATATTTGCATACCTACTGATTCTTAGGATTAAATGAGATAGTGTCTATAAAGTGCTCTCTAATATCCTGCTACCAATTTTTTCTTTTTTGAGCATTTTAATTTAAGAGAGCTTTGAAAGACAAGGCCATTGAGAAGGTTCATAAAGGGTTCTACAAAGGAAGGAGATTGAGGTGCAGGTGATTTATTAGTGTCTTTGTTGGCCAGTTAAGGCATAGAAAAATAAAATTGAGATGTGTATGTCTGCAGAATAAATGCCACGTGTTGAACCTCTTCAATACAATTATTACAAACTTATGCCAAAAAATGTTACTTCTATTTTAATATAGCTGTAATTGTTGTGTTATTCCTCTTTTTTAGTGACTTTAGATTTCACCTATAGGTTTAGGTAGATAAGTCTGAGAAAAGATTTTAACTAAATGGAAGATGAAATGGTTAAGAATTCTTAATTCATCTTAATATGATTAGACTGAGTGTCTGAGTTGATTCTAAAAAGTAATGCTATCCAGTGCTGAGGGAGTGGCCAGCTGATTAAAATCAACCTGATTCTTAATAAGAGCACAGAGTTGTAGGTCAAATCTTGTTGCAAGAGGTATTCTAATGCCAGCTTCTGTATTAGCTAAAAGGTTTCCAAATCTCAGAGGGAAAAAAAGACAGGCTTATGTAGAGCAATATTAATTCATCAATGGTCTTCTTCTTCAGAGAGGAAATATCTAAACTTGTAACTAGCAACTGACTTATTCATTAGTGCTCTCTCAGATAAAAGTGCTTTATGTACATTATTCCTATTGGTCCTTGAAACATCCCTCTAAGGAAAACAGGACAATGCATAACTATCCTCATTTTATAAATGATGAAATTGAGGTTCTGAGAAGATCTCATATTTAGAAAGTTGCTAATGGGCATTTGAACTTCCCTTTGTTTTAATTTAGTCTCAAGTCCTTTCCTCTCTGCCATGCCCACCCTTCTAGTTTGTGGGCCATCAGACATCCAGTCAGAAGATTGGGATTGTCCTTTGGTTTACTGACTAGATGTCAATTAAAAATAATTCACTTTCTCTGCCTTTAGAATATGTCTTAAGTGGACAAGTAACAGAATTCATATACCTTGGGGACGTTTTCATTCAAATGTTGTGAGCTTCTCTGAAGAAAACTGTTCAAGAAATAAAGATGAGAAAGAATTGCTTATGGAAGAAATAACCATTTCATCTTTGTGATAGTTAATTCTTTGGGGAATGCCACAGACTTAGACTGGGAATTTTGTAACCCCTAAGGTGATTCTTTCCACAGAAATGGATCGAGGAATGGGCGGAGGATTTGAGAGAGATTTTGCTCGGAATGAGATGGGAATGGCTCGGAGTTTTGGAGAACCACTTGGCAGGGGAATGGGTAAGAAGCCATTTGAATCTACCAATTAAGAGAGGCCTTAGTACTGGTTTGGAAAGCAGTCTATTAGCATAATGATTTCAGTCTTCTAAACTAAATTGCCCCCTTAGTTTTGAGTATCATAAAAATTATTATGGTTATAGCATGGTTTTTTCCCTTCTCTAACATTGTTTTAAAAATATGTCCCTCCTGTGTGGTTTTAGTGTATTGAAGCAATGTATGATTTATTTTTAAACCAAATTCTGACTTTTGGACTCCGTGTCATCTGATCATTTAATTATGGTAAGGGAATCAGCCAAGGGTATAGGAGATGAGGAAGGATTGTTCCAAAGTGTAGCTTTATATTATTATATTTATATATTGTATATTATTTATATATACAAATAAATTTAGTAAAAAAAAAAGTAGTTTATCTACATTTTTTGATCAGGTGGCACAGTAGAGTGTTGGGCCTAGCATAAGGAAGACTCATCTTCTTGGTTCGAAACCTGGCACTGGACACTGTGTGACCCTTGGGCAAGTCACTTAACCTTGTTTGCCTTAGTTTCCTCATCTGTGAAATGAGCTGGAGAAAGAAATAGCAAACCATTCTAGTATCTTTGCCAAGAAAATCCCAAATGAGGTTCAAGTGCAATTTGTTGGCTTAACTTTCTTTGTTGTGAAGAGATTTGGAATTAAGCATCTTTCCTCCCTGCTTCTGCCCCTACATGCCTTTCCCAAGGAAGTCACAGTTTTATGAAAGTTTTATCCACTTTCGTTTTAAGCCAGATAGATAGAGTTCCTCTGATGGCCACTCCAAAATCTCTAATACTTTGCTCTGTTTATTCTTACTTTAGGTGGTGGTGGTGGCAGTGTGCCAGGAATCGAGAGGATGGGCCCTGGGATTGACCGCATAGGTGGTGCTGGGATGGAAAGAATGGGTTCTGGCCTAGGTCACGGAATGGATAGAGTAGGGTCTGAGATGGAGAGAATGGGCCTTGTCATGGATCGTATGGGGTCAACTGTAGAGAGAATGGGGTCAGGAATAGAACGAATGGGTCCCCTTGGCATAGATCACATGACTACAAGCATCGAAAGGATGGGCCAAACCATGGATAGGATAGGTTCAGGTGTAGAAAGAATGGGGGCTGGCATGGGTTTTGGTATTGAGAGAATGGCTGCTCCTATAGATCGGGTTGGCTCAACTATAGAGAGAATGGGATCAGGTGTGGATCGCATGGGCACCACCATGGATCGCATGGGTCTAAGTATGGATCGTATGGTGCCTGCTGGCATGGGAACTGGCATAGATCGCATGGGCCCAGTTATGGATCGAATGTCTACTGGTTTGGACCGTATGGGTGCCAATAACATGGAGCGCATGGGATTGGACCGTATGGGTGCCAATAACATAGAGCGCATGGGATTGGACCGTATGGGTGCCAATAACATAGAGAGGATGGGTCCCACTATGGGTCCAGCCCTAGGTTCAGGAATGGAGCGCATGGGGCTTGCCATGGGAGGTAGCTTTGACAGAGCTATGGAAATGGATAGAGGAAACTTTGGAGGCAGTTTTGCAGGGTCTTTTGGAGGTGCTGGTGGCCACGTACCTGGGGTTACTCGAAAAGCCTGCCAGATATTTGTGAGAAATGTAAGTCTACTACATTTTATTTTCATTCTTGCCTTATTCTTTCAGTGTCCAAAAACCCAGGAAATCCTCTATGATCCAGCATCATGCAGTCAAAAGGCTAGACTGATTTTATTTAGGAATATATTGCATCTGAATACTTTTCAATAAATCAAATTTACTTTTAGACATAATACATATATTACTTTATAAACTACACGTACACCAACTGATCATTAAAATGAGATCAATGATAAACAGTTAAGTTCACAAACTCTTAACATATCTTCTCTAACATACCAGAATGCATCATCAGACTTGCAAATTGAGTTAAACAGTTCCACAGACAGCAAAGGGCTTTATCTGGTAGCCATTATGTCAGCGGAGGGTGGAGGATGGAATAGTTTGAAAAGCAGTGAGATTCTTTATAAGACCCTGGAATTTCAGGAGGAAGAAGGATTTTTACAAATCCAATAGATAAATTTTGAGCTAGTGAGGTTTTATGTTGCACTCATATTCTGTGCCAGAGAAGTTACTAATTCCCTCTCCAGAGTCTCCCATCTTTGCAAAGACAAGCGGGAGATGTGATTCCCTCTCATATCTTTGGGGTCATTTTAATTTTGATTTCTTGGCTTTCGGTTTTGATTGTTTTGTGCTTTCCATTTACATTGTGTACTTTTTCCTGGTTCTGTTTACTTAACTTTGCATCAGCAAACTGTGTAAGCTTTCAAATGTTTCTATGAATGGAACATTTCTCAAGAGCACAGTGATTGTGCTTTAGATGTAGTCGTCTCTACTACAGCAATGTCCAGTGTCATTTGCATATATACTTTGCGTACAACAATTTGTGTAGCCATTCCCTGATTGATAGGGGTCTGCCTGTCCCTAATTTACTACAAAAGAATTCTGCCATATTTTCATGTATATGGGACTTCCGTTTTCACCTGTACAAGATGAGTGCTCTTCCTGCTTTGTTTGCTGCCCACTCTCTAAGGAAAGTGTCGGGTGCGCTGGGAATCCAGTAAGCCCCCTCTAGTCCTTTCCAGGATATCAGCCCTTGACCCTTTTGATCAGATTCATGGGCATACAGCTCTATAGGGGTTTAACAGCATAATGATGGTAGATGTCCTGTGTTCTACCCTCCCTTGTGATCTGCACCCTGACTTTTTAACCTATTTGTGGATCTAGCTGCTTTCAATGATTTTAAACAAATAACGAAACCTCAGACTGAGCAGAGGTGTGCTCTCCTTTTCCTTCTTTGTTAGTCACAGAAAGGGACAGGGAATGAGAACCTCTGCTTTACTGTCTTCCTTTCTTCAACAGTACTTCTGATACAAGAATTGACAAAACAGAATTTTGTAATTCTAGAGTTGGAAGGCACTTCATTGACCAAGTAATGGAACTCGTGTCTGACAAGTGATCATCCAGTCTTTCTACTTAAAGATAATCAACAGAGGGAACTACCTTTTCCTCCCCTCTCCGCTCCCTTCTTCTTCTTCCTCTCCCTCTCCCCTCTCCTATTCCTTCTCCATTGCCATGGGAAGCTTCCATGTTAAAATCTCAGGAAGCCCATTCCTTTCCCAGAACTAATAGTAAAAGAATGTTAACTAAAATAGTTCATCAGACTGTTTGCATCTTTAATCAAGAATTTCTTAGCCTTGAAATCAGTGCCATATTGGCTTCTCTATAATAAGCAGTATTTTTAACATTGGAAATAATATTATTACTGAAGCATGTTGATATTTTTTGTGGACTACACAACTGTAGTCTCCTAATTGACAATGTGGTGGTTTTTTTCCCCCTTCAGCTCCCTTTTGACTTTACATGGAAAATGCTAAAAGACAAATTCAATGAATGTGGTAAGTATTTTAAGATGTTGATAAGAATGATTCCAGGTTATGTGAAATCCTAGGGTTTGGGGATGAAAATATTTCTTTTGAGGGGGAAAAGTACTTAGTATACACCAGAAATATCCTTACTGCTTGGTCAGATCTCGCTTTCTCTCCATCCAGTAAGCACTCCCTAGTCATGCCTCCTAACCCCAGGAGTTGTGGTGGTACTGAGGGCCCAGCTGGCCTGATAAATGCTGCCCTCCTTTCTTCTGTCACTATAGCTTCTCAGCACTCAATACCTTCCTCCCCGTGACAGAATTAGCAGCATAGAGTACATTTCTGTTGCCATCAGATTTGCTGGCCCTATGTGAAAGTTGCCAGTGATTGATTACACTGGACTGATACACTTTGAGGCAAAGGTTTTGTTCCCTTGGCAGGTGTGAAACTATAAAAATGATTTAAGAGTTTTTGTGCCTTCCCAGGCATCCTGTTAGAAGTTGTCTAGTAGTCTTTTCTTCCTCGGCAAGTCTTTCCCAATAGTTTTGTTGATGGGTTTCTTTTAGGATTGTCCATGCTGTCATGTCCCTGTCCCCAGCCCTTCCCATGAGTCTAAGGACCTCCAGTTCTTGCCTTTCTTTGTATCCCTAGCTCTTACATTACCCATGTTGTGGCTGATTCAGTCCTTATTCCACATCTGCTTAGCAAGGCTGCTTGCTTCTATCACTAAATTTCTGCACTAGCCTTTCCTCAGTAAGCTTTTAGAATGCTCTTTCTCCTTTTGTCTTACCTTCCCCCGTGAACTTTTTTACCTGTCTTGAGTCATTTCATTTCATACTTCCCTGATTCTTTGGGTCAGGTACATACTGTTAATTTGCCTGTGTTTTGTTTTTATAGGTCATTTTTAAATTGCTTCAGAGTAGATAACTTTTTTCATTCTTTTTAACTGTTCTCTTTGTATCTACCTGCAGCCAACAATTTTGTAGTGTTCTGTACTTAAATGCTTGGTAAATATTATCCAAGTACTAGGTCTCGGCTGTCATCTTCCTCAGCTTACATACCTCTGAATACCCTATATCTCCTCAACTGGCTTTTGTGTTCTTGAAATCATCTCTTTCCTCATGAAACTCATTTCTTGGTTCTTTGGGCTCCCTTTCTTGCACTTTTCTGGGATTAAAGAAGGTTTCTTTTGTGTTCTTAGAGCTTGGCATGAATGAACAGATTTCATTGTTATTTGCACAAGATCCTGTTAATCATGCCTAGGTGATTATAACTGATTAGTCAGTGACAGCCTTATTTAATGGGGCTATTGAAAGCTTCATTTAAAACTGACCTTGTCTTTAAGTTAATAGATTATGGGCATTTGCGTGAGAGAAACATTTGTTTTACCAAGAGGATCTTTAAAATTCTTTAGACCTGGTAAATTTGCTTTGCTTGCTCAATCATTTAAGAATACTGATACTAAAGATGACAGATAAAATTAGATGATCTTAATAGTGGATAAATGAGGTTATTTCCCTTTAAATCTCAACTAAATTACTGTAGCCAATTGGATTCTAGTTTATGCATGGTGGGCATAGTTGATAAGCACAGATAGATCAACTTCTACATTGCTTTGATAGTGCTTTGTAATAATGGACCTATCATTAAAATTCCTTGAACAATTCAGTAAATAACATGTAAAAATGTATATGTATACCTACCTAAGTCAGGGGAAAAATCCAAAGACTTTGAGATAAAATGTGGTTGGGAAGTGTTAGGTTGTTGTATGTTTTCAGAAACCTAAAGAATAGTATAGATGTTAGCCAGCTTTTTGATGGATTTATAAATATTGTTAGATATGTTAGGAGAAAAATAAAAGGACAGCTACAAAAAAAACACTTCTATTTTAAGTGCACGTGTCCTAAGTGTTTATCCATGTGGCAGAATTCAAAAGGAATTATTTGTGTGACTTCATCAACCCCAGAATCTGAAAATGTTCTGGACTGATTGGAGGTGTGGTAGCATTTGACCCCCAAAAAGCTGGGAACATGGGTCTTTGTCAGGGGTCTGGTGGCCTGATCGGTTTGGTCTTTTCTCCTCCTCTGTTCAGGCCATGTGTTGTATGCAGACATCAAGATGGAGAATGGCAAATCCAAAGGCTGTGGCGTGGTTAAGTTTGAGTCCCCAGAGGTGGCCGAGAGAGCTTGCCGGATGATGAATGGGATAAAACTCAGCGGCAGAGAGATCGATGTGCGAATCGATAGAAATGCTTAAGCAGTTGCCTTTTTTTTAACATCAATACCAGACTTCCAAATTTGTATTTTGTTTTCCTTGTTAACCATTTTAATTTGTTGGCTGGATGTATAAAGATGTTAAAATTCAGTTGCTTTCTGGGGTGATTTTAATTACTTTTTTAATGACTGGGATTCCATTTGACTGTTTGCATTGAGATTGCAATGTACGCAATTTTTTTTGTAGTTGTGGCATCTTGTTGACATTACGACTTTGATAATAAATACCAGTTACTGAAAGCCTCTTAACCTTGTGAAGTCTGTTGGGAATGTTCATTATATTCTGAATATCTATCTTTGTTTAGTATTGAATAATTTTTAATTCATCATCTATTTGAGCTGGGTGGGATCATTAGGTCATTAAAGAGGGAAATAGAGGATTGTGATCATTATCATTGTCATCAAATTTTTGAAGGTCTTCCTGATAGGACTCCCACGTTCACCTCTCCCCCTTGTGGTGACTAGTTCACTACTTTTACTGTCAGTAGTGAGGATTTGGGCATCAGATTTTTAGACATACCTCTTGGCCTTACACACTCAAACCCTGTTCCTCAGAGCAGTGATGGCTATAAAAGGCAAAAAGTGCAAAATAACTACTACTGTATGTTGGAACATTCCTTTGAACTGAATGTCCAGTCCAGAGCTTGGCTTCTAAAAACTGTTAAACCAAGTTAGATGTTATTACGTGCTGTTTTCCTTCTACACTATGAGAAAGTATAAGATGGCCCCCTGCCATCAGAAACAGTTCATTCTCCCTTGCTCTCCCTGACCCAAATATCTCCTCTCCACATCTCCCTAAAGGGAGGGTACAGGAGATGAGAACGCAAAAGAAAAACAGTCAAGCAAAGAGCCACTTGAAGTGGTGATTTACTACAGTCACTGTTAATGTGTGAGAACAGTGTAGGCTGATGGGCTAAATACACAAAGGAGAAACTTGTAGTTTTCTCTGGACCCTCCGTGGAGGATGAGATGTCCAAAGATAGTCCGAGGATGCTCTGCAAAGAAAGATGAGGCGCTCTAGCCCTTCAGGTAGGTCAGTGGTTCCTGTTGCTTCTCATCCTAAGTTTCCCTTAGGAGGAGATGGGGGCTGGATTGGAATCGCCTCCTTGCCAACTTCCCTTGCTGTTCCAAGAGAACAGAGCTGGGCTAATGGGGCACTGGCCCAACACTGGATGCTTGGGCTGCTCTTCCCCCGGATGATTTGGAACTGCATGCCAGAAGCAAAGTCTGGTTGGTGTATGTAGCAGCACAGGTACCTACCTTAGAAACTAACATCATCATATACCTCTGTCTCCCTGTCAAGGAGAAAATGGACCATAAGGACTTGGCAAATGCCAGACCATCTCTAAATACACTTAAGGACAGAAGACTCCAAGCCACCCAACACCCACACTTCTATCCACAAGTCCTCAGCTTGGTCACTTACAGAGGGAGCAGAGCTGTTCTAGGGACGAAGCCATCTGCAAAAAGGGAACGCTAAGCTTAATGGGATTACAAGAGCAAATGTCCCACCCATTTCCAGAGCATGCCAACCAACTCACATTTTCCACTGACGTCCCGGCACAGAATCTGTTCTCTGCTGGTGAACTGGATCACATCCAGGATCTCCCCACGCCTAATAGCCAAGTTTCTACCACCCCCACGACGGGTGTTGGCATTGGGGTCAATCATCATCCTTGTCAAAGTCACGATGTCTCCTTCAAACTAGAGCAAACAAGTAGTCTAGCTTCGATCACTTACCTGGCACTTTTTTGCCGGTCCTCCCCGGCCCCATATTTATGGGATCCTTGAAAGTCTAATGTGAAAGTCAGCAACTCTGATAAATCATCCCCAGATCCTAAAAGCTCACCAGGTCCAGTTCATACTTAGGCCAGATTGGACTGAGAAGAGTGGATAATGGTATAGAAATGTTTTCACCTAACCTTAAATTTCTTCCTGAATTCCTTTTCTGCTTTTTCCTCCTTCTTGTAATGCTTTAGGGGCTTTGGAGGTTTCCGGGCTTTGGAGATTTCCTCTGTCGTAGACTCTTCTGAGAGTTTCCAACTGTTCCTGAAAGTGAATAGTTAACATCCATAACTGTAACAGGATACAGATGCCTTGCCTCCCCCTCCCCCCATCCCCAGACTCCCCTTTTCAGTTTTCAAACCCCTTCCCTGCACCCTGAAACCCTGAGTTACCGCAGTTGCAGGCCAGGTTGTTGGAAATCTTTGAGAGTTCTTTCTGCAACCAGTAGGTCATCTGAGGAAGCCAAACAGCTAGGCTGGCAAAGGGTACCAAGGTGTTCTCACCATCCCCCCAACTCTTGGTTCTCCACAATACAGTTTCCTTCTTACCCCTAGCATTAGAACTTGTATATGTGATGTAGAGTAAGTTTAATGGTGTAAAAGCAGGCTCATTTGTGGACAAACTAGGGTGGCTCTATGCACAGGAAAGACAAGATTCTGGGATTAAAGAACAGTAAAATAACATCTGAGTGATGTGTCTGGCTGGAGGGAGCAAATTAAAAGTGAGAAGATTGGCTTGCTAAAGGTCTGTAGCAATATCACGGAGGAGGATCTGCACAGACCATGTGAGACGTTCTCCATAGGTGGTGGGGTTCCTTTAAGACACAGCCCTATTTGGGGATAATACTGCTGCTCACATCCACACCCTTCTCTAGAACTCTGCTGGGCAGAGCCTTATGAGGGAGAGGTACAGTGAATCAGGAGAGAGAATGTGGGGAAAGTGAAAATGAAAACAGCAATATACAAACCAGGTGATGACTTGAAAGTGGATTGGCAACTCCCAGGGTTAATCCGTCAAATGCATGTATCTTAGATACTGGATATGGATAGTGAACTAGACCCCGAAATTTTAAAATAAGAAAGCTGGCTGCATTGCATTTTGATAGTCCTACCGGACTGCCTTTCTCTGAGGATCGCATATGGAGAAACTGAGCTGGAGACCCTGCCATCTGTGAACCTAAAAGAACTAGATATTAGGAGACTAAGCAGGGGGCCTGGCACTCAACCATAAGTATTAGAGGGACTGTCATAGTGGAAGAAGGGTGAGACTTGTTCTCCTTGGCATCAGAAGATGGAACAAGGCGGCAGTGGGTGGAAGCTTGGAGAGGGAAGAGCGGTCCAACAGCTGAATGAACTGTCTTAGGAGGTGGTTGTCAATCCACATTTAATGACTTCTTGTTGGGGATGTGGTAAACGGAATTCTTATTCAGGTGCAGGGGTGTGCATAACCTTGGATTCAGAAGATACTTTTCCTGGGTAGTTGTGGGAAGGTGAGCTCAGAGAACCAGATTGAGGCCAGAAATAGTTTGGGTACTTGGAAACCCAAGGCCTATGAAAATGAATTCTGAAGCTGGACTCTGATTTATCCTACACAAATGTTATTACCAAACTTGCTCAAATAACTGCTACTTTCACCACCTATAGTAAAATTATTTTTGCCCTTCCAGACAACTGCACCGTTTTGCTATTGTGATGACAGGTTAAGAGCTGGAGTGAGAGAGAGAGAGTGTGTGTGTGTGTGTGTAGTGTAGAAGCAGGGCGGAGTAAAGCACAAGAATAATTCATTTTTATACAGCATTTGAAAGTTTACAAAGTACTTCACAACCAGAAAGCATGAGGGGGAAATAGTGTGTGTAGTAATATCCTCGTATTATAAATGATGAGGAAAGAGGCACCCGGAGATCAAATAACAGTATTGTTGCTGAGATTCATGGTGATTTCAAGTCTAGTTCTCTTTCCACCACAGTGTGCCAGTCCCTTGGAAGGTGGCAGCAGACAATGAGCCAGTGGTGAGGTAGTGCAGTGGGCTTTACCCTCACCCCTCCCCAAGATCAACAAGCTGACTAGAACTGAGCCCTAGGGGATAAGGCGGGACCCCCACCTCTCCAATTTGGAATTTAAATGGAGGACTCCATCTCAGCCTTGGCACTATTGACTGACACAGAGAAAATGTACAATTAAAATTTGAAGGAAGAATGTGAACAATTGTCAGGTGCAATGCAGAGCACAAGCCGTAATGTTGGGGTTCCTGTCCTTACTGTTACTTTGGGCAAATCATTTAACCTTCCTTGGGCTTCAGTTATTTTCTTTGTAAAATGACTCAGACCATTTCTGCTGCTGGAATTCCTGACAGACCAGACATTTAGGCAGAGACCAGGGTCTAAAGACTATTCTCCATTTGGACGACTGAATTTGGGAAAGTTGGGTGGGGGTTCTGGAGCAGTTGCTCCCCTAACCAGAAGAGAAAAGCAAATTAAGGGCCTCAAATTTTGCCCCTTAAGGAATGCTCAGAGGTCACTGAGTTGGTACTGATCAGTGTTTAGAGCTGGCCAAAAGCTACAAGAGAGATAGATATATGGAGCTCTTACTGTGGGTCTCGGCATTCCATTCCTCCTAATAAGGTAGCCCTAGGGAAGCCAGAAGAGATTTGTGGAGCAGTGAATGAGGTTCCTGGGACTGACTTTGAAATCAAATTGGGGGAGCCTGTGGATCACTGCCTTGTCAGGGCAGAGGGACTTGCATAGCTCAATGAAAGTATGAGCTATCCCATGCAGAGTCATGACTAAGACGGACAGGTCATGGTGCATAGGTCTGATAAAAGGCAATCCACTGGAGAAGGAAATGGCAAACCTCTCTAGTATTTTTGCCAAGAAAACCCTATAGATAATATTAACATGTTAAAAGATAAGACATCAGAAGATGAGCCCTGCAAGTTGAGGGCCTGGCGGGCCGTGGTCCATAGGGTCATGAAGAGTCAGACCCAACCAAACAACAAATAGAAAAGAACCAGAGCTTTCTTTCATCCTCTAGAACTAAATCCATTTCAAGTCCCCACTGTGCAAGTGTAGTTGTGGGAGATTCACTAGGACAGAAGGTAGCTGAGGAGTTAGGGTCAAGAATGATGAGACCTGATATAGTCAGGCAAGAAGAACAGGTTCCTTCCAGGCTTGGAAAGACATCCACTGATTATTACTTCCTAGAGCAGTCTCAACCAAGATTTCAGCCCCTTGGGAAGGAGGATCCATAGGTGGAGACCCTTAGTTCTGTAATCTTCATCCGGAAACACAGGAAAAGCAGTGGTAGGAAGCCAGATCTTCTGTGGTCAACTGTGTGCTAATGCGGAGATGTTGCAAGCTGCACTGAGGACCTCAGGAAAAGGCCAGGAAAGGCAAAAACCAGTCCAAGAAGCAGCCCTGTTTTGCGTTGCATAAGGATCAAGGCATCTCAGACCTAAGAAAGGATATCTAAGGTTGCCTTATCCAAACCACAATCATGCCGTTGACACCCCAATGATTGAAAACTTTAGAAGGCTGACTGCTACACTGTTAGAACTGGTTTTCTGAAGGAGCAGTCGAAGACTGTTGCAGGAGTCACTTGTAAGTGGGGGAAGGGTGTATGTGTGTCACAAGTGCAATGAGAAAACCCAAGGGCAGGCCATTTGTCCCTAAGACAACAAACTTAATAGGGTCAAGTAAGAAAGAAAATGGAAATCAGCAAGGGAGCACAGGGCAATATTGGAACCTCCAAATGCATCCCCAGAGCTTTATAGGAAGCGTTAGGATTAATAAGGACTTTTGTACGTCGTCCTCCTTGACCTTTGCAAGAGGTGATGTTGCAGATTTCGGTGCTGATTTTGGAGTCAGAGAACCTAGGTTCAAATTCCAACTTTCAGCTCATTTTACAGCTAAGGGAACTGGGACTCAGAAAAGGAAAGGAGTTTACCCAGGGTCACACAGTAAGTGGTAAATGGGAACTCAAGCCCAGATACTCCCTGAATAAGTGGGTTCCTAAAATCCCGAGAAGAGAAGATAGGAAAATGAGAGAACGGGTGGACCCTTTTAGGGGAGTCCATAAGGTCAAAACTATTTTCATAATTCTAAGGCATTATTTGCCTCCTAAAATATTCCTTCCTATTCCAACTATGTATCTGTGTGAAACTGGATTTTCTTAACTTCAACCAAAATAACATTGTAGCTGAGTCAACAAAGAATCCAACTACTTTCTATTAAACCAGACATTAAAGAGATTTGCAAAAATATGTAAAGCAATGCTATTCTCCCTAATTTTTTTTTGTTTTTTAAAAATGGTCATTTTCATTTAAAATGTTATGTTCATGTATAAAATGTGTTTATTATTATAAAATGAACTAAAATATTCTCAAATTTTATCAGTTTTAATTTCTAATACAGTAACTATCAATAGATATAGCTCACATAAACAAAAGCTCTTTAGGGGGAATCCTCAATAATTTTTAAGAGTGCGAAGAGGCCTTGAGACCAAAAGGTTTGAGAACTACCAGCCTACATTTTTGTCCCAAGACAAAAGGCTCAGACACTATCAATTAACCAGCCCAGCTAGGTTAAAGGGACTTGGCCTTGGGTATGCAGAGGAGGTAGCCAGCTAAAGTGCGCCTCTCTAGGACCCTCATCTCCAGACCTAGTCACTCCCAGTCTGGGCCACCCTTGCTTGTAAAATAGAGACCAACCATACTTAGACTGTAACACTCATTGAGAGGGAAGTGCTTCCAAAGTGCGCTAGTATCCTGGAAAGGATTGTAGACTAGAAAGTCCACACCACCTTTCCTGAAATTTACATCTCATGCTCCACTTCCCTCATGGATACACACCTCTCCTCTTGGGGCCTGGTGGGCAGGGGCTTGGCTCCACATCGTCGTAGATCTCATCTGGATCCCTGAGGGGAGAGTAGGGACTGGGGCTTCCTGCAGCATTCTACAGGGCCTTCCCACAGCCTCTCCAAAGTGCCCCACCCCACCCTTCCCAAGTCCCCAGACTTACTGTGGGATGGGTGGAACTAGCAAGCAGTTGCTACTGGAGAAGGATCCTGGCTTCTGAAGCGCTGTCACTTTGGTCCCCCCACCTGAGATGGTTTTCTTGCCTGGATACAGTTATACCGGGACAATTGAGGGCTTTGAGCAGAGTCTGGCCCCATTTACCCACCCACTGGAGCCATACAAATTACATAATAATGACTTATTTATGAAGATTTGAAATGTTTTTTTTTTTCCCCTCACAGCTATCTATGAAGTTCCTACAGGAAGATCTGGGTTTGAATATCACCCCCGGTACTAGCTAAATAACCCCATGGGAATTCAGTTTCTCAAATAAAGAGAAGAACTGGTGGGTCTTGGTCACGTTGGAGCTCCAATCCCAGGTCCAAAGGGACTTCAACCCTTCTCAAAATGTTCTTGACATGATCTGAACACCCACCTGTAGCCCTTCTTTGGGTGGCCTCTTTTCTCCTGAAACGTTCTAAGTGCAGGGTACCTGGTGGAAGGGGGGGCTTGGGAGGCTGGGGACCAAGAGTCTTCAGAGGTGGCAGAGGTCTCCTGCGGGGAACACTCAGGCCCTGCTCCTTCCTAGGAGTCCTTGGAGACCCCAAGGGGGTAGGGCTTAGAAGAGAGGATGCTTTCTCCCCAGCATTCTCTGTGACTCTCCATGGTGGCTGCTGGTCTCTGGGAACCTCCCTAGTCCTGGGACTGGCTTGAGAGCCTCTCCCTCGGTTAGGGAGCCAAGGGCTAGGTGGGGCCCCTTGTCCTTGCCATGGAGGTCCCCTCTGGTTAGCAGCAGGAGCCCCAGAAGGAGAGGAACTCTCAGAAATAGTATTGGCTCGACCCAGGCCTGGCGGCTGCAAGCCCTTGGGTAGTGGTGGCTTCTTGGGTAGCTCACCAAACCCAGCCTGCAGGCTCTGGAACTTGGCTTTGAGGTTTTGAAAGTCCTGGTGACTCTCCTGTGAGATACAAAGCATCACAGAATCTCAGAATTCAGAGATGGATAAGACTTCGGAGGACATCTAATGAAACCTTTGTGTGAACAAAAGTCCTTTCTGCAACCTTCCACATAGGTACTTAGCCAGTTTCTTCTCAAAAATCTCTCAAGGACAGGGAAACCTACTACTTGACAGCACCCTGTGGACTACTCTACTTTTGGACAATTCTGATCGTTAGAAAAAAAATTTTTCTCTCATATCAGGCCAAAATCTGCTTATCTACAAGCACACAGACAGGCAGAGATGGTCAGAGATTATGAACATGCAGATAGACACATATACAGAGTAATAAACACACACACACACACACACACACACACACACACACACACACACACACAGGTATACCATTGCTCAGTCCTGATTAGAAGTCTTGGATGGTGTCCAGATTCCCTCCCCTTGTCCAAAGGTCTGTAAGAAAGTGAGCCTCTGGACTGATCTAGAAATCCCACTGCTAGGCAATTGCCCCCAAGAGGTCATTGACACAAAGAGAATATTTATAGCAGCACTTTTTTGTGCTAGAACAGAAGTGGAAATAGCTTAGGTATGTCTAATGGAAGATAGCTAGACAAATGGGGGTACATGAACATAGGAATATGACAGCTATAAGAAGCAAGAAATAGGACGGAGAAGTGGAGGAAGATCTATGAGCTAATGATGCTCATTGAAAGAACCAGAAAAAGAGCATAAACAATGTTTACAGCGATATAAACAAGAATAACCTTCACAAAGCAATCTAATATGAATGTTGTGAAATCATGAAGAATGAACTTGGCCCCAAAGAAGAGATATGAGAAAGTACCCCCACCTCCCCCCACCACACATACACACCCTCCTCCTTTACAGTGTCAGAGACTCCACGGATGTGGAACATTGCATGTATCTTCAGATTTTTTCGACATATTGATCTGTTTTGCTCATTTTTTTTCTCTTCCTCTTTCAGAAAAATTCTTTGTTATAAGAGATGGCTTTCTGGGAAGAGGAAGGGGGTGAAATACAAGGGGAAATCTGGGCAATGTAAAAACAAAATATACCAATAAAATTCTCATTTTAAAAAGTTTTTTTAAAGTGAATGTGTGGGACCATACAACTGAGAGAGACAGAGAGAGAGCCCCTTTATAAGAGAGAAGGGACTGAGCCATAAATTTCTCGGGAACATGGTGAGAGGCCTCACAGGGATGTAATGGAGACAGTTTTCAGTGTTAACATTTATACTTCAAAAATCAACAAATGCTACAAATCAGGGCTTGATTTATTGTTTTGTTAATTGTCTAAATTTAAGGAAGTGATGCAGAAAATGTTAATAATGCAGACTAAATTTTTAAGTGTCATACATACATCCCCTTCCCCCACCAAAGTGGGTTGTTAAACATTTACTTGCACACCCCTGCCTCAGGAACAACTGAACTAAAGAGACAGATTGGTTGAAGACCAAAATACCTTCTTCAGTATTGTCACAAATATTGCCCTACCCCATTTCAGCCCCATAAGTAGGGGCAAGTCTTTCTGACCTACTTTGCCTAGCAGTCAGCACCCCTGGGGCCCACAGGAAGCCCCCACCCCCTTGGAACTCAGTTTTCAGGTCACCATCACCACCACCCGGGCCCTCCCCCTAAGCTTTAACTATCATTCTCCCCTTCCCACACTTCCCCACCCCACCATGGCCCCATATTTCCAACCCCGCTCCAGATATGGTCCCTGTTCCCCACCAGGGTAGCTATGGTGTGCTACTAACATAGCCCGAACTAACAAGCAAACACTGAACTAGGGCTGCCCTAGACCACTATGGCATTAAAGGAAAATGAGTTAGGTCACCTATGAGAGTGGGGTTGGGCAGAAGAGAACAAGAGCAGCAAGAGATAGAAAGGGCTGGGTGAAAAGTGAGCTCTATGAAAGCAAGCCATTTGAGTCCAGTGACTGATTCCACCAGTCTCTCCTAGGGAAACTCAACAGAAGGGACCTGCCATCTTGGGTGGGAGCAAAGGAGAAATGGGCCTGGGCTGGGAGATGAGACTGATCTCGGGGACTGGACAAGCCCATGGGGGCCTAGAGCCAGCCTCTGTCTGTTGGCTCTGCCTGGATCAGTACCAGGTAAATCTGAGCCCCCAGTGGCAGGTTAGCCATTAAGGTCCATTAAGCTGCTTTACCTTGACTTATTTGACCTCCACAACAACCACATAAGGTCAATAGTGCACAGAGTCTCACCCCCATTTTACAGATGAGGAAACTGAGGCTGAGAGTGATTAGACGTCTCATCCAAAAGTACAAAGTTATGAAATGTCAGAGCTAGGACTTGAACCAGGTTTTCCTGACTCCAAGTCTTTCCACTGTGCCACACTGACTTCTACCCCACAGTGGCTCTGGTTACTTGGAAGATAAAACCCAAACTCCTTTGCCTACCTTTTAAGATGCACACCATCTCAACCTCAGTCCTCCTCTGGAGCTTCATCTCTTTCCCTCATATAGCTTGTGTTCCCAGCCTTGTGTTTCTTCCTCCCCTCCCCTCTGCTAGGTTACATCCTTGGTCTCCTGCTTTTCCTGACTACCTTCCCTTCACACACACATAGGGCCAAAAACCTCTCATGTTCTCCTGAGCCAAAAGGAATAGAAGGTCGGTAGGGGCTGGGTTTTCTACTTCTGCTTTCTTCGAACACCCCTGGGAGTGAGAGTGGGGGGATGGCAGGGAGGGAGGTAGAGAGAGGGTTACTTACCATGACTCTCCAGCTCCTTTGGTCCAGTGACCTGTGGGTTGAAATGCTCTGCTGGTTTCTGGGACCTCCCAGGGACTGGGGGGTTGCAGAAATGCCTGGGGCTACTTCCAGGAAGTAAAACCCAGACACCCAGATGATGATATGTGTTGGAGTGGGGGGAAGGGAGGAGGAAGGAAAGGAGGAGGGAGACCAGGAGGTTGGAGGGGGTGGGGGCAATGGTGAGGGGCCTTCCTGATCTCTTCAGGTGTTCCCCCAATTTCAAGGCCTGGCTCCAATGCTGCCTTTTCCAGGAACCACTCCAAGACCATTGTAGTTCAAGGTGTTCTCTCTTGGCTCTAAACAATTTCTTTCCTCAACCAGATGTGGTTATAATCTGTATGTGGGTGAACGTGTTCTTGTTTTCCTGGGCTCTTCTAGCACAGAGTCCTAGGGTAAGAGCTGAGCCCAAGTCTGGGTGCCTCAACTCTTAACTGATGGCTGAAGGGAAGGACCAGAGTTCTGAGTCCTGGAGACCGTCACTAGACAGGGTCAAAGGTCTACTGACCTGAGAGACCTCTTGAACTTTGGGTCTCACCTTCAGACCCATCTACCAGAGGGTCTACTGACCTTCACCTCCTGACCCAATGACCTGAATGAATAGACTCACTGAACTTCAGTTCAATTCAGCTGACATTTATTAAGTACTTACAACAGTTATCCTTCCACATCGAGGGGGTTAGGAGGTATGGTGCCCCCACAATTTGGAAAATCTAAATTTTTTGGCCCTACCCTCATACCAAAGAAGAAGTCTGAATTTTTTCTTTTTCTTTTATGAGGTGCTTACAGTACCTTACTGTAAAATTTGGGTCGATACTACACAATATTATACATATATTTTATGCATTTCTGAGTTTCTAAACTTTTTTCTGTTGTCATCTGCTGGCCTTTATGCATCATCTGCTGCTTCTGCAAAACTCTCCAAAAATCCCCATTTAATTTCTTGTGCCAGCCCACAATGTATTGAAACCTCAGTGGGGAAAGTCACAATATGAAAAGGAAGATTGAACATGTAAGATACTGTGCTAAGTGCTGGTAATAACAAAGATTTGAGGAAAAAGAGGCTAAGTTCCATTTGAAGTCTGCTAAATTTTAATGGTTTGTAGGACCTCTGAGTGGTGACGTTCAGAAAGCAAGTAGAGATGTGGTCGGACGTGAAATTCGTGAGAGAAGAAAGGTACTAGGTGTATAGCACTGACCTAACGAATCACTGACTTATCTATCTGAGAACCTTGCTACCCAATGACCCACTGGCCTAAGGAACCCTTGACCCAAAGACCCTAGAACCTGCTTACCTGCTTTTCCTAAGCTACTTACCCTCTGACTTCTTGACCTAAAGACCTTTGGGACTCAAACTTCAGAACGACCCAAGAACGCTACAAACTCTCTGATCTACAGATAGCTTGAGATGATTGAACCAATTTAGAGTAAATGTAGAGTTTAGGCTAGACCTACAAGACAGTCCCCCAAGGCCATAGGAGGGGTATAAGTGATCTCTTTCCTTTTTGGAGGGGAAGGCTTCTTTATGCGATGTGTCTCCGGACAGGATTGTGTAAGGGGTGGGGAAGGGTTGGGAAAGTAAAGCCCTCTGGATAGTCTCTCTGTGCTTAATCCACCATCCATTCCTTTTTTTTTTTTTAAGTTTAATTTTTCTTAATATCTTTTGTTCTTGTATTTACCTTCATTTCCAAATATATCTTTTCCCTTCCCTCCCAACTCAGCTAGCCATCCCTCGTAATAAAGAATTTTTTTTAAAAAATCAAGGAAAAAAAGTTCAATGAAACTAACCTTCACACACAAAGAATCTGACGGTTCTGCACGGGTGGTCCTTAACCTAAGCAAAGAACATAGGAAGGTGCATTTTCTCATCTACTCTCCAGGGCCAAGCTTGATCATTTTAATCACATAACATTCAGTTTCATCTTTTGCTCTTTCTACTTATACTGTTACACTGTTATAGTCACTGTGTATAGTTTTCCTGGTTCTACTAACTTTACTTTGTTTCAGTTCACATAAGTCTCCCCATGCTTCTCTGAATTCTTCATTTTCATCACTTCTTATGGCACAGTAATGTTTCTCAGCACTTCACAATCTGCTTAGTCATTCCTCAAGTGATATTTTGTTTCTAATTTTTTTTTTGCTACCACAAAAAAGGTTGTTATGTATATGGATCTTTTTCTAAGAAATTTTTAACTTTACCTCACCTTCATTTCGAAATATTACACCTACCCCATCATCAACAAATGATCCATTTCCTTGTTACAAAGAATTTTGGAAAAGTGAAAAATAAAAGAATTCAGCAAAATCAACCAACACATCAATCAAGATGGACAACATATGTAGTTCTCTGTACCCATGTTCCTCCACCTCTGTAAAAATGGGAGCAAGATGCATTATCTCACCAGTTTCATCTTGCAGACCTTTGTCCTTATAATTACATAGCACTGTTTCATTTTTCTCATTGTCGATGTTCTTTCATTTACACTGTCACAGTTATTGTGTTTTCCTGCTTCTCCTTCATTTTGCAACAGTGAACCTCCATATAAGAGTTTTCCCTCACTTCTCTGAATTCATCATTTCTTCCAGCAAGCTAATATTCCATCACAATTAGTTTATCCATCCACCAGTTGCTAGATCTTTTGTTTCCAGTTCTTTGATGCTATATGAAGTGCTGCTGTAAATATGTTAATGCTTATGGGGCATTTCTTCTATCTTTGACCTCTTTGGGGTATATCTCTGCCTAGCAGTGGAAACTCTGGTTGGTTCAAAGGCTATGAACATGTTAGTGACTTTATCTTTTTTTAAAAATTTTTATTTCATATTTTATTTTTCCGCAGTTACACACAAAAACAACTTTCAACATTCATTTTTAAAACTCTGAGTTCCAAATTCTCTCCCTTCTCCCCCCACCCAACCCCCACTCCCATCGAGAAGGCTATATTCGCTATAGGTTATACATATGTAGTCATGCAAAACATATCCATAATAGTCATGTTGTGAAAGAAAACAGAAAAAAACTCAAGAAAATTAAAGTAAAAATAATATTTTTCCATCTGTATTCAGACACCATCAGTTCTTTCTCTGGGAATAGATAGCATTTTTCATCATAAGTCCTTCAGAGTTGTCTTGGATCTTCGTATTGCTGAGAATAGCTAGGTACTTTATTTTTTAAAAGTATAATTCAAATTGCTTTTGCCAATAGTTTGACCAACTCACTGCTCCACCAATGAGATACAAGTGCACTTGTCTTTCCACAACTCCCTTTGCTTTATATTTATTTTTATTTTATTTATTTTTATTTTTTCCTCACAACTCCTCTAACATGGACCATTCCCATCTTTTGTGATCTTTGCTAACTTGCAGGGTATGTAGAAAAATTTCAGAGTTGTTTTGATTCGCATTTTTCTTATCATAAGTGATTTGGAGAAGTCTTTCCTATGGTTGTTTACTTTGCAGTTCTTCTTTTGAGAATTGTTGGTCCACATTCTTTGAGCTTTTATTTGTTGGAGAATGGTTTTACATATTTGTAAATTCCCTAAATATCTTTTGACTTCTCTTTCAATGTTATGACATTCATTCGTCCATTCAGTTCATTCTACAAGCTTTCATTAAGCATTTACTCTGTGCCTGGTGTAGGAAATATAATTAGACAATTAAATAGTGCCTCTCCTCTAGGGCCCTAAAATTAGTAGGCAGGTATGTCACATCCTGTTACAATCATTGGGTAGATTTTTAAGCAATGAGTGTGTATGTATGTATGTATGTTTATATGTACATATGTATATAGTTTATTTTGTACGTATACAGTTCTTATTTCATCTGGACCTGTGCTTTAATCAGTGCAGGAAATTCCAGGTAATAAAACTCCCTCTAACAATGCAGATGTGTAACTCTTGAGCAATTTGCAGTCTTAGGTCATTGCCTAGGGCTACGTGATTTGCCCAGTACACATCACAAGGAGCATACACAAAATAAGTATGCTATAACAACCGGAGGGAATTAGAAGTCTTGTGTAGGGAGTGGGGCTTTGTTGACACTCTCATGACCACCACAGTCTTCTCTGCAGTGGGGAATAAGGAAGAGGGAATAAGCATTTATATAGCACCAACTATGTGCCAAGCACTGTGCTAAGCATTTTATAAATGTTTTCTCATTTGATCTTGGAGGCAGGTACCGTTATTATTCCCATTTTACAGTTGAGGAAACTGAGGGAAACAAATGAAGTGACTTGCCCAGGATTACACAACTAGTGAGTGTCTGAGGCTGCATTTGAATTAGGAGGGGCTTTCTCACTCCAAGTCAATCACTCTGTGATTGTCAATCACTATGGCACCACCTAGCAGAAGGAGATTGGTGAAAGGGTGCTAGAAATGTAATGGTGGGCTCCTGGGAAGGAGGGCCTGGGACTAAGGCTGAGAGTTTATTGAGCCTAACCCTAAATTCTCCTCTGCCCCTGGAAGAGCAGGTAGTGGAGTCACTGAGGATCTAATCCTAGAAGAAGCCCTAGCCCAGGGGTGGGGAACCTGCAGCCTCGAGACATGTAGCCTTCTAGATCTTTAAGTGCGGCCTTTAAAAATTTGGATTCGATCAAAAGGCCACGCTTAAGGAGCTAGAAGACCACATGTGGTCTCAAGGCAGCAGGTTCCCCACCCCTGCCACAGAATGCTCCCTTCTATGCTTGGGTTTTGGATCCGCCATCCCATGGCCACTGCCGATCCCATGGCTGAGTGGAGCTTCCTTAACTGAGATTATCCTCCTTCCTAGAAGTGGCCACTCAAGTTCCTGGCAAAGGAACCACAAAACCTTAAAAATGTTAGACCTCAGAGGTCACTGGTCCAATGTTCCTATTACACAGTTAGGGAAACCTGTCCAGAGAAGGAAAGGCATTTGCCCAGTGTGACAGAGCTGGAAGCCAAATCAAGTTTTCTGACTCTCAGCCCTATGCCTTGTTGACTGTACAGAGGCTTCTCATGGAAATTGTCAGGGTCCAGGGGCATTGGGGACCCAGGTGTTCCTAGGGAGATTCAAGGATCTTTGGCCACCAATGTCTCAGCAAGCTGAAATACAGCTATTAAGGGTTACAAACAAAGCACTTTACAAATACAACCTTATTGATCCTCCCTACAGGGTAGATGCTGTTAAAATCCTCATATGTAGAACCTATATCAGATTGCATGCTGTCTTGGGGGAAAGTGGGGGAAAGAAGGAGGGGGAGAAAATTTGGAGCTCAAAAGCTTGTGGAAGTGAATGTTGTAAGCTAAAAATAAAAAATAAATTAAAAAAAAAAAGGACGGTACTAAAACTATCATATGACAACCATGCTGGTAAAAAATAGATTTAATAAATGATAAAATTAAGTTATAAAGTTAAAAAAATCCTTATTTTACATTTGAGATAAGGAGGCACAATGTGATGAATGAAAAGCCTGAGAAACATAATTTCTGGGTAATTAATAATCAATTTATTAATTATGGCTAGCAAATAATCAATAAAATGAGGTCAATGGTCCTCTGGGACCAAAGAGGAATGCTGCAGGCAGCTGACCTTTGGAAGAATGGGTGTTCCCAACAGGTAGAAATCAACTCCGATTGGTTAATGATTAATGAGAGAATGAATATTATAATGAGAGGTGGGCTTATTCTAATGAGGGGCTGAGGGCAGAGTACTCTAATTTTGCCATTCTTGGACAAAGAGACTCATCTCCATCCAGGCTACACCTACCTCACACAATCTAGAAAAGGGAATCCACCTCCCCCCAGACTACTTACATAGCTGACCCATGAACTGGAATTCAACTACATTAGATTAAGCTATCCCAGTTGGGTGGGGTCCTGCTGAGCAGAATGTTAATCCAATCTCACCATCAGCCCTGACCTTCATAGGCTGCCTGAATAACCTACAGAGACTAGTTTCCGAATGAGGAAACAGAAAGAAAAAACCCTGCTGTGTCCCAGCTGCCCCATATTAATTGGTTATTAATAATAATTTATTTCAACGTAAAGGTTACCTGACACGACTAGTTAGTTGTCTGAGGCCAGATTTGAATTTGGATTTCCTGACTCCAAACCCAGGGCTTCATCTACCTAGCTTTCTCTGAACTCTGCGCAGAACTTTAATAGCCTCAGGACTGGAGTTCAAGTGATCCACCAGCCTCAGCCTTTCCCAATAACAGGATTATAGGTGTGTACCACCACAACCAATAAAGCAATATTCCTAAATCACAGGTCCAACCAAGTCACTCCCCTGCTCAGTAAACTCCAGTGGGTCCTGAGCACTTGGAATGCAGGCTCCTGTTTGGTTGTTAAAGCTCTTTAAAACCAGACTTAAACCCACCTTTCTTGACTTAATACATACTCCCCTTCACACATGCTAATTTAGCCCTCTTGCTGTTCCTCACTTGAGACCTTCTATCTCTCATCTCCATGCTTTTGGACAGGCTGTCTCTCTTGCCTAGAATGCCCTCCTTCCTCAGGCGTCTGCCTCTTAGAATCTCTAGTTTTCTTTTTCAGGTGGGACACCATCTCCTATAGAAGGTTCTACCTGACCCTTCAAGCTGCTTATGCCTCCTTCTCGTTCCCACCCTGGAAATTACCTTGTATTATTGTGTGTATGGGTGTCAGCTGCTTTGATAGAATGTAAATTTTTGTTGTTGTTTCCATACAATTCACTGAGCATAATGCTTGGCACATAGTAAGTGTTCATAAATACTTCATTGATTGATTATCAGTCTTTTATCTGATACCAACAACCAAGAAACATGGGTCCACAGTCATGGAGTATAGGCCAGTCTCCTGCTGGGGAAGAAGAGAGAAAGAGGATAGCACCTGGTCAGGGAAAGGGTCATGAAGAGGCAGTGTGGTGCCCTGGTGGTCTTGGAGCTAGGAAGACCACTTATCTCTACCGGGTAGTTTCCCTAGCTTTTTTCAAGAATCTGGTACTTTGCAAATGGTAAGGTGCTATATACGGCTTCATAAATAGTATTTAATTTGATCCTTACAAAAACCCTGGGTGCTGTTGGCGGGGTGCTTGGGTGCTTGTGCTGGGACCCTAATTCTAACATCATGTCTCTCCTTAGCCTCTGCTTGGGTGCCTGTGCCTAGACCCCAGTTCCAAAATCACATCTCTCCCTAGCCTCAAAATACTGTCTCAGGCAGTTCCTCTCCAGTTCAAGGGCAGCATGCCTTAGCAAAACACTTATCTCTCCTCCTGATTCTGCGGCCAGTTGCACCTACAGAATTTATTAGTTTGGACTCCCTGTGTATGTGCTAATTGGCTGTGAACTGAGCCATAATGATATTTACTACTTACCGACCTTCCTGATATGTATCTAGTCATATGTATACTCCCTTACATTCATCTTGTCTAACAAGACATTTGATGGAAGCGACCTGGATATTTCCAGTCAGCCCTGACCATTAGTTGACTTAGTGACGTTTCAAGGCAAAAACCACAACTCCATGTTGCCTGTCTTGGGCTATTTCCCAGTGAACTATGGGTAAGATACCTGCACAGTAGATACAAAAAGTGCATATTCCTTTAAGAACTGACCACCCCTTTACCACTCCCTAATCCCACCCCAAAACACCTAATTGACAATTTCACCCCAAAATATCTTATTTAAACTTTTCCTGTGTTGTGCCAACAGCAAGCAAGACATGTTACAGAGCATAAGTTTTAATTGGAGAATTTATTAGCCGGCAACCGTCCAGGGCATAAGCAACCCAAATCAGAATGGCCACAAACAGGGCTGAAGAGGACATATTTATACAAAAAAAATCAAGGTACAATGGTTAATCTCATGAAATTTATGAGCCAGGTCGCAAGGTCTGGGGGAACAGGATCAAAGACCCTGACAGATCAAAGACCCTGACAAGTTATCTTTAGTGGGATAGTCTTATCTGTTGACATTCCTTGGAGCAGTCACAGGGCCCCAGGGACATTTGCTAAATGCCAAATGGCAAGGTCTTAGTCCATTCTTTCTTATGCAAACTGGGGGTTTTATCAGGGGCTGTGGGGCAAGGATTTTCTGGTAGTTAGCAATAACTGGTTTCTCAAGTATCACACCTGCACACCTCTAAAAGTTGCAGGTTACCTAAGAACTCTTGCCTGCTGTAAAGCGTAATAAATCTTTGCCTCCTTGACTTAAAGAATGCTTGAGATGGTGAATTCATTCCTGACAGCCCATCCCCCACCACCAGTATTCAGGTCCTTGAGGGATACTGCCCCTCATCTGGGATCTCCAGTCTTGGAGTTCCTGGACATCGCCTCCCTCAACCCTCAACACTGTCATCATCCTCATTTTTACATTGTATTATTAAGTGACTTAATACATTATTATACAATATTAATTAATATTATTAATACTATTTTTACTATATACTATATATATACTATATGTATAGCATATATATTTATATATATTTACTATATATAGTATATATACTATTTACTATATATGCTATATATAATATACTATATATAAATACTAATATAATATTAATAATATTATACAATATTAATTATTATTAAGATATTAAGTGATTTGCCCAGGGTCACTTAGATAAAAATTGTCTACATCAGCCTGTGAACTCAGGTATTCTGATTTCAGGTCTAGCGTTCTATCCACTGGACCACCTAGTTGATGAAGAGCACATCATAATGGAGAGGTAGGTAGATAAATAGCTAGAACAATGGACAGAGCTCTTATTAAGCACCTAACTACACTAAGGGCTAGGGATACAAATACAAGAAACCAAGATGACGCTTACACTCAAGTGGTTTATATTCTTTTTTTTTTTTATTTTTAGTTTGCAACAAACAGTTCTACATAATTTTGAGTTCCAGATTTTCTCCCCTCCCTCCCCAAGAAGGCATGGAATCCCATATAACTTCCATGTATAACTTGGCATTGAATTAATTTACACACTAGTGAAGTTGTGGGGAAGAACCATGACCAATGGAATAACTCATGAGAAAGAAGAAACAGAACCAAAAAAAAAACCCCAAAAAACCACAACCCAACAACAAATACAGAAGACAGAAAAAAAAAAAAACGTGAGGGGGAGAAAAAGGTGAGCATGAAGTGCCTCAATTTGCATTCATACTTCATAGTTCTTTCTCTGGATGTAGATAGCACTCCCCATCGTGAGTCCCTTGGAGCTGTCTCTGCATATTGTGTTGCTGAGAAGAGCTAAGTCTGTCAGGGTTGATCCTCACAGAATCCATATATCTGTGGTTGTATATGATGTTCTCCTGGCTCTGCTCCGCTCACTCAGCATTATGTCGTGTAGGTTCTTCCAGGTTATTATGAAGTCCGTATCATCCTCATTTCTTATAGTACGATAGTATTCCATTACCTTCATATACCACAGCTTGTTCAGCCGTTCCCCAATTGATGGGCATCCCTTCGATTTTCAATTCTTAGCTACCACAAAAAGAGCCGCTAGAAATATTTTTGTACATATGGGTCCTTTTCCCACTTGTGTGATCTCTTTGGGATACAACCCTAGGAGTGATATTGCTGGGTCAAAGGGTATGAACATTTTTATAGCCCTTTGGCATAGTTCCAAATTGCTCTCCAAAATGGCTGGATCAGTTCACAACTCCACCAGCAATGTAACAATGTTCCAATTTTCCCACATCCTCTCCAGCATATATCGTTTTCCTGTTTTGTTATTTTAGCCAATCTGACAGGAGAGAGATGGTATCTAAGAGTTGTTTTGATTTGCATTTCTCTAATCAGTAGTGATTTCGAGCATTTTTTCATATGTCTATAGATATCTTTAA
>CM053622.1:42927562-42946089 GCA_028646595.1 Phalanger gymnotis | reverse complement strand
ATAGTACAGTTTAATATCTGGTATGGCAAGGCCACCTTCTCTAGCATTTCTTTTCATTAATACCCTAGATATTCTAGACCTCTTGTTCTTCCAGATGAATTTTGTTATTATTTTATCCAGCTCTGTAAAATACTTTTTTGGTAGTAAGGAGTTTATATTCTAACAGGGACAGGCACATAAAGAGGAGCTAGACAGGGTTCCGTGGGAAAGGTGGAAGGCTGTTGGTGAAGAGGTGGAGATGGCCAGCCTTTTCTAAAAGCTAGGCAGCTTCAAGCCCTGCCTTCGCTACACACTAGTTGTACCACTGAGCAAGGCATCTAAGGTCATGGTGCTCGATGCCAACCTCTAAGGGTAGAATTTGCAAAGTAGGTGCAGACTTGCATTGGTAGATGGACTCTCCCTGATGCACTTGCTGTCCAGAGTCCAGAAATGCAGGTTCTCTTGCCAGCCTCTGAGCTGACGGGCACTGCTGCCCCAGGGGAGCCCAGAAGGTTTCAGCCTTGAGTCGCGAGGCAGGGAAAGGGCACGGCCGCAGGGATGAGCCTCAGACCTTCCTTCTCCTCGATGCCAAGAGCCCCTATAACTCCCCTCGGGGACAAGCTGGGCTAGCCCGGTTGCACCAAGCTCTTTCAGATGAGGCTCCACCGGCAGGGGGCGTGCTGGTGCACGAGAGGCCACGCTCCTGGACCGCCAGGGGGAGTGCCAGCCTCGGTCACAAACTGCCGCGCTCCTGGCCAGCAGGGGCGGATGGGCTCGATTCCCTGCCCCAACCGGCCAGAAGGTGGAGCCTTTCCGAAACCAGACTCGATGGGGTCACTCTGGGGTGCGTCCGCGGCCGGCTGGAGGCTCCGTAGGGGAAAGGCGTGCGAGGATTGGAGGGGCCCCGCGCTGGGAGGGGCAAGGAGATGGCGTGTTGACGCTCCGGGACTGCAGAGGTCGCCTTGGGGGCGGAGCCGTGTGCTGGGAGAGGCGGGGCTGCCTCGTCGGGGAGAGGTTGGTGCTGTGAGACCGGCAGAGGGAGCTGTGGGGTCACGCTCGGGACACCCGCACTGACGCAGCAAAAGGCGGAGCCCACCGCGGCTAGTTGGGGCGGGGGTGCGGCTCCTGGGCCAGCAGGGGGCGCTGCGGAGGCGGGGCCGCGCGCTGCGAGAGGCGGGGCCGCGCCTGGGGGGGCTGGAGTTTGGCTCTCCCGGGCCAGCAGAGGGCGCGCTAGGGCCTGTCTGGGCCGCCCGGGAACGCGCTCTGGGGCCCTCGGGGGCGCGATCTCCTCCCCCCGCCCCTTTGTGTGCCTTTGGCGCCTTCCTGGCGGTCTCCCCGGCGGCGGCGGCTCTCGGGGCTCTCGGGGCTCCCTGGCTGGGCTGGGCTTGGGCTGCGCAGCCATGGACATCAAGAGGCGGGTTACGCTGGAGCTGCGGAACAGGAAGCCGGGGGAGGTGAGGCCCGCGCAGGCTGGAGCACGTGGGCCCGGGGCTGGGGGCGCCGCACGTGGGCAGCCGCGCGGGGGCCGGGGTAGGGGGGAGCGGGTGTGCTCGGGGCCCGAGTCCGAGCCCGGGGTGCCGAGATCCGGGGACGTGGCCTTGAAGGCCCCGCGCGGAAGCCGGCGGCGCGGCGCCGAGATCCGGGGCGCCCAAGGCCAGAGAGGGAGGCTGGGGAGTGCCGGCGCCGAGACCCGGGGACGTGGCCTTAAAGGCCCGGCACATGGGCCCTGGGAGCCCGGGGACTCGGGCTCTGCGTGCGCAGGATCGGAACGTGGGGCCTGGGAGGGCGGCCGGCCTGGACGTGCGCCCGGAGATCCCGGGCTCGGGCGTTGA
Source organism: Phalanger gymnotis (assembly GCA_028646595.1). NCBI lineage: Eukaryota > Metazoa > Chordata > Mammalia > Diprotodontia > Phalangeridae > Phalanger > Phalanger gymnotis. The sequence continues at coordinate 42,944,278 of CM053622.1, read as the reverse complement.
AAGCCCTGGGCCCGGGGTCCGGGGTGCAGATGTGCGCCAGGAGATCGTAGGTTTGGGCGTTAAAGGCCCGGGGTGCTGACATGCGCTAGGAGACCCCGGAATTGGGGGTTGAAGGCCCGGGGTGCAAACGGAAGCTAGAAGACTCCGGACTTTGGGGTTGAATTCCAGGGTCCGAACGTGTGCCAGGAGAACCCGGGTTATGCCGCTTAGGGCCCGAGTTACGAGTTAGGAAGCCTGGACCCTGGAAATAAGGGGCCTTGGCCTGGTCTCCGAGGTCGGGGTCATAGTCTTTAGTGATTGGTTTGTAGCGGGGCCTGGGGTGGTTCTAGGAGATCGGGGCTGGCAGATGGGGTGGGGGGGGGCAGGCGGCAGGACCCCGTCTAGAGCTTTCCCGAGTCAGCACGGGGGCATTTAAGCGGAAGAGGCTACACGTGGGGCCCGGTCCTACTGGTTGCTGGAATTGTAAAGACTTGGGGGGTTTAGCTCAGAGGAATGGAGAGAGGGACTGTACACCGTTTTTCCTTTGGTAAATCTTGCCATCTTCCCTCTTCCTCCCCAGTTTTTCAGTTCTGAAATTCTGAATCTTTGGTCTTAGGAACAAGTGGTCTCAAGTTCAGGGTCTAAAACTTGAAGAGGTGAAGGATTCTTTTAGGCTGCCCAGGGTTAGGCATTCATAGAGGGAAGAAAATTCGGCTTTAGGGTCAAATATCGTTATAAAGACCAGAGCCCGGTTTTGAGGCTTCGTGGGCCTGATTTCTTTGGAATCACAGGGACTAAACTGAGCCAGGATGTGTGGACAGGAGCCCAGAATGACCTAAGAGAGGGATAGTTAGAGCCAGGGCCTGGAGTGACTGAGCCATTCTTGGCTGTTCTGGGCTTTGGTAGGTGACTAGAACTGGGCTGGCTTGAGGGGCTTGGAGGTTCATTGAAGGAGTGTTAAGTAAGCCCTTTATCTTTGAAATTTAGAGTTGAGGCTGGGGGTGATAGTGGGTGTGAGATCCAACTGGAGCCAGGATAATCTGAATTGCACTTTGGGAGGACCTACTGGAAGTTGGGCTCAGATGGTCTGAGGCCCAGACAACATCTTGGGGGCGGGGAATCCTGGTTGGGATGGAGGCTCAAAATTTTGGAGGTGACTGTGGCCTTGTTCCTCACCCCCAGGTGAAGGATCTAGTCTTGGATAACTGCTTCTCAGATGATGGGAAGATCGGGGGCCTGTCTTCAGAATTTGAAAACCTTGAGTTTCTCAGCATGGTCGACATCAACCTTGTGTCTTTGGCCAACCTACCCAAGCTTCCCCGACTTCGAAAGGTGGCGCAGGGAAATAGAGATTGTGGGATGGAGATGCCAGGGAATGGGAAGCCCTAAGCGTGGGGTGGATTGGGGTTGGAAAGGAGGTGGCTCCCCGGGAGTGGAGATGGAAGGTCTGGGCCCCTGACTGTTCCCACCCTGTTCTGTCTGGGCCCCCACAGTTGGAGCTCAGTGATAACCACCTCTCCGGAGGCCTGGAGGTCTTGGCCGAACGAACGCCTAGCCTGATCCAGTTAAACCTGAGTGGGAACAAAATCAAGGATATCAACACGCTGGAGCCCCTGGTGAGGCTGCCCTGGACTCAAACCCCTGTTAGACTGTGTTTGCTGAGGGCAGGGATTGGGCCTTGCCTAAATTCGGACTTCCTCAGGATTGTTTAGCATTGGCTTTTGCACATAAGTAGGTGCTAAATTATTTTTTTTAACTGAAAGGCAAATAAAAACTTGCCCTTGACCTTTCTCTGGGCCCTGCCTCAGGTCCTTCCCTGTCTTTGCCAAGTCCCATAGAGGACCTCTTTGCCTGCCTTGCAGAGATAGCAAAGTTTTCTTGGAATGTTCCAGACTACTGGGGCACCCCTGGCCAGGGCGTAGATAGGTCAACCTTCCCAAACAGTATTGGGGCTAGAGTGGGGTGGGATCAAGGCCTGGGGTTCGACCTGTCCTCCCTGCTCCTTGTAGAAGAAGCTGCCGAACCTCAAGAGCCTGGACCTTTTCAAATGCGATGTGACCATGCTGATGAGCTATCGGGAGAGTGTGTTTGCCCTCCTGCCCCAGCTCACCTACCTCGATGGCTACGATGCTGATGACAAGGAAGCTCCCGACTCTGACCCTGAGGCTGATAGGGAGGGCCTGGACAGTGTTTGCGGGGAGAATGGGGAAGGTGAGGTTTTGTCAAGGGGGGTCGCCTTCTACCTTTCCATTTCAGAAGCCCCCAGTCACTACTTTGGTCTTTGCTGTTGAATGAGTGAGGGCGGACCTTCCCTCTGCATTGATGGGGAAATCAAGGCACAGCAGTTAGCCAGGTTCCCCTAGGCAGTCATCCTTTTGGGCCAGGGAGCCCAGGTTATTTGGTCATGAACTCTCTGTTGTCAGTGATAGGTGAAGAAGAAGAAGAGGAGGAGGAGGAAGAGGAGGAACTTGATGAAGATGTAATTGATGAGGATGAGGATGAAGATGATGAAGATGTTGATGGAGAAGAAGATGAGGAGGAGGATGAGGAAGAGGAGGACGAGGAAGAAGATGGGGTGGACGATGAGGTGAGGACCACATAGCCATCCCTAGTCTTTCTTCCCTGGGAGGGGGTCACAGCAGAGGCATTGCTCTAACAGCAGAGGACCCTTTGGTCAAAGACCATTCCAAATCCCAGCACATTGCATCAGATCTCACTGCAGTCAGGATTCCTCATGGAGTGGGGGAGAAATCTGAAGGCTTGGGTTTGAGTTCTGTTTCTGCCTCTTTCTTTGTGACCACAAACAAGTCTTTACTCCTTTTGGCTTTGATTTCCTCTTTTCAAACTGAGGGGGGAGGGTCAGACTAGCTCCGGCCCCCCCTCAAGCACTAGCATTCTGGAATTCACTCTTCCCTTTCTTCTCCCCCAACCCTTCAGGAGGATGAGGAAGATGAAGATGATGATGGAGAGGAGGATGAAGAGGAAGAGGGAGAAGGTGAGTCCTGACTACTTGGGACCCGATTCTAGGCTCCATCCTAGAGGTGCCCTTAGTGGGGGTTGGGTTAAGGGGCCTAGGAGTGGGAGTCATGCCTTGCCCCCTCCAAGTTGCCCAGGGCTTGATTCCTGGGAGGCAGCTAAGAATTCCAGTAGACCAGGGTGGGGCAGGCTCTCTGCTGAGCCACACCCCCTGCACTTGCCCACGCCCTGAGACAGGCCAGGCCTTTCTTGCTGTTTTTCCTCCGCCCCCCAGCTCTGGTGAACTCCCTCTGAATTCTAGAGGCCTTGGGTGGGAGGGTGCCTCTGGATTCCTGCTTTCTGGATCTCAGTGTGGGTGCTTCTTTTGCTTCCTTGGGCTCTCTTCTTTTTTCCTCTGGCACTGGCTTGCCTCCATACCTTCAGAACCCCAGCATGGAGAGAAAAGGAAGCGAGCTGCAGATGATGAGGGGGAGGACAGTGAGGAGGACGAGGAGGACTGAGCCAGCTACCCTGCCCTGCCATCAGTGAGCAGCAGGTTGTGGATGGACTCTGCCAGCTTGCCTTGGACACTGCTGGCTCTGGGGTCTGTTCTTTTCCAGAAGGGGCTCCACAGGCACTGCTTGGCCAGGGGATCCGGTGACCAAAGGTTCTCTCCGTTTTCAGGGGTGTTTTGTGCAACAATTTGTTGGAATTCTTTCTAAATCTTTGTTTCCAAGAAAAATGTGTCCCATGCCCTGCCTGGGCCCTGAAGGGGCAGGGGCTCTGGCACTTTCTCAGGATAAACCTTGCAGCCCCCTCCCTCTTCCCTCTTATTGGTCTTTTTAAATAAATAAAAACTGGAATTTTTTATCTTGTCTAGGACAAATAGTGAACATTGGGGGGCGGGGCAGATATATTCCTCAATCATTCAGTTTATGGAAAGTCCAACTTGGTCAGTCAAACCTGGGGGGGGGGTGGGGTAGGGGCAGGGATTCTGCAGTCAATCTAGGAACTGGGCTCTGTGGAAGGATTTGTTTGAAACAGACTGGGTCCCACCCAATGATTCTTGAAGCCCCATACTCTCAAACAGGCCAATTCCTATACGACTGTTTTATTATCCCCACTCCCAGCTGATCCTGGGCCAAGCCAGGACAACCAGACCCAACGACCCACAGAGTTCCAAAGCAACATTAAGTTAATTATAAAAATAGTTTTCTACCTCCCCACTCCCTGCAGTCACCAGGGCCCAGAGTGGAGGGAGTGGTCCATCTCTGTAGCCATCTTGGAAGGGGAATAAGTCAGGTCACCTATAAAATCTGCCCAGGAGTGAATGACTCCACATTACAGGGTCGCCTCATGCTACTTGGAGAGGCTGAAGAGTTGGGTTTCCAGCCTTAGAAATCCCAGTCCTCCCCTGAGGCTGGAGGGCCCTGAGTGGTGAGGGAAGGAGGACCACTTGATGATCCAGGAGTGGGCTCCAGTGACCAGACCGTGCCCCCCTGGGCCTCCAGTTGAGGGGGAGTTGAGGGTGATGGTGGCTGTGGTGGTGGTGGGGCTGGGGGTGGAGTCTTTCTATGGTCCTCCAGATGAAGGGTCATGGCTGGTCTGGAGGCTGTGGAGAAGGGGCACTGCATGCAGGTGTAGCGGCCTCTGGTGTGCTCCCATACAATGCGGCTGGTAGATGAATGACCTGGCACCACAGATGAGAGAAACCTTTTTAAGTGTATGCGCCAGGGACCACCTGACAGGAGGGGGCTTACACAATCTTAGACTGCATCTGGGCAAGCTGGAGGTAACTTGGGTCACTCTTCCTGAAGAAAGTTGAGCAACCTGGAGTCTTTCTGAGTCTGTCCTGTGGAGGGCCTAGAGCTCGTGGTCTCTGTCCCCCTTCCCATTTTAAAGGGTCTGCCTTCATCATTCCTGCCCCACCTGCTTCCCCAGGAGTGCCACTGACCTGTAGGTCCCTCAGAGCTTCCAGGGGGCCTCCGTGGGCTACTGCTGGAACCTGTGGAAGGACAGAAGGAAGGGGTCAGGAGAGGTAATGCTGCAGCCTCACCTGCTACCTACTGCCTCTTTTGGTCCCTACTTGGGGAGAGCGCATGGGAGCGATACTGAGGAACCCCTGCTTCTACATAAGGGTTGGATTTGGGCTATTTCTGCTCACCCTGATTTTTTTTCCAGACAGCTGCATTAGTGTTGGAGCTGGAGCCAGGGCCAGAGCTAGGGAGACTCTGGGCCTGGGCAGGCAGGAAGGGACGGAGGCGCTGGGGCCCGGAGCCAGGGGCCAGCCCATAGGGAGAGGGACCCAGGTAAGGTAGGAAGGGTGTAGGTACAGGGCCTGAGGCCTGGCTGGAATATGAGGGCAGTGCAGCAGAGCTGTAGAGTGAGGCCTCCAGCAGTGGGAAGGGGGCCCTGGGACGAGGTTCCGGGGGCAGGGTCAGCGGCGTGAGCAGCGGGGCCTTGTCAGGGCTGGGGCCGGCTGGTCTCTGAGCATCAGGCAGCTCCTTCTCCAGAGCTGGGGGCAGGGGGGCTGGGGGTGGGGCCGGGCTGTGGGACTGGTCGGAGCAGACGTGTAGGTGTTTGAAGAGGGAGCGGTGAGTCCGGAAGCGGAGAAGGCAATTTTCACACCTGGGGTAGGGGGAGACAGAGGCTGGACTGAGGGGTGAGCAGACCTGATGAGAGCAAGGATGGGGCTGGGTAAGCTGATGGTGTATAGAGTGGCAAAGGGGGTTTGGGAGTGAGCAATGAGGTGGATGGGAAGGGGTCAGGTCACCACAGAGAACCCAAGAGAAAACCAATGGGTGGAGGGGAGGTCAGGGAAAGGAAGAGGCCTCACTTGAAGTATCTGTTGGGCTTGTAGTGCAGCTTGGTGTGGGCCATCAGCTCTTGCATGCTGGGGAAGGTCTCTGTACAGCTTGGGGTTGAGCAGTGAAACAGTTTGCCTGCAGAGGAATGTGGCCAGAGGTAAGGGTCAGGCACACACTATTCCAAGATCCAGGCCTTGCCCGAGTTCACACAGGTAGTCACGGAACCAGGATTTGAATCCAGATTCTCCAAATCCAGGATTCTGTCTTTTTGCTCATAGCTCTCCTGGTAGGTAGGCTTCTGAACCATTCCCACTAGGAGCCGAGACCAGGAGTGACAGTAGATGGGGCTGCTATGTCAGGGCAAAGGAGTGGTCCTCTACCAGAGAGGATCCTGGGAAGGAAGTCCCCACCCTCCCACCCCCAGTCTCCCCTATCCCCAGGCCTACCTTCCATGGACTGTGTAGGTTGCAAGTGACTGTGCAGGTGCTGAGCAAGTTCCCGGGGGCTGGGGAAGGCCAGGCGGCAACCATAGCTGGAACAAGGGAACTGTCTCCCTAGGACACAAAGGATCCCCAGGGCCTGGTCACGTTTCCCCTCTTCAGCCACACCTCAACGTGAACCCTGCCACCTACACGCCACCATCTGTCTGAGTACCGAGTACCTACCATGTGCTAAGTGGGGGGGTGGGGCGGGCAAGATGAAATACAACTGCCACTGATCTGGGGCCCGCCCTCAAGGGGTTCAGAGTCTATAACCACAAAGGAATGGCTGGTGTCCATGGCATGTAGCCTCAACAACACTGGGGCAATACAGGTGCTGTTTTCCCTTTCTGGGAAAGAGGACACGTGTTTAAGAGGTGGAATGGCCCATACATAAGGTCCTGATAGATGGCAGGACCCTGATTTGAAGCCAGGATCTTTGCTGCTTACAGTGCCATCTCTTCATTTGCAGGGCAGGGAGAAGAACCACGTACAGGAATCTTATTTTCAATAGCAGATACCAGGCAGAACGTACTAAAGATCACAGAGAAGCAAAAGCAAGGCCCTGAAGGCCTGCAGGGGGGAGAACATATCTTCGAGATGATCAAGGGAAGTTTTCTTGAAGGGCCTTGAAGGAGGAATAGGAGTGAGACAGGTGGGAAGGAATGTGGGGACTCCAGGCCAAGAGGGGACTGAGCAGAGACGCAAAGGAAAGTATGTGGTACGTGTGTGGTAAGCAATCGTGTCCTTTGGCCTAGAGAAGGATGTTGGTCCAGGAGTTCAGATTTTACTGAAGGGTGATGGGACAGGAGAGTGGGTGGAACAGAGAAAGGCCTTCAAATGTTGTTGAAGAAATTAGGGGTGTTTAATCTGGAAAAGAGAAGGCTCAGGCAGTAAACGATACCTGCCTTTCAACTATCTGAAGGGCAATCATGAGGAAGGCAGGAGGCTTATTCTTTGTCCCAGAAGGAAGGACTGGGACCAGTGGGGGGATGTTTGATGCATTTTTTTTTTGGAGGGGGGAAAGGCAGGGTAATTGAGGTTAAGTGACTTGCCCAAGGTCACATAGCTAGTATGTCAAGTGTCTGAGGCTAGATTTGAACTAGAGTCCTCCTGACTCCAAGGCTGGTGTTCTACTCACTGCACCATCTAGCTGCCCCCAGGGGGGAATGTTTTGAGAGGGTAGATTTTTATAGCTTATTAATTGGAGTTGTCCCATGATGGGCTGCCTTGGGAGTGCCTTATCACTGGAAACAACCTTCTACAACATCACAACCAGAAGTGACCCTAGAAAGAAACCATTTTCTCCATCATCCCTCACTCCAACTCATCCTCCTCCAGAGAAGGAAGCTGAAGCTCAGAGAAGGAAGTCACTTGTCCAAAGGAATTACCTATCATGGAAATGGCTTCCCTGCCAACCGGGGCCTATTAGACCAGGATGCAAGCACCCAAGCAGAGCTGTCAGAAAAGCTGGTGATACAACTCCTGGCCTGGTTTCGGGGACTGGACTAAATGCCTCCTGAGGCTGCTGGCTGTGAGATCTGAGCATTCTAGGACCAGGGCTGGGCTTCAGAAAGATGAATTTCTCCACCCTCCCAGACAGCTCTATAGCAGGAGCTCTAGTCACAAAAGGCACAAAGCCAATTTAGCACACTCCTGGGGAGAGATAACGAAGGCTTTTTCTTGGGGGAGAAGCAGTAAGAACGGAAAGGAAGGGCCATCTGCAAGAAGTGGAAGAACAGGAGTCAGAGATAATCAGAGATCTCAGGCCAGGAAGGATGGGGATCCTGCCCACAGGTATCAGAATGACAGAAGCTTGGGGGGAAAATGAGCAACAGTCCATAGTGAGTCTGAGGTGCCGCAGGAAGGAACATCCAAAGGAATTCTGGGACTTGGAGCTAGAAAAGAACCAAGCTAAGACCCAGAGAAGTGAGTGACTGGCATAAGGTCACGCAGCTGGAGGAGGAACCCAGGGCCCCAGACCTCGAATGCCGAGAGGTCCTGGAGGAGATGCAGATCTGCGGCTTGAGAGAGGCTACGTTATGGAAGTTTCCTTGGGCTGGGATCATTCTATCTAGGACAGGGATTTCAGTGTCTCCAAGGAAGAGGGGCCAGCAAAGGTCACCAAGACAGGCAGGGGAGAGTACCCAGAAGGGAAGGGTGTGGTCAACAGCTGTGCCCCAATGCCTGGCTGCAAGTAAGTCAAGGAGAACAAGGCCTGAGAAAAGGACAATGGAGTTGGTGATAAGGAAGGCAATGGTAACCAGAGGGAGCGGCATCAGGAGAGTGGCAGGGAGGAGGGAGGCAGAAGCCCCAGGGGATGCATGGTCTTTCACCACGCATGCGTTCTCTTCTCTCCCCACATCTGTTTTCAAGACTCCATGTGTGCTACTGCCCCTCTCCCTTGGTCCCTGTGCACCCCCCCCCCCCAATAGTTCCTCACCAGAAGACGGGGGCCGGCGCTTTGGAAGGCGTGGCTCCTCATTGGGGCTGTTGTTCATACCCCCTCCTGTGCTGGTTCTGCCCGAGTGCTTGCAGTCTGCAGAGTGGAGACAGGTTACTTACTCAGCCCTTGTCCCACCAAACCCTCCCCAGGGGGCCCCTGGGCCTGAGGATTGAGAAGAAAACCCCTTTCTGAAGTGCCAATCCATGATCCTTCCACTACTCACCCTCTGTTGAGAATGCCGGAGACAGCTGCTCTTTCTCTGGCTTGGCTGCTGGGCTCTGACTGGGGCTGCCATAGATGTCTGAGTAAGGCAATGGTGCAGGACATGCCTGGACCCCAGGCCCCATCCCAGAACTCTCCTCCTGATGACAATGAACCAGATATGGAAGGGTCAGTCCTTGAACTTCCCTCCTCTTACCATCCCCTACCCCAAGCTTCTGCTTCCCTCTGTCCCTCCCTCAAGTCTTCTCTTGTCCTTGGGCCATCCCAGTGGGGGGTGGGGGGCTGATTAGAAGGGGACTCTGATTCAGAAGTCTCCTGGTGCTCTCCCATTCCCTTCACTTGCCTCAGGCTCGCTTCACCTTCTTCAAGCCCCATGACTAGGCCCAGAATGACCCACAGAATGTCAACAAGGGAAGAGCTGGTTGAGAGTCATAGAACTTAGCATAGATGAGAAACTTGGGGACCATCGAATCCAATGCCCGACAGAAGGGGAACGTGGTAAAAAGGAAACTTGCTCAAAATCTCCCAGTAAGTCGAGCTAGAACTAAGGTTAGAATGTGGGCTAGCTTGACTTTGAATCTACCCACTCCTGGTAGAAACCCTTGCCATCCTTTGCACTCCACTCCAGGCCAAGGTAGGCCCCCAATTCCCTTCCTCCAGTAGTGGACTGAGAGGACAAAAAGCAAGGGCTGTGCCCCAGGGCCTGGCAGGAGGATTAAGCCAGGAGGCCCAAGGAGAGAAAAGAAGAATAGGAAGAGAGAGGTAGGCTCCTGTGAGCTGAAGATATTCCATCGCTGTCATGGATGGGGTTGTTGGAGGCAGTGCCTGGATGACCAGGATCCAAGAGATTTGGGATTGGGAGGTGGGAGTGCAGGAGGTGAGGATAGGGAGTATGAGGGGAAGTCTGGAGTAAGGCAAGAAAAGGGAGTCTACCATTGTGGAAACACGCCTGGATTTGATGTCAGAGGACCTGAGTTCAACCTGGTTTTGTTACTTACTACTTGTATGACCTTGGTTATGTCACCAAACCTCTCTGGGCATCGATTTCATTATCTTTATAAATAAGAGGGTCAGAGTAGATCAGAGATTTAAAGATGAAAAGGATCTTGGAGGTCATATAGTTTGACGTCTTCATTTCTCAGAGGAAGAAACAAGGGGCAGAGAGGGTAAATCAACACTATCACTCCACTGGGTGGTGGCAGAGCTGAGCGTCAAACCCAGGTTCTCTGATTCTAAATGTAAGTTTCCAAACTCTGAAGTCCCTTAGGGCAGAGTTGTCAAAATCAGAGCTAGCTGCCTGCAAAACTCCTGAGTGCAGCCTGAACCAGGTCACAATGTAATTGGGCAAAGTTTCACAAAATTAAGATACAACATGATGTTAATTTGTTCATTTCTAAGTCAACATGCTACCTAGAGGAGTCCATTTCCATTTGAGTTTGATACATTTCCCTTTGAGCTCTGAACCTTAGAAATAGAGTCAGGGTTGGAGGTAAGGAGCAGGCCTGGACTGTAATCTATTACTAGTTATAGAAAAGGTAAGGTAGAAGAACTGGACATGGGGAAATATTGGACCTCATTAGAGACCAGAAGAATTTAGGAGGGTGGGAAGAGTTGGCTGGGGAAGAGTCTGGGTGATGGACAAAGGCTGGGACAAGGCACAGCCTAGAATGGGCAGAGGGCATCGCTTTGAAGCACAGAAGCATAACAGGTAGGGCTGGAAGAGGTCTCAACAGGAGGCCCAAGGGAGTGGACCTAAGTGACCTGCCTGAGGTCACACAGAGGGTGTCATAGGCAGGGTCTGAATCCACTTTCTGACGCCAGAACTAGTGTTCTTTCCACTGCGCCACCATTTTGGAATGGGCCAGAGCCCTTTGGACTATAGTGGGGTGGAGCCTAGCACAGGAGACTCTCTGTAGGGGAGGGGCTGAGAAAAGAGGTAAAGTGTTTATAGGGTTGAGAACTAGAAAGAAATGGGAATTTCCACAACGTTTTAGAAAAAAGTGGAATCTGCATGGGCGGGGAATTTAAAATAGTGGCAGCAGGCTCTGGAAAGAGGACAGGCCTAGAACAGAGGCAGAATTTGGAACACTGAAGGGGTGGGGCCTATGATATTGACAAAATCCTTGGAGGCGGAACCCAAGAAATTGACGGAGTGGGGGCGGAGATAAAGCTGAGTCGGGAGGCGGGGCCCCAGATATTGACAAGAGTTCCTGGGAGGCAAGGCCCAGGGCTCTAGCTAAGGCACCAGGGGAAGGAGGCACAGAATAGAGGCCTTATGTTTGCAAGGGCGAGGCCCAGAACAGGGGCGGAGTTTGGGTCCCTGGAGGCGGGACCAAGCACGGGAGGATCGCCTACGGGGGCTGGACATGGAACAGGGGCGGGACTTGAAACGTGATGGGGTATGGCCTGGAACAGGGGCGGAGCTAAGAACGCAGGTGGAGGCGTGTCCCCGTCCTTGTTTCCCCAGCTGTCAGTCAGTCTGTCAGTTCCGCGCCCCGCCCTCTTACCCCCCCTTCCCTCCGCGACGGCTCTTCTCCATCCCCTCCTTCTCTCTCGGCCCCAGCCCCGGCCCCGGCCCCAGCGCGCGCTCACCATCCCTCCCCGTGTCCGCGCTCTGCCTTTGTTCTGTGGCTCCCGCTGCAGCTCCCCCCGCTGCGGGGACACGCTCACGTCGCCGCCATCTTGTGCCAAGGCTCGGCTCTCGCGAGAGCAAGCGCGGCCGCGCGGGGCCTGGAATGGGGGAGAGGGCTGGGCCGCCGAGCCCTGCGGAGTGGGAGGGGCGGGGCTTGTGAGGGTGAGAATGGAGGCGGGGTCTGAGGGGCGTGCTGGGACGCATGCGCTCTGAGACAGGGAAGCGTTTCTCCGTTTCCCCGGCGCACGCACGGTCTGGTGTGGCGTGGGCACGGGCGCGCCACCTCGTCCTGGTTCTGCTGGGTCGCCAGGGGAGTTCCGCCCCAGCCTAGGCCGTGCCCTGGCGCTGCAGGAGGTGCAAAAACCAGCATCTACCCCCGCCCCCGTTGAAAATGAGAAAACTGAGGTCCGAGCTTATAAAACCAAAAACTTGTGAAAAAAGCCCCAAAAGGAAGCGTGATTGGTCGGGCTCCTGATCCTCTTTTCCATCCCCTTCCCTCCACCATCGTCAGCTTCTGTTTCCTCATTCATAAAATGGTGGAAGTGGATAGAACACCGGGCCTGCAGTCAGGTAAGGCCAAGAGTTCAAATTCGGCCTCCCTGGGCAAGTCACTTCGCCGCCGCCTGACTCAGTTTCCCCTACGGTAAAATGGAGATAATAGCACTTACCTCCTCGGGTTGTTATGAGGCTCAAATGACATAACATATTGTAGGGCACTTTGCAAATTTTAGAGCAACATATAAATGCTTTCATCATTAGTACTTCCACTTTTTGCTCTGAAAATTGGAATCGGATCAGCAGCTACATGCCATCTTTCAAGAAGGGTCTGTCAGTCAATTGGACTGTCCATTGTTCCACCAGACCTTGAACACCTTCCCTGGCTAGCACGCCGCTGTATCTGTTGGTTGTTGTGTCTGACTCTTCATGACTGCGTTTGGGCTTTTCTTGGCAAAGATGCTGTAGTGATTTGCCATTTCCTTCTTCAGCTCATTTGACAGGTGAGGATGACTTGACACCGTGTAAGTGGCAGAAGCGGTATTTGAACTCAGGTCCTTGCGTCTAGGTTCAGCACTATCCACTGGGCCACCTCTTATTTTATATATTGGATAGCTTCAGCTTTACAGACTCTTCCATTGCCGACATTGTATGTGATCTGGAGGGAGAGAGGAAGACTGATGTTCCTTGTGAAAAATCCCAGGCAAACAACTTCAGACACCTTCCCGTGAAGCCTCCAGTTTGGAAAAAGCCAGGAATCCTGCCCCTAGCTTCTGAATTCCCCTGTGCATTTATCCAAGACCCCACCTTCTTCTTTCATTTGGGATATTGGCTGATCTAGCACCTCGATCCTCTTCACGTGTGGGTTTCCCACGACAGAGTTTAAATACTGGCATTAGGTTATACTTCCCATTAAGGAACCCATTTGAGAGTTTGTGAATAAGATGGAGGGAGGGGATGACATTCATAGAAATGAGAATAACATAGGTTAAGGAGTGATGGGGGCAGATCGTAAGGAGAGGACAAAGTACTGCAGGAAATCTTGAGGAAGGAGAGAACATGATTAGCTGGGAGAATCAGGGAAAGATTCATGGAAGAATTGGCAGCTAGAGCTGCATCTAGAAGCAAGAGATGGATTTCAAAGGGCAAAAAATGAGAATGGAATGGAATTTGGAGAATGGAATATATTTCAGGTATTGCGGAGGGACAGCCTGTGCAAATGTATCGAGGTTATATTGAGTTCAGGGGAAACTAGTCGTTTAGATTAGTGGCACAACAGATAGTAGGCTAGACTTGGAGTCAGGAAGACCAGCATTTGAATCTGATCTCACTTACTGGCTGTGTGACCCTAGGCAAGTCACTTACTCTCTGCCTCAGTTTCCTCACCTGTAAATCGGGTGCAATAATAGTACTTACCTCTGATGGGGTTATGGGATTCACATTGGACCCCTAAAAGGAAAAGACCATGTCTGTCTTTGGGACCTGGACTCTAAAGCCCCTGAACCCAGAGCACTTGGCTTTCCATGAGGCACCCAGCCCATCCTGATGTGCTCTCCAGCCCCTAAACTCCTTCCACCGTCCAAACCTGGCCCCACCACAGGCTCCTTGCCACTCCTTAATCTAATCCAGATCTTGCCACAGTCCTTTTCTGTATCCCATCCTGAACAAAGTTGCAGATTCCTTAAGAATCTGTCCCGCTTGTATTGACGTCACAAATACCATGGACTCACTAGGAATTTCACCCCCCACCCCGACCCCCTGCAACTGGTGTCTTAATAAACTCACTACTTGGGCCGAAAGAAGGCTTAAGTGGTTGAATTCTTTGCAGGCCAACAGCCACCCTGTACCTTGCATTTTGGGGTTCCTAGCTCCCCTAGACCACAACACCTCCAAGACAGTTGTGAGGATACAATGAAATATTTGTAAATATACCATAATTATTATTTGTTTGTTGGCTAGAATGTAGACTGTGTAAAGGAGAGCAATAGAAAAAAGAATACAAGATTAAGTTAGAGTCAGATGTGGAATTGCTTAAATGCTAAATTGAGTTTTTCTTTTATTAGCTACAGGTTTTTGAGAAGGGTGCGACATGGCCAGATCCAGGGTTTATTGTGGCCTTATGTGAAGGACTAGTCGGGGTGAGGAGGACAGAAGAATCAGAATACAGAAGCCTATGGAAATAGTACTGACAAGAAGAGATAAGGAGAGGACCACACTAGGGTGGGAGCTCTTTCAATGGGGAGAAGGGGTCAGATGGGATTGATGTGTCCTAGAAGCAGACTGTGTTAGGCTGGGTAAATGATTGGAGATGGGGAAGAGACGTTAGGGAGAAAGAAGAGTCAAGGAAGGCTCGGAGCTTGTGAACCTGGGAGACTTTCTCTTTGTCCTGCCTCTTTCTGTCTCCTACGTGGGTTCTGCTTTGTGAACATCTCCTGCTCTCTAGACTAGGGCACTATCGAAAGGCTCTCCCGGGCTCTTGGCTCCTCTTCTCCCCAGCCTCTCCCTTGGTTATCTCATTGGTGCTCTGCTTCAAGTATCTTCTCTAAGGAGATGGCTTCCAAAGCACAAGTCTGATCCTGCCACCTCTCTGCACTGGAAGTAGTTCCCCATGGCCTCTAGGATCAAATCCAAAACTCTGATATTTAAAGTTTTTCACAATCTGTCCACAATCTATCCTTCCAGACTAGTTTCGTGTTACTCCTCCTCCTCATCGTGCATTCCAGCCAAACTGGTTCCTCGTCTGAGTGACATATAACATTCCACATCTGGTCTCTGTGTTTTTGCCCAGGCTGCCCTATCGGTCTCCCCCTCTGCCCCACCCCCCATCACCCATGCCTGGAATGCTCTCCCTCCTCACTCCTGCCTCTTGGAATCCCTAGCTCCCTTTGGCTGAGCTCAAGAGCAGCCGCAGCCTCCTAGGGGGGATTTTTGTTGATCCCAGGAATTGTTGGTGTTCTCTGCTTAAAATTACTATGTGCTTACTTTGCATAAATTTTCTATTTATGTGTGCACCTATTGTTTCCCCTCAACAGAATGTGACAGGGATGAGCCTGTGTTGAAAATGACTGGTTATTCTATAGGGATGACCCCCCCTCCCCCATTCCCCGATCAGGCTTAAAAGCAGCATTAAGATGTGGTTTTCAGCTTGATCTCTCTCCCTTTAGTCATTACTTGGGGCTCTGCCAGCCCTTTTGAACTTTCAGCAGACAGAAGAGAGAGGAAAGTCTTCCTCCACTCCCAGCCCCACCCCCATTCCCAGCAACATCTATAGTGCCTACCCACATACATCTATGCATCTGTTTGCCTAGATAAGCCTGAGAGGAAATGACCAAATCCCAAGTCCTTGGCTGCTTCTGCTGGTTTTTTTTTCTTCGAGCACAGGTGACTAAACTGAGAGATGGATGTTTCCAGCCCATGAGAATGTGAGCACCTTGAGGGCGAGAATTGTTTTGGCCTTTCTTGGTATCCACAGTGCTTAGTATGATGCCTGGCACATAATAAACACTTAATAATTTGAGTAGGCAGCTAGGTGGCACAGTAAAAAGGTCACTGAGCCGGCAGTCAGGAAGATCTGAGTTTAAATTTAACCTCAGACACTTACTGGCTGTGTGTCCTTGGGTGAGTCATTAACCTCTATTTGCCTAAGTGTCATCAGCAGTAAAAGGGGGAATCGTAACAGTACCTACCTCACAGGGTTGTCATGAGGACCATATCCAGCCCATAATAAGGGCTGTAGAAATGCCAGCTATTTTAATTAGCTTTTTCAGGCCACCTAATGAGCTTGATAAGTTCAGAGCTGTTGAGAGGTCTGGGTGCTGGTTGTGCAGAGGAAGATGCTTCCCTGCACCTTCTTGGAGGAGATGATTGCTGTCAGGAAGATGTACCCGGCCTGCCTAGGTGTCCAGAAGACATGGATCATGACTGAGTTGCTGTGTGAGGCAGCTAGGTGTCAGAAATGAATAGACCTCTGGGTCTGCGTAGTCAGGAAGACCTGAGTTCACATCTACCCTCAGATACTTGTGAGCTTGGGCAAGCTACAACCTCTGCCTCAGTTTTCCTAACTTTCCTAACTTTTTCTAACATACTACAGTATGGTGACAATAACAGCATCTATTCTCAAGGCTGTTGTGAAGATCAAATGAGAAAACATTCCTAATATGTGTCTGACTCATAGTACTATGCTATCTAAATGCTTATTTCCCTTCCCCCACTTTCCAGCTTAGACTGTGGACGAGGTAGAAAGGGAATCTCTTTTTGTTTCTTTTTCTTCGATTTTTTTTTTTTTGCAGGGGCAATTGGGGTTAAGTGATTTGCCCAAGGTCACACAGCTAGTAAGTATGTCAAGTGTCTCTTAATCAGTGCTATTAATCTCATAAAAGGTTTTATTGCCCAAAAGAGTATAGTAGTTAGTGGCCATGGGTTTCTATGAGTTACTCATGTGTTTTCTGCATCTCTTAATGGGCTCCTCTGAATGTTTTGTTATAGGTTACTATTTCATATTCTAAGTATTTTTCTGTGTATACTTGTGGGTCTTTTGGGTTTTAAGCATTTCTTTTGTGGTGGAAGAAATAAATAGCTGTCCTATGCCAGATATCTACTACTTTGGACAGCCATGTAACTTTCCTAGGAGGGATAATCTGTCAGCTCCACATTTGGGGAGATATGAGCCAAACCAAAGCTTTGCTTGAGGAGGTTTCTCTG
>CM053622.1:42706725-42927062 GCA_028646595.1 Phalanger gymnotis | reverse complement strand
CAGAGAAACCTCCTCAAGCAAAGCTTTGGTTTGGCTCATATCTCCCCAAATGTGGAGCTGACAGATTATCCCTCCTAGGAAAGTTACATGGCTGTCCAAAGTAGTAGATATCTGGCATAGGACAGCTATTTATTTCTTCCACCACAAAAGAAATGCTTAAAACCCAAAAGACCCACAAGTATACACAGAAAAATACTTAAAATATGAAATATTTTACTTACTAGAAGCTCTCTCTTTGCCAAAAAGCAGAGAATGATAATTTCATCCCTCAAAAAATGGAAAAAAAGAAGCAAGGAGGTGATTCTGAAGTTGATTCTCACCAAAAGGAAGGAAATGATTGCTCAAAGTGAGATGGAAACCTTGAGGGGAAGTGATCACTCCATTTTAATAATAAGAGCAAATATTTATCTAATGCTTTGAATGTATAATCTAATTTGAGCCTCACAACAGCCCCATCCAGGCACTATAGGCATTATCATCGCTAAGCATGTATTAAGTACTTACTATGTGCTAGGCACCATACTAAGTACTTTAAAAATATTGTCTTATTTGATCTTCACAACAACCCTGAAGAAGAAAAGGAGTCAGCCAAAAGGCTATATGATTTGCCTACCCAGCTAGCAAGTGTCTGAGGCTGGATTTGAACTCAGGTCTTGCTGATTCCAAGGCCAGCACGTTATCTAGCTAAGTTGGTTAGTCAATAAATATTTATTAAGCATCTACTGTGTGCCAGGCACTGTGCTAAGAGCTGGGTATACAAAGGAAAGTCAAAGTCCCTGCTTTCAAGGAGCTCATGAAGTAATAGAAGGAGACAACATGTAAAAAATGAATTACAAACAAGGTATAGACAGGATAAATTGGAGATATTCAACAGAGGGCAGGTGTTAGAATTAAGAGGGATTGGGAGGGGCAGGTGGATCTCCATCAGAGATGACTCTTTTTGAGTCTGGTTCTGATGAATTTTAATTGACCCACTCATACTTATTTTCCTTTTCCTAAACCTGAAAAACTCCCATATCCTTTGTTTCCTTAATCGTTGTCCCCAGATCCTGCCCAAAGTCCTTCCTCTGCTATCTCTTTTCTGCTTTATCAACCCTACCCAACTTTGCTCTGCCCCAGGGCCCTATCTCTCTCCTCTGTTTTTCTCTCTCACTGGTGCCCCTTTAATGACCTATTCAGTCATTACTCAACTCTTTCATCCTCGGTATCTTTCTGTAACAGAATTTTCATTTTCTGGAAATTTAGATGCCTCTTCCCTTAATCCTTTGAACTCCAGAATTCCTCTCCTGAGGTCCTGATGTTGAGTACCTAGGCCCAAATAAGCACTGCCCCTTCCTGACCCTCCTGCGATGACTGCTAAGCAACCTTTCTTCCCTTGAGGTTCACTGAAACAAATAATTTGAGGAAGATAATCCCGTGGTCTAAATTCCTGTTGCCAATATCTACAATCTTCCAGGATACTCCTACCCCCCCCCCCCCACTTTTTTTTTCCTCTGGGAGTTAGTACCTGTCTCACAATTTTCCTCCCAACCCCAACCTGTGCTCTCATATTTGGGGGAAGTGTCTACCTTACAAGGTTACATGGTATGTGTTTTGTATTGTGTGGGATGAAAGACTCTCACCAATTAAAAGTTAATAAGGAGCCATCTCAGGGTGGGAACAGAAATAAATTTTATTCAATTCTCGAGAATTGGGCATCCTTTGCTAGCACAGAGCAGAACCAGCAAAGGAGGCGCTTTACAAGGGGCAAAGCACCAATAATTATACCTAACACAAGAGAATTCCCACCCACCTCTGACCCTTCTCATCATTGGCTGGGAGGTGGGCTTACAATCTGAGCACGAAAGCTGGACAAAGAACTGGGAAATTGAGGCACAGAAACTCCAATTCCCATTCCCTTAGTTAAACCTAAAGAAGGAGAATAGGATAAGGGGAGGGGGAGACCCTCTCCATTCTTCTACAGTACTTTTACAGTAAAGGAAAGCAGGTCACCGTGACCCTATTCTTACTGAGCAAATCTTTAAACCAGAACCAGAAGAAAGAACAAAAAGTTGCAGGGTGAACTTTCCCAGAGGCTGAGCCATCAGACTCTCACGGCCTAAAAAATTTTCCACTTCGCTATTTCTTGATTTTTAAACATTTCTTAGTATAGATATAGGTATATATTTATACTTATCTTCTCTGCGAAGTCTTCACATTTTATTTACCTCACATAGTATGAACCCAAAAAGTGAATAGAGTCCTGGGCCTGGATTCAAGAAGTTGTGAGTTCAGATCTTGTCATTTAACCTCTCTCAGCTTGTGTCCTCAACAACGGAGAATGATCATAGCATTCATCTCCTAGGGTTGTTGTGAGGATTAAATGAGATAGTTGTAAAGCACTTAGGCACAGTGCCTGGCACATAATAGAAGATTTAATAAATACTTTCCCCTTTCCTAATTCTCCTTATATGCATGCATGTTGTCTCCCATGGTAGAATATCAGTTAATAAGCATTAAGTGCCCACTGTTCTCCAAGCTCTGTGCCAAGTCCTGGGGATATAAAAAGAGGCAAAAGAATGTCCCTGTACTCAAGGAGATTTGAATCCCATGGGAGAAGCAACAAGCAAACAAATATAAATATTGCCTGCTATATGCAGGCTAAATAGGAAATAATTAACAGGCATAAGGCACCGGAATTAAGAGAGGTTGGAGGAAGGCTTCCCATAATGATGAGGTTTGGAGTTGAGGGATGCTCGAGACCCCAAAATACCAATGCACCAAGTCCTGCCGAATGAATTCGACTCAAGCCTTCTCAGCCAAAGAAAAAGACAAAGTTTATTAAAGATTCGCCATATTGGGTAGACTCTTAGGGAGCCTGAGCATTTGTGACACTATCTGAGCTGAGCTAGAATTTGAGGCCTTCCTGGAGGCAAAATGGAGCATAGAAAGACTGTGGGAGAGATCAAGGATGGTCCTGTAGTCTGGGGTGATGGGAGGAGGGGTTTAGGGAGGATGGGTAACTGGGGTGAGGTCACACTCCAGGGTGGGAAATAGCTGAAGGCTACCTGGAGATAGCAGAAAATAATAGAGGGCTGGGGTAACCGAGCTGGAGTATAGATATTTTGTTATGATCAAGAGTGGGAAACATTCAGAAAGCCATCTGGAGGTTACCAGATGCCCCGTCCAGCAGGGCCAGTTAACGTGGAGTCCGAGGAGGACCCAGCCTGAAAGGGAATGGGTGAAAAAGGAGCGGGAGGCTGCAAAGTGTGGCTGGCAAAAAAGGACTTTATTCAGCTCTCAGCAGTGCTTATATAGAGCTAGCAAGGAGAAAGGGCGGATGTAGGCGTGAGGAGCTTTCTGCTGGGTGGAGCTTGACTCCGGGGACTTCCGCTGGGCGGAGCGTAATGTTGCAAGCCTGTCCCTTGGAAACAGGTGTTCCGGGTGTGCTTATCTGAGGGGCCTGGGGCTCAGCATAAAATGCTGGCTTCCAACAACCAGACAAAGGAAGGCTAGGCTAGGCTATTTGGGCATGAAAAGCCAGTTCAAGTGGGAAGATTCAGGGTGGAGTTCAAGGGGCTTCCCAAAGGAAATCAGAGAGGATAATACAGTTATCCCTTCCACATCTAAGGGGTTAGGAAGGAGATGGTGCACACCCGTCTCCCACGATTCTGCATAAAGGCCTTCCCTTCATACCAGAGGAGTCTGAATTTTTTATTTTTCTTTTATAAAGTATTTATAGTACCTTGTAAAATCTGGGGTTGATATTATACAATACTATACATATATTTTGTGCATTTTTGAGTTTCTAAACTTTTTCTGTGTCATCTGCTGGCCTTTGTGTGTCATCTATGGCTTCTGCAAAACTGCAAAATCTCATTTAATTTCTCATGCCAACCCGTGATCTGTCGAAATCTCAGTGGGGAAAGTCAAGATGAGGAGGGGATGACTGTAGTCAGAGCAAGAATGTTCTATGAATGATGGCAGTCAGAAAATGCCCGGAGCTGACAGTGTCTTGTTTGTGGCACAGGCAGGAGGACAGTATTGGGGAGTAATGTGTAAGAACTGGAGACTCAGAACCCCCCCGCCCATCCCCCTTCTCCCCATAGTTCTTCAGAAGGACATTACTGATCATAAGACTGCATTGAGCCTTATCCTGGTCAAACTCCAACCCAAGCCAGAATTGCTTTAATCAAAGGTATAGAAGTTCCCTTATGTTGGGCTCAGGCTTGGGTGGAGATTCTCCAGCCTAGATAGCCCGAGGCTGGGAGTGGTCTGGTGTGGATTGGATAGGTGGTCTGATAGAATAGGTATTTCCTCCTTCTGGAAGTAAAATGATGGTGGGATGATATCAGCCCCTGTTGAAAAGGTATATAAACTGAGTACCCCAACCTCCAAATCAAGCCAGTTCTGGACTGTAACTTCTATGCAACAAACACATGTATGTCGCCAGCTTGAGAGAAATTAAAGTGTAGACACAACCTAACTTGCTTGTCTCTTTTTTAGAACAAACTCTGTTTTGGGGTTGACACTGGCTAGGTTATAAAGGGTTTTAAATGCCCCCCCCAATTTTTTTTTTCATTTGATCTTGGAGGCAATACGGAACCACTGGAGTTTATTGAGTAGAGGAGTGCTGTAACTGGACCTGTGCTTTAGGAAAGTCACTTCAGCAGCTCAATGGTGGATGGATTGGAGTGGGAAGGGACTTGAGGCTGGCAGAATGGCCAGTAGGCTATTGCAATAATTCTGGTGTGAGGTGAGGAGGGCCTGCACCAGATTGGAGGTAATGTCAGAAGAGAGAAAAGGGGGGCATATTTGAGAGAGAGTGCACAGGTGAAATTGACCGGCCTTGGCCACAAATTGGATATAGGGAAATGAGAAATAGTGAGGAGTCCAGAATGACTCCTAGTTTGGGAGCCTGAGGGACCCTACAGTAATAGGGAAGTTAGGAGTGGGGGAGAGTTTAGGGGAAAAGGTAATGAGTTCTGTTTTGGACATATCCAGTTGAGATGTCTGAAAGGCAGTTGGCAATGTGAGATTGGAGAATTATCAGTAAAGAGATGGCAATTAAATCCATGGAAGCTGATGAGATCACTAAGTGACTGTAATGTCAATTAAGTTGGGGCTTTCTTACTGTTTTAAAATGAGTGTCTTTGAGTCTTACTAGGTGCTAAGCCCCAGGCCCAAACCCCTAATTAGTAGGTGCTAAGCCTTTGTGGGTGTGAAGCTTCTAGGGTCCTAAGGGGAGGTGCTAACTCCAGAGCCAATCATAGCAGCCCAAGTTCTGGTCATTGAGATGACGGTTGATGACGTCTGAAACGGTATAAGAGAAGACAGAGATGTTTGTGCAGGGCTCTCATTCTTGCTAGTGTGCTGATGGGGAGAC
Source organism: Phalanger gymnotis (assembly GCA_028646595.1). Lineage (NCBI taxonomy): Eukaryota > Metazoa > Chordata > Mammalia > Diprotodontia > Phalangeridae > Phalanger > Phalanger gymnotis. The sequence continues at coordinate 42,921,697 of CM053622.1, read as the reverse complement.
TCCAGGTAGCTGTAGCTAAGAGCCCTCCAGCTTGTAAATCCAGATGGTGGGACTTTGTTAAACTCTGGTAACTATGTATTGGAATTTGAATCAGACAAGGTCTGCCTGTTGATGTTTGTACTTTGTTTGTATTTTGCTCTGAAGTTCAGGGTGCTGGCTTTTTCCCCTGAACAAAGTGAATGGTATTTGTATGCTGGATTAAAGTAACCTTGTCGACCCCTTAAAGTTGCTTTCCTTACTAAAGCAGATCAAAAGAACCTGGGCTTTTGCAGCGTGCTGGTAGCATGCTTGTCGTTGGGCTTGTGTTGGTCTTTCGCTCCCACAACAGCTGCTAGCCGGATTGTTGAAACAATGACATAGTATAGAGGGAGAAGAGATGAGCACTCGGGACAGAACCCTCTTGGGGACGCCTGCAATTAGATGGTGTAATCTGGAAGGGGATCTAGCAAAGGAGACTGAGAAGGAACCATCAGATAGGTAAAATAGGAACAAGGAGAGAAACCTAGAGAGGAGAGTATCAAGGAGGGGAAAGTGACCAGCAGCATCAAAAACTACAGAGAAATCAATGAGAATGAGGCCATCAGATGTGGCTACTGAGAGATCATTAGTAACTTGGGAGAGAGTAGTGGGAGGAGAAAAAGAGGAGTCACCTATTTGTAGATGGCCTTTTCAAGGAGTTTAGCTACAAAGAGCAAAAGAAATATAGGATGATGGCTAACAGATGGAAGAATCAAGTGAGGGTATTTTCAGGAGGGGGAGACACAAGCATGTTTGTTGGCAGTCGGGAATGAGCCAACAGGCAGAGTGAGAATGAAAATAAGTGAAAGAGTGGGTATGACAGAGGGGGCAATCTGTTGGAAGAGATGGGAGGGCATGAGATCTCTTGTACAACTAGAGGGGTTAGCCTTGGTAAGGAGTAAGGCCACTTCATCATGTCAGATGGGGTGAAGGAGGAGACAGTGACAGTGACTGGTAGAAGAGGATGAGGGGAGAAGAGGGAGCTCGTGGAGAATGGCCTCAATTTTTTTTCTGTAAAGTATGAGGCACAGATCTCAGTTGAGAAAGTCAGGGGAGGCAGAGCCATGGGAAATTCGAGGAAGTATGAAAAGGTTTGGAAGAACCACTGTGGAGAGTGAGTTTATAAGGGAGGTAGAGTAGGATTGCCAAGCAGCAGTGAGGGCCCAGTTTCAATACACAAACCTAAACTCATAGTGGACCTAGCCGGAATGGTTGCATGATTTTCTCCATCTTCAGCAACATGTGGGTAGGAGAGAAGGCAGCAAATGGCTGGAGAGATCCAAGGCTGAGGCTGGGCTAGGCATAATCAGTGATATGATGAGGGAGCTAGGAATTCAAGAGGCGAGAACAGTGTAGAGTTGAATTGGTTCACCAAGGGTCAAGATGGGGAGAAGAGGAGAAAGGGCACGCCTAGTGCTGGGAACATGTGGTCAAGGGACTGGAAGTTATAGTGCTGGTGAAGTGTATAGTTTTGTAAAAGAAGGCCGAGTGAAAACCTAATAGGTTATGATCAGATAAAGGGATTACAGGATTCGGGAATTCTTCAACATAGAGGTGGTACATTTGTGGGTGATCCAGGGTATGACCTTCTTTGTGGTAGTTGAGGTAGAGTAAAGGAATAGCCCAGGAGAAATGAGTAGGTTGAGAAACTGAGTGGTTAGAGTATTTGAGGGAGAGTTGAGCATGTATGTTGAAGTCTGCTAGTGTGAGACCAGGAGTTGGAGAGGAGAGAACAATTGTGAGCTGGGTACTGATGAGGTTTAGATTGTGGGAGCCCCTTGAACTCCCTTTGAATCTTCCCACTAGACAAGGTGTTTGCCTGAGGCTATAAGCCTTTCATTATTGCTAGGCCCAAATCTCTAGGCTAGGTTACTCTAACCTAGCCTAGCCCTACATTGTCTATTATCTCCAGGTAGCCTTCAGCTACTTCCCACCCGTAATCCATTCTCTTGGTTCCTAGAGTCTGACCTCATCCCAGTCCCATCAAGCTCCTCCTTAGATTCCTCCTCAAGAGCCTCCTTAAGCCCCTCCTCCTGTCACTCTAAGACCACCGTAGATCCCTCCCACAATCTTTGTGTATATAAGTTTCATCTTGCCACCATGAAAGTGCTCAGATTTCTTCTGCCTCAGCTAGCTGGGTAGGCAAATCATATAGCCTTTTGGCTGACTCCTTTTCTTCTTCAGGGTTGTTGTGAAGATCAAATAAGACAATATTTCTAAAGTACTTAGTACGGTGCCTAGCACATAGTAGGTACTTAATACATGCTTCTTTCCTTCCTTACCTATAAAATAGCGATAATGCCTATAGTGCCTGGATGGGGCTGTTGTGAGGCTCAAATTAGATTATACATTCAAAGCATTTGATAAATATCTGCCCTTATTATTAAAATGGAGTGATCACTTCCCCTCAAGGTTTCCATCTCACTTTGAGCAATCATTTCCTTCCTTTTGGTGAGAATCAACTTCAGAATCACCTCCTTGCTTCTTTTTTTCCGTCTTTTGAGGGATGAAATTGTCATTCTATGCATTTTGGCAGAGAGAGAGAGCGCTTCTGGTAAGTGCCTAGATCATTGAAGTTCCCAGTTTACTGATATAAGGCCCTTATGTCAAGTTTGTGATCTGTTTCTAAAACCTGTCTATTTTCTTTCATGTCCAGGTTGTTTGTAGAGTAATCCTTTGACAATATGGCCTCTGTTTTTCTCTCCACAGATCTTTACTCAAATATTCTTCACTGTGCTGACCTTCTCTGGTTTCTTCATCTCCTCAGATAGATATATCTTCTTAAGCTACAGCACTGTTTTCTCTCCCTCCTTCTTCCACCTGACCCTCTCTCTCCCTTTTACCCAGCCCTTTTTGAAGCAAGTTCATCCTTCCACAGGTATATTCCTGTCATGTGGCCTATCTTGGCAAATCTCAGTGAAACCGAGAAGGTCCAATTCACTTCCTTGCATTGGGACCTCTAGTTCAGGTTGCTAGTTACCACCCATTCTTTGCACATTTGTTCACAGATGTAACCAGCAGGCCATAGATTTCACTGCTGACTCTTTTCTTGAATTTTGCCTCTTGTGAGTTTCTGTTTCTATTGTAATTCTTCCTATAATGTGCCTACTCTCTGTGGCAGAAGTTCTTGACTTGGGCCCAAGAACTTGTTTGTTTTATTTTTTCCAATATATGTAAAAACAATTTTAACCCTCATTTTTTATAATTTAGAGATCCAGATTTTTCTCTCCCACCATTCTTCCCTTCCCCCTCATTGAGAAGGCAAGCAATTTGATAAAGACTGTACATGTGTAGTCATGCAAAACACATTTCCATTTTAGTCATGCTGTAAAAGAATACATAGGACAAAAAACCCCCAAGAAAAATAAAGTTAAAAAAAAATCCACCATGCTTTGATATGCAAATTTCATCAGTTCTTTCTCTGGAGGTAGATAGTACTTTTAATCAAAGTCCTTTGGAATTGTCTTGGATCATTGTATTGCTGGGAATAACTAAGTTGTTCACAGCTGATCATTGTATACTATTGCTGTTACTGTGCAGAATTTTCTTCTGGTTCTGCTTACTACACTTTTCATCAGTTCATGTAAGTCTTTCCATATTTTTCTAAGAGCATCCTGCTCATCATTTCTTAAAGCACAATAGTATTCTATCACAATTATATATCACAGCTTGTTCAGCCATTCTCCAATTGAGGGGCATCCCCTCAATATCCAAGTCTTTGCCCCTACAAAAAGAGTGACTATAAAAACGGGTCCTTTTCCTTTTTTTCCTTTTTAATCTCTGGGATGAAAAACTAGTAGTGATATTTCTGAGTCAAAGGGTTTATAAAACTCTGAGTCAGAGTTTTATAGTGCTTTGGGCATAGTTTCAAATTGCTTTCTAGAATGGTTAGATTGTTTCACAACTCTACCAACAGTGTATTAGTGTCTCAATTTTCCCACATCCCCTTCAACATATTTCATTTTCCTTTTCTGCCATATTAGCGCATCTGGTAGGTACCTTCCAAATTGTTTTAATTTGCATTTCTCTGATTGATAGTGATTTAGAGCATTTTCATATGACTTTAATTTTATATGATTTTAATTTTTATTTCATTTAAAAACATTTTTAAGAACATTTTATTTTTCCCAATTGCACGTAAAAGTTTTTAACGTTCATTTTTTAAAATTTTGAGTTCCAAATTTTCTTCTTCTCTCCCTTCCCTCCCTCCTCCCTGAGACTGCAAGTAATATGACATAGGTTATACATGTGTAATCGTGAAAAACAAATTTCCATATTAGTCATGTTGTAAAAGAAAACACAGACCAGAAAAACCCCATAGAAAAATGAAGAAAGCAAAAAAATGGTATGCTTTGATCTGCATTCAGATTCCATCAGTTATTTCTCTGGAGTTGGATAGTGATTTGCATCATGAGTCATTTGGAATTGTCTTGGATCATTATATTACTGAAGATAGCTGTCATTTACAATTGATCATCTTACAATACTGCTGTTACTGTGCATGTGTTCTCTTGGTTCTTCTCATTTCACTTTGCATCAGTTCATAGAAGTCCTAGGTTTTTCTGAGAGCATCCTGCTCATCATTTCTTTTTTTTTATTAAGATTTTTTATTTTTAGTTTACAGCATTCAGTTCCCCATGACTTTGAGTTCCAGATTTTCTTCTCCCCCCCCCCCCCCCCCCCCCCCCCCGCCCCCAAGACAGCATGGAATCCGATATATCTTCTACATATAACTTCACATTGAACTTATTTACACAATAATCAGGTTGTAGAGAAGAGTTATGACCAGTGGAATGAATCATGAGAAAGAAGAAACAAAACCAAAAAAAAAAAAGAGAGAGAGAGAGAAAAAAAAAACAAAAAGAAAAAAAAGGAGAGCAAACAGTTTGCCTCAATCTGCATTCAGACTCCATAGTTCTTTCTCTCTATGTAGATAGCTGTCTGCATCTTGAGTCCTTTGGAGTTGTCTTTGAACCTTGTTTTGCTGAGAAGTGTGAGGTCTATCAAGGTTATTCATCACAGAATCAATATATCTGTCGTTGTGTAATGTTCTCCTAGTTCTGCTCGGCTCACTCAACCTATTGTATAGGTTTTTCCAGGCTAATGTGAAGTCCGTATCTTCCCCATTTCTTGTAGCACAATAGTATTCCATTACAGTCATACAGGACAACTTGTTCAGCCATTCCCCAATTGATAGATATCCCCTTAATTTCCACTTCCTTGCCACCACAAATAGAGCTGCTGTAAATATTTTTGTACGAATAGGTCCTCCCTTCTCGCCTCCGCTCTCTCTCTGGGATACAGAATTAGTAGGGATATTGCTGGGTCAAAGAGTATGCACAGTTTCATAGCCCTTTAATTCGCATCTCTCTAATCAATAGTGATTTAGAGCATTTTTTTATATGACTAAAGATAGCTTTGATTTCTCCATCTGAAAACTGCCTGTTAATATCCTTTGATCATTTATTAATTGGGGAATTACTTATAAATTTGACTCAGTTCTCTATATATTTGAGAGATAAAGGCTTTATCAGAGATACTTGCTATTAATTTTTTCCCCCCAGCTTTCTGCTTTCCTTCTAATCTTGGCTATGTTGGTTTTGTTTGTGCAAAACCCTTTAAATTTAGTATAACCACAATTATCCATTTTATGTCTTGTAATGCTTTCTGTCTCTAATTTGCTCATAAATTCTTCCCTTATCCATAGATCTGACAGGTAAACTATTCCATGTTCCCCTCATTTGCCCGTTGCATTACCCTTTATATCTAGAGCATGTACACATTTTGACAAGAACTTGTTCTTAAAAATATTATGATGGCTATATTTCAATATAACAATAATAGCTAGCATTTATAACGTCTTAAGGTTTGGAAAATATGTTACCTCACTTGATCCTTACAACAACCCTGTGAGGTAGAAACTATAAGTATCTACATTTTACAGATGAGGAAACTGAGGCTGAGAAAGGCAGTGACTTGCCCTGGATCACACAGCTAGTTAATGTTCAAAGTAGTATTTGAACTCAAGTAATTTTTACCCCAAGTCCAGCACTCTAGGCACTGCACCACATGGGTGCCCCTAATGTATTTGGTTTCCTTTGTAATCCTATGTGTTTTATTTTGTGCATTTAAAAATCTTATTTTGAGAAGTGGCCCATAGCCTTCACCACAATGTTCAAGGGGTCCAGGACAGAAAAAAGGATTCTTTCTCTTTGAAAGACATGTCAGCGGTTTTCTCACTGTCTTCTTTCCCTTTCACTACCAGTCTCTTTGAGTTGGCTACACTGGCGGCTTCTATTTTCCAGGTCTTTGCAGTTTGGCTTCTAACAACATCCCTTTATTGAAGCTGCTTTCCAGAGGTTAGCCAGTCACCTTTTAGCTGATAAATCTGACGGTCTTCCTCCTTGACCCTTCCATAGCTTTTGACACTGCCAGCCATCTCCTCCGCCTGGACTCTCCCTTCTTCCTTGACTACTGTGACCCTGCTCTCTCCATGTTCTCTGAAGGAAAGCCTACCCTAACCAGATAAAGAAAGACTCTGAGAGGTTTCCAGAAAAGAACAAATTAACTACTGTGAATATCCTATAATCAAATGAATTTATACTCTCTTTCTTGCTCTTATCTTTCTTACCCCAAAGATACACACACCCCCTTTTTTTGAAACCAAGCTCCAACCTTATGAACGGGGCACCGTATTTCTGATCTTCATTAATTTTACTTTGTTTCTCACTCATAAACTTCACCCTTCCTCTTCTGACCCTCTCTGGAAAATGGCTTCAATTCAATTCAACTCGATTGAACAGATGGTTATTAAATAGCTACTCTGTAGAAGAGAGTGTGCCAGGAACTAGTGATACAAAGATAGAAAACGACAGCCCTAGCCCCCAAGAAGATTATATTCTACTAAGAGATGCAATATGTAAACAGCTAAATAAATACAAAATAATTTGAGGTGGGAGAGAGCATTAGCAGCAAAGAGTTAAGGTCAGCTTACAGAGGAGCCAAAAGAAAGTTGATAATTCTGAGGCGCGGGAGGGAGTTTGTTCCAGGCTTGGGAGAAAACTGTGATGGGAGATGGAATGTTGAGTTCAGGAACAATTTGGTAACCAAGTTTGACTGCAACTTTGAGTAAAGGGGGAAAATGTGAAATAAGAATAGAAAGGTGGAATTGAGGATTCCGAATTTTATTCTTGTAAAAATAGGTAGCCGGCTTTGGAGCCGGGCAATGACCTGGTCAGACCAGTATTTGGGGAATATTAATTTGGAAACTGTGCAAAAGGATCAGAGGTAGGAAAAGCTTTGGGCAGGGAGGTCAGTTAGGTGGCTATCGCACTAATTTAGATGAGAGGCAGTGAGGACAGGAATTAGGGTAGTAGGGTTGAATGTATGACGAGGGATGGACTGGGCATAAATACCTTGGTGGTTGTCTCCAGTACTTCAGTAAAAATGGCTGCTGATGTTTAATGAACTAATCGATCAGTCGGGCAGTGTATATTGTTGCAAAGTACTGCAAAGGTAGCGGTAATATACTGCCCGGCAGACTACCCAGGGGTGTGCTGATACTGGATCCTATTACTAGAGCTGGTACCTGTGGCCCCCAGGTTCAATATAGATCCAGGAGTGTGATAGAAGATACATGCTAACATTGCTAAAATAGGAAAACCTCTCATCTCTGTTTTGGAGCCCTATCCTTCATGGTGAGGTTTCCTCTCTCAGTGACCAAGCCTGTCACCCACCCCCCTGAGCACTCCCAAATCTCAGAAACCCTTTTGATCTCGGCCTCATGGAAGAAATGGAAAGGAATGGTGGACTAGAAGTCTTTTTAAGAACAAAGAGAAACCCACCCATCAGGTTGGCAAGGTTGACCTAAAAAGAAAGCAACCAATGCCAGAGGGGCTGTGGGAAAACAGACATATCAGTGCACTGTTGGTGGAGCTGAGAATTGGTGCAGCCATTCTGGAGAGCAATTTGAACCTATGCCGTCAAAGGTTAGTAAACTGAACATACCTTTTGACTCAGCTTGCTACCACTAGTTGTTGTAGTTGTGTCTGACTCTTCATGACCCTATTTGGGGTTTTCTTGGCAAAGATACTGAAGGAGCTTGCCATTTCCTTCTTTACAGATGAAGAAACTAAGACAAGCAGGGTCAAGTGACTTGCCCAGGGTCACACAGCTAGTAAGGATCTGAATCTGGATTTGAACTCAGGAAGATGAGTCTTCCTGACTCTGGGCCCGGCATTCTATCCTCTATGCTCTTTAGGTCCCTGACCACCACTAGATGTATACCCTGAAGGCATCAGTGAAAGAGAAGAGAGACCCATATGTGCAAAAACATTCACAGCAGCTCTTCTTATGGTGGCAAAGAACTAAAAACCAAAGCGAGTACCTATCTATCTACTGTGCTGGAGCAGTCTTTCAATGTATTTGTTATCTGTTATTTTCTTTATTATGGTTAACACAGAATTTTAGAATTGTGAAGGAATCATCTAAATAAATACAAAATAATTTGAGGTGGGAGAGTGTTGGCAACTACAACCCATACTCTACTGTAATATGCCTGTCCGATGGTCATCTAGCCTTTGCTTGAAAACCGCTAATAATAAGAGAACCCACTGATTTCTGAGGCAACCCATTCCATTTTTGCACAGCTCTAATCATTAGGAAGTTTTTCCTTACATCAGTCTTAAAATTGTCTCTTTCATCCACTTTTATCCACTGCTCCTCGTTCTGCCTTCTAGGACCAAATAAAACAAGCTTAATGCTTCTTCCACATGGCAGCTCTTCAAATACTCCGACAGTTATCACATCCCCCCCAGTCTTCTCTTCTCAGGCTAAACATCCCCAACTCCTTCAACCAATCCTCTAAGAACATGAAATAAAAACCTCTTCCCATCCTGATTGCTCCAACTGGACTCCCTCTAATCTGTCAGTGTCCTTAATGAAATAAATGAATAACGAAATAAACTCAATTACCTACTTCATCTGTTGAGCTTGCTATTCACTAAAACTCAAATTTTTTTTTTTTAGACCAATCTCTCTGCCTACCATGCCATCCCTATCTTGTGAAACTGATTTTCTGGAAACCAAACATAAGACTTAACATTTATCCCTACTATTTTTCACTTTGTTAGACTTGGCTTAAAATTCATGGCTGTCAAGGTCACTTTGAATCCTGACTCTGTTGTACAATCAATAAACATTTATTAAGTTCCTACTATGTGCAAGGCACTGTGCCGAATGCTGGGGATACAAGAGGCAAAGGAGAGTCCCTGTCTTTTGTCTAGTATGTTAGTTACCCCTCTCAGCATTGTCATCTGTAGATTTAAGCAGCTCAGGTCCAAGCACAGATCTCTGGAGCACCCTACTGGAGACCTCCTTCCAAGATAATATTGGACCATTAATGACTACTTTTTGGCTCTGGCCATTTGACTAGTTCTAAATGCCTCAAACCACAGTATCATTCTAACCCATAACTATCTTTTCCATATGACTTTTCAACAAGACAAGAGACTCTGTTAGATGTTTTGGTAGAATCTAGGCAGAATCCACCTACAGCGTTCCTCCTAGCTACCAGTTTCGTAACCTTGTTCAAAAAGGAAATGGCATTAATGCCATGTTGACTTTGTGATCATCGCTTCCTTTTTCAGTTCACTATCTGTTAAACATTCTGTTCTGGATTTTTGTCAGTGATTGAAATCAAGCTCATGGACCTGTAGTTTGTAGATTCTGGTCTCTTCCATTTTTTCAGTATCAGGACAATGTTATCCTTCTCCAGTCCTGGGGTATTGTTTATACTCTGCCATCTTTTAAAGATCACTAGCAGGGCCTCAACAATAACATGGTCATTTCCTTCTATACCCAAAGTTGGGGTTCATCTGGGCCTGGTAACCTGGCCTAACTGATCTTGGATATCACTTCCTTCTTAGCCATTCTCCTCAGCAGTAGAAATAAAGACAAAATAAAAGTTGAAAAACCTCATTATGTTGCAAGCTTGAATCTACCTGGCACTTCTATCTCATTTGTACCGTCTGCCCCCTTGACTGGAAGGCAGGGCCGTGATTTCCAGGGCCTCTGTTTAAGGAGAGGGCTCAGCACAGTCTCCTTCCCATTTGCCACCAACTTTTCATCTTGCCTTCTCCTCCCACCCCTTTTCAGCTTCCTTTTGCCAAGTGTTTTCCTCCATTAGATGGTAAACTCTTTGAGGGAAAGGGCTGTCTTTATATATATTTGTATCCCAGTACTTAGCATGGTCCCTGGCACATAGTAGGTACTTAATAAATATTTATTGACTGACAAGTTACATGACTCTTTCTTTTCTCAGTGGACCCAGAGTGTGGTCCCATCCACTCTGATGAGTGGCTTTATGAATTCTTTGATCTCCCATTCCCCCCACCCCTACCCCCACCCCGCTCCAACTAGGATTAAAAACTACCTTTTCTTGTCTTCAGTTTGGTTCGTCAGCCTCAGCTCATTCTGAGTTTTTGTACTCGTGACATTCTTACAGGACATGCTTTTGGGCCTACCCTCTATCACCTTGCTTTTGTGTTCTATGTCTCTAAAAATCTATGTAAATTCCCTGTATATCTACATATGCATTTTTAGATAACTTTTCTTTTCCTCCACACCAGAATTATTTTACTTTGGGCCTGCAAAATTAGATGGTTTAGGGTTTCTCATACTCCCTGGGCTTTCTCCTGTAGATTTTTAGTATATAGGATTGTGCCTGTGCCTTCCTTGAACCCTTTAAAACCTGATCCCCCCTCCCCAAATTTATAATACCTTTCAGACTATTTCTATATTTTCCCTCTTCTTTTTGGTTGTTTATGGTCATTTTTTTCCTTTGATCTGTAAGTGTTGGATTTTGACTATCATGTTCCTGAGGGTTTTCACTTTAGGGTTTCCTTTGGGAGATGACCAGTGGATTCTTTCTCTTTTCATTTTGCCCTCCGGTTCTAAGAGATCTGGACAGTTTTCATTTATGATTTCCTGAAATGTATCCAAGCATAATTTTAAGATTTATCTTAATTTCTTATTTTTTCTCTTTGACCTATTTTCCAAGTTCTTTTTTTTAATGACATATACCTTGCAGTTCTTTAGCTTTTTCAGTCTTTTGGAGTTACTTTAATATTTCTTATTGTCTCATAGAGTTGTTGCTGGTTTTTTTTTTTTTTTCTGTTTGGCCCATTCCAATTTTCAGAGTTCAATTCTTGGGATAGGTTTACCACTATCTGTTATAAAATATGAATTCTCCTTGCTGTTGTTTCCTCCTTAGCTATTCTACTTTGTAGCTCTTCTTTTATTTCTTCCCAAATGTTCTTGTAGTCTTTATGGGGAAGATACTTTTTTCTCTGAACTAATACTTTGATCTGGAGCTCTTTCAGGTTTGTCCCTTGGTCTTTTCTTAGTCCATTTCTTCATTGTGTTTGGCATTTTTCTCTGTTGACTCAGCTTCACTTTCTGGATTGGGAGATCATGCTTGGTTCAAACTCTATTCCCACATACACTTGGATGGTATGGACAGACCCTGTTTGTTCCTGAGTGTGGTAGCCAAGACTATGCCCTGCTTTCTACAGGAACTGTCTGGCCTTGTTTCTTTCTGTGGTTCAGACTTAGGCTGCTTGGAGGCCAGAGGCATAGGCTGCCTGGATGCTGGGCTGGCTATACTTCTTGCTGCAGCTAGGCTCTGGGTTCACCCTATGCTGGGCATTGCTCAGGCCCTGTCTCCTGTTGTGGAGCCAGATTACTCTTCATCTTCCACATCCCTTGGCTTGTCTCCCCTCAGGGCTTCTATAAAATTATGGCAGTATTTTTGTGCAGTACTGGGTGGAACAGTTTAGAGTTCAATCTTTCTTGCTTTATCATTGTTCTTCCTGGCCCCTTTTTACAGCTTTTACACTGGGGTTGTCTGAGTGGGATATGGGCTCCTCTAAGTCCTAATGTGCCCTCTCCCCACAATTTCTTCTCTTCTTCTTTATTATAAATTCTAAGATGGAGTGATGGTTTCTTCTCAAGGTTCCCATCATTTTCCACTAAAATTTCTGCCTTCAGACCTCACATAACATGCCATTTGTGCCTCTCTGATGAATTTAGAATGTAATACTCTGCATTAGAGTTACCTGTGTTTATATCTTATTCTTCTACTAGACTGTGAACTTAATGAGGCCAAGAATTGTGTCCTATCTAAATTTCTGTTATCTCCAGCATCTAGCATCACATGGTATATAATTAATGAGTATGCCTAATGAATAAATCAGTGAATATCTCCATTCCCTCGTCTCCTTCCTCATGGTTCCCACCCCGGTCTAGACCCTCTCCCTTGTTCTCTTCTACTAGTTTCCTCACTGGCCTTCCTGCCTCTATTGTCTCCCCTTTGCAAAGTCAGATTTTCTGTTCAATTGTTCAGGTGTCCAACTTTTGGAGATCTCATGGACCATAGCACGCCAGTGCTGTCCGTGGGGTTTTCTTGGCAAAGATACTGGAGTGGTTTGCCATTTTCTTTTCCAGAAAGCCAGATTAAACTTTTGTAAATCAGCAGTTTCTTAATAAAGAAGGTCACTTCCCCTCTCAAGAACTTTTAATGACTCCCTGTTTCTAACAGTTTGAAATCTAAGCACCAAATAGAGGTGAGGGTAAAAATAGCACGATAGATTTGGACTCAGGAAATCTGGATTCAGAACCTGACTCAGCCACTTAATTATCCATTTCTGGGCCTCAGTTTCCCCAGATGTAAAATGAGAAGAATGATAATTGTAGAGAGGCTGGAGGGAGAGAACAGGAGAGAACGAAACAGGATGAAAAGTCACAGTGCCTCAAAATTCTCTGGCCAACACAGCAATTGCTGTTTTGCATGAAACAGAAACACTTTTCCAGAGTGAGGGTAAAAGCTTCCTTAGAAGAAGTAACAAGAAATGACAAGCTGGGCGATTTCAGAAAAACCTTGGGAAGACTTACATGAACTGATACGAAGTGAAGTGAACAGAACCATTGTACATTGTAACAGCAATATTGTACCAAGAAGAATTGTGCATGACTTAGCTATTTCTTAGCAATACGGTGATCAAAGACAATCCCAAAGGGCTCATAATGAAAAATTCTATCCTCCTCCAGAAAAAAGAACTGATGTTGTCTGAATACAGACTGAAGCATGTTCTTTTTCTCTCTTTCCTTCCTTCTTTCCTTCCTTCTTTCTTTCTTTCTTTCTTTCTTTCTTCCTTTCTTTCTTCCTTTCTTTCTTTCTTTCTTTCTTTCTTTCTTTCTTTCTTTCTTTCTTTCTTTCTTTCTTTCTTTCTTTCTTTCTTTCTTTCTTTCTTTCTTTCCTTCCTTCCTTCCTTCCTTCCTTCCTTCCTTCCTTCCTCCCTTCCTCCTTCCCTTACTTCCTTTCTTTCCTTCCTTCTTGCTTGAGTCTTCTTGCAAAAGATGACTAATATGGTTTTACATGATTGCACATGTATAACCTATATTAGATTCCTTACTGTCTCAAGGAGGGGGGAGGGGAGAGAGGAAGGGATAGAATTTGGAACTCAAAGCTTTTTTAAAAATGTTAAAAATTGTTTTATGTGTAACCGGGGAGGGGGAAAAAGATAATGGAGAGAAGTGAGGGAAATTTGGAAGAGAGCAGTTAACAGAGGAGTTCAAAGTATTGACCTGATGGCAGCCTAGACCTCTCTACCTTCTTGTGTAGCTGTGCTGACAACAGTTTCATCTCTATTGTCTGAGAAGCAGGATGAAAGTTTCACAGCAATTACTTCTTAAAGAAAGCTGTATCTTCTCTGCTTAAGAGAGCTTTATTAATCACAGTAATTTCAGGGGAGAACCAAGAACTAAGGTGACTAAAAATAGTCAACAGGGACAATTAGAGCAGAGATTAGCACCTGGCAAAAAACAGCCTAGAGCAGAGCCTGGAGAGGTCCACCAGGGAGCAGTGTAATCACACCAGCAGGAAAAGATGGTGGCTTTGGAGTGTCAAAGGCATGAGTTTCCCTTCTAGGAATATGTTCCTTGGTTCTGTGTTACCCGTATGCGTGTAGCCCTTTTGTGGAGATATAGCTTGGTAACTGGTCTGGCAGGGGGTAGGTATAGCCACAGCCACTGAAGACCCAGAAGAGAAAGTTCTTGCCACCAGAATCCTTGGCACTGTCAGATGGCCCAACATCAGGAACTGATATATTTTGTAAGTGGAAATGACATTAAAGATGCATCAACATCTGCTTTGCTGCTGTAGTCTAAGGACCATGGGGCATTTCCATCTGATTTATGATGAAAACCTTCCATATGTGTTGTCTCCACCATTAAAATGTGAGCTTAACATCAGGGAATATCTTATTTTTCTATTTGTATCACGCATATTTAGCCCAGTGCTTTGCACATAGTCAAGCATTCAATAAATCCTTCTTCCCTTCCTTTATTTAGGTACCCTGCATTCCCCAATGTGGTCTTGTATTCCTCATGTGTGAATGCTCCATATGTAATTCCTGTGAAAGCCCACTCTTTTTCTGAGTCATATGTATATATATATTTGTGGGAGAGTGATCTCATGGTAGAAGGGGGCAATGTTTTATCATTTTATTTTCCATTTAATGCCTTTGTTATTAACTGTGTCATCTGGCTGACTGGTAAAAACTAAGCTATGCTGGTGGGGGCTCATGAGCAAAGATTTAACAAGGATCCTGACCTCCAAAATATCTAGAACTTGATGTAGCTAAATGAGAGTTCTTTGGTGAAGGGGCCCCCATCGATGACTATGATTGTGTTACCAACTTTTGAGGAAAATGCTTTGTAAATCTGAATGGTCTATAGAAATTCAAGGTCTATGGACATTCATAGGTTTATAGGATTTAAAGTTGGAAAGGATCTTATAGGTCATTCAGTCCAGTGTCCTTCAAATGGGAAAAGGTCCAAAAACATAAGGGACTTACCCCAAGGGAATAAAGGTAGTATCTCCCTGAGCTGTAGGATGAGAAAAAAACATTGGGTTTAGAGATAAGAGAACCAAGTTCAAATCCCGGCTCTGCCGCTGATGTGCTAGATGACCTTGGGCAAGTCCCTTCCCCTCTTTGGGTTTCAGTTTCCCCATCTGTAGCATGAGAAGTTTGGCCTGATGATCCCTAAGGCCCCTGCCATGGTCTTGAGTGTGGGGAGTCTGGGGCTTGGGATCCTATTTGGCATTATCATCAGGATAATTGGCATTCAAATAGCACTTTAAGGTTTGCAAAGCACTTTATAATAAGATTCTACTTAGATCCTCACAACCAATCTGGGAGGTAGGTGTCGTTATTATCCCCATTTTACAGATGAGGAAACTGAGGCAAACAGAGGTTAAGTCACTTGCCCAGGGTCACACAGCTAGGAAGTATCTGAGGCAGGCTTTGAAGTCAGGTCTTTTTGACTTCAGGCTACCTGCTGTATCACCTGTGAAGGAAGACACCAAACCATGTTCTGTCTGTTAGTAGCGACATTGTTTCTGAGTCCTTCCTTTGGGGTAAACCCAGGCAGTAGTTCTCTAGTCCTTTGTCCTTGGTCTCTCTTCTCTCCCCCAACCCCCAAGTCTCAGCTTGGAAGGCTCTGGTCAGGAAGAGGCCTATCCTGCCTGCCCTGCTCCTCCTTCATGAGGAAGGATGGGTACTTGGCTCCTCCTGGGGAGAGCTGGGAGGGAGGGCAGGAGTCAACAGGGGAGGAGGGATTTCCTGTTGTAGGGACCCAGTTCCTCATGGAAAAATCCAGGGGCCTTGTGCTACCCCCATAGCTGCCAGACTTCTGAGAGGTCCATGGGATGGGGTGAGACAAGATGGGAGTCTCAGCTGCCCTAGAAGTTTGGAGCAGAGATGGGGCAGATGTGAGGGGCTGGAAAGAATTCCATTCTGACGCCCAGAGTTCCTGGGGTCTTAGATCTTTTCCACGTAGTTTCCAGGGAAAAGGCCCTCCTGGCCATGCAGGCGGCCTTTCCACCAGCCTGATGGATCTGCAAAGGAGAAAAAGAGACAAAGGTCAGAGTGAGCCCCTAGCCCAATCTTTAGTCCAGCCCTTTGGGCACATGCCTCATGACTATTTGTGTGCATGTATCTTTTCTGACTCATCCTCTGATAAGCTGTGTGACTCTGGTCAAGTCTCTTTCCCTCTCTGTGCCTCAGTTTCCTTGTCTGTAAAATGAGAGGGTTGGAGTGGGTAGGAAGGAAGGGAATGTTTTATTAGGCACTTACTATGTGCTAGACACTGTGGTAAGTGCTTTATAAATAGTATTTCGTTTGATGTCCACAACAGTTCTGTGAGGTGGGTGCAGTTGAGGAAACTGAGACAGAGAAGGTTAAGTGACTTGTCCAGGGGCACCCAGCTAGTAAGTATCTGAGGCTAGAATTGAACACAGGTCTTCTCTGTCTGCTGGACCATGGAGCAGAAGTAGATGGTCTCTAAGTCTCCTCCCAGTTCTAAAATCCCTGGAGGCCATTACTACCCCTCTGTGAGTCTGCCCCCTGAGAAACAGCAGCATGGAAACAAGAACCCTCTTTCCAGCTCTGATGGGATGGGAGCCAATGAGTGGATGCATGCCTACCTAGAGGCCCGACAAGTCCCCACCAGTGTCTACGTACCCTCCAGCAGGATCTCGATGACCTCATTGACATTGAAGCTCAACTCATCCACATCCTGGCCCACATATTGATAAAGGGCACGGCAGCGTGGACCTGGAATCCGGGGCTGAGGCTTGGGCCGTCCCACACCTGGCACAGGCCTTTGCCCAATGCTTCGCTTTCGCTGCATCCTGCGGGGGCACAGATGCCAGGCTGCTTGTGGGAGGCAGCAAGATAGGGGAGGGACTCCCGTGGATAGTAGTACCTTATCCCACCCGGAAGACGTATGATGTCCGTGGGACCGTGAAATAGTCAGCAAAGAGATGTTTCTCTAGGGGAGTCGCCTAGGGTCACATTGTCCCTTTGATCCCTTCCTATTTCCACCCCCAGAATTCCCTAGACATACAGTAGGGGATATGTTTAAATATTTTAAAATGTCATTCTTTGGGAGTGCCCCTGGAACCTACCCAGCCATCCCCTGATCAGGCACATTGAGGAACTCCATGTTGTGCTCAGACGGCGGTCGTTTGTGGGGTCTTCGGCTACTGCCGCTACTCCCCAGGGCTGTGGATGGAGGTCCCCGCTGTGACCTTGGGCCACTCCCCATTGACATCTGCTCCAGGGGTGAAGGGCCACCTCGGGCCATGTGGGGTGCCCTATTCTGAACTGGCCCTGCAAAAAGAGAAGGTGCTAGGGGCAGGGAATAGGAATGGGAATGCGGGGAACTATTGGGTCATTGGATGTGATCAACAGGACTACGAGCCGCAAAACACAAATTTTGGGGACATTCAACTCTATGGGAACCTGAGGCAGCTTCTGAAGCCTTGGATAACAGCAAAGAAACTTCAGAGACATTGAGCTAGAAGAAGATAGGAGTCATGTTACTGTTCATCCTTCATTCTTGAAGAGGACCGAGGACATCATGAGGGTGATGTCTTGACTTTTGAGTGAATTGGATTTAAGCGTTTCTCCTTCAGAATCATTGAAATCCAGTGGTAAGACAAAAGTCAAGATGAGTGGCGATGGCCCAGCAATGCAGGGGGTGACCTTGGCCTAGTTAAATTAAGCTCTTTCCCAGCTCTCAGTTAGTCTGAGCTAATGCCCATTCAACGATTAAGGGCTAGGTAAGAATTGAGGCAAAAGACGGCAGCCTAGTTTGCCATCACCAACGAATCAGTCTGGGAGGGGATGACCCTTAGAGTTCCTGGCTAGAACAGAAAATAGTTACACTCATTCTGAGCCTCAAAACCCAAACAGTGGCTGAGAGGCTTGGGCTAGGACCTGTTATTGGCCATTTAATGAAAATCTGAGGGATCTGGGTTTAAAGGCTTAGTCCAGTGGCTCCATTTGAATCACAATGGGCTTTTTAAAAGCCTTTTTTTCAGAGCTATATTTCAAGAAATCATAAATGAAAATTGCATGGGACAAAAAGTAAATTGTCCTAGCTTTTTGAAAATAAAACAGAAGAATAAAAAATTAGTCATATAGATTAGAGGGTAGAAGATATGGACTTTGAGGACATGGGATTATGGGAAAAGAATGAAATATTGCTACTAGTTGTCTCTTCCATTCTGCTCACGTAGACACTACTCCTATTCCCTCACATCTGGGTTATTCTAAGAATCTCCTAACTGGCTTCCAGGTTCTCCGCTCTTCTTCTACCCAGAAGCCAGAACGATCTTCCTAAGGCATAAGTCTGTTCGTGTCACTCTTCTGTCCAAGAGCCTCACCTGTTACATCTAGCGTAAATAACAGAATGATTTAAACTATACTTTTATTCTCCTTTGAGGGTAACGAGTACTTATTGAATTGCATTGAAGTCATAAGCTATGAAGAACTTGGCATTCAAGGGTTTTATAATCAGTTAATTAACAAGCATTTATTAAACGCCTGCTGTGTGCCTAGCAATGTGTCGCATGCAAAAACAAGTGATAATTGCTCTCTCACCTCAGAGAGCTTATATTTCTAACCATGCAATGTAATTATCGGGCCGATCTCACTTTACTGTAATTTATGTGGCCCACTAGCCAAACGGTAATGCTCATTGTTTCCCCAGTCTCATCTTGCCTTTCCACTGGCCATCTCCCATCCCTGGAATGCATTCCTCTCTCAACTCCTCCGGTTGAAGTCTTTATGTAATCTCAGAGACCATAATTGCTCTGAGACCTCTAGCTACAAGCACACTCTCTCTTCACAAATGTTCCTTTCTGGACTCATGACGAAAAATGCTATTCACATCCAGAGAAGGAACTGATACATCCTGAATGTAGTTCGAAACATGCTATTTTTCACTTTTAAAATTTTTTACGTGTTTTTTTTCCCTTTTGGTCTGTTTCTTCTTTTACAACATGACGAATATGGAAATGATTGCACATTTATAGCCTAAATTAAATTGCTTATCATCTTAGGGAGGGAGGAGGTAGAGGGGGGGAAAATTTGGAACTCAAATATTTTTGGAAAGTGAGTATTAAAAATTGTCTTTACATATAATTGGGGGAAAATAAAATCTTCTTTCAAAAAATGTTCCTTTGTCATGGAAGGTGCTTAATAAATGCTTGGTGACTGACTGACTCTTGGATCTCCCCTTAGCCCGATTATTGCCTCTCTGTTATTAAACTTGAAACATTTTTTTCAATAATAGAAATCTACTTTCTCTCTCACCTCCCTCCAGCTTGAAAAAGGAAGAAAAAGAAAGAAAGCCCTTGTAACAAATATATATGATCAAGAACGACAGATTCTGGCATTGGGAATGTCCTGATGTTATAATTAACTGTATAAATATTTGATCATGATTTTCAGCTCAAAGAGCACATATAGAGTAGCGAACCAGCAGGAAGACCTGGCTTCAGGTCCTGTCTCTGTCACTTGGTAGCTGTATGACCCTGGGTAAGTCACTTAACATCTCAATACCCCAGGTAACCTTTTAAAACTCTAAACTGCAGTTTGGGCTTGGATCTGCATTGCTAGAGGGAATTTCTTCACTGGGAATTCCTTATACTAATAAAATTTTAGGTCAAAACAAGATAAACTTAGAAGTTTAAAACAAAGATAAAATTAGAAGGCAAAGACAATGTCATTTTTTCTAATCAGGCTCTACACACAGTAGGTACTTAATACATGTTGAGTCGAAGGTGAATTATTATTTCTATCATCAGCAGAGGAGAGAATGAAAGTGATGCTGAAAGATTGGGAAGTATAGGGTAGGGGAGAAGAGATCCCTCCCAGCAGGTGGCCTCCATTTCCTGGGCCCGTATCACTGCCTTCCTCAGAGACCCAGCTAGGGGCCAGCTCTTCCAAGGAAGCTTTTTCAGAACCCTCGACTCGTCGGTATGGCAAGTCGCCTGACCTCTCTAGGTCTGCGTTCCCTCATCTATAAAGCAAGGATCTTAAAAACATTCAGGGGCGGTGAACCTGCGGCCTCCAGGCCACATGTGGCCTCCAGGCCGCAGGTTCCCCACCTCTGGCCTAGGTTATAGGTATGCTGGGAAGAAAAATTGGTCAAGTTTCCCTTTGTAAACCTTCATCTGCTCTAGAAATATGAGATGGTAGTTGTTTTGTTTTGTTTTTCAGTCTAAATCTGTGATTTCATTAATATTAGAAACTCAGGCCCTTTGTCTGCACCATAGCGTCTTAGAAAGTTGCCTAGTTCACAGAGATGTTACGTTACTTGTTCAGGGGTTTTACAGCTATAATGGGCAGAGGCCTTAGGTCTTCCTGATCCTGAGGCCAGCCCTCTCTCTACTAGGCCATGCTGACCAGTGATTATTATTATTGGTGTAGCAAAGAAGGGGGCTCGAACCCTGGCTCCATCTAACAGTGGAATGATCTTGGACAAATCACTTAACATCTACAATCCTTGGTTTCCTCATCTAGAAAATAGGGGCGATAGTATTTGTGCTACCTAGCTCACAAGGCTGTTGTGAGGGAAACGTTCTGGAAGTCTTTCGGTGCAATAGAAATAAGAACTGTTAATAATTATTATTATCTCTCATGGACCTGGTCCACAAGGTCATTTGTGTGAGAGAAGGCAGCCTAATGTGGTGCAGAAAGCGCTGGCCTTGGAGTCTGGGGACCTGGGTTCAAGTCTTGGCCCTGCCACTTAGTAGGTGACCTTAGGTAGATATCACTAGGGTTATATAGATGCCCTCTTTGGACCTCTGTTTTCTCATCTGTAAAATGAGGGCACTGGACTTAGAGTATATTGGCTGTGGGATTTGGGTTCAAATTTCAACTCTGCAACCGACTATATGACCATGGATCACCGATTCTCCTTGAGTTTCTATTTCCTGTTTGTAGTGTAATGTTGGGTTGCACTCAGTGTTCTCTTAGGTTCAGTCCTGTTCTGAGATTCTGTTCGTCTCTGAGGACAGAGTGACGGGAGAGGGGGAGGCTGGGGCTATGCCAGAGAGAGGGAGGCCTAGAAGGGAGGGAGCTGAGGCTGATGTAGTTTGGATGATTCCCTGCCAAATATGGTACAGGGGAAGCCACAGAGTCCTCACCTCTGGAGGGAGCTGGGGCTGCTCGGACTGGTACTGGCCTCCTCCTCTGGCCCTGTGGAGGTGCTTTCTTTGTTGGCTCTGCAAGGGAAAGAGAGCGAGGGAAAGGGGCACAGCTCCAGCAAAACGACCCTGACTTCCTTGTGAGAAGGCAGCAGCTGAGATCCTGAAGACACTTATCCTCATCCGCCTCTCTCCTCCTGGCCCTCTCCCTCTTCTCCCAGACACCCCCTGCCCTCTCTGTCCCTCTGCTTCTCTACTTTCGCCCAGCCTAGCTTAGCTCCCCCGAGATACTCACTGGAGTTCTTAGGAAGTCCATCGCTGATGCTGACCATCAGGGTCTTGCCACTGGCTTTGAGCATGGCCACCTCTCCTGGACCTCGGGAGAAGGTGATGGTCCGAGATCCTCCTCCACCCCAGCCTTCCTTCTTCACCCGGAACTGTAGTCTGACAGAGGGAGGAGAGAATCAGGGAGAGAGACCCAGAGAGCTGCTGCCCCTGTTTGCTTTACCTCCCCTATCCTCCTCCACTCTCCCCGTCCCCTCTGCTGTGCTCCTGGCATCCTTCAGAGACCCAAGAGGTGAAGGAGGGAAGGCGGAGGGAATAAGCATTTCCTGAGTGCCTACTCTGTGCCCTGCCCTGTGCTTGGGACTTATATGTATTCTTTCATTTGATCCTCACAACAATCGTGGGGAATAGGTGTTATAATTGTCCCCATTTTACAGTTGAAGAAACTGAGACAAACAGGAGTTAAGTGACTTGTCCAGGGTCTCTGAGGCTAGATCTGAATCCACTGCCTCATCTAGCTGCCTTATAGGTGAGGTGGCAGATACGGAATGATCTTGAAAAAGTCATCTTTCTTGGAAATTACTGTGTTCATTGCTAATTCAGGGATGGGTAATGGTGACTTATAAAATAGATGGCAGGGCTCAGATAAAGGAAGAAATGTTATTGCCAGCATCATAACTTTAGTGCTGGAAGGAGGGACGATAGAAGCCATCAAGTTTATCCCCCACTCCCATTTTGAACTCAGGTCCTTCTGATTCCAGGGCCGGTGACCTACTCACTGCCTCACCTAGCCGCCCCGGCCACACTCCTGTTTTGTAGATGAGGAAACTGAGGCATAAAGAGTTTAAGTGATTTACTCAAGGTAGGAAATGTCTGAGGCAGGATTTGAACCTGGGTCCTCCCAACTCCAGGTCTGGTGCCCTATGCATGACACCAAACCCCAAATATGAAAGGGGACTGGATGGTTCAGCATGGGTGCCAGAGTCAGCCCCAACTGTCCCCCCATCCTCCTACCCCTCCTTACGTGTCATTGAAGGTCAGGGTCAGGGCGTTGTGAGTGAGCTCTTGGAAACGCTTGCACAGAAGACTGATGAACTCTGTTTTGAAAACACTCTCCAGAAAGCTGTCTGCCGCCACTTCATGGAGGATAAAGAAGTCATCCTGCCTGGTGCTGGAAGGAGACAGAAAGACAAGGGAGTGAGGGGCACGGAAGGTCACAGGGGAGGCATTGAACCGGAAGATGTGCAGAAAGGACTCCTGCCTTCCTAGTGGCTGAATTTGCTTCAGCTTGGTACGGTCAAAGCCGTGCTAGACTGATCCCGGACCCTCGGATTTGAATCCCATCCCGACACACTCCAGCTGTGGGACCTTCGCAGAGACTCCTTTTTGCCTTGGGTAGACTGAGGCTAATAACACTAATAACACTGCCTCCCTCTCTGGGTAGCTATGAGGAGAGCTTTTTATTGTAGTTATTATCATTATTCACAGACTCTAGAAGCTGGAAGGGACAGCAGAAGCCTTTCTGGTCCAACCCATAATCCTCTGTGCAAAGACCTGACAAATGGTGGATCCGTTTTGCTTGAAGACCTCAAGGAGAAGAACTCTCTCTCTCCACTATCAGAGGCAGCATTTATCATCATTACTCCTCCTCCTCCTGTGCTTGTGTGTCAATCACCAGCCAGCATTTATTAAGTGCCTACTGTAAGCAAGGGTTGGACTAGGTGCTAAGGCGTGGACCAAAGTGAAGCAATTCCTACCCTCAAAGAGCTTACGTTCTATCAGGAGAGACAATGTGTACATAGATAGGTCTGTATAAAGTGGACGTGACTGATGGGTGGGGAGGAAGGGAATAAGCATTTATATAGCACATACTACATGCATAAGCATTTATATGGCTGCTACTACATGCTAAGAACTGTACTAAGTACTTTATAAATATCTCATCTGATCTTCACGACAATCAAGTAAGGTGGGTGCTATCACACCTTTTAACACCTTATTACACCTTATTACATTTTACAGTTGAGGAAACTGAGACAATCAACAGTTAAAGTGACTTATGCAAAGTCATTCAACTAGTAAGTGTCCGAGGCCAGATTTGAACTCAGGTTTTCCTGACACCAGGCCCAGCCCTCTATCCATTGTGCCTGGGGCTGCCTCTAGAACTAGCCAGTGTTCTCCTTGCCCGAAGTACTGATTCCTGGGCTGCAGAAAGGCTCCAGGTTGTAGAAAAAGGGTAGGTAAGAGATGTGGGCAAATGGAGGGATGGATGGTTCTCTGAACAGCGGAGCTCACCTGAGGGAGACTCCCCGGAGGGACTGGATTTCTATTTTCTTCTTCAGAACCTCTTGAATCTGTCCCTTCTCTGGACCCTTTTTTACCTTCTCCCGCCCGATCACATACACATACTTAGGAGTCAGAATTAGGTCCCGCTTGATGGGCTGTGGGGAAGAACAGGTATTACATTTGGTGGTAAACACTTGTGTTTTGGGGATGGAAGGTCTGGGTCGATCCAGGGCTTGAGCGGGTGGTCCTCACCTTGAAGCGCCGGTCATACTTGCTGATGGAGTCTGCGAAGTCTACACGTTCACGCTTGGCCAGAAACTGGCGAAGCTCAGGCCGTGACTCCAGCCCGAGGTAGTCGCCTACAAAGTTTCTGTTGATGCTGTTCCTTCTCCTTTCCTTCTTGTTTAACAGGATGTTGGAGGCTGTGGGCGGCCAGGATGCAAGATCTCAAGGCTGGGGGCCCACAGGGCTCAGGGCCCTCAATTCCCCCATCCAAGGAATGCCTGTCCACGTCTGTCCCCGCTTCTCCTGCGGCTTACCTTCCTCCCGCATCTGCTCGTATCTTCTCACAGCCACGTGGCGCCTCCAGGCTTTCTGGATGGTGCGGGCAAAGCCATCAAACTTGCGTTCTCTCATTTCTTCCAGGAGAAAGAGCTTGGGGAGGGAGAAAGGCAAAGGCCTGAGGGAGATGGGCCGGCAGCAGCCCCAACCCAGACCTTCTCACACACCCAGGAAGGGCCTGAGGGTGCTTCTCTCCAGGAGGCAGGGGATCCAAGCTGGGATTCCCCTCTTCCTGCTTTGAACCATCCCATTCCTCCATCCCCCAAACACAGCCACTTTCCCCTTTCTTCTCTTCCCTCCGCATGATCAAATGAGATAACATATAAAAGCACTTCGCAGATCTCAAAGGTGTCTCTGTGGCTTAGCTGCTTAAAGTGCCTGTCTAGTAAACAGGAGATCCTGGGTAGCTAAATGATGCACTGGGTGGAGAGCTGGACCTGGAATCAGGGACACCTGAGTTAAAATCCAACCTCAGATACGTATTAGCTGTGTGACTCTGGGCAAGTCACTTTACCCTGATTGCCTCAGTTTCCTCATCTGTAAAATGAGCCGAAGAAGGAAACGGCAAACCACTTTAGTATCTTTGTCCAAGAAAATCCCAAATGGGGCACAAAGAATAGACACGACTGAAACGACTGAACAACAACAAATGGCTATTACTGTCACATTTAAGCCACATGCATGGGTTCTACATGGATCGAGAAGATTACCCAAGCTCTGTTTACATGCATGGAGACACACAGTCACATGCAATTGCAGGGATTACTCATGTATGTGACTGCCCATGGGTTACAAGTGTTCACATGTTCATTAGATGGCGAGCTCCTCTCAGCCTAGGGACTGCCTTCTGCCTTTCTTTGTACCTCTCACAGCGCCGGGCACATAGTAGGCTCTTTATAAGTGTTTATTGATTGACTGTTTGGCATAGATCACACATATCACATGCCCGCAGGTCCCATGCACACAACAATCATTCATACAAGTCAACAAACATTCACGAAGCACCCACTGTGGTCCAAGGGCCGAGACACACTTACCGTACACACACACACTTACCGACTCCGGGTTCTTGATAAAGACCTTGGAGCGCCCCATTTGGTACTGGTCGGGGTCCATGTTGACAGATCGGAGCAGGTGCTGCACCCCCTGACGTTCATCGCCGTGCCACTGCGGCCACGTCTCCGGAGTCAGGATGGCATACCTGGCAGTGTGAGCACGAGGGCAGGGCTGGGCACTGGGCCTAAGGGGTGGCCCCAGCCTCACCCTGTTCTCCACCCCCCATTCCATCTGAGGCACGCCCATCCTTGTACCAGGAGGCAAGGCACAGTGGACCACGGTCAGGAGGGTCTAAGATAAGACATCCACAGCACCATGTCATGAATTAATGAATGAAAAAACATTTATGAAGTTGTCACTGTGGGCTAAACACTAGGAGTGGGGATTAGGGACAGCCCCTTACCTCTGCAGGAACTTGGAGAAAACACGACGGTAGGCAAAGCCAGCACGACGGACACGGATATTTTCTTTCAGACCCAGATACTCCACCTGATGTTTCACCCTAGTGTCCATCAAGGGTCAGGGGAAGTCAGTACATAGAATAGCTCAACATGGCTCAGTTTGGGGGAGCAAGGCCATAGGGAAATGGTCAGGGGATCAGTGTAAGAAGTCTGATCACTGAGGCAGGGAGTACCCGAGGTCATTGTGGGTCAAGAGGTCAGTGAAGATGATAGTAATCCTGGCAAGGGCAGGTGGTATGGTGAGTTACTCGCCTGCTTTCCTCCCAGTCATGGGGCCTCTTGGTCTCATTGGGCTTAATGCATCGGATGTAGTGGGGTGTACACTTCTTCAAAGTGTCCACCAGATCATTGGCCTGCCTCTGAAAGAACAGAGATGGATGTGAGAGCCTGGACGTAGGGCCTATTTCATACCTTCCCTCCATGGGCACCCATGTCACATGCTGATACAGCCCCCAAAGGTAGAAAGGGAAAGAGACATAGACATGGCGTGTTTTCTTCCTTCACTAGAATCTAAGCTTCCTGAGGGCAGGGATGGTCTTTCCTTCTGCTTGTATTTATAGTCTCTGCATTTAGCACAGTGCCTGGTACAGAGTAAATACTTAATAAATGCTTCTTGCACTTCTATGAACTGATGCTGAATGAGGGGAGCAGAACCAGGAGAACATTGTACACAGTAACAGTCGCATAGGTGGGATGACTGACTTTGATAGACTTGGCTCTTCTCGGCAATACAAAGAAAGACAATTCCAAAAGGCTCATGATGGAAAATACTGTCCATATCCAGAGAAAGAACCATGGAGTCTGAATGCAGATCAAAGCAGACTATTTGCTCTCTCTCGTTTTGTTTTGTTTCTTCTTTCTTGTGGTTCATTCCGTTGGTAAAAATTCTTCTTTGCAACATGACTAATGTGAAAATATGTTTAATGTGAATGCATATGTAGATCCTATGTCAGGCTGCACACTGCCTTGGGGAGGGGAGAGAGGGGAGGGAGGAGGAGAAAATTTGGAACTCAAAAGGAACTTTTGGAACTCAGAATTCCTCAAATTGTGGAACCGAATATTGTAAACTAAAAATAAATAAAATACTTCTTCACTTGACAGGGGAGAGCTACAGAGATACAGTGTCAGACATATAGACACATGGGGGAGAGACAGAGATGTGGCAGAGAGACACAGTGCATGGGAGAGACAGAGATACAAAGTGGAGGTGTGAGGAAATGCCCTTCCTGTCTTTGATATGCAGAAAGCCCCTCCCAGGGACGTAGGAGACAAGTTCCCACAGAATACCAGTACTCAGCCCTGGCCCCATCTCACAGATTGACAAGTATAGAGGCCCCCCCAAGCCAGTACAGACAAGGACAGAGCCCGCCAGATGGGCTAAGGTCACACAGGGAAGGAGACCTACCCCTGTGGAGTTTATGAAGTGGGGAAGAGAGGCTCAGTAATGGGGAAGAGTGAATGCATTGCCTCCTGGGCATTAGCTCTGGCTACAGAGAAGATGAACCTTCACTCAGTCCCTTTCTACCATGTTGTTAACCCCTGTGCATGGCTGTGTTTGGCTGGCCTTAAGTGAAAATCTGGAGAAGCTGGAGACATGCAGGGTAGAGAACAGTCAAGCTAAGGAGCATATTAAGTCCCAAAGCCTCAAATTTCAGGGCTGAAATTTCCCTAGGCAGGAGTATCTGGGGTAGTGATGACAACGTTAGAAAGCCAGGAGGTAGAGAAACACCAGGGGACACTTGGGCATCTCTGTTGGCCTGTGTAACCAGCATGGGGATGCCAGAATCTTGGGTTGGAAGAGACCTCCAGCCCACCTAGTGCAAGCCCTGGCCAAGAATACCCTTTGCTACACCCCTGACAGAGGTCATCTGTCCTTCCTCTGAAGGCTTCCTGGGAGGGCTCGTTCCCTTTTGGATAACTCTCATTGTTGGGAAGTTTTTCCTTTCATCATGCCCAAATCTGCTTCTTTATAATGTCTATTCTTTGCTCTTCATTCTTCCCTCCAGGCCCAGGCTGAACAAAGCTAATAACAGCCAAGCGGCTCAGTGGATAGGGCGTCCAGGCCTGGAGTCAGGAAGACCTGAGTTCAAATCCAGCCTCAGACCTGATTAGCTGTGTGACCCTGGGTAAGTCACTTAACTTATTCGTCTCAGTTTCCTCTACTGTAAAATGGGGATAATGATAACACCTCCTTCTCAGGGTTGTAAGGATGGGTACTGTAGTAGACATTTTTATTGCCTTCCCTTTCCTTAATGCCCCATCCATGTGATAGCACTTCACATGCCTGAAGATAGTTCACTTGCCACTCTATACCTCCTAAGTCCTCTCTTCTAACTCAGCTTCCCCAGTTCTTCCAGTCAGTCCTGGTGATCCATGATCTAGAGGCCCCTTGACATCTCCATGCCCTCTCCTGATCCTCTAGCCCTTCCTAGAAGGAGCTATGATCCTAGCTTACGACCTGCAGGCAAATGACAAACGACATTAGCTGCAGGACCCTTGGCCATCCCTTACAGTCTTTGAGCCTCGATTTCTGCATCTATAAACTGGGGATAACAATTACCTGTAATACCCACCGTTCCGGGCTGTTGTTAGGAGATAATGCTTGTGATCAACTTGAGCTTTGCGAACATTAAAGGATTTTATGAATGTTGCTTGTTACTATCACCATTATTACTGAATGGAAATTACCAGTGCCACCATTATCTGGGACAGGTGGCAGCTGGCTGCTTTGGTCAGGATGAGTAGCCAGCCGTGGCTGGTGGGAGATCATGGCCAACGGGAGGAGAGAAAGTCGGATTTGTGGAAAGGAAGATGGAGACCTTGGGTCGGGGAAGAGACATAGAGCAGGGCCTGGATGAGAGAGGGGGAGCCCTGGGCTCATACCTTAATCTTGGAGCCTGCAGTGCTGGGCCGGCCTTTCTTCTCTGAGTCCAACCTCTCAGGGAAGAGCATTTGAATGAAGGCACTATGGGGGTACACTCAAGTGGGCTTGGGGCAGTGGGCGACTCTATCCCCTCCTAGCTCCTGGCCCTCTTGCTTCCACTCTGTGGAATGTGTTCACTCCCGCTCTACCCCTGACTCATCCTCTACCCGCTCTGGCCTTGGCTTTTCTCCTCTGGTAAACACATGGGTTGAATGAGATGATTTCTGAGCCTTATTTGAATTTTAAGTTTCTATGAATGAAGCTCCCTGTCCCTTCCTGAGTCCCCCCATCCCACCTGTCTTTCAGCCTGTTCTGGCTCCCTGTCCCTATTCCCCTCCCTTCTACTCCCAAGGCTTCAACCTTTCCCACCTTCTTGTCCTTGCCCACCACCCTGCATGGGTCTCAGTCCTCAGCCTGTCCCAGCTCCCTGCCTGCCCACTTAGTCCTCAGGCTGTCTCATCTCCTGGTCCCCACAGCTTCCACTCACTGTTCGCTGCTCTGCATAAGCTCGATGAGGTCTGAGAAGAGGACATCTCGGTTTCGTTCACAGAAACCACTGACATCATAGGAGACCTGGGCAAAGAAGAGATGGGGAGATCCTGAGCAAGGGGGGGAGCCCTGGGGATCCCTAGCACTGGTGAGGTTGGGGATTAGGGGTTGCTGGAACCTTAGAGAAGGGAGAATGCCATAGGAGAGGCTCTAGAGGCCTCTGGATTCCCAGAACATGAGGACTTTCCAGTGGAGAGATAGGTCCCTGGGGGCCTCAGGGTCACCTTGATGAGGCCCCAGGGCTGCAGCAGAGAGACAAAGCTGCTTAGGCCAGGCAGATCTCCCTCCCTCTCCCCAGCCCTCCATGGTTTATGAAGCAGTTCCCTCACAGCCCAGGGAGAGAAATGATGGGGCAATTCCTACTTCCTCTATTTTACAGAAGGGGAAGTTGACACCCAGACCAGACAGAGGAAGTCATTAGACCAGGGTTACTATAGCTGGTGAGTGTCAGCCTGGCCTTCTGGCTCTGGGTCCAACCTTCAGGCACACCAGCTGCCTCTTTCAGAATAACAGAACACACTTACGTAGAACCATAGAGAACGCTTTCCTCATGATGGCTCTCGGAGGTCATGGGTTAACAGGTATGCCCATTCTACAGATGAGCAGAAGGTCCAGATAGGGGAACTGACTTGCTTCATGTCACACAGGTGGTAAGTAGCCAACTGGGCCTTAAGTTGGGGTTCCCCCTGACTCCAAATCCAACTGCTCTTCCCACTATACCCTGCCAGGGATGGTGGGCATGGACGTACAGGTGGTGGTTGGGCAGGGGCAGTGGGATGAAGGGCATGATCCAGTCCAGGTGAATTTGATTTACCAAATATTCATTAAGCATTTACTTAGAAGGAGGAGGCGGTATCGTGAGACAGTGACTAGGGACCTGGCCTCAGAGCCAAGGAGAACTGGGTTTGGGTCCTACGTCTCACACATACTGATGTGGGACTCTGGGCAAGCAAGTCATTAAGTCACTGGAGGCAGTTGTCTAAGACAGTTTCAGAGAAGGTGACAATCTGCATTGGGAGAAGAAGCTCTCCCCTGGGACTCCTCTCCATCAATGACATCACATCCCCATGTTTCATCTAGATTTGAGATGGTGAGAATGATGGTTAAAGAGAAAGACTTGAATTCAAGGCCCAACCCTTCCACATGCTGGCTGTGGGGTCCTGGGCAGGTCTCTCAGTGCCCTGGGCAACTTTCAGTCAATCATTCCATCCATCGATCAACCAATCAACATTTATGAAGCAGAGCAGGAGCTGCCCTGATTTGGTAAAGGGAATTTCTGAATCTAGGAGTTGCCTTAGATCAAAAAAATTCACAAGTTGAGTGTCTATCCTGAAGTACCAAGCACTGTGCTAGGCCTTGGGGGGCCATAGACAAAGCAATGAAATATCCCTATTCTGAAGGGCTTCCTTCCTATTGGAAATGGGGAGGGGTGGCTGGGGCAGCTCAGGTACAAGAGATGGTTCCAGTGGTAGAGCTGGGGGAGTCCCAGGGTTGCTGAGGGTGGGGGCTAGACTGTACCTTGCCCGCGTAGTGGTGGATGACGAAGCCTGAGTTCCAGCTGTTGAAGTGCTCGTGGCACCCCACGGCCCCCTGTAGCTTCTGCAGCAGGGTCTGGTCAGCCCCGTCGCCTGTGGCATGCATTGTGGCGCACACATCATCCAGTACGCTCATGATGCCCGGAGGATTCTGGGGCGAGAGAAGAGGCTCAGACCTGGGCATGGCGCCCAACGTCCCCTCGCCAGCTCAGGGTCAGCCTTTGGCGTGGTCATCCCAAGGACCAGGGCCCGATGGGCTATTTAGAACTGGAAGGAGCCTTATAGGTCATCTAGTGCAAAGCCCTCAGTTTCTGGGAAAGGAAATAGGCCCAGAGGGAGTGACTTGTCCTAGGTCACACAGACAGTGGCAGAATTGGGATCTGGACCCAAGTCTACTCCAAGTCCAGCATACTCCCCACCACCCCACACTCCCTGTCCGAACTCCTGCCCAAATCCTGGGATCTAAACCAGGGACCTTGAATTAGATTGTGTTAGATCTTCATCTGTCCCAGCACTGACCACTGACCTCCCTTGTGATCAGCAACTACAGGCTGTGATCATTGGGCTTTGTCCTTGACCAAGACTGCCTGGCTGGGAGTCACAATAGAGATGGGAACAATCCATACTCCAAGCTCCCCCACTTCCTGGCAGTGGACATCTGTAGTACTCTCTGGGAAGAAATACCCCTCCTCCAACCTAGCCCATTCTCATAGGCCCTTTGCCCAGCTTGCCCTGCTCTCCAATCACATAACCCAGATCCTGGACTCACCAGTTTGTTCTCGATGAGGTCACATACAACCTTGTTGTTGAAGTACTGGATGGGGCTCCATTTGATGCCTTCCTGAACATACTCCTCCTGGGGAGGGATGGGGGGGGGCGAGAATGAGACAATGAGTAGTGGGTAAATGGGGAGAGTTGAAGAGAGACATGGCCAGAGGGACCCCCACCCCGCCCCATTCTAGGCCAGGAGCCCAGGGTTCTTTTGACTTACTCTAACCCCTGTCTCCTTTCCTCCATCCCAGGGAGCACCTGGGGCTGTGATAGGGGAGCTTTCCTCTTATCCTGCCCCGATTCAGGTCTCCCTCTACCTGACTTCCCAGTCACTGGAAGTACCTCTCCCCCCTCCCCAGAATTTCTTCATGTATAGTCTCTCCCTGCTCCTCAGTAAGCTCCTGGAGGATAGGGATTGCCTTACCTGCTTGTATTTGTATCACCAGGGCTAAGCATAGTGCCTGCGACCTACAGTAAGCACTTAATAAATGTTCTGTCTCTATTTTGCCCAGGGAAAGCCACAGCTGAATAGGGGAGCCTGGGTGTCTGTGTCCATAGTCAAGGCTGGAGGGCTAGGTCAAGCTTGGAAGGGTTTTGAAATCCCTTGGAGGGTAGAGTGAGCAGAACCATGTCCCCCAACATTACTGTCCTGGAAGAGCACCATGTTCCAGTCAAACCTGGCTGCTTCCTGTTGCCCATACGTGATACTCTGTGTCTAGGCTCAGTGCCTGCCCTTCACACAGGCAGTCTGTGCCTGGAGTGTCACCTTCCTCACCTTTGCTTCCAGGAAATCCTAGCTTCCTTCCAGGCCCAGCTCAAGAGCCACTTCTATCCTAGGCCTTTACAGACCCCCCCAACTGTGAATGCTCCCCACCAATTTTGTATTTACTTAAATAGGTTGTCATCTTTCTAAAGTATACCTCTGCCCATGTTACCTCCTCCCCTTAATAAATCCTAATGGCTTCCTATTACCTCCAGTATCAACTATAAATCCTCTGTTTGGCTTTTAAAGCCCTTCATGACCTGCCCCCTCCCTACACTTTCTAATCTTCTTATATCTTACCACCCTCCCCTGACCCTTTGTTGTTGTACAGTTGTGTCTGACTCTTCATGACCCCCTTTGGGGTTTTCTTGGCAAAGATACTGGAGTGGTTTCTGCAGCTCGTTTTACAGATGAGGAAACTGAGGCAAAATGGGGTTAAGTGATTTGCCCAGGGTCACATAGCTGGTAAGTGTCTGAGACCAAATTTGAACTCAGAAAGATGAATCTTCTTGACTCCAGGTCCTGCACTCTATCCACTGTGCCATGTAGCTGCCCGTAGTTGCACCTCCCCCACCTCCCACCCTCACCCCCACTCTGTGATCAGTGACACCGGCTTCCTTGCTGTTCATAACTTGTACTAACAAGACTAATTCATCTCTTGACTTCAGGCATTTTCACGGGCCTCTTCCCATGTTTTATATTCTCTCCTTTTTCACCTCCACCTCCTGCCTTCCCTGGCTTCCTTCAGGTCCCAGCTAAAATCCCACCATCCTTGGGAAGCCTTTCCCCATCCCCCTTAATTCCAGTGTCTTCTTTCTATCGATTATCTCTGATTCATCGTGTCTCTAGCTTGTTCATACATAGTTGTTTGCAAATTGTCTACCCTATTAGATAGTGAGCTCCTTGAGAGCAGAGACTGTCTTCTGTCTTTCTTAGTATCCCCAGCGTTTGGCACAGCACACCTGGCACATAGTGTCTGCCTGACCCTAGACCTCTTCTAATGTACCACCGCTGCCCAATTAGATTTCATCTCTTGGGATCTGGCCCCCAGAAGGCTTGGTTCTGGGAACTGCCTTGGGAAATGTCAGTTGATACAGGAACGGGACCCCCTTGTCTCCTCCCCTGTCTTTTCTTCTCTCCCTACTGTCTGGGCACTCACCTGTTCAGCCTTCAGTGTGAGCTCGATGAAAATCTGCTGTAGTTTCTCATTCACAAAGTTGATGCAGAACTGCTCAAAGCCATTTCTCTGGGGGCAGGAAGGGGACACTGAAGCCATCATCATGCCCTGCTTAGCCCGTCTCTCCCTACCTTGCCCCCCACTCCTAATAGGGTGGCATTGAGGGCAGTGGCTGATTCTGGCTCTTTGAGGATGGGAAATAGGGAGGACCACAAGGCAGGGATGGGACCAGAATGGGGAAAAAGGCACGCCGAGGCCCCTGCTTGGCTCTATCTATCTGCCATGTTGTATGGTACCTGGAATATCTCAAAGCCGTAGATATCCAAGACTCCAATGCTGTATTCTTCTTGTGGCTTCTGCATGGCTCTGTTTATGGCCTAGGGAGGGAAGATTGGGCTGTTGGGAGGCAGCAGGGCTGCCCAATACCCTCCCTCAATTATCAAAAGGGAGCAGTGATGGCCCAAGGTCCATCTGCCTCCTGCCTCCACTTACCCTTTTTCTATGACCTCTTTTTTTTTTTTGGTAAATTTTTTATTCATTTTAAACTTAAATGCAAGACAAAAAAAGAAAAAAATACATTTGATGTACATGGCAGAACATAGGAGATGATTCAATATAAAACAATAAACTTCCATTTCAAGAAAACCTATATAATAAATACTATGCATTGTTTTCAATGCTACCCAGCTTTTCTTTGCTTCCTTCTAGGTTTTCTTTTGTTCTCTGCTGTGCACTTTTGACTTTATTTTTTTTCCCTTCCCTCTCCTGTCTATGCCCTCTTGAAGGGTAGGGAAGAATCAGAGAGGAGGAAAAAGCCACTGTGTTGTGTGGCAGGTAGAAAACTAGGTTTAGGGAAATCTGATTTCACCAAACCTCAATTTCCTTTTCTGTAAAATGGGAGTAATAATGGCATCTGCCTCACATGGGTGATGAGAAGATCAAATGAAGTGATATGTGTGTTCTGCAAACTTTAAAGTGCTATATAAATATTAATTACTAATATTACTAATTTTATTGATAATAATAACAGAGGCGTAAGGTATGAGGATGGGAGAGGTTTGAGATCTCAGAGTCAGGATGATTGTCCATAGGAGAAGGTGGGGCGCAGTTGGCAGAAGGTAGGTTTTAGGAGAGAAGGAATGAGATAAGAGAGATCATGGACTCATAGAAGGTCAAAGCTTAGAGGGAGCCTAGAGACCATCTGTAAATTTTTGTTTGTTTGTTTTAAATATTAACAAAATTTAAATGAATATTGACTATTTAAATGAAATATCTTAAATAATAAAATAAATATTTAATAATAAATAAATAATAATATCATTTTCCCCAGTTACATTTTTTAACATCCATTAAAATTTTTTTTTCAGTTCCAAATTTTCTCTCTCTTTCCCTCACCTTATGCCTCCCTGAGATGGTAAGCAATTTAATTTAGGTTATACAGCCATCTGCCAATTTTATAGATGAGGAAGCTGAGGCAGGGCTGGGGGGCGGAGTAGAGTAGCTTGTTTTGTGTGTGAGTTTCCATGTTTTTCCTGCCACTCTCTCATCTTCCTTTAATATCCATTCCCTTTATCCAGAGACCATGGGGATAAGTGATTGAAGGATATGAATAAATAGGACCAAAAGAATTGTAAACTATTAATAATCATAGGAAAGAATACTTCAAGTCAATAATGATAAAAGAAATGCAAAAAATAATAATGGCTAATATGTATAAAGCCCTCTTGCAAGGCTTGGAAATCTTTACATCATCTCATCTGATCCTGACAACAACCCAGTGAAGGAGGTGTTATCATTATCCTCATTTTACAGATGAGGAAACTAGAGTTTAAGTGACTTGTCCTCTTACGCAAGTAAGTGTCTGACGTATTCCTGACTCCAGCTCTAGAATTCTTATCTACCATTATCACCTAACCCCAGGTTTCTTTCACCTTACATACCTTGCAAATTGGCAAAGATGTCAAAATATGGGAATAGTCAACGTGGGAGGTGTTGCGTGAATGTAGACTCCCTGATGTGCGTTGTTGGTAGAGCTGTGAATTGGCATGGCCATTTTGGAAAGCAACTTGGAATTATGCAGATAAAATAACTAAAATGTCTATACCCTTCCGACCCAGAGATTCCACTACTAGGTCCAAAGAGCCCATTGACAAGAAGTAAGTCTCCATATGCCCCCAGATATTTACTGCAGCACTTTTGGATTGGAAACAAAGTAGATGCCCATTGACTGGGGAATGCCTACATGAGTCGAGGCACATGAATGTAAATGGAATATTACTGTGCTGTAAGAAATGACTCGTGTGATGACTACAGAGAAGCTTGCAAAGATCCACATGAACTGAGGCAGACAGAGCAAAGTAAACAGAGGCAAGAAAGCAATATACAGGATGACTACAATGATGTAAATGGAAAAAAAACTACAGAAAACCAAAAGTGAAAATTGCGAAATTACAAAAAACAAGCATGACTCAAAAGAAGAGATGAGAAAACATCCCCACCCCACCCCCATTGCAGGAGTGGGCGGCCCATGGATGTAGGAATTTTTAAATGTATTTATCAATTGCCCTTGTTTTTTTTTCCTTCTATTCTATCTGTAAATAAATATCTGTCATGTTGAGTGGCTCTCTGGATGGGAGGAAGGGAGGGATACTGAAGGAAATTATGGTGATATTTTAAAAAAAAGGGTGTTAATAAAAGCTTTTTTTTTTTTAATAGATAGTATGAAAGTCTCTTGTAGACAAGATTTCCCCAATTCCCATTGCCTTGTCTGGTAGGCTTGGAAAGGCTCAGCCTGCCCCAAACACTACCCTAACAGAACTCCAGAAACTATTGGCCCAGAGCTCATCCTTCTTTATAATTAACATTATTTAATATTATAATTTATATTTCTGTGGTTCCTTAAGGTTGCAGAACCCTTTATGCAAATGACCTCATTTGACACTGCCAACAGTCCTATGAGGCAGAAACCATTATTCCTATTTTATGAGTTTTAGTGCTTTGCCCAGCATTGCGCAGCTTGTAGATGGCTCAGGTGGTATTCAATCCATGCCCAGCACTCCATCCAGTATGCCAGACTGCTTCTCATACCCTCTGTCCCTACTTACCACACCAGGGCTTACCTCCACCAGGAAATCAAAAAGCCGGGCATAGAGGCCCTTAGCCAGGGCATCTCGAGTGTAGGAGGCCTGCTCCACGCCCAGTGTTACATTAATGGACTCCGTCCGGCCTCCCCATCGGCTGTCCATCTTACGGCTAGTTAGTTTGTCCCGGAGGCGTCCGCTGTCGATGCCCAGCAAATAGGCAGGAAAGGCCAGAACTGGGGAAGGGACCAGGACAAGGTCAGAGGTCAAGGCCATGGCTCCCTACCTCCCATAGCCTCACCCCTCTACTCATAGGTCTTGCTGTTCCCTAACAGGAACAACTCCCAAGTCTCTCTCTCCCTCTCCACCTCCCCCAATAGAACCCTTTCCCCTGGGTTACCATGCCACACCCCTGAGCACTCACGGTCTGTACTCTCCACTCTGGCATAATTCCCCTCTTCACAGAAGCTAATGTTCCCCAGGTGTAGGATTCCAGCCACTATCTGTAGGACCAACTGCTGGACATTGGGTGGGATTCCGATGACCTGCATAGCATCCTGTGGGCCCATGCCAAGTGGTTGGTGCCTTTGTGGGGAGCGCTTGATCCTGGCCCAGTTCCTGTCCTCGACCCCTGCCCATATCTTCTCTTCGCCCCTGCCCTGCCCCCATCTGTTCCTCCTCCTCCCTCTGTCTCTGCTGCCTGCCCATATCCCATCTTTGCCTTTGTCCCTTTCCCTGTGTGTCTGTCTCTGTCGCTGTCCCTGCCCAGAGGCTCCTGCCTCTGCCCAAGTCTTGTCTCCATCTCTGCCTTTGTCTCTGTGCCTGGGTCACCCCTCTGTGGCTCCCTGTGTAGCTCTTGCCCTCTGTGTCTGACTAGGCTCTGCTGTTACCTTGCCCCTGTTACTGCCCTAGCCCCAGCCTCTGTAGCCTCTGAGGATATGAGCCAATGCCACTTCACTTAGTGGAATGGAGAGTGGAAGGGCATCAGGGATGTGAAGGAGGAAGAGATGGGGGCATAGCTCATACATGCATGAAGCCTGGCCCAGGAATGGACATCGCTTTTGACTTGAAGATATGGAGCCCAGGACAGAGCCTTCCCTAGCCTTGTACCCTGATGTGAATAGAGAAGGTGGCTCTGTCCTGGGCTCAGGCATCTCCCTGTGAGTTCAGCCTAGATGCTGAGGGGAGTAGGCATCACTGGGCCCTTACCAGAGTCTCATGGAAGTCATTGAGGTCATTGGTGCCATCCACCTTATAAGTGTCAGATTGGTTGAGGTAATAATAGTAGTCAGGGGTCATGATGCCCAGGTTCTGCCGCTGTTCCTGGGAGGCACCCTCTAGCAGCTGGGGGCAGGAGAGGGGAAGAAGGAAATGGGTGGAGAGAAGAATAGATGGATGGAGAGAGGGAGGAATGGAGGCAAGGCCCTCCGTGGGTCCTGTCTCCCTAAACTAGCCCTCTCTCTGCCCAGTGCCCTGCACCCATCAATTCTTGGACACAGGCCCAAACCCCACCCAGTCCTCCACCTTCAGGGTCTCAGTATCATTTAGCCCTAGGTGAATGTATCACTTACCTTCTTGCCTCCCTGATTCTGGGTCTCAGGCTCCTCTCCAAGCCCTTGGCCCTCTGGTTTTCTGCAGTACTAGCCTCTCCCCCTGACTCCCAATTGCCTCTACTCACTGGGCCCCTGCTTCCCCAGCTGTCAGCATCCATCCCCTTCCCCTCTCACTTCTTGTGACCACTCTCCCTAAACTAGCTTGCACATTTTGCATCCATTCTGTGTGTACTTATAAATGTACTTGTCTTCTTAACAGCCAGGTCTGTTTCACTTATCTTTGCACTCAAGAACTGCTTAATAAATGCTTGTCGATACATCAACTGATTGGTCCCCGGTGGCATTTTCCAAGTCTTTCTTTGCTCCTGGGGCCCTGGCATTGGCCCCTTTTGCCTTTCCCCCTCACCTGGTAATAGATGTGGAAGTTCCTCTCATTCTCGTTCTGTGAGACCACTCTAGATTTCTCCAGGAGGAAATTGGAAATCTTCCCGCCATCGGGCTCACCACCTCGACTGAACTGGATCTCAAAGTACTTGCCCTGGGCCCAGAGAGGCCAGTCAGTGCCTTGCAGGGCTAGTGTTGCTGCACTTATAAGAAGGGATCTCTAGGGATAAGACCCCACATTTGCTGGGGTGCCAGGGCCAGGGCCTTCAATGCTGTTGGGTGGCAGGAGTCAGTAAAGCCAGGGCCATAGCTATCCAGAACCTCATTGTCATCCTAGAGACCAACATGGGATCATAGGCTTTCAGCTGAAGGTATCTTAAAGGTCATTTAGTTGGACCCACCTCATTTAATAAATAAAGAAACGCACTCAGAGAGGGGAAACATTTCCTCATGCAGCAGAACTGAGATTCAAACCCAGGTTCTTTGGCTTCAAAATCAAGTGTTCTTTCTGCTTTCTCAAGGAGGAAATAGTTCCTAGGCCTAAGTTTAGTACTCTTCTGTTCAGGGAGAGCAGAGAATCCTATGGGCTGGGTTGGGCAGGGAAGGCTTCAGGGAGGTGCAAGGGCTTGGGCTCGGCCTGAGAGGCTGAGTGGACATGGAGAGGGATGGCACCAATGATGAGGGGCTCTGTGACGGCGGTGTTAGGCTCATGGACCAAGGCCCACAAAGGGCTGGTGTGGATTATATGTGGCTGGACAATGGGTATGGGTTGGGTGCTGGATGCTCCAGGACTCATGCTGGGTAGACTCACAAAACGGCTGGAGTTGTTGTTGCGAACGGTTTTGGCATTACCAAAGGCCTCAAGCAATGGGTTGGACTGAAGGATGATGTCCTTTACATGCTGCAGATGGGATGGAGGGGGGGAGACAGGTAGGGTCAAAGTCAAAGTAGGTGTCAGGGCCCTGGACTATTTCCCCCCAGTCCCCAAACCTTGTGCTCTTCAGGCTAAACATCCCCATTCACATGATCTTCATGGGTCTCCAGTCCTCTCTCTATCTAGATTCATTAGGTGAGTATAGGGGACCATGAAGGTGGCCATTCCCCCCTCCCTCCTACTCACCTGGACCTTCTCTCCCCCTCCAGACACCTTGGATATGTAGCCCATGATGTATTTGGCAGCCACCGTCTTCCCTGCCCCACTTTCTCCACTGTGGGAGGAGAGGAGAGAGATGAGAATCAGCATTCCCCGAAGAAGGGGGACCCAAAGGGTGCTGTGTTCTGTGTCTCTCAAATCCAGGGAACAGGAAGAAGGAGGTGGAAATAGGGGAGGGTTGGGGATAGAGATATTCAGGTCTGGGCTCACAGCTCCTGGGTTGGTTAATCAAGGCCCAGCGGGAGAGGGTCAAGGAAGACACAAAGTGGGTAAGAGATCCAGGGAAGACTGGGGGCAGGGAAGGTGTGAGGGGGTCAGGGTGTGAGGCTTAACAGTACCTGATAATAACACACTGGTTTTCACTGTCAATGAGCATGTTTCGATACATATTGTCTGTGAGGGCATAGATGTGTGGCGGGTTCTCATACTGTGCCTAGGGTTGGGTGGATGAAGAGGAGAAAGTCAGGACTCTATAGTGCCTATTCCTTCCGTCTGTTTATAGGGATATCAGGTGGCCATCTGAGGGCCCCCTCCCTGCTGTTGGATAGTGTGACAGTTCTGGAGTAGGATGGTTATGGTGCTAGAAAGAGTGCAGGGTCATATCTAGAGCTGGAAGGGAACTTGGAGATCAGATAGTGCAATCCCCTCATTTTACAGATGAGAAAACTGAGGACCAAGGGAAGCTAGTAGAGTTGGAATTCTTGGGAAGATCAGAGAAGATCCAAGGAACCTCAAAGATCCTGGGGGAACTGGAGACATTTCTGAGACCCTGGTGGACCCAGAGAATCAGATATCCTGGGAAGTGGGAGTGGGGTAGAGATTTATTGAAGAAGTGAAGAGCATAATTTAGTCTGACTGCATCATGAACTGGGGTAGATGGAGACACCAACCTCTCCTTACAAACATCATCCCCCTCAACCACTCCGAGCGTCCAGGCCTTACCGCTCCTTGGTACAGCTCAATCTCTCGATCGGTGAAATATGGCATCTGCTTGAAGGGGTTGACAGAGATGAGGACTGAGCCAATGTAGGTCTGAGCTGCTGGGTTAAGGACCAGATGTGGTTCCTGGCTGAATCCTCTCCTCCCTTTTTCGTGCTATCTGCTTTCAATGAAAGAGAGCTCGGAAGGCCTCTGGTCTAGCCTGCTTCTAAGTAGGAACTCTCCTTTAAAACAGATTTGTCTGGGATCCTTGAGTCAGAGCTGGAAGGAGGTCTTATGACCATAGAGTTAGAGCTGGAAGGCGGTCTTATGACCATAGAGTTAGAGCCAGAAGGAGGTCTTATGATCGTAGAGTTAGAGCTGGAAGGTGGCCTCAGAATCCTAGGGTTAGAGTAGAGGGGGGCTTTAGTCCAGCCTCCAAGGTCACTCATCTAGTAAGTGGCAGAATGGGTTGGAATTTAAATCCAGGTCACCCAATTGCAGAGCCAGGGCTCTTTGCATTGCAGATCCCCAACAAATGGCCATCCAGTCTCTGCTTAAAGACCTTCAGCCATCTCTCACTTAAATCCAGTTCACTTGCATGTCATGGCATCACCTCCATGATGTTATGGTCCTCTTCAAGAACAAAGGACAAACAACAATCTAGGAAAGAGGAACTACTGTTACCTGAAACAGCTCTTTCCTCTTTTGTCCAGCTCTCATGGTTAGGAGGTTTTTCTCTCCACGAAACTAAAATCTGCCTCAAAGCCATTTCCTGGCTTCGGTTCCCTCATTTGTAAAATGAGGGAGCTAGATTAGATGACCTGGAAGATTTCTTTCAGGTTTAGACCTGTGGTCCTAGATCCACCTGTTGTTCCTGGTTCTGCTCTCTGAGGCTAAGCAGATTAAAGCTAATCCCTGTTATTTAAGACATCCTATCTGTCTTCTTTCCTTCAGATACTTGAATATAGAATGTCCTCCCTCTTCCCAGTCTTTTGTTTTCCAAGCTAAAACCCCCAGTTCCTTCAGTTGATCCCCTTGTGAGATAATAATAACTAATATTTATATAGCACTTCCTGTGTGCCAGGCTCTGTGCAAACACTTCAGTTATCTCATTTGATCCTCATAACAGCCCTGGGAAGTAGGTGCTATTAACTCCATTTTATAGATGAGGAAACTGAGGTTAAGTGACTTGTCTGAGGTCACACAGCTAGTTAAGTGCCAGAGGCTGGATTTGAAATCAGGTTTTCCTGACTCCAGGCTCAGTTACTGTTATCTATACACTGCATTATCTAGCTGCCTACAGTGTCCTCCAAGCTACTTTGCAGCCAGAGCCCCATGTCCTGTGCTCCATGCCCCAGAGTAGGACAGAGCCAGGACCAGTTGCCAGGCTTGCTTCTTCTTCCTCTGGCTTGGAAGGAGGAGAAGTAGAGGGAAAAGAAGGAAAGTAGAGGGAAGAGAAGGAAAGGTTCTGCTAGTAATTGTGCTCGTTCCCTGCTTGCTTTGTGGATACAAAGATGTAGTCATCCAGGAAGCGCTTCTTGAGGTTGCTCACAATGGCATCCTCATTGATCTGGGGGAGCAGCACCATGTCGTCCACACCACTCTGTTTCACATTGTGACTTTGCCAGTGAAACCGTTCTTTGCTACCCTGGATTGGAAGTGAGGAACACAAGGTTTTTCCCAACACCCCAGTGGTCATTGCTTCCCTCTCTCCCTCCCCCGAAATCAGTCCCGCAACAGACTTTCTGGCCAACCTTCTCACTTTATAAACGAGGAAAACTGAAGCCCAGGAGACAAAGGGACTTGCCCAAGGTCGCACAATCACAGAGACAGGAACGATTCTAACCTAGGTCTCCTCTGATTGTAGAGCCAGCGCTCTTTCCGCTGCCGGAAGTTTATTTTCTTGTGTGTACGTCTGTCACTCCAGATGTGGTCTGATCAGGGCCGAGGACAACAAGACGGCCACCTTCCTCATTCTAGCCCTATACCCAAGCTCTCATTGGGTTTTCTGAAGCCAAGTCACACTGCTTTCTTTCTTTCTTTCTTTCTTTCTTTCTTTCTTTCTTTCTTTCTTTCTTTCTTTCTTTCTTTCTTTCTCTCTCTCTCTCTCTCTCTCTCTCTCTCTCTCTCTCTCTCTCTCTCTCTCTCTCTCTCTCTCTCTCTCTCTCTCTCTCTCTCCCCCTCTTCCTTCCTTCCTTCCTTCCTTCTTTTTTTCACTCCAATGTGGTTTTTTTTTTAAGGAATGCCAGCTGAGCAGTTCTGCCTTCTCTGCCATAGTGTGGTATTCACTCCAGGATCATAGAATTTAAGAAGGAACCTCAGTGGACCTGATTTAATCCATATTGCTGAGAGTAATGGAAATCATTGCCTATTCTTTTGGAAAGGGGCTAACCTACCCTCAGCAGCATTCCTGTCCCTTCTCTGATCTTCCCCAACTTAAAAAAAAAATGGTTTTTTTGGAGGCAACTGAGGTTAAGTGATTTGCCCAGGGTTACACAGCTAAGTAAGTGTCTGAGGCTGAATTAGAACTCAGGTCCTCCTGACTCCAGAGCTGGTGTTCTATTTGCTGCACCACCCAGCCTCTCCTTCTTCCCTAATTTTCTAACTTAGCGTTTTTAAAAAATCAAAACAACTAGTAATCAAACAAATCCTTTTTGCTGTTGTTCCCTTTCTTCAGCAGATTCGGGTCATTCTAAGCTTTAGTTTTCCTGCCATTCCTCTCATAGGACCAAGCCATGATCTGTATTCATTCACTCTTCATCATCTTGTTTCTCTCTTCCATAGTCCCCAGCCCACATTTGACAAATAGGGAAGCTGAGGCCAAAAAGAGAACACAGTGTACCAGGGACAGGACTATGTCTTCAGACTACAAGGCAAAGACTCTTTCTCCTCTACTTGGTTGCCTTCCATAAATAAATACAGGCACGGTGGTGGTGGACAAACTTTACAACTGATAAACAGATCTCAGATTATTCATCAATCCTTTATCAGAATAAGCTAACAGGAGAGATTGTGAATTTGAAGTAAACAAAAGTGAAATATTGGAGAGGGAGAGGAGAGGAATGAGAGTAGGAGGTTCTTGTTCCTTGGAGACTTCAGGTCTACCTTTCTCATTCCTACATGTGGTTCAGGGCTACTCTGGCATCTCACACATTATTCGGGGAAGCTACTTGCCTGAAAAGTCTTCCTCAAACACAAGACAGCAAAAATCAGCAGCTCCCTATTGCCTCAGAAGGATAAAATGTAAACTCCTTAGCCTGGTATTCAAGGTCACCACAATCTAGTTTCAAACCACCTCCTTCCCCAATTAAAAAAAAAATATATATGTATATATATTCATACTCTTTTTTAAAAACCATCAACCTTACTTCCCAGAGACTCCCTTCCCCCAGTGACAAAGAAATATAGCCAAGCAACACCAATCATGGCCATTCCAGGC
The DNA here is from genome assembly GCA_028646595.1 of Phalanger gymnotis. Lineage (NCBI taxonomy): Eukaryota > Metazoa > Chordata > Mammalia > Diprotodontia > Phalangeridae > Phalanger > Phalanger gymnotis. The sequence continues at coordinate 42,877,721 of CM053622.1, read as the reverse complement.
AACGTACATTCTGCACCTAGAATCTCCACTATGAATTGAGAAGAGGTGGGCACTGAGCACTGAGTTCACTGCATTGATTAGACTTCTGTCTTTGCCATTCCAGCCAACCTTTCCAGGCTGACTGCATAGCTCTCCCCTTCCCCTACTCAAAAGTCCCAAGGCTATTCAGAACCACTGCCCTTTACCTCCTAGGACGGCTGCATCCAGTCTCTGACATTTACATGAGCCTCCCCACAGCCTGGAATGCACTCCCTCCTTATCGGTTTAGATAAGGCCTTTTAGAAACCTTTGCCTTCTGGGCTGAGTTCTGGGGCGACTCCTTTATGAAGCCTTCCCTGATTCTCCCAGCTCAAGCTGTTTGTTCTGTTCCTTCTCATTACTTTCCAAAAAGAAAAAAAAATCACTAACACCCCTGCTCCCCATTTTTTCCTCATTGTTGTGTTGCGCATTTGCTTTCCAGTCATGTCTGACACTTCATGACCCCATATGGGGTTTTCTCAGCAAAGATACTGGCGTGGTTTGCCATTTCCTTCTCTAGCTTATTTTACAGACAAGGAAACCAAGGCAAACAAGGGTAAGTGACTTGCTCAGGGTCACACAGCTAGTGTCTCAGGCCAAATTAGAACTTAAGCAGAGGAGTCTTCTTGACTGCAGGCCCCGGGCATAATATCTACTTTATCTTATAGGTGCTCCTGCATTCTTCCTCATTCTTTAAAAAAAAAAAAAAAAACATCAAAAAGGAGAGAACATTTACATAGACAAAGAAGAACAGAAAAAAATAGTTATATGTGAAATAACCAATCTCCTTTATAGACAGCTTACTTTTTAAAAAGCTACATAATGCATTTAACACCTCCCTTCTCTAGCCAGCCAGCTTGTTTGTTTTTTTGACCTTTTCTCCAATCCTTTTTCTGTGTGTTTCCTCCTCACTTTCCCCGGGACACTTTGTCCAGCTGTTTCCTTTGTCCATGACTCCCTACCTCCAATTGTACTTCTCTGAGTACCCCTTATTATACTCTATGGGAGAAATGACTATTTTTTTGCATCTTTGTATCTTGTCCTTTCAGGTATTTAATACAGGTCTATTCAACAGAATTGAGCTTTATTTCTATTATTACAGTTTTATGGAATGGAAAAAAAAAATGCTGGACTTCTTTTTTGAGTCCCAGATCTAACACTTCATAGCTGGATGACCTTGAGGAAGTCATGTTTCTGAGCCTCAGTTTTGTCTTCTGTAGAGTGGGGGGTGTGTGTCCAACTAGATTACTTTTGAGATATCTTCTAGATTTAAATCTATTCCCCTATAGATACTCAAACAAGGCAGACTGCAATAGGACAAAGGAGAGGGCATCTTGAGGTGCTCTAAAATAGGAGAGGGAATCAGGGGAGATGTCACCTGAGTCACTTTTCCTCCTCATCTTTGCTTTCTTCCCCTGCTGCCTTTAAGACTCAGCTTAAATCTCCCCCTCCCCAATTGCCTTCCCTCTGGGATTACCTTCCATTTTCTCTGTATGTATATGTATACATATGACCATATACATACATACACAGTGAAAATGAAGGTAATTAAGCACTATATGCCAGGCACTGTGTTATATGCAAATTACTATATATACATTGATAATCATTTAATATCAATTTAATAACTTCAATAAGGGCCAGAGCCTGAACTAATAATCAACTAGAAGAAGAGCCTGGACCTAAGCTTCTTTGTTCTATGAATAAACTCAGAGAATACATCTTTCCTATGTCAACAAGGCCAAATCGGGCTGAGTTAAGAGCATTCTTTCCTCTGCCTATGACCATTAAGGATGAGACCTTTAACCCGAGAAACTATCTTGAATAATGTGACTTTTTCTTATCTTAATATTTTATGGACATATACTATGTTATGGCATGTTAATGGTAAATTAAACACAGAAATCCTGGGTTGTAATTTCAATGGACACTTTGTCAACTCTCTTATCTTATTGTATTTGCAATCTATTCAATTAAGAAAAGTCTTTTTCTTGTATCATGGTTAAACATACATGGAGATCATAAAATTGAGTAATACACACATGCTGAGTTGTGACTCTTCTAAAAATGTATTTAAACCTTCTTATTCCTTTTTTCAGGCAGTCAGAACTTATGCTCTGGCTCCTTGTATGTACAAGTAAGCTAGCTCCGCTAGCTTTAAGGGAATAAACAATATGAATTTACATATCACCTAGCTTGTTTGCCTCCTTTAACTAAACTTTCAGGTCTACAACATACACACATACTCATCACACATACACACACAGGCCCTGGCACGTAATAAGCCCTTGATTAATGCCTGTTGACTGATTGAAGGAATAGAAGGATGTTAATAGGAGGAAATAAGGAGGGAGCGTGTTCTCTAGGCATGGGGTGAATGATTGATTGCCTTCACAAATTCACAGATGCAAAAAGAGGCCATGCTAATAATCGGGGAGAAGGGAGGAGTCTGGAATTGTGAGGAAGGGATCATATGAGCCTTAAAGTACTATAAACACATGGTCTTCCTCGTCTTCCTCCACCTCCTCATCATATTGGGTTTCCCCATCTTGCCAGAGCTGGAAGCGCAGGGGCTACGATTCATGGATCCAATAGGCAGAGCCCATTATAGCTCAGAACCCCTCAAACTCAGGGGATCTACCAGCCACAGTCTCCTAGGAATTGGTTTTATAGGCATATACCAGCCATCTGTAGGTTATTATTATTACTTCAATTTTTTAAATGGATTTTTGACCTCCTACATGGGAAGACTCCCATGTATGACTGGATTGAAACTCTTTCTCGCCCTCTCATCCTCCATGGTTCTGGTTTGTGCTTTTCTGTAAATTCTCCACAAGGAATGGATTGAATGTTCTGGGTGCTGTTCTCTAATTCCCTTGGCATCACGCTCCTACTGAAGGAGCACAAGGGCTGTCCATTTCTTATGCGCCTTGCGCTTGCCATATGACTGGCCTATTTCCTTTCCTGGGCATGCATCTTTCTGATGCTGTCTCTTATGCTGCTTCTGTTGCATAAGTCTTGGTTGCTAAGATGGCATAGCTGGTTCACACCCCAAATGCTCCTCTTTGTTGCCCTTTATATGACCTGCAATTTTAGCTTTTCAGAGAATAATTCCGGTATGCCATGACTCATAACTGTATAGTGTCACTGGAAGGATATTGGTATTTTTTTTTTAATGGTTCCTTGTTTCAGGGACAAGATTAGGGTGGGACTTAACTAAAAGTACCAAACAATTTCCCAAAGGCAACCCAATCTGGTCTTCTCCTCTTCTCTAATTCTAGACCCATTTTATTTTCTAGGCACAGCGCCTAAATATGTATCCACAGATATATGTTCTGAAGGACCAGCTTTATTTGTTGTTCAGTTTCAGTTGTATCTGACCTTTCATGACCCCATTTGGGGGGTTTTCTTGGCATACTGGAGTGGTTTGCCATTTCCTTCTCTAGCTCATTTTACAGATGAGGAAACTGAGGCAAATAAGACTAAGTGATTTGCCCAGGGTCACACAGTTAGTATGTGTCTGAGGCCGGATTTGAATTCAGAAAGATGAATCTTCCTGACTCCAGGCTCAATACTCTTGGTTTTATAAGTGTTTCATAGTCTGGACAAAAGGCATTCTTTAACCACTTAGTTTTCCGTATGTGGGTAATTAGGCTGAACTCTTTTGAAATTGGTTAAGGTGGGTGATGAATAGAGATGATGGTGAGCTACAGAGGACAACAGTGAGCAGAGGTGACTGATGGTGAATGAATGGAAAATGACCTAGTTAAGTTTACTATATGTTAGATACTATACTTAGTACTAAGGATAAAAATACAAGCAAGTAAGATAGTCCCCTCCCTCAAAGAGCTTATGTTCTATCTGAAAGTAGGGCTGGAAGGGACCTCAGTGGTCATTCAACCTAATCCCCTCAGTTTCCTGATGAGGAAACTGAGGCCCAGAGAGGTAAGTACCTTGGCCTTGGTCACAGAGGTTCCTACTGAGATTCAAACCCAGATCTTCTGACTAAATTCAACTTCCTTTTCCCTACATACATCACTCTGGCAAAATATCTTATTTGCTATGTCCTCCTCTATCCATGTACATATCAAATTTTCTATCTTCAAAATATGCCGTGATAATCAGGGTCTATTGTTCTGATCCTTTATAATACTTTACATGTTTTTCCACATTTGTCCTGTTTTATGGAGCAATAATAATACTAATTAATTATTAATAATAATTGAATAATTAATTCACTACAATAATTTTTGCCAATCATTGGACTTAGAGGTGGTTTTTTTTAAAATCATGAATAAAGCAACTATGAATGTTGGTTTTTGTTAATTAAAAAGAGCTTACATTCTAATAGTTGGCATATATAATATAGAGAAGTTGAATGAACAAGCATTTTTTTAAGGTGCCTACTGTGTGTCAGGCACTATGCTAAGGGCTGGAAGTGGTGGCTTAGGGAAGGGTATTTTGGACAAGAAGTCAGAGGGAATAGCGATGAGAGTCATAGAGTAAGTAATTAAAATGCTCTTTCCAAAGTGGTTTTTGTCTTTATGGATCTCAGAGCTTGCTTTTGAAAGGGGGTTTGGTACAGTAGCACAGAAGAAGCTGAGATGGGTGGAGCTGAGTAAAGGAGAGTGAAGGTAAATTAGACTGTAAGAACTCTGAGTGCAAGGACTGTATCACTTTTGTCTTAGCATCCCCAGCATCTAACCCAGTAGTGGTCACAGTAGGCATTTAGTAAAAGCTTGTTGATGGTGAATAGAGATGGAGGTCTGTTAGAGAATTGAGTTACATGAAAACAAAGATCACTCCTGGGGGCCTGAGTAACTAGAGCACAGATTACTGTAACAAAGGCAACAGTTACAAAGTCTAAGTTGCTCTCCCAAGTCTTCCATTGGTAGAGCTGGCATGGCTTTCTTAGAATTGGCCGCTCTTGACTAAAGTCACACTCCCTACTCTGTTCTCCCCACCCTAGACTTATCTCATGTTCCCAGGGTTTCTCACTGTGTTCTCTCTCTTCTGGGCTCCATGTTGCCCAGCAATGTAAACAGCATTGGGCACCGAGTTAGCAGAGTCCTGGATTCAAACACTGGATTTTCTGTTTACTGTCTAGGTGATTACGGGCAGGTCACTTTTCCTCCCCAAGTCTCAGTGTCCCCATCAGTTAGATGGAGATGAGAACATGGGGAAACTGCTTTGTAAAACTTAAGGACCTAAAAAGATATGAGAAGAGGTGGGAGACTGGGGATATGGAACACTATTAATATTACATTTTTTTGATATATTGTTCAGTTTTCTTGAACTCTCTCTTTCTCTCTGTCTCTCCTTTCTCTTTCTGTCTCTTCTCTCTGTCTCTCTCTCTCTGTCTCTCTCCTCTCTCTGTTTCTCTCTGTCTCTCTCTCTCTGAGGTGGGAAGAGTAGGCACCTACTGGGAAATGTAGGTGACATAAAGCAAAAGAAAGCAATACAAATTATTTTTTTCAGAAACTATACCTCTCTAGAGCTATATGCTCTATGATTAATCTCACTGGGGAAATTTCGGGCACTAAGAGCAACACGCTTGGATCAGATCTGCCCGTCCCTGGCTGCCTGGCTTCCCCGTCACAGAATGACATCTAAATCTAGCCGATGATGCCCCAGCGCCCTCATAGATGGGTCTCTGCCTCTATCTTCTGAAAAGCTTTTGGCAAGGCAACCCATTTGCTTTACTCCAACACCAGCTCTGCGTGTAGAAAGGTCTTGATGTAGTTTGGAAGAAGCAAAGGCAACAGCCTCAATTACTATAGTATGTTCTGGTGATTATATGGCTTTCATCTTTGCCCTATCATCTTTTGCCTGGTTTCATACTTATTAGTGTAATGGGGGTTTGGCAAATGCCCAGATTGCCTAAGATGAAGTTACCTAGGTGGGAGGAGCTGGCTGGCTCCCTCTTAGGTGATCTGGGTATGCGCCAACCCGGACTACATTTGTTTACAGGTTACGTCTTGCCTATGAGAGCAGCATGGTCAAGACTGCGCCAAACAATCATTTTCTGTTGTAAGAAAAACTGGAAGAGGACTTTTCAGGGCTTAGTCTTCTGTCCATGGAGGGGTGGCAAGAGTGAAGGGGGAAACGAGTATGGGAAGATCATAGGATCATGGATTTAAAGTAAGAAGGGGCCAATATGAGTCCTTTTAAGTAAATCTCTTTATTTTGTAGATGCAGAAACCTGGGCCTATATTAGGTGAAATGACTGGCCCAGGGTCACACAGTCAATAAGTGCCAGATAAAATGAGATAATATTTGTAAAGTACTTTGCAAACTTTATGACTCTAATTTTGTCTTTTGGAGGGGGAAGGCAAGGCAATTGGGGTTAAGTGACTTGCCCAAAGTCACACAGCTAGTGTCAATTGTCTGAGGCTGGATTTGAACTCAGGTCCTCCTGACTCCAGGGCCTGTGCTCTATTCACTGCACCACCTAGGTGCCCCCTTTGCAAACTTTAAAGCCTTATCATCATCATCCAGGATCTACCAGTACCCTCAAGGAACCTTCACCCAACTACCCTTCAACTGTCTCCCACAACCATTACTCCAGCAGCAATTCATTTGTCTTCAACAAATATATTTGATTGTTTCCAAATGAGACCTTCTACATCTTGTTTGTACATGGTTGTGTGTATATTGACTCCCTCATTCGACTATAAGCTCCTTAGAGTAAGGTCTGTCTTTTACTTTTCTTTGTACCCCCAGTACTTGAATCAGTGCCTGGTACATAGCAGGTGCTTAATAAATGCTTATTGACTGACTGATCTGAGTCTGCAGACATTTATTGAGCACCAAGTACGTACAAAGCGTTGTAGTTGGGCACAATCTCCACCCTCCAGAGGGCTTCTGTTCCATTCCACTGGGAGGATGCACTATGTACCCAAGCGTATTAGAAGGAAGATGGAAGAGTGCCCTCTAGTGTCAGATCACTAATACTGTGGGGGGGGGGCGAGGAGGGAGAGATTAGAGGTGGAGGTAGGTGGAGTGGAAGAGGCAGCCAACAAGGAGAGGCTGAGACAGCTTGATGAAAGGAAGAAACTAACAATTAGAGAGCTATGAGGACTGAAGGAAGGAAGACTCTGGGGTGACCTAATAGCTGTGGAGGAAGGATTAGCTTTGTTCAGCTTGGTCCTAGAGGGCAGAACTCAGGCAGTGGGTGGAAATTGAAGAGGTAATGGGCTCCCCCCTCACTAGAAGGCCTCAAGCAGAGACTTGGTGACACCTTGGGGGATTATTAAGTGCCCTTACTATATTTCAGACACTGTGCTAAGTGCTGGGAATTTCTGTGCGGGAGGGTTGGGCTAGATGGTCAGATTGTGGGGTTCATTAATATATGGCTCCTCCCTTCCAAAAGACTTTGAGGGAGCCAGGGATGGATAACTCCCAGTCCATGCCTACCATGAGCATACAGACTTCTGCAGTGGTGTGCTAGTAAATGGTTAGCAGCTGGTTCTCTGGGCGGAAAGATCATTCATTCAGTCAATAAATATTTTTTAAGGGTCTGCTATGTGCCAGGCACTGTGTGCTGAGCTCTGGGGATACAAAAACAGCAAAAGCCAGTCCCGGGCCTCTAGGAGCTCTCAGTCTAAAGAGGGAGATAATAAATAAACATTTACAACCATATGCAGGATAAGTAGGAAATAAGAGAGAGAGGGCATTATAATAAAGAGGGGGTGGGAAAATCTCCAGTAGAAGGTGGGATCTTAGGCCTTGAAAGAAGCTAGGCAAGCCAGGGGCTAGAGATGAGGAGGAAGAGCTTTCCAGGCACCTGGGACAGACAAAGAAAATGCTCTGAGTGGAAGAAAAGGAAATAGCCAGGAGGCCAGTGTCATAAGATTGAAAAATATATGCACACAATACACTTTCAAACTTAATCTGCATTCTTAACACCTCCAACACGTTCTTAAGTCTCAACCATCTACAAACAATAAATCAAACCCTTTGCCCTACACTGAAAATTTTAAATGGGGGAGGGGGCGGGTTAGAGCTAGCTCCCATACCCCCTTAGCTGGCTATAGGAGGGGATGGGGAAGGGGTGGAAAAGAAGCCGGGTATGGGATATGAGTTTTGAATATTAGGCAGAATGTGAAAATTATTCAGACATAAGAAAGATACGGCTCATACTATGGCAGGTACCAGATCAGCTTCCCAGCCAGGAGACTTCCAGAAAAGAGTCCTTAGAGCAGAGCTGAATCCCTTCAGTTAGAATGGAGCCCTTCTCAGAACAATGTTTGTAAACTGGCATTCCAAAGGAAACCCATTAAATTGAAAACAGTTATTAAAAACGCTTTGTTTTTTGAAAGCTCATGGACTCCAGGTTAAGAACCCTGTCTTAGAGATCACCTAATCCCGCCTACCCCACCCCCCCCCATTTTACTGAGAAGGAAACTGAGACCTATGTTAACACTCAGCTTCCCCTCCCCCTTCCTCATGCCATCCCTCCCCCCACAAAAGACACCTCTTAGCTTCAGCTGCCTCTTTTATTCCTCAGTTTGGGGCCAAACTTCCTGGTTTCTGTTTTGTCTCCCAGGCAAACACCCTGGTCCACTTTGGTCTATGGTGTACTGGTGGGGTTTGGAGACATCAGTTCCTTTATGAGTTATCCACAGGGGTCTCTTCCTTCCTGAGAAAGATCACAGTCCTCAAATGAGCCAGAGGAAGTCCTTTCTGGCCCTAAATCCTATGGTCCTGTGAGCTTGCTGGATCGGACAGAGCCACTTAACACAGTCCAGAGGCACGGGGCTAATCACGGTGGGAAGGAGCACTGGCTTTGGAAGGGCAGGACTTTGGGCAGCATTCTTGCTCCCACATGCCCGCCTGTGTGATTGAACCTCCCCTGGCCTCTAACAAGTGAGGGCTCATAGATTTGGAGCAGGAGTGGGGAGTCTGTGGCCTCCAGGCCACATGCGGCCCTCTAGGTCCTCAAGTGTGGACTTGTGTGACTGAATCCAAACCTTACAGAGCAAATCCCCTCAATAAAAGGATTTATTCTGTAAAACTTGGACCCAGTCAAAAGGCTGCACCTGAGGACCTAGAAGTCCACATGTGGCTTCAAGGCCAAGTTCCCCACCCCTGATTTAGAGCTAAGTTAGAAGGAAATTTAGAGGTCATTTAACCCAGTCTCCTTATTTTACAGATGAAGAAACTGAAGGCCTTATGACCTCAGAGGGCTAGTATAGATAATCATAGCTATAGATATATCATTTATATAGCACCTTAAGGTTTGCCCAGTTCTTTAGCCATGTTTTCTCATTTGATCCTGGGAAGCACGTGCTATTATTATCCCCAGTTTATAGCTGAAGAAATCAAGCTCCAGAGAGGTTAAGTGTCTTGTTCCAAATCACACATGGTAAATGTCTCAGGCAGGATTTGATCACAGGCCTTCCTGGCTTTCCTCTCCACCTGGTTCTATCCTCTCCACTCTCTTGCTAGCTTGTGGTCAAATCATGGAAGCTGGGCCCAGATCAACTTCCCAGCCAGGAGACTTCAGGGGGCTTACTTGGGAGACACACACATGAGTAGATATTTGGTAAGTTGTTGAAATCCCTTCCTGATAGAGGACGGTAGGGCTGGGGAGAATGGGGGGGAGAATGGGGGAGAGAAAGAGGGAAGGTCTGGAAAAAGAAGTTGTGGTCACAGTTGACATATATAAGATAGATGAGTCAACCAGACTGGGGGTGTTGTGAAAGGAGGACAGCTGAGAGTGAGAAGGGTTAGCAGCAGTGGGTGATGGGGAGGGCAGGAAGCCTGTAACTCCCCCACCCCCTCTACCCAGTCTCCATGACTCTGGACCCACCAGGCCAACCTGGGTCATGGCACCCTCCAGGCAGAAAAAACCCTGAAAAAGCACAATAAGGGATGGAAGAATGGGGTGAGCTTCTTGGGGGGCCAGGGCCCTCATCCTCTATGTTTAAAATGAACTTCTCTCATCTCTATCTGTTGAATTTCCTCCCTTCCTTCAAGGCCCAGATCAGGTGCAGCCCTTCTCTCCCACTCCCCTCCTTCAAAGTGGTCTTTCTCTCCTCCCATTTCCCATAATACTTTGACCACTGATCTCACTCTCCAGTGTATCAGAGATGTTGGTGTATTTCTCCTCATCAGTGGAGTGTGAGGTCCACGAGAGCAGGCTGTCTAAAGTGAAACTCCTACTTCTTTGCCCAGCTCTGGGTCATTCCCCCCACCCCATATCCTGTGGCTGTTATACCCCATCTTAGGACCCACCTTCTCCCACCACCACCACCACCCTCATTCCCCTTGTTGTCCTCTTCCCATGGCCATGAAGGTGAGGGCCAACTCTCTGGAGGATGGAGCACCCCTTCCCTGGTGCAACAACACCTGGCTGGGGCAGATTGTCCATCCATGTTCTCTTTCTTTTCCCTGGTACCCTCATCTCTACAGATTCTGGGAATCTGGCCCAAAGGCAAGAATTGTTAGTTCCGGTTCCAGCTCTGGATACAACTGTCCCCATAGAACAGAAGATGAACCAGGCCTAGCGTGGTTAGGTGCTGTTTGCTCTAGGTCATACCCGCTGTAATAGGCAGTTTGTTGACTAGCACTGAACAGTATATGGAAGGAGCCAGGAGCCAGAAATCAGGCCAGGTTATGAGACCTCCCTGGGACCCGGAGTGGCTGGATCTTCTAGGGGAGGCTCAGGACTGACCTCCCCCCCCCACCAACTCCTGGGGCTACCGAGGATGATGAGCAAAGAGTAAGAAAGAGCCACTTCCTTCCTTCCTGCTGCCCGCAGCCTGGGCCAAGCTGGTGGGGGAAGTCTTGCAAAGAGTAGCCCCTGCCCTGGGGAGATGCTGCTGCTGCTGCTGATGCTGCTGCAGCATCTCCCTTACCGGGCAGCCCCACCCTACTTCTCGCCTCTGAAGGGGAGGCAGAAGAACTAGACTCCAAAAGCCTGTGTAGAGAGAGATCTTCTTGGGGATAGATTTACCTCTAATTAGCAGACATCCTGACATGCCTGGTCCCTAATTAATCCCATCCTCTCTAATTAATCCCAGATCCTGCCATTCCTGTTACCCCCTCCCAGCTTTAGGGCTAGGGGAGAAGAGAGGCAAGAGATAACATAAAGTAAAAAAAACAAAAACAAGCCTTTCCTAAGAACTTGCTTTATAAACTCTCATTTGGTCCTCAAAACAACCTTGTGAATTAGTACTATCATTAGCTCCATTTTACAGTTGAGGAAACAGATCAAGAGATTTGCTAATAAGTATCCTGAGGTCTAGATTTGAACTCAGATCTTTCTGAGTCCAGGCACAGCGCCTTAACCACTGCACCACCCAGCTGCCTGAGCAGAATGGAAAGAATACTGGATTTGGAGTCCTCCTCCTTAGTGTGTGTAGTTCTGGGATTCAAAGCCCTGATCTGCCTGGGTCATCATCAGCTGGCTGACCTCCAGTGGGGCCTTTCATTTCAGGGATTTCTTAACTATGAGAAAGTGATAAGAAATTTTGGGGAACCTATCTCAGCAGATTATTGGGAGGAGCTAAGGGCTTTGCAGACTTCAAAGTGCTACTTATCAAAACGTCCCTCGTCACCGCCTTTGCGGACACTCCTGGACATTCCCTCAGTCGTTGGCCATTTTTAGTCATGGAAAATCTGAGCTGAAAGGCTGTCAAATAATTGACAAGCATTTTTAAAAAATGCTCGGTATGTGTCAGGCTCTACAGCTAGGGGTTGGAGTCAGCCTCATTTGGAGTCACAAGTTTGGCTCCGTTTAGGGTTTTCTTGGCAGAGATACTGCAGCAGTTTGCCATTTCCTTCTCCAGCTCATTTTACAGATGAAGAAACTGAGGCAAACAAGACTGAGTGATTTGCTCAGGGACACACAGCTAGCAAGTGTCTGAGACTGGATCCTGGCAGGTCACTCAATGTTGCTCAGCCTTATTTTCTTCAATAGCAAAACAGGGCTAATAATTACACCTACTTCACCTCACAAACCTGAGCAACTTGAGAAAACACATTTAAAGGGCTAGTGTAAATATTAAGGCAATATTTGCATGCCAGTTATTATTAGTGAATACAGAAATGAGACGGTCTTAGATCAAAGAATGTCACGGATGGGAAGATCATGGAATTTAGGTCTGGAAGGACTTTTAAGATCATCTCTTGATCCCTCCCCTAATGTTAAAGAGGAGGAAACAGAGATGCTGTGATTTACCAAAAGGCACACAGCTAAGAGGCAGCAGAAGCAAGGACTGGACCCTGCTTCTCTTACTCCACAGCTAGTCCTTTTTCTCACTTCTATTTTTGGCAGTTGAGAAATTAGGCTATTGGAGCTCTGAGCGCCCTTAGAGGATAGAATGTCAGAGCTCAGAAGGACCTTAAAACGTAGAGCATTCTCAGAGCTGGGAGGAACCTTAGAGCAGCAGTGTCTAACTCAGATAGAAACAGGGCCACCAAAACATCCATCCAACAGATCCCTGTGGGCTGCATATTGACTTAAAACACCATGTTAATAGTATCTTATGTTTTATTGTATTTTTAGTTTCTGTCTTAGAACACAGGATGTGTCAGAGCTGGGAAGATCCTTGGAGCCCAAAATGAGAGAACGTTGAGGGCCTTTGAGGTCACCTAGTCCAATTCTCTTATTTTACAGATAGGGAAACTGACTCTCAAGGAAGGAGAGGGCACTTGCCAAAGGTTATATAGCAAGTCAGCCCTTCTCTTTAGTACTAACAATGGGTCCTTTTCATTATTTCTCTCCCTCCTGTCACCATATATATTGGCTCTGGTCAAGAACATAATCATCTAAGCTTTAACAGTCTGTCCCCGTCAATGATCCTGTTACCCTGACCACCGTTCCATCGCTCTTCGTCTTGCCGAAGCCCATCGCCATCAGTCATGCTGTCACTATGACTGGGCTGTCGCTGTTCTAAACCAGTCCAATCCAAAAAACTTTAGAAGTACCCACTATGTGCCAGGCACTGTGCTGCAAAGGGGATACAACAATAAAAGGAGAAACAGCTCTTGTTGTGGAGCTTGTATCAATAATAACCACAGCTCACACTTACGTACTTCTTTAAAGTTTGCAAAGTGCTTTACCTATATTAACTCATTTGCTCCTCAAAACAATCCTGTGAGGTAGGAGCTATGCTTAGCCCCATTTTACAGATGAGGAAATTGAGGGACCGAGGTTAAGTGACTTGTCTAGTTACACAGTAACTAGTTACTAGTAAATGTCAAAGGTAGGATTTGAACTCGGGAACTCAGATCTTCCTGACTCCAGATTCCATACTCTACCCACTGTGACCCCTAGCTGCCTTTTTATCAGGGGATATCACATGACATTCTCTCATAGACAAAGAGAGCTCTCACCTCTCTCCTCCCTCCCAGCATCCCCTGCAACCACACCCTCTGCTTCATATTTCCTAGCATCACTTATCACTTTGAGTCTAGGTCTCTGACACTGACATGCAGGTTGGGTTGTCAGAGCCTCCTTGTCACCTCCACCATTGAGACCACAAATGCTACTATTAGAGACATCTCTATCTTTGGTGGAGATGAGCATAGATGTCACAGAATCGGAGAAAAGCAAAAATGGAAGCAATCAGCACCTCCCCTTCTCGACGGCTGGCTCAGACCCAGGGGTCTGACTTCTAGTCGTTGTGCTTCTTGGGGCCGCCATCAGCCAGCACTTAATTTCCTCTCCCCTCGGGGACCTAGGTGGTCAGACTTCTACCTCTCCTCTCAGAAACCCAAGTATGTAGGTTCCAATTCTAGCCCCCTTCCCAGATGTCCATTTCCTCAGCCCCTCTGTCCTCAAGTACCAGCCATCCTGACCTTCTGCCCTTATCCTTAGCTCTTTTCAACCTCTCCTACTTTTTTTTTTCTCTCTCTGACCTTTAACAAAGAAAAGATACCTTGGAACAAGACAAGACAGGCTAGAGGAAGGGACAGGCAGAGTTGAGGTGAAGTGTCCTGAACTTCGATTTCCACCACTGCAGCCCAGAGGGGAACAGAGGCTAGTCTAGAGACCCCCAAAAGGTCACTGGTGTTACAAATCAGAGAGCTCAAGCCACTGGCCTGGTGACACAGAATAAGCTCAAGACAGAGCCTGTAGCCTAACCAGCCCTGCTCATGGTCTCAGAGCTGAGAGGGAACTCAAAACAGTTTTAGAGCCGGGGAGCCCTTAGGCTGGGAAAGATCTTAGAACACAGAATGGCCAAACTGAGAGCTCGGAGCTCATTTGAGCCAACCATCTCACATGACAGATGGGGAAACCAAGGTCCTCAGAAGGGGAGAGAGTCTTTGCCAAGATTAAACAATCAGCAGCAGATTCAGGATGAGATTTTAGGTATCCTAGCTCCCAGCCTGATCAGGGGGCTTCTCACATCACAAGGCCTATGGGATCAGCATTAGGACTTTTCCATGCTGTGGTATGACAATGTCAGTAGTACAGAGACAGCCCATGCAGTGGTAGTTTTACAGCAGTAATCATTATTAATCTTAATCCCTGATCCGAGCCGCAGATGCCCATGCTAGGCTGGGTCCCCAGGCAATAGCCTGTCACCAGCGCCAGAAGGGAGGGAGACTCGAGGGGAATTTGCTGGAGAGTCATCCCCCCTCCCACTCCCCGTGCAAACAGCAAGGGCAGGATGACCTTTGATATTATTCTCCTCTGAATGGGCAGCATCAGCTACCCTTGGGCCAATCCCTTAAAAGCTCTCCCATGAGAGAGTGAGCGGTTCATAAAACCCTTCTAGATAATTAAATCCAACCTCCACATTTAACACATAGGAAAATTGAAGTACAAGGCAGGGAAGAGATTCACGATAGTGATGTCAGTGGTAGATCTGGGACCCAGATCTTTGGCACTCAGTCAGGGGCCTGTCCTGGTCCGTTTCCCTGGGGTCCTGGGAGGAAGGTGGGCAGATGTGGGAGAAGGACCTCTCACCTGGACTGAAGTAGGGATAGGTGTGGGCCTGGGAAGTGGCCCACCCAGTGGTCTGTCTAAAGCAGAGACGGAGCCCTAGGACAGGGTTGTATCAAGCAGACAAGGCAGGGTGGGGCAGGGAACTACCTCAAGCTGAGTGAGGCTGCTCTGAGCTGCACTGTGACAGCAACTCACCATAGTGGCTGCAATTCTCGGTCCCTGCGGCCCTAGGTTGGGTCCCCTGGGGTGAAGCAGGTGGCTGCGGCTGTTGGGAGAGCCAGGTTCAGGGGGCTCCTGGTGGGGATTCAGACATGGCCTGGTGCTGGCTCTCTCTGTGAATCAGGACTGGGAGCATCAGTTCCTCTTACAAAGGCCTCTGCACCCCCACACCCACTTCCTATCACTGGGAGGGGCAGGGCCAGGGGGGAAGGAGCTCTCACCACAGTAGAGGCCTCCTCTGAGGAGGGGGTAGGATGGCACTGTGGTCCCCTAGAAGTAAGTCCAGCATCTGAACGCTGACAGGAACTTTGGTTCTGTTAATTTCTTCTTTGATCAGTAGACTGTAAGCCCCTTGAGGGCAGGGAGTTGTATTCATTTTTGTCTTTGTATATTAATAAGCGCATGTTGTTGTTGAGTCTTGTCTGACTTTCTGCTATCCCACTTGGGGTTTTCTTGGCAAAGATACCAGAGGAGCTTGCCATTTCCTTTTCCAGCTCATTTTACAGATGAGGAACTGAGGCAAACAGGGTTAAGTGACTTGCCCAGGGTCACACAGCTAGTAAAAGTCTGAGGTCAGATATGAACTAGGGAAGATGACTTCAGGCTTAGCCCTCTATCCGCTGCGCCGCCTAGTGGCCTGCATGTTAAGCACATAGAAGGTGCTTAATAAAGGTTTGTTGAATTGAATGGTGGTCTCAGGAGCCCTAGGAATGTGGTCCTACTGAGCTCACAGCAACATTTTTTCAGGGTCTGGGAAGAAGGCTGGGGCAAAAAGTCTTAAGAGAAGGCTGAGGTTGAGGTTGGGAATGATGTAACATCACTTGTCTGAAATGTGGACCCCTTATTCAGAGAATGGTGGGAAACCAGAATCAATTTCTTTCTTTCTGCTAGGGACACACCAAGGACAAAACATACATAAATAGACTGAGATCAGATGTGAGGAACAACTTTTTTCTCCTAAAGGGCCTTTTTGTGAGACTTTTCAAAACCTTTTCCTATCCTTGGTCTTATCTGATAATACCCCCAGGAGGGAAGCTGAGAGGGGCTATTCTCCCCCTTTGACTTCAGGAGGAAGCAAAGAATCAGCAAAAGGAAGTGCCTAAGGTCACACAGCACTTCAGTAGCAGAGTTGGAAGTCAAATCTGTGATGAGAATCACAAAGTTCAGGAGAAGTCACTGGAAAGAGAAAGTGGGCTCTGTCAACTGGAAAGCTGCCATACATCTATCTACACGCCCTCCAGACTCAGCTGGAAATAGATAAAAGCTCCCCATCTGAGACCCAGACACAAAGAACTGGAAGGGCCCTTTGAGATCACCAGGTTCAATCTCTTCATTTTTACAGTGGGGGAAACTAAGACCCAAAGAAGGGTAGGAACTCGCTGGAGACAATGGCAGGACCATGACCTCCAACTCCAGCATTTTGGCTCCCAAACCAAGGCTGCTGAATAAATAGGTGCAGGATGGATGTGGCCATCTCTATATTGCCCCTCCAGGTTTGCTACACGCAGGTTCCAAGCATTTCCACGTGCACCTAAGACTAGCTTCCAAGGGGTGTGATGGGAGACAAAAAGAATTGACTCACCTAATGTGAGTGTGTGATAACAACACCACCAACAACAATACATATATTTATATGGTGTTTGTTATGTGCTAAGCACTTTACAAATATTATCTCATATGGCTAGTGTGGGAATTGGTTTTGCTTGACCGAGGCTATTTTTCACACGAGTTTTGTTTTCTTTTTTTTTGGTCAGGAGGCAGAAGTGAGGAGATTAAATAAATGCTTGTTAATTGAAAAAGTTTAAAAATGTCATCTAGTTTGATCCTCACAATAGCCTGGGAGATAGGTGCTGTTGTTATCCTTATTTTGCAATAGAGGAAACTGAGGCAGACAGAGAGTAAGTGACTTGCCTAAGGTAACACTGCTAGTATCTGAGGGTGCATTTGAAACTCAGATCTTCTTGGCTCCAGGTCAAGACAGAGTTGGCCCAGAGGGATTTTTTTTTTGCCTGTGTGGATTAGGACAATAGCAGTTATGGGTCTGATTCACAAGAGTTGGTACAGTATGACTCTTAGGCGATGGGCTGTTTTCTAAATTCATTCCTCCTCTAGGTTGTTGTGGTTGTTCAGTCATTTCAGTCGTGTCTGACTCTTCCTGACCCCATCTGGGCTTTTCTGGGCAGAGATACTGGAGTGGTTTGCCATTTCCTTCTCCAGCTCATTTGACAGATGAGGAAACTGAGGCAAACAGGGCTAATTGACTTGCCCAGGGTCACTGGCCAGATCTGAACTCAGGAAGATCAGCCTTCCTGACTCCAAGCCCAGCGTTCTGTCCACCCGAGCCACTTAACGGCTCTCCTCCTCCAGGAGCAATTGCAATTCAGGGCAGAACCAGCAGGAGCCAGCGTAATGAATTGATACCACGAATAGCTTTCTGGGTAAGCTCTAAGCAGCACTTTCAGAAACACAGAGATTCTTCTGGCTGAAATGCAGACCTAGGACTGTGAGATGGGGATGGGGGGTTGGAGTGGATGTGGAATATATGTTCCTTTCCCCACTCATGCTGTGTATGGGAACTCAAGATGGGGTGAGGTATGGCTTATGTTATATGCCAATTAAGGAATGTTTCTGATGTACACCTACAAGGTAAATGTGTTCTGGATGTGGGAAAGCACTGGACCTGGAGTCAGGAGGTCCTGATTCAAATTCTGCCGCTGACACTTACTAGCTGTGACCCAGAACAAATCACTTAAACTCTCAGCCTTTTTTTCATCTACAAAATAGAGGTAATAATAGCATTTATCTGATAGGGTGGTGAAGGTCAAATGAGATACTTCAGCAAACTTCGAAGTGCTAGCTAATGCTTATATTATTTTTAGAGACTATACTGCCATCTGTTGCAACTCCATTGAACTGCTATTACCATCTAAAATCCTGATTTACTACTGCCACCTGCTGGTCCTTTACTGAACTGCAGCAGTTATTTTTACTTCTTTCCCTAGGGACACTTGGGAGACAGCTTTGGGCTATTTCAGTTCTTTTGTGAGTCAGGTCCCCAGGGCACCTAGCCAGCATAATGAGAGTCCCTCGGCTCAAATCTGTCTTTTGAACTCCTTTTGCTTTCTCCAGCTGGTAGTTCTATTTGTTTTCAGTCATGTCCTACTCTCTGTGACCCCATTTGGGGTTTTCTTGGCAAAGATATTGCCATTTCCTTCTCCAGCTCATTTTACAGATGAGGGACTGATACAAACAGGGTTAAGTGACTTGCTCAGGGTCACACAGCTAATACGCTGGATCTGAATTCAGGTCCTCCTGATTCCAGGATTGGTGCTGTACCACCTAGCTGCCCTGGCACCCCAGGTGGGAAACAAACCCACAATGCTAACCAGTTCTCTCTACAACAGCCTTAATTAAAGTTGAGTTGGAGGTGAACAAATTCTTTTCAATATCCATCATGCCCCTAGAAGCTAGCTTAGACCCATGCTGCTTCACATGACAAGATGGGGCAGAGCTGTCAATCTTTCTTTTGCATTCCTGCAGTTACACAGGAATCACATACCTACCTACATTTGTTTGTTAGACCTCTGGGCCTCTAGTGTGTAGGTGTTCTATTACTTCTTGTCTATCCACCTCTCTCCTGAATTTCTGCTTTTGCTGACCTTTACTTTTTTGAATCATTCTCACTCCTGCGTGTTTCTGCTTCAAACTCCGAGATTGTTCCCTAGGCTCTTGGCCCCCAGTTCTCCATGGATGGCTGGATCCTAGGCTTGTATCTTCTCTGATTCCCCAGGCTGGCACTTGCTCTTCTTGTATCCATTTCTACACTTACCACTTGTTGCTGCTGCCTATGTTATGTGATATTTGGCAATTAGAAATAAGAGAATGAGAAAAAGTCAAAAAGAAGAATAATAAAACATAGCCCAATGAGGAAAGATTATGGAAGTTCAGAACAACAGACTGTGAGGGCCTTTAGAACAGAGAATATAGATTGTCCATAGTCTGAAGGAACCTCAAGCAATACATATGAAGCAGCTTCCTTTTTAGCCCATAGCTGTTTTTACCTGGATTGTTTCGATGTTTAGGTTTTAAAGAGATCCCTGAGGAAGGTGGATGGGGAAGGTAATATAAAGGGTGGCTCTGATGGTTACACTGTATAAGGGAACCTTTAAAAGGGCAAGACATAGCGCTTTGTGGTTGATTCTTTTCTGGGCTTTTGGGATCAATTGTGACTTATGTAAGGACAAGCAAAGTGGGACTTTTTATTGTCTTTTGTTTTCGAGTGCTTCTCAGCACTGGTGCAATCAAGTGCCTTTGATTGAGTCTTGCCTTTGTAGTTAGGTCACGAGAGGTATGGAACCCTTAAGAGGTGTGAACCCCTCAAGAGATGTGAAGCCCTTGAGAGGTATGAAGCACTCTGACCCTGAAGAAGTATATATATACTCTGAGGTTACCATTTTGTTAGGGGCTCACTCATTGGAAGAGTGTTGGTGTGGAGACTCTGGGTAGCCATTAAGGAGCCCTCCAGCTTTGAAAACCCAGATGTTGGTGCTTCTCTCTCTGATAACTGATAACTATGTATGCATTGCTACAGATCAACAGAAACCTGTCTGTTGCTCTGTTTATATAATTCCTGCTTGTAATTTCTGTTTGTATTTGCTCTGAAAGTTCAGGATGCTAACTTTTCCCCCTGAACTAAGTGAATGATATATGCATGTTTAATTAAAATAAGACTGTTAACTCCTTAAAGTTGCTTTCCTTAGAAAAGCAGATCAAAAGGACCTCTACTATTAGCCCTCCTGTGTGCTGGTGTTACTGGCCTTACACTGCCATAGCAGCTGCTAGCAGCATTGTTGTTACAACTTACTAGGAGAATTCAAGAGGAGAGTGTCTGATTGTAGAAGTGGCTTGGGATGAGAGGGGAAGGTATTTCCCAGGTAGCTAGGTGGTACAGTAGAGAGTGTGCTGGCCCTGGAATAAGGAGGACCTGAATTTAAATGTGGCCTCAGATACTTACTAGCTGTGTGACACTGGGTAAATCACTTTGTCCTGTTTGCCTCAGTTTCTTCATCTGTAAAATGACCTGGAGAAGGAAACAGCAAACCACTGCAGTATCTTTGCCAAGAAAACCCCAGATGAGTTGGACGTGACTAATCAACTAACCAAAGCTCATTGAAATATGGGGCAAGCAGCCAGATAGGAGTTGAATAGAGTATGGGGACAGTGAGTCAATGTGAAACAGTGAGGCAGGTTCTCCTCTTCCCTTTTGACCTGGAGATTGAGAATACTCAATAGTGCTTTCCTACAAATGCACCTTGGAGGTTCCTCTTCCCCTGCTTTGAGAAGAATCAGACAGAAAATCGAAAATTCAGACTCTACTACAGTGAGAGCAGCTTGGCTCAGGCTGCTTGGATTTAAACACAGTTACAACTTCTTTTAATTTTATTTAGTGAATACCTATAGACTAAGTCCCAAGTGACTAAGTTTTGGGGGCTGTAACTTATAAGGGAAACAAGCTTGGGATTTTAGAGAGAGTGTGTATTATGAACCAAGAGAATTTTGAGTTTTTTTAAAAAATTAATCCATTCCCCTAGACTCTTAAGTATTCTCACTGGAGCACTAAGGGAAGGCTGTGCACACTCCATTGGTACTGAGTTGGTAGCTTAAAGAAGGGACTGCAAGGTGAGTGCATATAGACAGTTAAATGTGCTGGCATAGTTTCAGCTTTGATCACCAACTTGTGGCTTACATAGATAAAGCGCCCTGAGTAGATACATAGATAAAGCGCCTCCAAGCCCTTGCCTAGGGTAAGAAATCCTATCTACAGAAGATCTAACCTTTCCCTGTGTGAAGGTGAGTGCCTTAAAACTGGAGGGAACCATAGAATAAAGAAGAAATAATGCAAAGTTGAAAGGAATCTTCCATTCTGTCCAGGATATCAGAGCTGGGAGGGCCTTAGAACAGAGAATGTGAGAGCTGGGAGGACCTTTAGAACATGAGATGTCAAAGCTAAGAGGGCCTTTAAAGCAGGCAGTATCAGAGTTGGGAGGGCCCTTGGAGCAGGGAATGTCAAAGCTGGGAAGGATCTTAGAACAAGGAATGTCAGAGCAGGGAAGTACCTTAGAACATAGCACTGCAGAGCTGGAGAAGAGCCTAGCTGTGATATAAAGGTCAGCGCTCTGGCCTTGGAGGCAGAGGAGCTGGGTTTATATCCCATCCCTCCACCCTTCCCCAAGTGACCTTGGGGACAAGCTCCTTCTTCTTTCTCCCTGGGTCTTGAGCTCCTTCTGTATCACATGAGGAGGCCAGGCTGGCTGATCTCTATTGCTTTTTGTGCCCAACCCCAAGGCCCAGAGAGTGAAGAATACTTGTCCAGGATTAGCCTGTGAGTCTGGGTCAGGAGAGAAAGTGACCACTCCATTCTCATTTCTTTTTTGTTCTAGGCAGGAATCTGTTTTTGGCTGGCCCAATAATGAGACCTCTTTATGGAGGTAGACATTTGTGTTGGGTCTAGCGGGTGGAAAGAGCCATAAGATGAACCAACTAGACTCATCGAGGCCTGAGAGTGGAACCCTTCCCCTGAAATACCCATGCCTTGGGGGAGGGAGAGAATTGTCTTGTAGTTTGCCTCAAAAAGCTTCCCAGACCTTCAGTCCAGTCCCTGGTCCCTCAGGCTTAGCACAAACAAAGGGGAAGCAGTAGTTTGGTGAAGGAACCCAGACTGTGTTCAGGTCTTTGATCTACCTGGATTTCTTTGGGAAATTTCCTCGTTTCAAGCCTCAGTTCCCTTATCTGTAAAATGGGTATACTTGCACAACTTCCCCGTGAGGAAATGCACTTTGTAAAACGCAAAGTACTATAATTGGAGAGATTATCATCATGACCCTTACCCCAAAGTGAGCCCCCAACCCCTGTTCCAAAACTGTCCTGACCCGAGTCATTTGGCTCCTTTATTCTCAGTGACTCTAAGCCTGCCACCACAGACTTCAGACTGAGTCCTATCTCTGCTCAGAGCCTTGATCCAAGACTGAGCCCTGACCCCAGACTAACCTTGGGTCCCTAAATGGTCTGAGAGCCTTGGTCCCAGATGGAGCCACACTGTTTGATTGTTCTTGAGAAAGGGCTTTGTAGATCAGAAAGCTTCCTAGAAAGATGAGTTCTGGGATACTGCAGACACTCCCAGGAGGATGCTCAGGGGTTGGTTACCTCCCCCAGGGATGGCTTCTCTGAACACTCCAAGGACCACATTCTGGGACATAGACACAAGACAGTTTTATTGACCTAGGGCCTGCTTGTGGGGAGACACTGAGGGGCCAGGGCTGAGCCGTGCCTGGAATCCCAGACACTCCCTGACCATCGCTCCTTGCCCACTCCCTATGCCCCATAGTGTGGTGGGGGGGGGCGGGGTGTGGACTATAGCACCGTGTAGGCAGCCCTGACCCAGGAGAGAACCCTTCTTGTGCTGGGAGTATAGGAGGGAGGGGGCCAAGGACTGGGTGGGGATGGTCCCTCTTCCATTTTCAGACCAATGCGTGCTCTTGGAAAGGGAGCATCAGGGAAGAGAGAGGGCCTTTTCAAGCTCCCAGGGCTTAAGGTAAGAAGGGAGAACCCCGGGGGGGGCACTAGCACTGGGCACCCCATAGCACCAAGGTGGGAACTGGAGCCCCCGAGCCCCCTTCCCAGTTCTTCACAGTACAAATTCAGGTCAAATCTCAGTGGGGAGCCCAGCAGCAGGGCTGGGCACAGGGGGCCCCTCTTCTCGGGCCATGCTCCTATCCCTTCCACCAACCCCTCATGGCTGGGCAAGCCTAGATCAAAAAAAGACCTCTGCCGGGACTCATCTTAGGGCACAGGGTCAGGGCCAGGCCCCATGGTGATGCCCAATAAATAATCAATCTAGACTACCCCCTCCTTCCTCCGCGCCACCCCCAGCCTCCAGGCCTCAGCTTCACACGTCTCCAGCTGTTCTTCCCCCTCCCTTAGTGACCCTGGCAGGTTTTACAGCACATCTGGCGGAAATAGGCACGACTGCAAAACTGGAACTTGAACACAAGGGGGCAGTAGGCGACCTTGTTCACATCCCTGCACTCTGTGGGAGGGGAAAGAAGGAGAGTCACACATCTTGCCCACTCCACTCCCCCATTTGTCCCAGTGCCCGCCCCGATCAATACACAGCATGCTCATGGAAGCTCCCCCAGAGCAGAAACAGGCAGCATCTGATGGCAGTCACATTGCAATGACCAATGGCCCAGGAAGGGAACACAAAGCCTCAACTAGGGCAGGGCATCTGGGGTGTCACCCCAGGTCACAGAAATCTAGAGTTCAGAAAAAATTGCACCCTGTATCTGGATAGCAAGAATAGTGAGTTAAAATTGGAAACCGATGGGGCAGCTAGGTGACACAGTGGATGGAGCACCAGCCCTAGAGTCAGGATGGACCTTTGTTCAAATCTGGCTCCAGACACTTACTAGCTGTGTGACCTTGGGTGAGTCACTTAACCCCAATTGCTTCCAAAAAATTAAAATGAAAGCTGACTGATCAAGGGTATTATTTCTTCTTCTTCTTTTTTGCCGGGGTCGGGGCGGGGGGGGAGGAAGGCAGGGCAATTGGGGTTAAGTGACTTGCCTAAGGTCACACAGCTAGTAAGCGTGTCAAGTGTCTGAGGCCAAATTTGAACTCAGGTCCTCCTGACTCCAGGGCTGGTGCTCTACTTACTGTGCCACCTAGCTGCCCTGATCAAGGGTCTTATTAACAATACCTATCTGTGAACTTTTCTTAGTAATCATTCATTTTCCCATCCAGATCTGAATGTATCTTAATTACTTCTTGTATTAGTATCAGTTTGAGGACGTACTTTTTGCTGCTTGCTCCTGGAGTGTTGTTCTGCTGGCCCTGAGCAACAGAATTGCCAGTTCTGTCTCTAGGGGGCTCACGTGACATGGCAGGATTGTATGTGGGTGCAACAAACAGCAGTGGGGAAAGTTTTGGGCTGGGTAGCTGTAGAACCCTATGACTGCTTGTGTCTGAAGTCTGCCTGTGGTTTGCCCCACCCAGGAGAAATGCAAGAATGGAGCCAGGAACTATTGTCTGAGCATCCCACCCCACCCAGTCCCAGCTGACCAAGGCAGAGAGCCTGGCTTCAGAGGATGCAGAGCCAGAATGGGAGGGAGGGGTCTGCCGAGGGCATCTCCCTCCTTCCCTTACTCCGCAACCCCTCCGAGGAGAGGAAGCCCAATCCAGGGGTTTGGGGTGGGGGCAGAGAAGAGATTATAGAATCTCAGAGATGGCAGAGACCTCTGAGCGCATCCCAACTACCCTATCCTACCCTACACCTAAGCAGGAATTCCCTCTACAAAACCCTGACCAGTGGTTATCTGGCTTCAACTTGAAGACCTCTGGCACCAGGGAATTCACCACCTCCCAAGGCAGCCCTTCTTCTTTGGGTTAGCTCTCACACTGGGTTGTTCCCAGCTGATACTGAAGCAGATTCAGCCTCCCTGTAATTTACCTCCTTGGAAAAAAACCATCGTGGCTCGTTCTGCTCTCTGGGGTCAAGCAGAGCAAATCTAATCCATCTGCCCCATAACAGCCCTTCAGAGACTGGAAGATTTCAATCCTGTCTGCCTGGGGTCTTTTCCTTCAGAGTAAACACCTCTCCTCTCCCTGACAGATTGTTCAATTTCTTCATGTATGCCTCAGTCTACATAGACTCCCCAGGGCACTCTCCTCTGAATGCCCTGCAGCTTAGGTCTGTCCTAAGATGTGGTGCCCAGACTAAATCTGAAACTGCAGATGGCATCAGACCAGCCAGAGGACAGACTGCAGACTTGTCATTTTTCTCCCACCCACAACCCCTCTGCTCCCCCGTCCCATTCCTTCTGCCCCCCCCACCCCAGTACCTTCAGGGCTGTCCCCAGTGGGGATGCTCTGGCATTTGCTCTCACATTGCTGCATGGCCGGAGGCTGCAGGGCCTCAGGGCACTCCCAGGATGGCTGGCCTGTGTGTGTGGTGCACTGCACGGACCTCAGCTGCTGCCCGAAGCCACACTGCACTGAGCACTGGAGACAGGAAAGGGGAGCTCACTATGAACATGGATACGTGGGGACAGATGGTGTGGGAGCATGCACGCACGGGGATGGAGAAAGGAGGGAAGAGTCAGAGCCATGAGGGACCCTAGTGGTCACCTTGCCAGGGTCTAGGCTCAGCCTGGGAGCAGGGCTTCTCCCAGATTTTCCAGAAGAGGAAACATGGGCTCAGCGAGATGAAGGAACTTGCCTCATGCAAGAAGTGCCAGGATTGAAAAGAGTACTCTATTTAGTTAGGTGGCCATTCAGTCAATTGGTCAGTCAGTCAGTTGGTCAGTCACTGGTCAGCCAATCAATCGGTAAATCATTTGGTTTGTTAATCGTTTGGTTAGTCACTGGTCAGTCAATCATTTGGTCAGTCACTGGTCAGCCAGTCAAGTGGTCAGTCATTGGTCAGCCAACCAATAAATCAGTAAGTTAGTCAATTAGTTGACCGATTGGTCGGTCAGTTCAACAAACATTTATTAAGTGCTTAATGTGTGCCAGGCACTGTCCTAAAGGCTGCCTCTGGGTTCGAGTGTTGGCTCTCACACTAGCTTCTTTTCATCTCACAGGGCCTTGGGGAAAGTGCCCTATAAACTTTTTAGTGTTCTATAAATGTGAGTTATTATTCTTCCGCCCAGCTCCTCCCCTCTTGGCTGTGGAAGATTTCCCAGGGCGGCTGCTATTCCCCACAATAGGGGACTGAGAGTGAGGAAAATAAACCAGAAGGACCTTCTGGAGAAACTCAAGATTCTTGATCCTCCCAGCCCAATTTCTCCCCCATTTGGAACACGTTAATAACAGCTAGCATTTCTGGAGCACCTGAAGGTCAGCAAGGTCCTTCCACATGTCACGCGATCCTCCCAACAACCCTGTGAGGTTGGGGCTGTTTTTATCCCCAAATAAGCTAAGATATCAGAAGTACTTTAAACGCTACTTCAGTGCTAGTTGTTATTAATTTTAGAGATGAGGAAACTGAAGTTAAGTGACTTGCCCAGGGTTACATAGCTAGTAAGTGAGCTATGCCCTCTGAGGCTGGATTTGAACTTGGGTCTACTGACTCTGTCCAGCACGCTCTCCAGTATACCACCCAGCTGCCTCAACATTTTGGCTGTTGTTGACTCACTGACTGGCCAAAGCCCCTGAGGGGTTGGAGAAGCGGAAAGGTGGAAGCCTTTACCAAGGTCCAAGTTTGGGGGTCTTTTGGCCTATAACTGATTGCCAGAGCTGAAGGTGACTCCTCTCTATTTCTCAGCAGAGCCTAGCATAGGGCCAGGCACATAAGAGACACTCATGTTTGTTGAATGCATGTTTTCCTGACTCTGTCCCTCCCTTTCACTTGGAGTCTTCCCCAATCCATCCTTGGGGATCCCTGACTTGGGCCCTCCCCCAACCTGGGCCTGGAGATGATAGACTCTGAGCCAGCCCCCATACCTCTCCCCACTCGCCAGTCACCCAACGGGGTGGGGGACACCGGCGGAGGTTGCACCTCATGCTGGTGGGTGGCTTGGTAGCTGCTGGACACTGGGTAGAGGGCAATGTGGCACTGTGGTCTCCACTCTTACACAGGACAACTCGATGGCGGAAGCCGGGTCCACAGTTGGGGGTACACTGGGGATGGAGGGTGATATAAAAGGTTTTGGCATTTAGGGACCAGCTCTTCAGGGATTTCCCTGAAGGCATCCCCTGGGAGTGTTAGCACCAATCTCCTATACCCATGGTTCTCTTTTTTTTGTTTTGTTTTTGTTTTATTTTTGGAGGGGGGAAGGCAGGGCAATTGGAGTTAAGTGACTTGTTCAGTAAATGTGTCAAATATCTGAGGCCGAATTTGAACTCGGGTCCTCCTGACTCCAGGGCCGGTGCTCTACTCACTGTGCCACCTAGCTGCCCCACCAGTGGTTCTCAAAGTGTGGTCTGGGGACCCTTGAGAGTCTCCCTTCTCAAGGGTTCCTCAAGGTCAAAACTTCTTTCAAAACAATACTGAATTTAATTTCTCACCTGGTAAACATAGATAACTAAAAACTCACATAAACAAAATCTCTTTGAGGTCCTCGATAATTTTTAACAGTTATAAAGGGGTCCTGAGAGCAAAAAAGTTTGAGAACCACTGTCTTACACTCTGGGCATTCAGGGAGAGTGAAGAGTAGAGGAAAAAGCCTTCCCTCTGCCAATGGGCAGCGTGGGGTATAAATGAAAATCCATTCCAGGTTGAGCCAGGCCACTCTGACATAAGCCAGAGGGTGGGGAAACTGGGTGGGGGGTGGCTGGACAATGGCATGAGCAAAATGGAAGAAGAGATAGTAGAAGAAGAGTGAGAAGGGCAGGGACATTTTGGGAAAAGCAAGGGGAGGACAAGTTGGACAAGCGGAGGGTGTCTGGGCCATCCTGGGTACTAAGTACAGGAAGCTGCAGAAGGGGGCCTCGGGTGTGCCTGCCAGGGGCAGAGAGGGAAGGGCTCACCTCGGACCAGTCAAGAGTAACCCACTCTGGTGGGCAGGCAGGGCTGTTGCAAGGCTCCAGCACGTGGGGCCGGGGCTGGGTGCAGGCGCTGTCATCGAGAGCTTTCTCTTCATCTGCAGACACCCTGCGCTGACACACCACAGAACGGCTTCTCACCCCTGAGTTACAGCTCCGGCTACAGCTTGACCAGTTTCCCACAGCCCAGCTAGGGGAATGCAGAAGTTGGGACGGGGTAAGGAGAACAGTTATTTGTGCATCGATCTATCTAGCACTGAGGTAGTTGGGGGAAGATGAAAATACAAGTACAAAGAAGAGACCCCGTTCACAATGGGCTTACATCACAGGATCATAGATTTCAAGTTGGAAGGTTCCCTGGAGGTGATCTAACCCTAAATTCTCATATTATTGATGAGGAAACTGAGTCTCAAAGACTTGCCCAAAGTCACATGAGAAGTGGCAGGATCAGGGTTTGAACCCAGTCGCTCTGCCTCATAGACATTGTGATGATTTCACAGCCTCATAAAGGAAAGGCCCTGTAGGAGCCTTACCCGAGCCCCTCAAAGAGTGAGGATTTCCCTGACCTCTCCCCACTGGCCTCTGGCCCAGGTACTCACTCTGGGGGGCAGGGTTCCGTGTTGCATGCCCGCTGGCGCTTGGGCAATTTGCTGTGGGGGCTGCAGTGATGAGGGGCCACAGTGGAGCTGTCCAGCTGCTTCCGACACTCTACAGCCTGTACCTGGCTGCCTGGGGGATGGGGAGGGTCCAGCTCAGCTCCCAGATCCTATCCTGCCCAGCCCAATCCTCACCCTTTGCACCAAAGGACCCTGAGATGAGTTCTCACAAGGGCCAGAGCTAGGAGTCTAGACTCCTGAGTTTTCTTTTCCAGCTTGGCTTGAGAGTTACCCACCCGGGCAGGCCCTTCCCCTCCCAGGACCTCTATCTTCCTCCCTCTTTGTCTCCTCCACCCTCCCCTCAGGGTCTAGCTCCATCTGGGCCTCCATTACTTCTCCAGAATCCTCCCTTTCTTAAACCCCTGGGGAACTCTAGTCCATTCCCTACTCTACCCAGCACTGGACAGCCTCACCGCCTGCACACAGAGCAGAACACTTGGTCCAGGGTGTATAGTGCCAGGCATATGGGGGTAGGGTCTCATTGTTAATCGGTGCATTGAAGCGGTATCGGATTCCCTGGAGCTCAGATCGGGTCAGGACCTGGTGGGAGTGGGGAGAGGATAAAAGTGAGGGGCCCGCACATTCTGGGCCCTCTGAGGGGGCCAGGACATCTCAAAGGAAGAAAGTCTAGAGTTTCCCACCAAAGCCCCCGCCCCTACCCCTAGGCCCAAGAACTCTCCCAGCTGTGCCAGATCAAGTCTGGTCTTGGGGACTTCCTCAAGAGGAAGGAGCTCCTAGAGGCTGGCTGCCCCCCATCCCTCATCCGATCCCCCTCCCTCTCTTTGCTTCATGGTTACCGTGACAATGATGGTGATGTTGGTTGGGCCCAAGGCCTCCAGAATCTGGGGTTGGTCTGGCCCATGATGTAGCTGGAAGACAGTCCCAGCCAGGGGCAAGCGGTGGGGCTGTGGAGTTTTGGGCAGCCCATCCAGGAGAAAGGCATCATCTTCCCCTTTTAGGGCTAGAACAAGGCAGGAGGGTCAGTACAATAGGAGTGTGTGTGTGGGGGGAGAGAATCAGCTACACCTCCCTTTCCCCAAAAATCTTTGTCCCCAACTCC
This sequence comes from Phalanger gymnotis, assembly GCA_028646595.1. Classification (NCBI taxonomy): domain Eukaryota; kingdom Metazoa; phylum Chordata; class Mammalia; order Diprotodontia; family Phalangeridae; genus Phalanger; species Phalanger gymnotis. The sequence goes on along the minus strand of CM053622.1, from coordinate 42,848,326 downwards.
CTTTCCTCTGTCCCCTCCTATGGATCATGCCCTCTAGTCCCTGAATACCCAAGATACCCTTTTCTCTCTCACCAATGTGGCTGAGGGATGGGTTCGAATCCTGAATGGAAATGTGAACAGAGCCCTTGGGAATCCAGATGATCTCTTCATACTCTGGAAAATAGGCCCCCAATGTCCACCTCATATGAGGTTCATCCCCATAGCCTCCTCTTTCCCAACCTGACCATCCTTCCCTCTTCTTCCCCTCACCAAATTAATTTCTCCTTTCCCCATAATTCTTCCCTCATCTATCTGTCCATTTCCCCTCTTCTCTCCATCCTGTCTTCGACCTTCTCCATCCTGTTCATCCCCCTCCCCTCTCTTGTACCCAGCATACCCTCCCCATTCCCTTCCTGGATATGAGCCACCCAAGATAGGAGGGATACCTGGCCCCTTGTCTCCCCAGGATAGATTGTGCTGCTGTCTGAGTGTGAGAGGTCACCGGGTACTGATTCCCCATAACCCACCAGGCACAGGGTTGGTTCAGAACTTCCAGGCTCTTACCGCCCTTGGGGATGGCCCCAGAAAATACACCCTCGATGGTCTCGCAGGAGCTGCCATCACCCCCACACACCCGACACTTATCCTCCCGAAGGTCTGAACCCAGGATTCGGTCGCAGCCTACGTGCTGGAGGAGGGGTGGTGGAAATCTTCAGGGAAGGGACCTTGGGCTATCCCCATCTCTTGTACATCTCTTCCTCTATTCCTATTGCAACTCTGTGATCACCACCTGCCCAGACACTTGCAGTGGCCTCCTCATAGGGCCATCATTCTTGAATTCATTCTACATGCCACATCAGTCTGGTCTTTCTTACGCATGTATCTGGTCATGCCTCTCTGCTCTAAAACATCAAGGGCTCCCTATTGCCACTAAATAAACTGATAACCCTTTTGCCTGGCATTCAAGGCCCTCCTTGATGTGGCCCACCCTTCCCTCTCCAGTCTGATCTCATATTACTGTGCTTCATGGAGTCTATGTTCCAGCCAAACTGTATGACTATCCCCCCACAGCTTCAGACTCTCTCTCTTGTGTCTTTACACAGCATGGTGTCCATATCTATAATGTCCTGCTCCCTAACCATCGCCGTAACAGCCTTTCCCCTCATACCTCACACAATGCACAGAGAACACAGAGTTTTTGCCCTGCTCAGTACTCTCAAATGTGTAGCGTATTAAGGTTAGCTGGGCTTTAATCCCCTCCTAGAGGGTAAGTTCCATGAGGACAGGAATTATGTCTTGTCCAAACTTGGTATCTCTCCCAGAGCCTAACACATAGCTGTGTATATAGTAGGTGACATTGTCCCTTATCACTGGCTGATGCCCCGGTCCTGGTCTCTTCCCCATCCCACCTCCCCCCTCCAACCGCCTTTCTCCACCTTGCACTCTCCATTGACGCATATATCCACAGTGTCCAGCCGGCATGGCGTCCCATCCACCACAGCTGCTGCCCTCTCCGTGTAGAAATTGAAGCCTTCCGCCAAGCAGGTTAGGGAGCAGGACTTCACACCCCCTAGTGAGTATAGCAGCCGTCACTGAATCTCAGAGTTGGAAGAGACCAAAGAGGCCGGCCAATCCAATTCAAGTCTGAGCGAGAATCTTTCCTTACCACACCCAGCCAAACGTTCATCCAGCCTTTGCCTGAAGACTTCATGCGAGGGCAAACACACTTTTTCCTGAAGTGGCCCATTCACTTTGGGTCACCTCCAATGATTGTGCAATTGTTCTGGACAGTAAGCCTGCGTTTTCCTCTTTGTACCTTTTCCCTATGGATTCCAGCTCTGCCCTCTGGGCCAAGGAGAACACATCCAATCCCTCCTCCAATGACAGGCCTTCAGCCTCTAAAAGGCCACCCTAAATCTTCTCTTCTTCAGGCTAATCAAGGCTAGTTCCTCCAAGCAATCCTCATATACATACCACGGTCTCAAAACCATTTACCATTCTGACTCTCCCTTGACAAGTGGGGATGTGAGATGTGGGATTTGTCCAGTTAGTGAGCAAGCAGGCATTTATTAAGAACCTGCTGTGTGCTAGGCACCGTGCTGAGAGCTCGCAGTGTAAATACAAGGGAAAAAAAGAGTCCCCGAACTCTAAGAGGGCTAGAGATTCCCTTTCTTGGTCAGATCCTAAAAAGAAACAGGAGTTGGGAATTTGTTGAAATTAAAAGAAGGTTTAAAGCAGGGGTGGGAAACCTGCGGCCTCAGGGTCAGAACAAAGTTTGTTTTCTGTGAAGTTCGGATTCAGTTAAAGGGCTGCACTTGAGGACCTAGAGGGCCGCATGTGGCCCTAAGGCCACAGGTTCCCCACCCCTGGTTTAGAGGAAAGGTTCTTAACTTTTTTTTATGTTATAGACCCCCTTGGCAGACTGTTAAAGCCTAGGGCCCCCTTTATAAGACATTTATTTTTAAAGGAAAAGCTAAATTTCAGTTAGAGGTTAATGAAAATAAAAAATTCAATTCTCCCCACCCCACCCCCATCCACATTGATGTAGCTCCCTAAAATCTCTCTGGGGACTCTGGGTTGGAGGAAGAAGACAGTATCGGGTTGGTACAGAACTGCCAGGCTCTTACTGCCCTTGGGGATGATCAGCTGACAATACCCATCTCCCCCAATTCTTAATTTCACTTCTCTCTGTCCTTAATTTCCACTTAATTGGCCCAATTTTGTTTTTTTCTGGGAGCTGAGTCACTGTCATATCCTCTGGCTTCCCAGAGCCCTTTAATCCCCTCTGGTATCCACAGCTTCCTCTTCCTCTTGGTATAGCTGATAAACTGGTGAATGTCTCAGAGAGAACAAAGCCCAGGGGGTAATTACTGATCTCATCCAACCTCAGGCTTTTCCCAGGAAAATGTAATACTCTTGAGGACGGGGACTGTTTTCAATTCTGTCATTGTATCCTCAGCACCTAGTCTAACGGGTGCTTAATAAATGCTTGTGGAACTGAACAACTGGGAACCCAAAGAGCAGCAAACTTGGCTCCTTATGAACTAAATATAAGAGCTAGAAGGGCCCTTTAGAGATCCTAGTCCAACCCCTTCATCTTACAAATAAGGAAACAGGGCACAGAAAATAAATGACTTGTTCAAGGTTCCACAGTTGAGAAGTGGTAGAGAGAGCTAGGATCAAACCCAAATCCAGAGTTCTTCTTACTCCATGAGACCTGGGAGACCTGGCTACAAATGCTTACTGTCACATACAGGCTGTGTGGCCTTGGGCAAGTCACTTAACTCTTCTAGAACTCAGGTTGCTTGACTGCAGAATGAATGGTTAGACTAGATGGCCTCTGAGTTTCTTTCCAGCTCTGTATCGATGATACTGATAAACCTGGCAGGGCTAAGGTCACTCCTCTTTGTTCTTGTTGCACCCCCCACCCCCTGACTTGGGTGCAGGTTTTCTCCTTTCCCTTTGGATTCCTTATTTCTCCCATACTTTAGCCACGGGCCTCTGCCTCCCTCCATTTTTTCAGGTGGTCCACTCACCTCCCCGGTATGTCTTCCATGTATAATATTTCCCCCTGAAAGGGACACTGTCGAATTCCGAGCATTGCACCTCCCTGAAGTCCTGAGAGCCTGGGGGACAGTCCTGGTGGGATTGCAAGCAGAGCACCACTGAGTGGAAAGGGGACCTAGAGGGCATTGAGGCCACCGCCTACCTGAACAAAGATCCCCCTACAACATCCCTGGCAAACACTGTCTGGCCTCTGCTTGAAGACCTCTGAAAATAGGAAACTCATTACTTTTCTGAGATGGACTATTCTACTTCTGAATGACTTTAATTGTTTTTACATGTAACTGGGGAAAATAAAATACTAAATAAATTTAAAAAGAAAAAGAAAAGAGTCAGAACCACCAAATAAAATGAGGGGGTTGGCCTAGATGGCTTTTGAGGTTCCTTCGGCTTCAGATCCAGGATCCTATCCATTCATCTAAGTCGACAGCAGTATCCAAGCATGTGGGTTATTCCACTGGAGACTTCCTTATGGGTTGGCAGAGAGCCATTGGTGTGTACACTGTGGATCCTCCTGGCTTCTCTATTTATGCTACTCGGAACCCCATCCCTCAAGTCACTCCTGCTTAAAAAACTTGTTATCTGACTTCTATCTCTTCCTCGCTTCTCACATCCCATGAGGTGCTAAGCTCTTTGGATTTTCCATCCACAACCTTTCTTATATCTGGCTCTTCCCAGGTGGCCTCCACAGCTCTTATCTCTTCCTCCTAATTGCAGAAGAGTGAGAAGCCACCAGGTCCAACATTTGCCTACTTTAGGCTCTGAGGACTGAGGAAAGGGGGATCGAGGCCTGAAAGAAGGGGCATTGCTTACATCTGTGTTGCAGGACCGATATCGACGCCGTTCCCCTAGGCAATATTTGCCTCCAATCGTTGGCCTTGGGGAGAGAGAAACATAGAAGAAGTTAGAGGAGGGTGGCTGGGGGAGAAGATGGAGTGTGGATTCTGACCCCTAAGCTTTGCTTCCGGCATAAAGGCGAGCTTGGGAAGGAGGAAGGCTTTGAGCACGTGGCACCTATCATGGGTGTGTGTCTCCCCATCCCTCAGCAGCCTCCCTCCCACCCCTGAGCTGGGGGGATATAGGGATGAGGGACTCAGGGATGGTGATTTGTGGGTATGTGTTTGAGAGAGACAGAGGAACAGACAGACACGAGCTGACTGACCTGGGGCTGTCACACTGCCGGCTGGAAGAGGAGACGCCACCCCCGCAGGTCCGGCTGCATTCACCCCATGAGGTCCAGGGGCCCCAGGCCCCATCCACGCCCTCTGGCCGTGACCCAAAGGGGACACATACCCGCTTGTAGCACCACTGTAGGGGCGTCATCCTGATGGTTACAGCTCCCACCAGGACCGACGCCCCAGGCAGCACCTTCAGCTTTCCCAAGGTGTTAGGCGCTCTTCAGATGATGACAATGATGACAAGTCTTTTTTTTTTTTTGAGGGGGAAGGCAGGGCAATTAAGTGACTTGCCCAAGGTCACACAGCTAGTAAGTGTGTCAAGTATTTGAGGCCTGATTTGAACTCAGGTCCTCCTGACTCCGGGGCTGGTGCTCTACTCACTGCGCCACTTAACTGCCCCAATGATGCCAAAGCTGACATTTTTATGTCAATTTGGAGATTACCAAGCATATTCTATTATTTAACCCTTACCACAATCCTCTGAGGCAGGCCCTATAGTTATTGTGAGTCCTATTTTGTAGATGAGGAAACTGAGGCTTCAAGGTTGAATAACTTGCCCATGGTTACACAGCAAAGTGTCGCAGGAGGAATTTGAACCCAGATCTCCAGGTCCAGCATTCTAGCTATCTACTGTACTATGAAAGTAGCAGAGGATGAAGCTACTACCTGGGCTAGGTGGGAGGAGGGGCGTTGACATACTCACCCCCTTGTCAATGGTGCTGCTCTGGCACAGTGTGCCCTCAGCGGCTGGGATGCTGTTGGTGATGCACCGGTTGCTTTTGCTCAGGCACCAGAGTTCACTACAGACCTCCTGGGGGAGGAGAGAGGTCCAGGTGAGTCCCTGCAGCACCCAGCATATGGGCCACCTAGTCCTGGAGTACTTGGCAAACCACCTAAATCAACTCCTGGGGTCCAACTTTGGGGAGAGGGAAAAGGAGACAGGAGGGAACACAGACCTCCTCCAAGGCCATCGCCTTTAGCCTCTCCTTCCTCACACTGGTACATCCTTCAAGGTCAACTTTAGCTGTTACCTCCTCCAGGAAGCCTTCCCTGGGCCATCCTGCGAAATACGGCTCCTACCCTTCCCTGGATCTCTAATCCTTTATATGATCACAACTCTTCACTCAGCTCCTTCTGAACTAAATATAAGAGCTAGAAGGGCCCTTTAGAGATCCTAGTCTAACCCCTTCATCTTACAAATAAGGAAACAGGGCACAGAAAATAAATGACTTGTTCAAGGTTCCACAGCTGAGAAGTGGTAGAAAGAGCTAGGATCAAATCCAAATCCAGAGTTCTTCTTACTCTATGAGGAACCTCCCCACAAGCTGTCCGTGGTCTGCTCATCTTTGTGTTTCTAGGCTCCTTCCTTCACCTTGTACCCACAGCTGTCTTGCTCCTCCCTTTGCTCCCATCCACCCAGCCATCCATTCCCCATGGGATTGTGTGTGTGGTGGGGGAGTGGTGGGTCCCTTTGCCCCTACCTGTCCTTTCCTATCATTCCCTTTCTCGGAGTTCATTAGGGTTCACTCTTCTAAACAAATGCTTTTCTAGACTTTTACTGTCTTTTCCTGCCATATGGTTCATGGGTTTTGTCCAGAGCACAGTTTTCCCAACTGAGTCCTAGAACTATTTCCCTAACATCCCACCACTCTCTTTTTACCCCCCTCCCAGCTTCTCCATCTTCCTCCCCCATCCCGCCCCTGCCAACAAACCTAGCATCCTTCCCAAGTCCCCATCACCATCATGGGCTAGAAGGAAATCAGGCAGGATATACCTTCTGAGGTTCTCTTAGCTTCTGAAGCAGGGAGGGGAAGGGGGAGGAGAGACAGAGAGAGAGACAGAGACAGAGATAGAGACAGAGATAGAGACAGAGATAGAAAGAGAGACAGAGACAGACACACAGAGACATAGAGAGACAGAAAGACAGAGAGAGACAGACAGTGACAAAGAGACAGAGACAGATAGAAATAGCCTCAGAAAGCATCTAGTTCAGCCTACTCCTAAGCTCAGAATCCAATCTACCACCGTTCCAACAAATGGTCACCCAGCCTCTGCTTGAAGACCTAAGGAAGGGGAACCTATCAGCTCCCAAGCCAGCCTACCCCACTTTGAGATGGCTTCTGATTATTAGGAAGTCTTTGCTGACATTGATTCATAATCATCCCCTCTTCCAGCTTTGACAGAACTAGAAGGATGTGGCTGGTGTCTCCACCTCACCCTAGGAGCTGTAGTTTCCATGGAGGGGTTGTGTGGGAGGGAGGGGGAGGCTGGGAACCTTTCAGCTGGTCCAGTGACCCTGGGCAGGACAGGACAAGGGGCAGGGTGGGGTGTGATGTTTTCAGTGAACGCTTGGGAAAATGTTTAGTGTAATGGGAGACATACTCCAGAATGGAGAGGCGGGGAGGGAAATGGAGTGATTTACTGAAGCTAAGCAGACTTTAACTGAGACTGGGGTCACCTGGGAGAAAGCCTATCCCTCCAGTTAGCCCCTCCTGTAGATAGAACCCAGGCAGGGACACAGCTTGGTGCAGTGGGTCAGTTGGACTCCAGGGCAGCCATTCTGACCTGGAGCCAAAGGGCGTGAGGCCCAGAGAGGAAGGGACCCAGGGGCCTTAGAGGCCTGGCAGAGACATCTAGCTCCAGCTGGCCCAGGGGGTGGAATCAGGGCAGTCTAAGTAACAGGGAAGGATTCCAAGGCTTGGGGCAAGAGCAGGGGGCCAGGTTCTGGCAAGGGAGTGAACAGAGAATTCCTGGAAGGGACTATTGAATGCTTTTAACCTATGCCAGGCTGTGAGGGGGCACTCTGTCCGGGAACGGCCCACAATGACTCTGATGTTAAGCAAGAAGTAAAGGGAAGAGCAGACTTTTTTTTCTTTTCCTTTTTATTTTCTTCCCTCCATCATACTGCCTCTTGGCCTGTGGCGGAATATCAGCATTCCAGAAGACAAAAGTGAAAACATGTTCTGCGGGAGGTCAAGCTGAGTCCTTCAGATGTTGCAAGGATTACAGAGAAATTTGGTTGGCAGATTTTAGAATCTGGTGATGTGAGAAAATCCCTAGGGCTTTTTTTTTAAAAAAAAACTCCCATCTATCCTCTGTTGGGGAGTATAAGAGAGATACTGGGAAAGCTAGAGCTGGGAAAGAGAAACTCAGCAGTGGGAATGGGTACAGTCTATTAAATGCAGCCAGAAAAGAACAGACCTGAGGTCTATTAGAGAAAGAAAGGAGGAGGGTAGCACCCAGAGCTGGCCAAATTAGAGTGGTGTTCTGGAGAAAGAAGGCAGTAGAAAGTCCACTGTTCTTGTCCCCTCAATCTGTTCTCTGCTCTGGTACCCCTAGCATACTTGCCTTATAACCTGGGGTTGCGGGGTTAGGGTGGGATGGGGTTTGTCATTCATACAGATCTCTCATTGTAGGGTTCAAACATTTTTAGAAGTCACAATAGCTCAGGTAACAGCAGGCTGAAACATAAGATCTGGGGCAGGAAGGTCTCTCAGATAAAGATTCTCTAGTCCAAACTTCTCATAGGAGAGATGAAGAAATTAATCAGAAAACAGAAGGACTTTGCAGGAGGTCCTGCCCAGGTAGGAAGTAGCAAAGCTAGAATTTAAATCCATGTTCTCTGACTCCAAATCCAGTGTGCTTTCTACTACACTTCATTGCCAGGTGATTGTACACCACGAAGGTCTCTTAGAAGAACATAAATGAACCTATCTCCCACCTCACCCCCCTCCATATGCACATACTAACACCATGCATTCCCCTACTCTCTTAGGCTAAGCCCGCAGCTTTCCCCTGGAGTTGTCTCCCAGTCGCACATAGACTCCACAGCCTTTCCTCCAGCTCCCAGTCTCAGTTTGATCTCAAAGTCTGGCCTCAAAGCCTCTCCAGGGTAAGCAGGCTACAACAGGTGAGAGAGGACAGAGGCACACCAGACCAAGAGTGAGGAGGCCTGGAGAGAGGCCAGAGAGACAGAAGGAGATTTTCTGAGGCTAGGAACCAGAAAAAGAATCCACGAAATGTTGATGCACAGTTAAGAGAGATTTAGGACTCTCTGCAGGTCTAGGCTTCAAAGGGCTGGAGAGGATTCTGGTAGAGCTGAGCCATTCTATCCAGAGTAAGAAGTCTCTCTTCCTTGGAAATCCAGCCATCTGGCTATGTACCTGGGGAGCTATCTATCACATGGCTGAATCTAGCCTCCCTTAACCTGACTAGGAAGCTCAAAAATTTCTCTTCCCCATGGCAAGGCTTAGCATATGACTAGGCAACAGAAAATAATGTCTTATATTTAATGGATGGATGGACACCTAGCCATCTGGTTACTGGTCAGTTTGCATGGCCTCAGGAGGTATGGATATATTGATTGGTAGATAGATGGAAGAGATGAATGGATAGAATAGATTGATGGATGGATAAAAGGAAGAGATGGATGGATGGATGGAAAAGAATGATAGATGAAGGGAAGAACCTCATAGATGGTGAAATGGATGGATGGACAGAAAGAACAGACAGATGGATGCATTCATGGATAAACTAAAGAGATGAACAGAGAAAGGTAGACAATGAATGGATGGACATATGAATGGACAGATGAATGGATGCTATAGATGAATGTAATGCTCATGCAAACCTCAGCATTTCACACCCAAGTTATAACGAAAGCTTTTTGTTTTTGCTAGTCCCCTTCCCTTTATTCTCCTCACAACCTTGTCCAATTTACCCAATTAATGAAAATTGTGTTTCCATGTCATCTACCCCCTGCCAAAACCTGAAAGCATCTCTCTGATATCTGGAGCTGAAACCCAGGCTCTTCAGCTCATTTTTCAAGGACAGCTCTGAGCTGTTGTGCCCTCACATTTATAGGATAATTGCACATCAGACCTAGATGGGTGCTCACAGTTTAACCCCCTTCATTTGACACATGGGAAAACCAAAGCCCATGGTTACATATTGGCAAGAACAGGACTAGAACCCAGGTCTCCTGAGTCCTGGGTTCTATCCACCATCCTGTAGGATCCTCTGCTCATAGTCATTGCCCAGTCAAGTATATCTCCTCACTCTCCCCCAAAACTTCCAGTTTACAGCAGAGAGAGAGAGAGAGAAAGAGAGAGAGAGAGAGAGAGAGAGAGAGAGAGAGAGAGAGAGAGCTCTTTCAGAGCTTAATCCGCAGGTCCCACCATCCTCCTAGGGAGAGAAGGAATGGAGGTAGGATCTAGTTTCTGTTGGCCACATCACTCCACCTCGAATGGCATCACTGATGTCTGTGCCTCTTCTCTCTCTCCTGGTTAATTGGGGGGGGGCGCGGAGAACCTGAGGCTTGGGCTTAGTTGGGGGTAGGGCTTCCAAAGTACTGGATTTGGACTAAGACTAGAGACTTTTTTGCTTGGTTAGCTTCCTTAGGCTAACTCTGGAGTTCTGAGATTCTCATGTCCCCTCTTTTCCTCTCTTGCTTCCCCCTTCAGAACCTCCCCCTCTCTCTTACTGGTTCTTTCCTTTCCTTTCCTCTCTATCCACCATCCCATAGGATCCTCCTCTAAAATTCATTATCTCTGTCCCAACACACACACACACACACACACACACACTCATATACACACACTATTCAGGGCATAGAGCTATCTCAACACCCTTGAGCTATTTCAACTACTGAGGTAGCTGGAGGCAGAAAGCCGATGGCATCCTTAGAAGCATGGTGATTCTCCAGGGCTTTATCTAGGGAAGTGACTGGATAGCACAAAGGAGTCCCTGCTCATGTCCTCAGGTCCCCCCACCATTTCTGCCCATGTATGTCAAGGTCCTGCAACCTCAGAGAACCAAGATCTCATTCCCTCTGACACGATCACGACCAATGAATAGGGAAGGACTTGAAAGTCTCAAAAACAGCTACCCTTCACCTTGAGACAGTCATCACCGTCTAGCCCTGTGATGTAATCTATACTTAAGACCTCAGGCAACATGCAGCACAGTCTGATGCATGAGATTGGCCTTCTGGGACACACACAGCCCAGGGGGACACAAATATAGGAACACAGGAGAAGCCAAGCTCCCTAGAGCCTCTGCTGTTCTACACAAGGAAGTCTCACTGGGGTCTCTTGGTCTTTCTTTCCTGATATGTAATTGACTCTTTAGTGTGAGAGCCAGGATAGAAACACTGGTCTAGAAGCGTGGAGCAGTTCTGTTTTTAGACAAGGCATTCCGAAGTCTTAATGTAGCTTTAAGACTTGTGGGACACCCTGTCTACTGGCTACAATGCAACCTCTGGGGTGGGGGTGGGGGTGGGGCTGGGAAGAGAAGCTGGTACCCTCGTGAAGGCTATTGGCAACAGCTACTACATTCCTGCTCCGCAGATCAATTGTCCGAGACTTCCTGATTATAACAACAACTCAGTCTCCCTCCCTCTTGCCCTGGACAGCCAGGCTATGGAGGCTGTAGGGTTGGGCAGGCAGGAAGGAAGGGTGGGCTGGCACTGTCCCCTTTGACCCCCCTCCCATCCCACCCAGTACCAGGCTCCCTGCTCCCTTGTCTCCCTACCTCCCCCACCTCAAGACCCCAGAGAAAAGCAGGAAGGCTCTCTACCCCGTATTTACACTGGCGGGATTTGACTCCATACTGGAAGCGACACTGTTCATCTGCATCATAGGCCTGGCCCGGTGCCACCGTGGGGTACACGAAGTCCTGCCTTGGGGGGGCATTGTTCAGGCACAGGCCCAGGCCGGAGCTGGGAGAGGTCAGAGGGCAAAGGTCATCAGGAGGGGACAAAGAGAGACCTAAAGTCTAGGGGTTGGGTAGCTTGGGAGGTTAAGATCTGGAGAATCTAGATCCCAGGAGAAAACTTCTGCAATGGGAATACAGGGAATGTCCTCAGTTTTTGGAGGTGTCAGAGCTTATCTAGACTTTTTTTTACTCCAGGATCAATACTGTCTAATGACACAACAGGATAACCCGGGACCCACACAATTCTCCTCCAAATGTTATTAGATGAGATATTCGTGAACTGCTTAGCACAGTTCCTGGCATGGAGTAAGTGCTCAAGATACACTTGTTCCCTTCCCTTCTCTTCCCCCTCCCTCCATCTCTCTCACATATCCAATCCCAGGGAGTATCCCTGAAGCAATTCGAAGGACTGAGAATTTGGGAGCTTGGGGCAGGGGAAGTGAGGGGCTCATATCTCATCTCACTCACTCCAGAAAGCTGGTGATGTAATCACGGCTGCAGGATGACCAGACAAAAGGATTCGTTTTCATGGTGACGTGGGCGGCCATGAGCTTGGCTGTATCCTGGCCCTGGGAACCACACGTGTTTCCAACTCCATCATGGTTCATGCCAAACCTGGGGGGTGAGGGCACTGCTCGATTCTGCCTTTGCCCCTACCTTGAGAAGGGGAAACCAAGGCATGGGAGAAGAGATGAAGGGGAAAGAGAGGGAAGGGAGAGAGGAGGGAAGGAAAAGGAAGGAGAGAGAAAGAGAGAAAAAGGGAGGAGAGAAGAGGAGAGGAAAGGGAAGGAGAGAGGAAAGGAGGAAAGGGAAGGAGAGAGAAAGAGAGAAAAAGGAAGGCGAGAAGAGGGGAAGAAAGAGAAGGAGAGAGGAGGGGAGGAAAGAGAGAGGAGGGAAAGAAACAGGAGCTTAGGAGTGGCTCTGAGGGGGTAATAGTTGGATGGTTGAATAAGCAATGATACGGATGGATAAAAGAATCAGACTTCATTTTAAGACTACAGAATTAAGTTTGGCTATTCAGACTTCTGTGGATCATTCTCACACAGATCCTGGTGGTCCTGGACAGAAAAAAATGCCAGTATTCTGTGAATGCTTGTTTTCTTTATGAGGATATATTTGCTCCTATGAGAATATGCCAATGAAATGTATTTATTAATAGGGAATTTTCTTTGTAGTGAAAGTATTTCTGTGTGTCAGTCAGTATCACCATTGTTCTTCTCTGGGAAGAAAGGAGAGGAAGGGAAGGGAATAAAAAAGAATCAGGAGGAGATGGAGGAGGTTCTAAAAGGGGAAAGTTGGTGGAATCTCTGAGTAAGAGAACAAAAGGTTACTCAAGGCTTTAAGATGAGGGGAGACAGCTCTTCCCCTTTTTTCAGTCTCTGCAGTATTGTATCCATTGGTCCATCTTCCAGGATCCCTTCCCTCTGCCTCTCAAGACCAGCCCTCCCACCTCCCCAACCCCGAGTGGTCTCACGTGTGGCCGATCTCATGAGCAATGGTGAAGGCAGTGGCCAGGCCGATGTCCTCGTTGATACTACAGCTCCGCTCCCGCTCGCACATCCCACCCACAGGAGCCAGACCTAAGGGGGTGGGCTAAGCTGCAGTCCTGAGGCTGGTCCAGGGGCATTTCACACACTACAGGGCTTTCTTGACCAGTTAGCCTCTGAGCATTGCCCAACCCTCAACAACCCCCAGGAAACAACTCTCCCTTATTCCTCCAATCCTCTTGTCCCGCTCCCCCCTGCCTAGTATACACCTTGCCCCTTCCTTTAAGCCTGGAACATTTCCCTTCTCTAGCCTGGTATACTCTTCCATACAATTGTCTGGACCACAATTGGAAACATAGGAATTACCAGCTCTTGGCCAGGGATGGAATATCCTTAATGAGAACTGGTTTTTAAAAAAATGTATTTGCCTGGAATCTTACAAATCTGGTCAAGGTCTTAAACTGAAAATGGCAGGGGAGGGAGAAAGCTGCTAATGCATTTCTGCCAAGTCTCCTGTAAGGAACAGGTAGAATATAAAAAGGACATCAGTAGAAAGGCTCAGTGATTCACCAGAGACAGTATTCAAGAGAGCCAGCAATAAAACCCACAGTCTCACATTTCTAAACACAAATGCATCAGGGAGGGGTGATCTGCAAGGTCAGCTGGAGAGCCTCATACAAGGGAACGAATCTGACCTCACTGAAACTTGGTGAATTAGGACTCCTGACTGGAGTATGACTATATATACAAGGTATTTTTTATTCAAGAGGAATAGAACAGAAAAAAGAAGTGGCATAATAATTTTGTATATTAAGACAATCTAATCATGTGAGGAAATCCAGTAACCAGAGGAGAAAAAGCAAGGTAGAGAACCTATGACTGAAGATCAAAAGGGAGAGAGACAGAATTGTAATGATCTGGGAATATACTAGAGACCACTTGGGGAGAAGGAGTACATTGATGAGTTGAGTAAACAGATCATAAACTTGGCCAAGAGAGCTGATACAAAAATGATGGGCAGGGAGGAAAAGGAGATTTGATCTATCTAGACATATGCTAGAGCTTTCCAAATGTTCAAAGCAGAGCAGTTGATCTATTCTTGGAATTGGAATATTCTTTTGGAACTGATTCTAAACAACGGGGAGGCTAGAGAAGTGATGGGAGCCTTGGGAGGAAATTACTGCTCCTTTTAAAAATTTATGATAGAAAAGGAATGGAAAGCCTGCTTAGGACATTTGAAAAACTGTAAATTGTCCCCTTTCCAAACCAGACCCAACTCTTCCCTATCTTGCTCCTCTCCTCCCCCTCACAGGATTTCCCAGCCTGACTGCAGGCCCCTACATTACCTAAAGTGCCGCAGGGCTTATTCTTGTAGATGCAAATGTCATAGCTAGAAAGGAGAAAGTTGGGCAGGTGAGGACAGATAGAGTTTCCCCCCTCCAGCTCTTAGCTTCCCATCCCTGATTCCATCCCTTTGACCTCAGCACTCACCGAGTGATTAGCACAGCTGTATCATGATTGGCCACACCATTCTCTGGGAGAGCATTTCCATGACCACTCCGGTTCACGATTGACTTCTGCCATTTGCAAAAGCTGTCTAGCGACTTCCCTGCATGGTGAGTGATCTCCAGTGTGGGCTGGGAACAGAGAGAAGGAAGGGTGGAGGGGCCCATGTTCCAGAGAAGGCTTAGAGAGAAAGCCTGGGGGGAACTCACTATCCAACAGTTAGGAGACACTGTCACACAGGGAAAGGATATATGATATTGACCAAGAATGATAATACTTCTCATGTCTATGAGCTCTAAGGTTTATAGGATGCTTCCCCCATAACACACTTAATACCTGTGTAGTTTTGGTTAACCTAGGTGAGCCTTGATTTTCTCCTGTGTCAGGTGAAGGGGTTGAGCTAGATGCCTGCTAAGCTCTAAATTTACGGTCCTATGACCCCTTTGGGAAGTACAAGAATAGAGTAGTTCTCACAGCCAAGGAGATCCCTGGTTCCTGGGCCTCCACCATTCACGGGCTCAAAGAAGTACTCCTCTTCATCAGCCATGAGATCCGCCTCCCATGCATACTGATGGTGGGATTCCAGGCAACCTCTAGGCAAATCTCTAACTATGAATTACTGAGAGAGTGCTGACTTCCACTGGGAGACTGAGTTTTCTCACCTAGGAGTTTCCTATATCAATGAAGCCATAAGTCTAGACCCTTTCTAGTCCTCATCCTATTTTATGACTAAGGAAAGTGAGGGTCAGTGAGAAGGGACTTGGCCCCAGGCCACATAACTAGTAAGGTGGCAGAGCTTTGGCTCCACTTCCAGCACCGTCCCATAACTCTGTCCGATGCCAGCAGAAGCGGGCAGGACTCCGCCTGCTCCCTCTCACCTGGTCTTCAGTGAGTAGGATGAGCCGGGTCACCATGATGTTAACAATATTCCCCAGACTGGAGTCCTGGAAAAGTTTGGCAACCTGACCTCCAGGAAACAAGGAAAGACCAGTCTTACAAGGAGCCCGGCCAAGGTGGGCCAGAGCCCATCTCAAAGCCCCACATCTGACTGTCTTTGGCTGCTTGTCATTCATCCCTCACCCCTCTGCCTCAGTTGTACCCGTGAGAAGGAGTGAGGTAACTGGGAAGGAAGGAGAAATGTGTATCTTGGGAGTCTGCTGGGAATGAAGACCAGGGCCGTTAACTGGCTTGGAGTCTGTGCTTCTGGTAGGACTGGGTCCTTTTGATCTCTATCTCTGTGTGCCCTCCGCCCCCACCTGTCAGCTCATGTGTTCCCATATTTCCCTTTCTGTATGTCTCTAGTTTCCTGTTCCTCCTTTAGTTTCTGTCCTTCCAGGGCTCATCTCACCTTGGTTCCCCTGTTTTGTGTGGTCTCCCTTTCTTCTGGGTTCTGGCTTGAGTAGTGTGTGGAGGGGCAGGGGTAGAATGGATCATCTTCTTGCTCCCACAGTTTCACCGTGGTCTTCACCCTCCACCCCCACCTCCATTCCTCCAGCCCTGACTCTCTCTCCTGACCCCACCTGGGGGTGGTGACACTTACAATGTTCATGACAGCCAACACGTACTGCTCGATGTCTCGGCGCCCATGGTAGCCAACCATCATCTTGTCTGCCACCACTAGAGTTTCCACGTAGCGCTCTCTGCTGACTGAGCGCTTCAGGGCCAGTTGTCCCCGCTCGGTCTCGTTGACCCGGGGCCTGGCAGGTGGCGGCTTCAAGGTACGCAGCCACCACGGCCGACCCTTCCATGGCTTCTCATCTGTGGAGAGCCCAGGGGAGCGGCAGCTACGCTGGACCATGGTTGCCATGGTCTTCATCATCTCCCTGCCTTCACCAGCTCATCGTCTTCTCCATCCTTCCCCACTATTTCTTTGTCCCCATCATCCTGATACTTGTCTCTACCACCTCTTGCTGCCTTCTCCCCAATCATCTCACTGCCCACTGCCCTTCTGATCCCCTGTCTTCCTGTTCCAGTTTCCCCAGCACGGCCCGGGACAGAGAAATTTCTGCCATGTGTCATTTTTCTTCCTAGCTTCCATTAGACTGCTTGGGGGCAGGGGAATGCCCAGGAGGGATGGGGTATGCAGGTGGTCTGGGATCTAGAGGGATAGAAGGGGCAGCAGTGGGTACCTAGCACTCCACAGGCAGCATCCAGGTGGGGGTACTGCAGAGAAGAGCGTTTATACACCACGTGGGGGCTGCTTTCCTCGATTCCTCGGCCCCCAGGGCCTCCGCCACTCAGGGGTTCAATGAGATATTCCTCCTCATCAGCCACAATTAAGCCGTGCTGAGGAAAGGGCCCATTAGCGACATAGGACTTTCCCCAGGTCCAGACACTGTCAGTGCCCTGTCCCTCTCCACGGACTCCCACCCAGACTCAGCGTTCCTGTCTCAGTCCCCAAGACCTCTAGACCTCAACTCCCCATGGACTTGGCTCACTCTGGGCCCCACCCTGGCATTAGGGACTGCTTACCAGCCCATTGCAGTTACTGATAGCCACTCTGGAGCTGAGCGGCTGACCCTGCAGGTGGCCAGCATAGAGGCAGTTGGGCCGGGCCGGGCGCTGCCAGGCAGGGCCGTCCCTTGTCCAGTATTCCACAGAGAAGTGCTCGGCCAGCAGGCGCCGGGTGTGGGTCAGGTTGAGCAGGAAATGGGTGCTGGGGGCAGCCACCTTGTAGAAGAGCCTGGGCTCCGGTGGCGGGGTCCTTGACCCACCTCGGCGGTGGCGCCTCCTCCCAGCAGGAGCTGGGGGTGCAAAGGCTGACAGCATTCCATTGGGGTCCACTCGCGTGGGGAAGGCAATTTCATAGCTCTTGAGGCTGGACAGGAATTCCTCTGGAGATGGAAGAGTGGGGATTCATGGGATCATAGATTTGTAGTTGGAATAAACCTTAGGCACTGAGGCAGCTAGGCAGTGTTGCTGAGTGCTGGTCTTGGAGTCAGGAAAACCTGAGTTCAAATCCTGCCTCAGACACTTACTAGCTGTGTGGCCCTCTCTTATTCAACCTCTCTCAACCTCAGTTTTCTCATCTGTAAAGTGGAGATGGTACTAGCACCCATCTCTCAGGGTTCTTGTGAGGATCCAATGAGATAATGTTTGTAACCTTCCTAAACAAACCTTCCTAAGTGTGAGCGATTATTAAGGACCCCCTAGTCTAAACTCTTATTGTACATGAGGAAACCGAGGAACAGAGAGCTGGAGTGACCTACTTGTGGTCTCAAAGTGAGTAAAGATCAGAGGCAGGATCGGAACCCAGGTCTTCTGACTCTGAACTAAGCTCTGTGTCTCCTCAGGGTGGTAGCTGGCATCTCAATCCTGACCTTCTGTAACGACCCAGCTTTGATTTTGACTCAGCCAATACAATTCACGGGGTGTTCCCTCCTTGTAAAACCTGGTCTCCTGAATAGCATGCTCCCAGGACCCTGCCCTCAACTCAGATGACAGCCCCTCTGTATTTACTGTCTCTTCCTCAGTCAGACTCAGGCGCTTCTAGACAGTAGGACCCTGTCATGCCGTCCCACTTTTCCAGCTTTAGCTCATGCAGATCCTAACCACCTGACCTCACCTACCTTGAGACTGGAAGGCATAGGCACCAGAATGTGTGTGGTCCAGGGTGAGGGTGAGGACAAAGGCCCAGTAGAGGAGTCTGTAGGCAGAGGCGATTGCAGCCATTGCAAAGGGACGGGGGAGCGGTATGCCGACCCCGACAGGCCCGTGCCCACATGTCTCTCCTCGACCCTGCCTGGCTACGGCCGCCTTGCTGCTTCCCCAAGGCTCATAGTCCTGACCGCCTCCAGCTGGCTTCTGGGACCAGCCTCCAGAACATGGCTCCTGTGAACAGACAGAGAGAGAAGCAGGGTGAGTGGAGGAGGCTGAGGCGGAGTAGTCTCTGTTCCCGGGGTACTGGGCTGAATCTAGAGAGCCTGATGGAAACTTGATTCCAAGAGGTGTTAATGTCCAGCATCGCCCATTCATCCATTTCATTCAATTTATTCATTCGACAAACACTTAGTCACCGACTAAAGTGTGCCATGTGCTGTGCTCTGCACTGGGGAGAGGCAAAGACCCTGTTCTCTTGGATGAAACTCAATTCAGCAAGAATTTCCTAAGTGCCTACTATGTGCCAGACATTGTGTTAGGAGCTACAAAGAGATACAAAGACTGAAGAAGAGGAAGAAGCCAGAGTGGGAGAGGAAGGAGGATAGCAGGGTGGATAGAATGCTGGACTTGAAGTCAAAAGGTCTGGGTTCAAATCCCACCTCTGACGCTTCCTACCTGTGTGACCTTGGACATATCACTTACCATCTCAAAGCCTCAGATTCCCTATCTGTAAAATGGAGGTGATAATGTACAGACATTTTGCCCAAGAAGCTCATGTCAACCAGGAGTGATACGGTTTCTGTGAAGAGAACTAAGGACAGAAAGGGGGTGCCCCAACTTCCCTTGCTTCTAGTTTATATGTGGTCCTTCCTTAGACACACATTTTGGCCATGGAGACAAGCGGGTAATGATGACTCAGCTCCGGGCATTCCGTCTTGCTGTCCTCTGTGCCTGGATAGCTCTCCCTCCTCTGCTCCCACCACTGACCTCCCCGGCTTCCTTTTAAGTGCCAAGGAAAATCCCACCTTCTACAGGAAGCCTGCCCTGACCCCTCTTCATTCCAGTGCCTTCCCTCTGTCCGTAGCTTGCTTTGTATAGATTTATTTGCACATTGTCTCCTCCGTTAGATTGTTAGCTCCTTGAGAGCAGGGACTGTCTTTTGCCTCTTTTTGTATTCCCAGCACTTAGCCTATATGCCTGGCATATAGTAGGTGCTTAATAAATGTTTACTGATTAATGAATATCTACCAAGGAGTATCAGAGAGGGCCCGATTCCCAGAGAGGGGTCACTGTCTTGTACAAAGTCTCCCATGTCTTCTGACTTTAGATACAATGCTGCTCCACATGAAGGATCAGTGCAATAACACACTGATCCCCGAGGCTGGAGGGGGCATGTTCACATGTGTGCACACACCATGTGCATATAAATGGGTATATACTCATGCCTACCTAGGGAGGCATATTTAGTGACTTTGGGCTCAAAGCTTAGCTTTATTACTTGCTGCCTGTGTGACTCTGGCCAAGTAATTTCCCTTCTTTGAGACTCAATTTCTTTATCTGTAAAGTGGAGGGTTGAACTAAGAGATCTCTAAGGTCCCTTCTGCCTCTAAATCCTATGACCTGGTCATAGGTAGGCTGTGCCAGCCTCTGCCTGAATAATAATAACAATAACAAACAGCTAGCACTTATATAGCGTTACTTTGTGCCAGGCACTGAGTTAATCACGGTTTTATTTGATTTTTACAACAACCCTGAGAGGCAGGTGCCGTTATTATCCCCATTTTACCGATGGGGAAATGGAGGCAAAGAGTAAGCGCTTTGCCTAGGGTCACACAGCGAGTAAATGTCTGAAGCTAGATTTGAACTCAGGTCTTCCTGACTCCAACCCCACTTGAGTCGCTGGGGAGCTGGCATAGTGGATACAGCACTGGACTCGGAATCAGAAAAACTCATCTTCACGAATTGAAATCCAGCCTTGAACACTTAATAGCTGTGTGACCCTAGACGAGTCACTTAACTCTGCCTCAGTTTCCTCATCTGTCAAATGAGCTGGAGAAGGAAATGGCAAACCACTCCAGTATCTTTGCCAAGAAAATCCCAAATGGGGTTATGGAGTCAGACATGACTGAAAATGACTGAACAGCGCCAGTGACAGGGAGCTCCCTCCCCCAGAGGCAGCCTATTCTGGATTGGCTAGCTTTGCTTGTTCAGAAGTCCATCCTCAATCTTAATGCAGGGCCAAAGTCTGCCTCCCTGTAATTTCCCTCCATTGTTTTGCCCTCTGGGGCCTACAAAGAACAAGTCTGTTCACAGAAACACAGCATTCCAGACCCAAGAGAGATGTCAGTGTTTGGCAAGCACTGCCTCGAATGGAAACATGATCCTCTTCTTCCACAGTATTCTCCATCCAAAGTCATCCAACCTTGACTTGAAGATTTCCAGCAATGGGGAACTCACTACTTGGTCAATGCCTACCCAATTGGACAATAATCTCTGTCTGCGATGGGCTGTGGTTTCCAGGGTTTTCCTTTAATCTTTCTAACAAGACTGTTAGTGACTGATACCGGACTTGGATCTTTGCGGATTCTTCTGAGTCTTCTCATGGTGCCTAGCACAGTGCTAGGCACATACTCGGTCAATCACCAAGCATTTATTTAGTACTATGTGCCCGGCACTGTGCTGGGCACTGAGGATACAAAAATAAAATAGTGATACTCTCTGCTCCTAAGGATATGATATATTCACAAATTAGTAATTTATGATATGTACAAAATTTACATAGTGACTTCAGCGGGGCATGATGGGAGAATCAGGGAAGGTTTCTTGAAGGAGGTGGTGGCTAAGTGGACCCCTGAAGAGAGCTAGGGGTTCTAAGAGTCAGAGGTGAGGAGGAAGAGCGTTCCAGGAATGAGGGAGAGCCTGTACAAACGTATGGAGGCTGGAGATGGGATGTCAGGAACTAGAAGCACAAGTTAGGTAAACAAGTGCGGCTAGAATAGGAGATGGAGGCAAACAACCTGAAAGCTAGTGTGGAGGGTGGGTTAGAGAGGGGTGTGGCTAGAGGCAAGGGAGACTGGTTAGGAGGTTATGGAAATAGTCCAAGTGAGAAGTGATAATACTGTGAACCAGAGCAGGTATATGTGTGAGAAAAGAAAAGGGGATGGATATGATATAGGGCTGTGCTGCAGCCAGCTCAAACTGGCTATTGAGAGAGCTGATTATTAAATTTTCAGTGTGGGCATTTTCACCTTGGAAATTGGCAAATGTGATAAATCATGGCTTGATTTATTGTTCGCTCATTGTCTAGGCTTAAGAAAATAATGGGAAAATATTAATCATGTGAATTGAATTTAAAAGTGGATCATGTAGATTCCCTGCCACCCCTCCCCCCAAGAGCTGGTTGTTAAACATTTATCAGCACACTCTCAGGATATGAGATATTTTGAAGATGTGCTACCAGTGAGCTCTGGCAAGTGCCAGAGTGAGTGAGGGGGAGAGAGTGAAAGCTGAGAGTCAAAGACGGCCCTGGGTGACGTGGGAGTACATTCAACAGTAGTAGGAAAGTTAGGATGGAGGAGTGGGTTGCGGGAAAGAGAACGAGTTTGATTTTGGCAACGTTGAGTTTAGGGCATCTCTAGGATGGCCAATTGGAGATTTCCAGCCAGTAGTTGGAGATTGCTGAGACTGGTGTCCAAGAGAGAGGTGAGGGCTGGACACAGAGATTTGGGAATCATCAGCTTGGGAGCCAATGAGACACCAAAAGAAAAAAGAGAGAGGAAAAATAGAAGAGAGGCCAGGCCAGAACCTTGGGGTAGACCCAGGAGGCATGATATGGAGGATGATTCAACACAGGAGACTGGGAAAGGGTGGTCAGATAGGAAGGAGGAGACCCACAACAGATCAGCTTTGTAAAGCCAAGAAAGGAAAAAGCCAGGACAGTGTCAAATGTTGCAGAAAGTCTGAAGAGGATGAGGACTGGGAAGGGTCTTTTAGATTTAGTGATAAAGAAAGTTTTTATGATCTTGATGGGGGGCAGTTTTAGTTGGCAGGAAAGGAAGCAAGTCAGCCAACAAACATTTATTAAGCACTTATTACATGCCAGGCATCGTTCTGAGCTCTGGGGAAACAAAGGCAAAAGACAATGCCTGCCCTCAACAAGTTTGCAACGTGGAAGTAACTGGGTACCTATAAGATAGAGGCAGAGATGATGGAAGGGAATCTCAGAGAGGAAGGTACTAGCAGTGGAGAAAGGTGGAGGGTCTGGGAGGGTCAGACTGATCCCTCCTTGAAACAATGAAAGAAAGACATGACCTCCTTACGGCCAAGGCTGACCCTTCCACCCATTCACTGAATCCAATTTTCCCCCCTACCCTTCTCTTCTTGTATATTTCCTGCCTCTGTGGAGCTCATGGTCTCTTCTCCTTTGGGACCTTGTTCCATTGAGCAGTCCCTCTCCTCTCCATCTGTGGTCTCTCTTCATCTCTCTGTTTGCTTCCTTCCATTTGTCCCTCCCTCCTCACCCAGCTCCTCTCTTGCTCTTCTCTTCATCTTTGATATTTCTGTCTATCTGTCTCTGTCTGTCTCTCCTCTCTCTCTCTCTCTCTGTCTCTTCTCTCTGTCTCTATCTCTTCTCTCTGTCTGTCTGTCTCTCTGTCTGTCTCTCTCCTCTCCATCTCTGTCTCTGTCTCTTTTGTCTGTCTCTCTCTGTGTCTCTCCTCTCTCTCTCTCTGTCTCTGTCTCTATCTCTTCTCTCTGTGTGTCTGTCTCTCCTCTCTCTCGCTGTCTCTATCTCTTCTCTTTCTGTCTGTATGTCTGTCTGTCTCTCTCCTCTCCATCTCTCTCTGTCTCTGTCTCTCTCTGTCTCTGTCTGTTTCTCCTCTCTCTCTTGCTGTCTCTGTCTCTTCTCTCTGTCTCTCTCTGTCTCTATCTCTTCTCTTTCTGTCTATCTGTCTCTCCTCTCTCTGTCTCTGTCTCTTCTCTCTGTCTCTCTCCTCTCCATCTCTATCTCTGTCTCTCTGTCTCTCTCCTCTCCATCTCTGTCTGTCTGTCTCTCTGTCTCTGTCTCTCCATCTGTCTCTCTCCCTCCTCGTTGATCTTCCCCCCCCCCCTTGGTCTCTAGCTCTTTACATATGAATTCTCTCATTCAGGCCTCACTGACAATCCTTCGAGGAAGACATTACAGGTGTCATCACCCCAATTTACAGATGAGGAAATTGAGGCTCAGAGAGGTTGTGACTTGTCCTAGGTCCTACAGGTAGAAAGTGCCGGAGATGGGACGAGCCCAGGTCTGTTGACTTCCAGACTGCCACACTGACACCTTCTCTCCTGGTTCCTTCCTCTCTGCCTAGAAAAGGCTCTGGTGACCCCAGTCCTAATAAACCTCTTCCTGACCCTGCTGATCCTTTGAGGTACCATCCCTTCTCACTGCCAAACTTCCAGAAAGTTAACAACACTTGAGGCTTTTACTTCCCCTCCACCCGACTTCCTCCTCAGTCTTTTCAGCTCTCTGTGTTCATTCTTGACCCTCATTGAAGTGCATGAAGCCTGGTGACTGGTGATCTCTTAAGAACTCTCATCACTAGAACCCTAAGACAGGCCTCATTCTTTCACTTGTCTGCCAGCCACCACCTCCTGTCTGTGGCCTCTTCTCCTCTGCCTTCTTTGTGGTTCCTCTTCAAGGTGAGTTCACCAGAAGATCCTACACCCTGAAAAGGGGACAGGAGAGAAGGAACAGCCAGAGAGGAGCAGCGCTGTGAGTTTCAGCTCTGTCTTTTACTCAATATATGGCTTTTGGGTGAGTCCCTTCTATTTGGTGGGCCTCAGTTTCCACATCTGTAGGATGAGGAGATTAAGTTCAGTGTTCTCTGAGATCTCGACCATTGTGATTGTCCTAAGGATTCTTTCTGTCTCCTAATTGTGTATCCCTACACCCTCTTCTCCCACTCCCCTTCTCAGCTATTCTACTGTTCTTTTTTTTAAACCAGGATTTTACTTATTTATTAATCTGGTCTAAGTAAGTCAATGTAAGTCATTAAAAAAACAAAACAAAACAAAACGCCCAAGCCAAAACAACAAAGATGCTTTCTAAAAGGCAAAATCTGCACATGGTCCAATAATGATGTTTGCAACTCGGGGACCTCAGGAAGGATAGCCGGACTAGTTGTTCATTTTCAGGCTTTCCTCACCACCGGAGAAGAAACCTATTCAGGCTTTGGTGAGGAAACTTCATGCATTTGTTCACAGACAAATCCATCTGATGCAAAGTGAAACATGCCACCATTTGCTTGTGAGAAATGGTTTTGTTTCCTTATTCACAACAAAGCCATTTCACCTCCTCTCCCTTCTCAAATCCCTGAGACTTTGAAAGGATAAAGAAACCAATTTGAAGCTCTTTGGAAGGATTTCTTTGCCACAGAACAGCTTGAGTCCAGCAGTGAGAAGGGCCCTAGATTTCTGGGTTTAAAAGGGTCCTGCTGTGTCACTTCTATACTGCACCAACATGAAAATGGCAATTCCCTTTGCAAACATTCAGCATTCAGTCAACAAGGTCACGCCACAAAGCTGGGCTCGATGGCTCAGTGATTCTATTCTTACTCATGGTTTTAGGGTCCTGGTATTGAGGAAACAGCTGGAAAGGATCTCGTAGACCATCCAGGCCAACCTTGTCATTCCTCATTTGGATGAGAACATTGAAGAAGTTAAGTGACTTGGCCAGGGTCACACAGCTAGTAAATGTCTGGGGTGGGGCCTGACCCAAGGAATTCTGACATATCCAGTCTCACGTTACCTCTCATCACCTGGATGGATGACTCCTCTTTGAGAAACTCCTGCTCTTGGTCTCCGTCTGCTTCATGTGGGTCACCTTCCCTCCAAAATTGGGTCCAGATCCTTTCTTATTTCTGTCTTCCTGCTCTGAGTCACCTGACCTGGGTGCCTTCTTTATTCTTCTCCCAGGAAGCCCTCCCAGCCCAAACTTGGGAAGGATACCCTCCCTTCCCCTTACCTCTCCTAGCATTTTGTCAGGCTTCTCTTCAACATGCTCATACTGCGTTTACATGTAACATTGTAATTACCTGACCAAGAAGGACCCTCCATCACATCTCAGATCCTTCACTGTCAGGGAGCTCATTATCCGAGGAGGCAGCCCGTCCACTTTGGGATAACAAGGGCTAAGGTTTCTCTGGCTTCCTGTGGCCTGGATGGTCCCTTTTCTACAATACAGTTCTAACTCATATGCCCCTAGGATTCAGACTAGGTAAGGACCTTAGAGATTACCCAGTCCAATGCCCTGTTTGTAACAGATGGGGAAACTGAGACCTGCTTGGAGTCTCCTAGGTATTAAGTGGCGGGGCCAGGATTCAAATCCAGCATCTTTGACTCTGAAGCCTCTTTCCACTAGACACTCTGACCCCTTCAAATCCTATGTGCTGTTATTTCATTTTCTAATTTCTCCTCTCTACAGGCTGTCAGCTACCCAGCGTAGGGGCCCCTGGTGACTCATCTCTGTCTCCCCACAGAACAGTAGGGTCCCAGACTGGCCTCCTGGTGAACATCCATTTAGTGACTAAATCTTCCTTTTAGCTCTTTCCAGGTGCATCTACTCTCAGGGACTAGGGGGTCCCATTTTCAGGGACATAGAGGGAGGAGGGGTAGGGCATTGTTCTAACTAACAGGGGGTTGGGGTAATGAGACTGTAAGAAAGCAGAGGGAGGGCTGGGGCTGAGTTTCTACAGACCCTCTGGAATTGGGGATGGGGGGTGTGGGGTGGGGAAGGGGCTGAGTCCCCACACAAAGCCCTGGGGTTCTAAGAGCTTAGGCCATGTTTGCCTAATTGAACTAAAGCTGGAGAAGGTGCCTTTCCCCCACCCCCCTGGGCCCAGATCGATGGTCAGGCATTTCCTGAGCTGCTATTTAGAGTCTCCGCCCTGTCCCCCTGGTAGGGTCCTGGACAATCAGCCTGGGCTACAATTCTTTGCTTCCTGGCCTGGCCCCAGCTTCCAGTGGCCTCCTGGGTGGCAGTGAGCTGGGAAAGGTAGGGGATGCCCACAGTCTACAGAGTCTGCCCCACCCCATCCTGGAAACCCAAATTTCGGACCGGCAGCGGCATGCTGGCTCTAGTGTCTAGTCTCATTCATTGAACCTGCTCAGGTTGCCTGGATCCTGTGCTTTATCACCCCCACCCCCACTCCGGGCCCAGCTGGGGCCCAGGGAGGCCACACAGACAAGCAGAGGGCTTTCAGGCCTGAGCCAGCCAGAAAGGAGGGGGGCACAGGGCTCTTGGCATCCAATCCCAGGCCTCAGGGGAGGTAGGGGAGCCTGCAGCAGCAGGGAACCGAAAGGGCTGGGAAAGAGCCAAAGGATGTGGCCTGGTAATTAAAGGGCCCAGTTCCCCTGGGGCAGCTGTGGAGAGACAGAGACAGAGAGAGCCCACACTCTCCCTCACTCACCCGAGACTCTCTGCCTTCTGAGTCAGGAGAATGAAAGTGGCAGGCACATGGGGGCAGGCACACAGAGTCAGCCCTGGCCAGACACACACAGAAAAGATCTCTCCCACACAAACCCTCAAACATGCACCCTCATTCAGATGCTGGCTAGCTGGAATGCTTCTGTTTCTGTGTATCTCTGTCTTTGTCTCTGGGTCTCTGTCTCTCTCTGTCTCTCTCATTCTCTCTCTCTTTCTCTCTCTCTCTCTCTGTCTCTCTCTCTCTCTCTCTCTCTCTCTCTCTCTCTCTCTCTCTCACACACACACACACACACACACACACACACACACACACACACACACACACACAGAGACAGAGTTTCCTGAGCTCATCGCTGCAGCACAACTTGTAATTCTTATGGAAACTCTGAATGATGAGCTGGGGGTGGCTGGTCTGCCTCCCTGGGAGGGAGGGGCACCCCCTCCCCCCATGCTTCACTATCTCCCTGCTCTGAGATCCCAAATAAACTAAAGGCAGCCTGCAGTTTCCCCACACTCCCACCCCAGACCCCCTTTCCTCTTCTGATCCGAACCACAAAGCATCTACTTCTGGAAAAGGGAAGGGGGCGGGGACAGGATGGACAGACGCCTTTACCTGGTTCCTGGTCCCTGGCTGTCTGGGATGTCCCCTTGGGTGGTGCTTGGTGCTGGGGTAGCCGGTTGCACCGTGAGACCCAGCGGGGGCACAGGGAAGTGGGCAGGCTGCTCAGCTCTAGGCTCCCGACTCCGGACTCCGGGCTCCGGGCCCGGCGCCTGCTGCACCAGCCCTAGCCCCAGCTGACTCTTCCCCCTCCTCCCGGCCAGCTGTGGCAGCAGGAAGGGAGCTGTAATCACAGAGGCCTGAGCCGCTGCAGCAGCGGCTGGGGTGGGGTGGGGGGGAATGGGAGAGGAGAGGAGAGAGAGAGAGAGACAGAGAGAGAGAGAGAGAGAGAGAGAGAGACAGAGAGAGAGAGAGAGAGAGAGAGAGAGAGTGCTTCCTGAGAAATTTTGCCAGCTTTATTTAAAAAAAAAAAACAAAAACAAACCAAAAAACCTACACAGCCAGAAACCCCGCCTGCTCAGCTCCCTCCTGACCTCCCCGTGGTGCAGCCTTCCTTCCCTCCATTTTTCCCTCTCCTCTCCCCTCAACTCTCCCCTCTTCTGTCTAACCATTGAAATGGTCTGTTTGCCTTTGTCCGGGGGGAGCTGGGGAGTCTGGGCCCCGGCTCCAGCTGCCAAAGCTTCTCAGTCTGGCCAGATGTTCGGGCTGCTGCCCCAAGGCGAGAGCAGAAAGTGCCCCAAATCAGGTTGGGCCCCAGGTCTAATCCTGGGATTTCAATTCCACCAAGTTTTTATCGAGGGCTTCCTAATGAGTGTCAGGCCTCCTGCTGGAGATACCACCCCCATGCCCCCCACCCCCCTCCACCTTGCCCTCAAGTTTACTGTTCTGGGGAGTAGAGCTGCACACATAAGAAAAACAGACAAAAGGGATTTGGCTACTAGAGAAGTGCTAACTGACTACTGGGGTGGAGAGAGACCCCAAAAGGTCTCATCAACAGCCTTGGGCCTAATCCTAACCTCAGACCCAGCCTCCAGTCCTAATCCCAGGCCCCACCCCAATGCTAATCCTCACCCCAAACCTAGCTTCCAGCTCCAACAGAAGGCTTCGTGCTTTTGGTCTAGACACAGGATCCCTAAAACATTCCACCTCCTGCCTTCTTGCCTTGGTGCAGTCTATGCCCCATGCCTGGACTGCTCTCCCTCCTCGCTTTTGCTTCCTAAAATCCCTAAACTTCCTTCAAGGCCCCCCTGTCCTCTCTGAGGGTTTTCATGCTTCAAGATCCCACCACTCCACTTACTAGAGTTCTCTTTCCTCCTCCTGAAATTTCTTTGTATAGGAGAGGCTGCATTATATAGCAGCAAGAGAGCTGGTCTCAAAGTCAGAAGATCTGGGTTCAAATCCTGCTTTTCAAACCTACTGACTGTGTGATGGAGGGTGGTGGTGTCCAACTCTAACAGGTGCTAAACAGTACTGCTGGCTGCCTAGTGAATTAGAAAGCCATAGAACAACAGCTAGGTGGTTCATTGGCTAGAGCGTCCTATCTGGAGTTGGGAAGAACTGAGTTCAAATCTGCTCTCAGACACTCACTAACTGTGTGACCCTGGGCAAGTCACTTAACCTGTGTTTACCTTAATCCACCACAGAAGAAAATGGCAAACCACTACAGTATCCTTGCCAAGAAAACCCCATGGACGGTATGGGCCTGGGGTCATGAAGAGTCAGACTGGACTGAATAATAATGGCAACAAATATCAACGTTATCGATGTTATATTGTATTTTTATTTTAAGTATTTCCCAATTACGTTTTAACCTGGCTTGTGGTGCTCTGAGGGCCTTGAGTTTGACACCACTCTCTAAATTGCAGGGAAGGTGCCATCCTGCATTTGTAAAATTTGCATCATATCCATGAAATCTCAGGGTCCGCTATCTGACCATGTCATGATCAATAAATTCCACTGCCTCTCTTCAGGATCAAATACAAAGCCCTCCATTTGGTTTCAAAGCCCCTTTGAAACCTGGCCCACCTGTCCACCTTTCCAGGTTTCTTCTGCCTTATACCCTGACATTCTACCATTCCATTGACGCTGGGTCTTTGCTGTTGTCTTGTGGTCTGCTCCCTAACTTTGTATATACTTTAGATTTAATCTTGTATCTACTCAAATAGGGCATTTGGGTGGTGTAGTGGATAGAGAGCAGGGCCTGGATTCAGGCAGACCTGGATTCAAATCCTGCTGCAGACCCTCCCTAGCTGTGTGACCTTAGGCAAGTCACGTACCCTTTTGCCTCAGTTTCCCCATCTGTAAAATGAGCCGGAGAAGGAAACGGCAAACCACTGCAGTATCTCTGCCAAGAAAACCCCAAATGGGGTCATGAAGAGTCAGACTGGACTGAAAGGACTCAAGAACATTCTGGAATGGCCCCAGTGAAATATAAACTCCTTGAGGACAGGTACTATTTTTGTTGTTGTATTCCCCAGTTCCTAGTACAGTGCTTGGCACTAGTAGGTCCTTAAGATGTTTGTTGAATTGAATCGGAGGAATCAGGAGCCGTGAGTACCTGCAGGAGCTGGCAGCTTTCCTTCATCACTAGGGTTTCCTACAGAAGGTCTGACTAGAGCAGGGGTGGGAAACCTGCGGCCTTGAGGACCTAGAGGGCTTCATATGGCCTTGAGGCTGCAGGTTCCCCACCCCAGGCCTAGAGGCTGAGGCATTTTCTACATGTGAGGTGAGTGCCGGGGTATCTTCTGCTCACCTTATTTCCTTATTGCCTCCACTTGACCCCCACCCCATGTTTGGACATAGTCTAGGCAGATGCTCCTGCTCTAGGCCCAGATGCTACCCCTTCATCCCCCAAGACCACAGAAAGTAAAGTGCTCCAGTTACTCATTTGATGCCTGACTGACTCTCAACTCCCTCTCTCCTAATTACCACAATTCCATCCTTATCAATAAGTACTTGCTACTGGCCAGGCAGTGAACTATGTTAAGCACCAAGGATACAATGACAAATATGAAACAATCCAAGCCTTCAAGGATCTCTGCCCTTTCCTTCTGTTGTGTCTTCTGGAACCCACCCTAGTGAACCAACTCCCTTTTACCTCTTCTGCCTTTGTCCTGCTTACAACCTGCATTACCTTGAGCCAGTTGCTTATCTTCCTTGGGCCTCAGTTTCCTCATCTCTAAAATGGGAAGGTTGCTAGATGGTCTAGATGGCCTCTGAGGCTCCTTCCAACTCTAGAGCTAGAATCCTATGATCTTTCCATATTTGTTTGCTCATAGAAACTTGACTCACTCCAGAAGACCCTTGACCTTCCTCTCCAGCATCAAGTAAGTGATTCTTCTTCTCTCATGCCCCCTTAACTGCGGGACAGGAGGAGGAGCTGACAGACTGGCTGCTCCTTCCTGCCACTTCTCAAACCTTCTGCTGCCATCACTCAGCAACCCATCTGCTTTTGAGCTTCATCCTCTATCCATTCCTTTGTCCAGTCCCCCAGTCCAGATCCTTGTGGTAGTCATCTCTCAGCAACTCGATCTATCAACAGTTATGTATTAAGCATACACTATGGGTTGAGCATTGTAGATAGAAAAACACACACATGAAAAAGAGATAGGAATAATATACCCTGCTCACATGTGGGTACATAGTAGGTGCTTAACAAATGCTTGTTCATTAACTGACTGATTGACAGAGGAACATAGCTGCTGGGAAGGAGGCTGATCAAATTGGGATAAGGGGAAGGGATGAAGAAGGATGGTGAATCAGGACAGGTATCTTGAAGGAGGTGGCAATTCAGCTAACCCTTGAAAACTTCTAGGGAGTTCCAAGAAGAAGAGGTGAGGAGGAAGAATATTCTCCATCTTTTCTCGAGGAGTTCAGCATCTGTATCACAACCTTCTTTGTTCCAACCTCTTCTGTCATACCTCAAAATACATGATGGTGTGTCTTGCAATAAGCTGGCCTCCCAGTTCAGCACCTTCCCCAGCTCCTAAGCTGGCCCTTCATTTCATACCTCAGCCACTCATAAGTATGGTCCAATCTTCAATCCCAACATCACTTGGTCAGTGATCTCCATGGCTGATTCTGTAGTCTGAATGCAGCTAGCAGAGGCTCTCACTGCTGCCCTCAAGCTGGTTAAGACTCAAAAGCTAGGGTACCATTGTCCCCTCTGTTGTCTCCCTGAGAATTACCAGAGTTGCTACATGTAAGCTAGGCCTCACTGCTAAGTTCAGTGATGCCAGGGCATCAATGCATTTCCATTATCTACTGCTTCTGGTTCTGTCGAATGGGCTGCCAAGGGTCAGGGGACTACTACTATCTTCTCATCCTCTTCAGCCTTTCAAAGGGAAGCTATTGCACCAGGTGCCATAATCTTGGTTAGTTGTTTGAATCTTAGGGTTGGAAGAGACCTCGGAGAGACCATCTAGTTCAGGATGAACAAGGATCCTTCTGCAACATCCTAAACATGTGGTCACCCAGCCTTGGATCGAAGGCCTCCTCAAGGCAATCCATTCTACTTTTGAACAGCTCTGATTATTAGAGAGTTTTTTCTTACCTCCAGCCTAAATCTGTGTCTCTATAACTTTCACTCAGTGTTCCTTGTTCTGCCCTCTGAGGCCCAGCAGAATAAGTGAAAACTGTTTTCCATGAGAGAGGCTTTCAGTTACTTGAAGATTGCATGTTGACCTAAGTCTTCTCTTTTCGGGTTAAACATTTTCTATTCTTTCAATCAAACATTTATTAAGCATCTGTGCTAAGCACTGGGGACACAAAAAGAGGCAAAAGACAGTCTCTGCCCTCAAGGAGCTTACAGTCTAATAGGGAAGACAACATGCAAACAAATGTATACAAAGCAAGATATATTCAGGATAAATAGGAAATAATTAACCAGATGGAAGGTACTGGAATTAAGAGGGGTTGGGGAAGGCTTCCTGTAGAAGGGGGGATTTTAGCTGGGACTTAAGCCAAGGAGATGAGTAGATGGAGCAGAGGAGGGAAGCGAGTTCCAGGCATGGGGGACCAGAGAATTTGTCTGGAGCTGAGAGATGGAGGGTCTTATTTGTGGAACAGCCAGGAAGGCTGTGTCATTGGATTAAAGGGTATGTGGCAGGGAGCAAGATGTAAAAATACTGGAAGGGTAGGAGTATGCTAAGTTATGAAAGGTCCTGAATGCCAAATAGAGCATTTTGTACTTACTCCTGGAGGCAATAGGAAACCACTGGAATTTATTGAGTTGGGGTGTGTGGGGGCCATGATCAGACCTGCATTTTAGGAAAATCACTTTAGTGGCTAGAGGATGGATTGGAGTTGAGAAAGACTTGAGGCAGATGGACCCACCAGCAGGCTATTATGATAATCCAGGAATGAGATGATGAGGGCCAGCCTTGGAATGGTGGTTATGGCAAAGAAAAGAAGGGGGCATGTTTGAGAGATGTTGCAAAGGTAAAATCAGCTGGCCTTGGCAATAGATTGAAAAAGGGGGTGGTGAGGGATAGTGTGGAATCCAGGATGACTCCTAGGTTGTGAGTCTGAAGGACTGGGAGGATGATGTTGCCCTCTACAGCCATAGGGAAAGTAGGAATGGGGAAGGGTGTAGGGGGAAAGATAATGAGTTCTATTTTATTCTATTTATTTTTTCTATTATTGAGTTTAAGATGTCTATTGAACATGTAGTTTGAGATGATTGAGAGGCATTTGGAGATGTGAGACTGGAGGTCAACAGAGAGGTCGGGGCAGGACAGGTAGATTTGAGAATCATGAGCATAGAGATGGTCATAAATCCATGGGAGCTGATGAGCTCACAAAATGAAATAGTATGGAGAGAGGAAAGAATAGAACTCTGAGGGCCACCAATAATTAGAGGGCATGATCTGGAGGAGAATCTAGCAAAGGAGACAGAGAATGAGTAGTCAGATAGGTTTGAGGAAAACCGGGAATGATTCATGTTCCAAAAACCTAGACAGAGGAGAGTATTAAGGAGGAGACAGTGATCAACAGTGTCAACAATTGCAGAGGGGTCCTTCAATCAACACTCAAAGACCTTCCATTCTCCTGTCCTTCTTCTGGATTTTGTTTAGATGGTCAATGTCCTTAAAATATGGCATCTACAACCCAAACCTTTGTCTTTTCACTGCTCGTGCCCTGCCATACTTTGACATGAGTGACCACCGCCATATTCCCTCTTCTTTCCTATGCCCATACTACTAAAAGATGGAGGAAGTCGTGTAGCTGTGCTAAATGGATCCACCACAAAACGCATGTTGCCAGATTTCAACTGTGTGCTCACTATTGCAAAAGTAATCCTTTTAATCTTTCCTATTTGACTCTTTATCATACACCCTTCTCCAACCCTCCAGTGTCTATTCCAAAATTTCTCTTCTCTCTGTAAGCCTCATAGCTCTTCCTCTCAGTAGAATGGCACCTCTCTTACTTTACCGAGAAAGTCAAATATCCATCAAATGCTGCCCCCTTTCCCTACTCCATACCTCAAAACCATTCTATGTTATCCCTTATTTTCTCCTCCTTTGTCTTAGTCTCTGAGGAAAAGGTGGTCAAGATGAAGCCATGTTTGTATACCCTCAATCCCATGCCTCAGCTGGGAGCTCATCACTTCAAACACCACCTCTCCCCATCAATTGCCTTCTCTGTGCCTGCAGATACATTCAATTTTCCCCGCTGCACTTGCCCTGTCCTCAAGCTAAGGTCCTAAATCTTTCCTTTTTCACTGACAAACACCTGGGAAGCTGCTCATACTTGTTGCCTCTATTTCTATACCTCCCACTCATTTTTTAACCTCTTGTAACCTGGATTCCAATCCTACCCATTCCTTGGAACCACTTTCTCTAAGATTACTCAGTATCTCATAACTACTAAATCCAGTGATCTTTCTTCTCAGGACTTTCCAGGCTGCCATTATCATTGGAAAACTCCTTAACCCTGCCTTCTCTCCCAGTGTCACTCAGTTTGGCCCCACCATTCACTCTGTCCATTCCTGTCTTTTACTCTCCTCTCCACCCTTGCCCATTATGTCCTCTGGGACCTTGTTCTACTGTGTCTTTTTAGAAAAATCATTTATTGATGTATTTTGTTTTTGTGTGGGTCATTTACCACCCCATTCCCCCAGATAGAGCTCTTTATTGTGGCAAAGAAAAACCATCAAGAAGAAATATCCTATGTAGAATTATCCTTTTCTGATAACATATACAAGAACCTAGTAGTCCCCCTATCTCTCTGCCATGAGGGAGGAGATTTGTTTCGTTATCTCTTCAGCAGGACCTTCACATGACTTTTATCACCTTTATTAATCTTTTCTTTTATATCATTGTCTTGATTCTGTTTAACATCCTTCCCCTACATCCTTCATCAAAAACTCTCTTGCATCCTTGATCACTTCCTCTTACTGCTGGACCATCCTTCTGCTCAAACATCTTCGGTGACTCCAAAATTCAAATTTAAGATAACCTGGCATTTAAAGCCATCCATAATCTTACTCTAACCTACCTTCCCATTCTTACTTCCCATTTCTTTCCTGTGCCTACTCTATATTCCAGCCAAACTGGACTACCAGCTGTACCCCAAACCCAATGTTCCATCTCTATGACTTGATGCAGGCTATCTCTGTACAGGTTATACACCTCCACTCCACCTCCACTAGAATGTAAGATCTTTGAAGACAGGGACTTTCACTTGTTTCTTTTTTGTTCCATGTGGTTGCTGCTTCTGTTGTTGTTGTTCATCCTTCATTCTTGAAGAGATCCTACTGCCCAATAGAGTCTCTTGGGCAGTGTTTTCTTCCCCATACCAGTGACTTCATCAGTGGGGAATTCCCAGTGTAGAAACTCAAAACTTCTTCTACCAGTGATGATTTGCAACTCACTTTTAAAAAAAATAAATTTTTCTTACTTTTTGGTTTTACATCACCTAAAATTCCCCCAGGGAATTCTTCCCCCTGGGCAGTTGGGTGGCACAGTGGATAGAGTGCCTGGGGAGTCAGGAAAGCTCATCATCTTCCTGAGTTCAAATCTGGCCTCAGACACTTACTAGCTATGAGACCCTAGGAAAGTCACTTAATCCTGTTTGCCTCAGTTTCCTCATCTGTGAAATGAGCTGGAGAAGGAAATGCAAACCATTCCAGTGTCTTTGCCAAGAAAACCCCAAATGGGGTCATGAAGAGTTGGACGTAACTGAATAACAACAAAAATTCCCCTTTTATCTCTCTCTTCTTCTTCCCGGAGAACCATCTCATACAACAAAGAATTTTTTTTAACCAAATAGAATAGAAAAAAAATTCAGCATAATCAACCAATCAGTCAATCCACTCAAAAAAATCTGAAAACATGCGTGATGTTCCACAGCCATGGATCACTTGCCTCTGCAAAGGAATGGAGGAAGGTGTCCTCTCGTGTCTTTCTTTTGGGCCTCTGCTTTCTTCCCTTTGCATTGGTTCATGTAGGTCTTTCTAGGCTTTTCTGTATTCATCATATTTGTCTCTTCTTACTGCATAGTCGTCAACATCATCATCGTAATCATCACAATCATGATGACAACAGCTCACATTTATATAGTGCCTACTATTTGCCAGGCACTGTGGTAAGTGCTTTACAAATGTTATTTTGTTTGATCCTCACAACAACCCTGGGAGGTAGGAGCTATTGGTTTTTTTCTGTTTTTTTTATCGTATTCTTTTTTATTAATTTGTTAAATATTTCTCAATTACATTTTTTATAATTAAGATTTTTTATTTTTAGTTTACAACACTCAGTTCCACATGATTTTGAGTTCCAAATTTTCTTCCCCCCGTCCCGCGCCTCCCCAAGATGGCATGGAATTTGATAGATCTTCTATATATAACTTTGCATTGAACTTATTTATACAATAGTTAGGTTGTAAAGAAGAATTATGACCAATGGAATGAATCATGAGAAAGAAGAAACAAAACAAAAAAAAAACCCAAAACAAAAACAAAAGAGAAAAAAAGGGGAAAAAAGGAGAGCAAACAGTGTGCCTCAATCTGCATTCAGAATCCATAGTTCTTTCTCTGGACGTAGACAGCATTCTCCATCGTGAGTCTTTTGGAGTTGTCTTTGCACCTTGTATTGCTGAGAAGAGCAAAGTCTATCAGGGTTAGTCATCGCAGAATCCATATATCTGTTGTTGTATATAATGTTCTCCTGGTTCTGCTCTGCTCACTCAACATTATGTCGTGTAGGTTTTTCCAGGTCATTATGAAGTCTGTATCTTCCTCATTTCTTATAGCACAGTAGTATTCCATTACCTTTATATACCACAACTTGTTCAGCCATTCCCCAATTGATGGGCATCCCCTTGATTTCCAATTCTTTGCTACTACAAAAACTGCCGCTATAAATATTTTTGCACATATGGGTCCTTTTCCCACTTGTGTGATCTCTTTGGGATACAACCCTAGAAGTGGTATTGCTGGGTCAAAGGGTATGAACATTTTTATAGCCCTTTGGGCATAGTTCCAAATTGCTCTCCAGAATGGCTGGATCAGTTCACAACTCCACCAGCAATGTAACAATGTTCCAATTTTCCCGATTCTCTCCAGCATTTATGATTTTCCTGTTTTGTCATTTTAGCCAATCTGACAGGAGAGATGTGGTACCTAAGAGTTGTTTTGATTTGCATTTCTCTAATCAGTAGTGTGTAGGAGCTATTGTTAACCCAATTTTTCAGGCGAGGATACTAAGGCAGTCAGAGGCTAATGACTTGCCCAGGGTCTCACAGCTAGTATCCAATGACACCCATAGAGTCTCATCTTATCCATGCACCACAATTGCTTTAGCCGTTTCCCAGATGATAGTCATTTACTTTGTTTCT
Source organism: Phalanger gymnotis (assembly GCA_028646595.1). NCBI lineage: Eukaryota > Metazoa > Chordata > Mammalia > Diprotodontia > Phalangeridae > Phalanger > Phalanger gymnotis. Next base: position 42,811,438 of record CM053622.1, on the reverse strand, counting down.
AATTCTTTGCTCCCACAAAAAAGCGCTGCTAGAAATATTTTAGCACATACAGGGGTTCACTTTTATCAATGATCTTTTTGGGGTATATGCTTCGTATTGGAATATCTAAGTCAAAGAGTACGAACATTTTAGTCATTTATTTGTTTAATTCCCAATTTCTTTCTAAACTGGTTATATAATTCATATACCTACCAAGAATGTACAAGTGTGCCTATCTTTCCACCACCTTTCTGATCTTGACTCTTCCCATCTTTGGTCGTCAAAAAACTTACCAGTTTGCCGGGTATGAGGTGGAACCTCAGGGTTGGCAGAGCATTGAGAAGTTATGTGACTGGCCCAGGGTCACCCATGTGATCTGTGTCATAGGAGATTTAGAGCTAGAAGGGATCTTTGAGTCCAATCTCTTCATTTTACAGACTAAGAAACTGAGGCACAGAGGTTAAGTGACTTGTCCTGTCACACAGTTTAGTATGCATCAGAGACTGGGTTCAAACCCAGGTCATCCTGCCCCTTCTCTAGTCCTGAAGACCTCTTATCTTGTACATAGTAAGAACTTAATAGCCGTCTACTGAACTGAAATTGAATAGACTTTTTATCACATTTCTCTTTGTGCACATCACATCTCCCTCCCTTAATCCTATCTCAGACCATAAGTTCCTAGAGAGCACAGATTGTTTTCTCTGTGTATTCCCAGCAGGCCACATAAACTATGGCTTGGTACTTGCAATCATTGAATAAACTGGGCTGCTTAATTAAGAATTAATGAATTGAATTGGAGTGGTGGCATCAACGAGGGACGTCAATGAAGATACCTTATTTATCCTGTAATAAACAAGGGTGATCAGGGGAGCCCCCTGCTCTGCAGATCTAGGACACCTCCCATGGAGCTGGGCATTTATACTTTGAGCCATTTGGGAATAGGACAAACCCAGTGAAGCAACTGAATTGAGTGGAGACATTAGGGGTGAATTCTTGAGTTCAATTCCTGAGTTCCTGCCTCAGACACTTCCCAGCCGTGCGACCCTGGACAAGTCGCTTCACCCTGTTTGCCTCAGTTTCCTCATCTGTAAAATGAGCCGGAGAAGGAAATGGCAAACCACTCCGGTATCTTTGCCAATGGGGTCATGCAGATTCAGACACAACTGAAAAATGTCTGAATGACAACAATATTAGGGAAATCAAGGGAAGATGAAGCCTGTTCGTACTGGGCCATCAGAGCCTGAGAAATCTGCAGCAGCCCAAGGGATGGTATGGTTTTATAGGTGGGACAAGGTAAGGAGGGGTGCCCCATGTTGCCTTGGTGGTATGTGGATGTGCTAAAGAGATGGTAGATTTGGAATCCTGGTACATGAGTTCAAATCTGTCCTCTGTTTATAGTTACAAGATCTGGGACCCTCAGTTTCTTTCCCTAAAAAATGTGATGGTTGGAGTACATGATTTCCAAGGTCACTTTTAGGTCAACATCTTTGATCCTATTAGAAAATAGGTTCTTAAATGTTTTTGTGCCCTGGGCCCCTTAGCAGTCAGTCTGGTGAAGCGTATTCTCAGAATAAAGTTTTCAAATAATTTAAGGAAATGCTAAATTTCAGTTAGAGGGCAGTTAAAATATATCATTAAAAAACCCAAATTTATGGACCCCCTGAAATCTATCCAGGACCCCAGGTTAGGAACACTTCTTTCAGAGGGATTTAAGAAGTCCCTTGGGCAGCAACCATAGTGGAGAGAGCCCCAGACCTGAGCCAGGGTCTCCAGGCCTTGGTCTGTAGCCTTGGACAAGAGCTCTCTCCCACCTTCTGACCTTCAGTTTCCTCTTCTACAAAAAGGAAAGGTCAGGGATTAGACGAGAGGATCCCCAGTGTCCCTTCCAGCTCTAACATTCTGTGATTTCAGGATGAGTTGGGTCCTAGTGGTAAGGGCCTTCAGAATCTGGTCTCAAGTAGGTCTCCAGGGAGTGCTGGAAAATTCCATCAGCAATATTCTGCTCTAAAGAGGGGCTCAGCTGGGGGTTGGTGACTGTGGATAAGCTGTGCATTTAAGCCTGGTCAAGTTTTGCCAAAGGTTTTTCCCCAACTAGGAGCCAACTAACTGAAGGACGTGGCCTTTGAGAGGTACAGAACTGCCTTTGTTGTAGGGAGGCTAGTCTTCAGTGGCTTTCTATGAGCTCTAGGCGCCCCCTTTCCTATGGTTATTGGTATAATCCTGGTGGGGTGGGGAGAGGACTTGGGACCTAGTTCTCGCCCTTCCTAAAGGTGGCAACATGATACGACAGAGTGTAAATAACTCTGGTTCTAAGCAGGGGTTCTTAACCTGGGCTCTGTGGACCCAGCTTTGTAAAAATATTTTTAGAACTGTGCTTCAATATAATTGGCTTCCTTTATTGTCTTACGTATTTTATTCTACGCATTTAAGAAAGTGATCCTGAGAAGCCATCCGTGGGCTTTCACAGACTGACTGCCGAAGGGAACTGGGACGTGAAAAATGTTACCAAGGCTTGTTCTAAAGTCGGAAGAGCTGACCCTCCGTGCGTGACCTTGGGCCAGTCACACCCCCCTTTTCTGTTGTAAAAGACAGCCTCTGGGTTCCCTTTTAGCTTTAGATGTAGGATCCTAGGGACCCTGTGATGAATGACCTTCCCTGAGGGGTAGTCAGGCAACCTCTGGGGCCCAGGTACCCCTGCCTGCCCCCAGCTTGAAGATTTTCCTCCATACACAGCAGTTTGTGACTTTGACGTAACGTTCAAAGGCCTAGCTGCTCCCTCCACATCTGGGTGGGTGGTTTTCTCTTTCTGTCGTCTTTTCTTTCCTGTCTTCCGTATTAAGGAAATAGGTCACATTTCAGAGAAACCAGTCGACAAACAGATTCGTTGACAGAGGGTGGTATCTAGGGGCAGTGGTGGCTGGGCCTAGACCCTGTCCCCTAACTGCCTTCCCCACCCTGAGGCCCTGGCACCCAGGGTGGCCTTTCCCTCCATGGAACTTGGTCCTCCAAGGAACTGAAGAAGACTGACAGAAGCAGGGCCTAGCACCTCTGGAACCTCCACAGGTGAGCCTTTTCCTTATTTCTGACCCCTGGTTCTGGCCGCTATCCTAGACTGACAAGGGTAGGGATGCTCTGGGAGTTAGGGAGAGGAGGCCTATACTCACCACAAGTCATGGTGGTGACTCCCTCCTCCTGCAACTCAGGGATCATGCTTCGGCCTTGAGCCACCCAGCCTCATGGTCTCCAGGCAAGAAAGAAACATTGAGTGCTAACTGGCATTTTGGGGAAAGACCAAGAATTCCCCAGCCCGGGGTGTCAGAGTTCCTCTAGCTGTTTGTGTCCTGTAAGCAGGGTTGTCAGGAAATGGTCAGGGAGCAGTTAAACTGGGGGATTAGGGATTGGTGAGTTTAAGGGATACATTTAGTGATACTCAGACTAGGGGATGAGGGCATTGCTAGGTTAGATGCGTTGAAGGGACAGTCAAACCACCCGGTCACAGGATTGTTAGATTGGGTAATCCAGAGACGGCCCAGCTAGGGGGTTGAGGTCTAGGAGACGGTCAGCCTGGAAGTTCTTGGAATGGTCGGACTGGGGCATTGGGAGAAGGATTGGGGATAAGATGACGATCAGACCATGGAGTCAAAGGGATAACTAGACTGGAGATCGGAGCATATTCAGACTAGACAGTTTAGGGCATGGCCAAGCTGGGGTGATTTGGTCTGGTCATCTTGGGAAGACTGGGAACAATTAGACTGTGGGGAGGTCAGGATAAGGTCAGACTAAAGAGTCTAGGGTAGTCAGATGGAGAGGTCAGAGTATTATTAGACTAGGGGTTCAAGAGACAGTCACATTGGGGTTTCAGAAGTAAGTTAGACCTGGGTGTTTAGGATATGGTCAGACTGGGGAGTCAGGAGACAGATAAACTGAATGCTCAGACTAGGGGATTGAGGGGCGGTCAGACTGGGTGGCTCAGGGGAATGATAAGATAGAAGGGGGAGGATATGATCAAGCTGGGGTTTGACAGGAGAGTAGGGCTGGGAGAGGTGCTGGGACATTTGGATCAAGACAGGGGCCTGTATGAATTAGTTATTCACTTTCCAAATCTGCTTTTAGGACCATTTCTCTTTGTGGGAAGGAATTGGATAGCCCCCCATCCTTTGTCAGTTCTGTGTCAGCCTAGACACCATCAAGTAAGTAATTTCCCTGTGCCAGGCTGACCCCCTTTAGGGGTGTTAAGGGTACAGGCCGGGCCAGTTTGTGGTGATAATGATGACCAGTACAGATCATTGGGGTGGGGAGCAATGTCCAGTGGTGATGATGATATTTATAACATCTCACATTAGCACACAGGGGTGAGAATAATGGTGGGGAACCTGTGACCTCAAGGCCATATATGGCCCTCTAGGTCCTCAAGTGTGGCCCTTTGACTGAACCCAAACTTTCTGAAGTCTGGATTAGATAGATATGTAATTAGATAGATATCCTAGGATAGATATCTCAGGATAAAAAGACAAAAATTGTGCATGCAAAATGTAAAAATGCCCCCTTGTCATCAAGAAACTTAAGTTCTAACTGGTGAGACACCAGACACCTCTCTCTCTCTCTCTCTCTCTTTCTCTCTCTCTCTCTCTCTTTCTCCACATGTACATATACATACATTTTATATATATACATACATATATGTATATATATATAATGTATAAGAATGTGTCTGGTGTCTCACCAATTATATGTGTACGTGTACACATGTATGTGTACATATGTGTATGTTACATATGTATGTGGATATATGTGTGTATGTATATATATGTGTGTATATATATACATATATATATGTATATGGGACAGGAAAATCTCCTGTAGAAGGATGTACTTGTGTTGACTCTTGAAAGAAAGTAGGATTACAAGAGATAGAGATGAGGAGGTAGAGCATTCCAGGCATGAGCCAGTGCAAAACTGCACAGACAGGAAATGGAGGGTAGTATGTAAAGAATGTAAATAGGCCTATATGAGTGAATAAGAGTCAGGAGATGAGGATAATTTGGAGATTTTGAAACCAGCAGACTGAAAGAATTATAGTGTCCTCTACAATAATTGGGAATTCTGAAAGAGGGGTCAGTAAGGGGTGGAGGAATTAAAGGCCACTAGGAGGATGAAGAATAGGTTTAAGAGGAGTAAGGTCCAGGGAGAGGAGAGATGGAATGACAGGAACTTAGGCTTCTGGTAAAATCACTGCAGAATTCTTTAAATGTGGAATGCTTCACAGTTTTGCGTGTCGTCTTTGAGGAGGAGCTGCGCTAACCTCCTCGGTATATTCCAATGTGCTGCTGAAATAGCACTATTTCAGAATTCTTGATCAAGGAAGTGGAACATTTGTGGGAGATGGTAAGATTATTGAAAGAGATGAGAACAAGTTAATAACAAATATAATAAGAGCTAACATTTATATGGGACTTTTTTCAGGGGGGTTCTTTTTTTAAAATCTTATTTAATATCTCATTTTTTGCCAGTTACTTTAAAAACAATTTTAACATTCTTTTTTTAAAAAATTTTGAGTTCCAAATTCTCTCCTTCCCTTTCTCCCCTCCACATTGAGAAGGCAAGCGATTTGACACAGGTTATATATGCGTAGTCATGCAAAACACATTTCCATATAAGTCATTCTATGAGAGAAAACACAAACAAAAAATCCTCCAGAAAAGTAAAGTAAAGAAAAAGTATTTTCGATCTGCATTCAGGCTCTACCAGTTCTTTCTTTGGAGATGAGCAGCACTTTTCATCGTAAATCCTACAGAAATGTCTTGGATCATTGTATTGCTGAGAATAGCTAAGTTATTCATGGTAGATCATCATACAATATTGCTGTTACTGTGTATAATGTTCTCCTAGTTCTTCTTGTTTCACTTTGCGTCAGTTCATGTAAGTTTTTCCATGTTTTTCCAAGAGCATCCTGCTCATCATTTCTTAAAGCACAATAGTATTCCATCGCAAGCATATAAAACAACTTGTTCAGCCATTCTCCAATTGATGGACACCCCCCCCTCAATTTCCAATTCTTTGCCACCACTAAAAGAGCTGCTGTAAATATTTTTGTACACACAGGTCCTTTTCCTTTTTTAAAATCTCTGTGGGATACAGACCTAGTAGTGATATTGCTTGGTCAAAGGGTACATACACGTGGTTTTATAGTCCTTTGGGCATTAGTTACAAATTGTTCTCCAGAATGGTTGAGTAGGTGTACAACTTCACCAACAGTACATTAGCATTTTAATTTTCCCACATACCCTCCAACATTTGTCATTTTCCTTTTCTGTAATATTAGCCAGTATGACAGGTGCGAGGTAGTAGCTCAGAGTTGTTTTAATGTGTATTTCTCTCATCAATAGTGATTTGGAGCATTTTTTTCATATGACTACAGATAGCTTTGATTACTTTGTCTGAAAGCTGCCCGTTCATATCCTTCGACCATTATCAATTGAGGAATGATTCTTATTTCTATAAATTTGACTCAGTTTTCTATGTTTGAGAAATGAAGTCTTTACCAGAGAAACTCATTGTAAAATTTTATTCATGGTAATGCTTACCCACTATGTATTTTCCTCCATCCTATTTCCCCCCTGTTTATCCTACTCTCTCTCTCTCTTTTTACCCTATCCATTCTCAAAAGTGTTTTGCTTCTGACTTTTATCTCCTCCAAACTGCACTCCCTTCTATCAGCTTTTCCCCTCCTTCTCTTATCTCCTTCTCTTCCTATTTTCCTGCATGGTAAGATATATTTCTGCACCCAAATGTGTATATTATTCCCTCTTTGAGTCAATTCTGATGAGAGTAAGATTCATGTGTTCTCCTCATTTTCCCCTTCACTGCAAAATCTCTTTCATACCTCTTCCATGTCAGATAATTTATCCCGTTCTACCTCTCCCTTTCCCCTTATCCCCTTTATGCTTCTTACTTATCCCTTAATTTTATTTTTTTAGATTATCATATCACATTCAACTCACACCTCTGCTCTCTGTCTATGTATATTCCTTCTATCTGCCCTAATGATGAGTAAGTTTTTAGGAATTATAAATATCATTTTCCCGTGTAGGAATATAAACGGTTTAACCTTATTACATTCCTTATGATTTCTCTTTCCTATTTGCCTTTTTATGCTTCTTTTGCATCATATATTTGAAAGTCAGATTTTCTATTCAGCTATGGTCTTTTCATCAGGAATTCTTGAAAGTTCTCTCTTTCATTGAATGTCTGTTTTTCCCCCCTGAAGGATTATACTTGGTTTTGTAGGGAAGTGATTTTTTTTTGCAAATACTGGAGCTCAGTGTATTTATTATGTATTAGAATATATGTTTCTCCCCTACCCCCAAGATAAAATATCATGATATAATGTTCGCTGCATGGTCCTCCATGATGCCTTTGCAGCTGAGCTGGCGCCTTCAAGTCAGTCCTCTAAAAACAATCTCTCAGCATCTGTATGTTCATCTTCCCATGTCCATTTCACATCCTTTGACAGTTCCCACTTTTTCATGGGGGTCCTGGTATCACTGGCTTTTTCCCAGGTGTTGTCATAGCCTCAACTGAGCTCTTACCAGGAAGACCAGACTCCAAAACTTTCACAGTGGTCATTACGATTGAAGAAGGAGAGGCTTGCCGATGTCCATCATGAGTACAAAACTTATGGCTAGGGCCCACTGGCAGCTTAGGAGGTGGCTGAGTTCTCTTAGTGATCTCCTGATAATGTAACTGCAACTTTGCTTGGAGATTAGCCTGGAGCCCGAATTCTGGGGCTACCGTATGAAGCCAGTGGCTGACGCCATCTTGGGTCTGGGCTGAAGGGCAACAGCTGCCTGGGGAAGTGATTGTTGATTGTAATCCTAGCTCTTTTGCCCTCCAGAATATCATATTCCAAGCCCTCTGATCCTTTAATGTAGAAGATGCTAAATCTTGATATCATGACTTTGGTTCCACCGTATTTAGATTGTTTCTTTTTGGATGCTTGCAGTATTTTCTCTTTGATCTAGGAGGTCTGGAGTTTAGTTATAATATTCCTGGGAGTTTTCATTTTGGGATCTCTTTCAAGAGGTGATTGATGAATTCTTTCAATTTCTATTTTAGCCTCTGGTTCTAGAATATCAGGGTAGTTTTCCTTGATAATTTCTTGAAAGATGATGTTCAAGCTTTCTCTCTTTTTTAAATCATGGTTTTCAGGTAGTCTAATAATTCTTAAATTATCTCTCCTGGATCTATTTTCCAGGTCAGTCATTTTTCCAATGAGCTATTTCATATTTTCTTCTATTTCTTCATTCTTTTGATTCTGTTTGATTGTTTCTTGATGCATCATAAAGTCATTAGTTTCCCCTTAACCAATGCTAACATTTAAAGAATAATTTCTTCAGTGAGCTTTTGTACCTCCTTTTTCATTTGGCCAATTCTACTTTTTAAAGAGTTCTCTTCAGTACATTTTGTGCCTCTTTTTCTATTTGGCCAATTCTGCTTTTCAAGGCATTCTTTTCTTTATTGGATTTTTGTGCCCTTCCCCCACCCCAACCATTTAGCCTATTCTGTTTTTTAAGGTGTTATTTTCTTCAATATTTTTTGTCCCTCCTTTACCCAGTTGCCTTTGTCATTATATTTTCTTACATAACTCTCATTTCTCTTCCCAATTTTTCCTCTACCTCTTACTTGATTTAAAAAATCCTTTTTGAGCTATTCCTTGGCTTGAGACCAATTCATATTTTTCTTTGAGGCTTTGGATGCAGGAATTTGACTTTGTTGTCTTCTTCTAAGTGTGTGTTTTGATCTTCCTTGTCACCGCAGTAACTTTCTATGGTCAGAATTTTTTTCTGTTGTTCGCTCATTTTCTAGCTTATTTCTTGAATTTTAACTCTGTGCTAAAGTGAGGCTCTGCTTCCTATGGGGAGGGGGCACTGTTCTAAGCTTCAGGTTTTTTTGTGCAGCTGTTTTCAGAGGTAATTCTGGGGACCTGTAAGTTTTTGGCTCTTCCAAGGTGGTACGATCTAGGGACGGGTGTGTTTACTACTCTCCTCTGTTGTGCACTGGTTTGTGAGTGGCCACAAGCACTCTTTTCATCCTTGGAATTGTGACCAGGGTACCTGCTCCCCTTGCAGCTGCAAGTTCTGCTGTTCTAGTGCTCCTCTTCACATAGAAACTAAGAGCCAGGACTGAGACCCAGATCCATGCACAGGTAAGACAATGGAGTACTGCCCCTGGTATTAACAAAGGGACTCCTGTACATCTGACCTGTTGTCTATTCCTTTTATGGTCTGTGGGTTTAGAGGTCTGGAAACCAGCCCCGCTGCCTCTGATCAATCTCCCCATGACCTGCCTCTTGGTTTTCTGGGGCCTGGTCTGCACTGGTGTGGCCTGTGCTGGACGGTGCTCCTCTCTCACTCTGGTGCAACAGACCTTTCATGCTGACTTTCCGAGTTGTCTTGGGCTGGCAAATTGTTTGATTCCATCATTTTGTGGGTTTTGCTGCTTTAGAATTTGTTTAGACTCATTATCTAAAGGTATTTGGAGGGGTTTGGGGGAAGAGGTCAGGTAAGTCCCTGCCTTTACTCTGCCATCTTGGCTCCACCTCCCTGGGCCTTTTCATTTAATATCTTGTTTGAGTCTTACAACAACCCTTTGAAATAGGTACTGCAGGTATTGCCATTCCCACTTTACAGATGTGGAAACTGAGACTCAGCAAAGTAAACTGATTTTACCATTATCACATAGCTATTAATTGTCAGTTGTTGTTTAGTTCTGTCTGACTCTTTGTGACCCCCTTGGACCACAACATGCCAATACCATCCATGGGGTTTTCTTGGCAAAAATATTAGAGTTGCTTGTCATTTCCTTCTCCAGTAGATAAAGACAAACAGCGTTAAGTGACTTCCCCAGGGTTATAGCTGGTGAGTATCTGAGGCCAGATTTGAACTCAGTTCTTCCTGACTCCAGGCCCAGCATTCTAACCACTAAGCTACCTAGCCACTTATTCGTCAGAGGCAATATTTAAACCCAGGCTTCTTTTGCCTCTGAGTCTAGCACACTTCCCAGTACATGACACCACAGCTTCAGTTCAGGACCCCTCTGGTTTTATGGGTCTTCTCGAGGGTTTCTCAGCCCCCTGACAGAGGGAGTGTAGTACAGTGGAGAGAATGATGGATTTCCACAGGGAGCTTGAGTTTGAATCCTGGTTTGGCTACTTCTTACCTGTATGACTCTCCGAGATCCCTTTCAGCTTAAAATCTATGATCCAATGATCTCTCTCTTGTGAACCTTCTCATGACCCCAAACCCCCATAATATATGGTCTATTAAATCCCATTTACTCTCAGAAGCCAATCTAGGCCGTGGCTCTAGATCCTGCCCCTTCATTAGGCTATTCTTTTGTAGGGCCGGGGGATTCCTGACTCACGAACTGTCCTCACAGAAAAAAACCCCTTCCTTGCCCCTGCTCAGTTTGCCCACCCTAGTCCTTTTCCTAGTCTCCAATCAAGTCTTAGTTGCAGGAAATAGTCGAATCATCAAATAGAACAAAGCCAGATAGACGTTGGAGCTTCAGGGAAAGGCTGGCCCCTCCCCAAGACTGACATCCTGGAAGACTCACAGGTCTCTCCTTCCATGCCCTTTCCCCTTCAGCCACATTAGGAAAAAAAAAGTTGCTAAGTTCTTTTCTCCTTCTCCAGAGTTGGTCTCCTCCCAAGCCTGGGTCTGGGACAACTCAAATATATCATCGACATACCAGCTCCCATAAACAAAGCCTTTGAGACTCATCTCTCTTCCAGCCCAGGGGACGTGGTCCCTTCTTTTCTGGTCATCCCTTCCTTTTATGAGACTCAACAGCTTGAGGTCTGAACTACGGCTCCTTCCTCCTCTGCCTGGGGACCAGACTTTTTTCAGTCTCAGGGACCGATAGAGACGTAGCTTCCCTCTCCACACCCCCTTCTCACAACTGCATCGATTGGATTCTGTTCAACTAGCATTATTAAGTGCCTATTATGTGCCAGGCGCTGAGCTAGGCAGCATGGTACAGTGGAAGGGTGCTGAATTTAGAATCAGAGGACCTGGGTTCGAATCCCAGATCTGTAATTTTACTATCCATATGACACTGAACCTCTCTGGGTCTTAGGTTGCTCATCTGTAAAATGAGGAGGTCAGCTGAATTGATCTCCAGGGTCCCTTCTAGCTCTAACTATAACTTAATCAACCAGAAAGCTTTGATTAAGCACCTACTGCTAATTAAACACTTACTATGTGCCAGTTCTGGCTGCTGGGAATACAAAGACCAAAAAATAAAATAGTCCCTGCCCTCCAGGAATTTACATTCTATTGCGGGGAGACAGTGTGGATACATAAAAGCAGATACACAATAATACAAGGTAATTTCAAAGTCGGGGGAGCTACATGGTACAATGAGTGTATAGAGCGCAAGGCCAGGGGTCAGGAAGAGTCATCTTCCTGAGTTTTAATCTGGCCTCAGACAATAGCTAGTATGACCCTGGGCAAATAAGTCACTTAACCCCATTTGCCTCAGTTTCATCATTTGTACAATGATCTGGAGAAGGAAATGGCAAACCACTCCAGTATCTTTGTTAAGAAATCCCCAAATGGTGTCACAAAGAATTGGAAACGACTGGAATGATTGGACAACAAAAAAGTATATATAAAATCCAGAGGGTATAGGTACTATGATTTCATTGGCAGGGAGTCCCTGGCCTCTACCAATGCAGGCCAGTGCCTTCTCTGCAATAATCATTAGAGAGTGGCCTAGAGCCAAGGTAACAAATATTTATTGAGCACCAATTTTGTGTCAGGTAAGGTTTGGCGATTTTATTAGTTCCCATGGATTCAATTATCATCTGGATTCTGATGCTTCCCAGATCTACTTTCTCAGCTCTTAACTTTTCTCATGATACTTAGTCTTGCGTCTCCAACTCCCTATTGGATGTCTTGGCCTATAGACATCTCAAACTCAATGTGCCCGAAGCAGAACTCATTATCTTTCCCCTAATCAGCACTTTCTTCCAAACTTCCTCAAGGGCACCATCATCCTCTTAGTTACCCAGGCTTAAAACTTAGAATTCTTGACTCCTTGCTCTCTCTCACCCTTCTCCCATATCCAATCTGTTGCTGAGTTGTGTTGTTTCTGCCTCCCTGACATCTGTCACATATGCCCTCTTTTCTCCTCCGACGCTGCCATCACCACGGTCCAGGTTCTCATCATCTCAGAGGCAACTAGGTATCTTAGTAGATGGAGGGCTAGGTAGGGAGTCAGGAAAACCTGAGTTCAAATCCAGCTTCGGACACATAGGAGCTGTGTGACTTTGGACGAGTCACTTAACCTCAGTTTCCCCAACTGTAAAATGGAAATAAAAATAACATCTACCTCCTAGGGTTGTTGTGAAGATCTAATGAGATAATGTTTGTAAAGTGCTTCTCAAAGATTAAAGTGCTATATAAATGCTATTATTACTTCATGCCTGGATTATTGCAACAGTCATTGGTTGCTCTCCCTGACTCAAATCTCTCCCCGTTCCAATCCATCCTTCACTGTTGCCAAAGTGATTTTCCTACAGTGCAGGTCTGACCATGCCACCCTCCAATTTATTAAGGGGCTCCCCATTGCCTCCTGGATTAGCTGTAAAATCGCCCTTCTTAATCTGGTCCCTTCCTGCCTTTCCAGACTTGTTGCACTCTACCCTCCATCTTCCCACCTCCCCTGTGATACCAGCCTCCTCTTGGTCCTCAGACAAGATATTCCATCTCCTGACTCTGAGGATTTTCTGGCTGTTCCCTGTGCCTGGAATGGTCTCCTTCCTTGTACCTGCTTCCTGGCCTCCTGGCTCCCTTCAAGACCCAGCTAAAATCTTACCTTCCTTACAAAAACCTTTCCTGCTTCTTCTGAGTGCTAGCACTACCCTCTGTTGGTTACGTCCAATTTATCCTATCTATAGCCTGTTTGTACGTAATTATTTGCATGTTGTTTCCCTCATTTGATCATGAGCAGGCACTGTCTTTTACCTTTCTTTGTGTTCCCAGGGCTTAGCACAGGGCTTGGCACATAGTAGGCACTTAATAAATGCTCACTGACTGACTGACAAGGACCTAGAACATTAAGATGTTAAATGACTTGCTCAAGAGTCACAGATGGGATTTGAACCCAGGTCTTCACGGCTTTAAGGCTGGGCTCCTTCTATTCCCTAGGTCTTGCTGACTCTCTGTCCAAAATAATACAAGGCAATTTCGGTGTAGGGGATTTTTAGGGATGGGGAGGTAGGAAAAGCATTAGCAAGTGGGGAGTCTAGGAAAGGCTTTGTGGGTGATTCTGGGTACAAAGGCAAAAATGGTCCCTGCTCTCAAGGAATGTACATTCATTCTATTAACCTGGCGTCGAAACACTGAGGGATTGCATCAGGAGTATGTTGGAGTGAGCTGCTATCAGCTTGAGAGACCAATTGTTAGCTTTTCAGTGTGAGCACTTACACCTTCAAAATCCACAAATATGACAAGTCAGGGCTTGATTTATTTTCTTGTTGCTTGTCTGGACTTTAAAAAGTGAATGGGGAAATGTTAAACATGCAGATTAAATTTCAAAGTGTGTCCGGCTTTTCGAAGAGCTGGTTATTAAACATTTACTAGCACCTCCCCTCCACCATTTGGATGCACTTTTACTAAGCTTCTCCTGACGCTGATTTTCTCAGCAGTAGATCTGTCCTGTTCCCAGTTATCAGAGCTGCCTGGTTCTCTTCCCTCCCCTCTTTCACTAACTAGAACACCTGGGTCCTTTTAAAAATTTTTGTCCTAGAGTTGCTGGTCAGTCTTCCTTGGCTGGCAGGCCTTCTTTTCTCCTAACACTGAGTTATGGCCCCTGACCTGTCTAAACAATTAAAGAATCATAGAATCTCAGAGCTGGAAGGGACAGGGTGCGTCTGGTCATCTGTCACCCGAAGCAGGAACCCTCCTTCCAAAATCTCCCACAAATGTTCCTTTAGCTTCTCCTTGAAGATCTTTATTGACCTGGAATAGCCCAGCTCAACTCAACAAACATTTATTAAGCACTGTCTGTATACATTATCCTGTGCTACGTGCTGGGGTTATAAAGAGGAAAAAGAAATGATCCCTGCCCTCAAGGAGTTTATGTTCTATTGGGGGCTATATCAGGAACACAGATAACCAAACAGAAGGTAATTTGAGAAGGAAGAGATTGCTAACAATTGTGGGAAAAGGAGGAGGCTTCCTGTAGAAGGTGATACCCAGGCTGAGCCTTGAATGACTCAACAAACCAATTAATAAGTATTTATTACATGCCTATTATATACTAGATGTGGGCAGATAGGTGGCACAGTCCAGGTCTGGAGTCAGGAAGACTCATCTTCCTCAGTTCAAATTTGGTCTCAGACATTTACTAGCTGTGTGACTCTGGGCAAGTCACTTAACCCCATTTATCTAATTTTCCTTAACTATAAAATGAGCTGGAGAAGGAAATGGCAAACCACTCCAGTATTTTTGCCAAGAATACCCCAAATGGGGTCATGGAGAGTCAGACAGGACTGAAATAACTGAATAATAATAACAATAAACACACTGGAAAATAAGGATTCTGAGAGTCAGAGAAGCAGGCAGGGACTGTACTCCAGACATGGGGAGATGGGCCATCAAACAATCAAGCATTTATTAAGTGCTCACTATGCATCAGGCTGGTGCTAGATTTAGCCCAATTTGGCTAGAACACAAAGTGTGAGAAGGAGATTAATTTGAAATGAGGCTGGAAAGGCAGGTTGAAGTCAGATTGTAGAGGACACTGAATGCCAGGATAAGAGTTTGCAATAGAGAACCACTGAAGATTTTTTCAAAGATAGAATCATGGAGAATACCCATGCTCAATGGACAGAAGAAAGCGAATGATGAGGCGGTAAAGAAGACTGAGGAGAAACACTCAGAGAGGTAGGAACAGAACTAAGTGAGAGAGAATAGTGCCATGGGAGCTAAAGCAGGAGGAGACGGTTTAAATGCAGGGATCAGGACTGAGAAAGGACCACTGGATTTAGCAGCTGGTCAGTAACCTTGGAGGTTTAGTGGGATCTGGAAGCAAGACTGCAAGGGAGGGGGGCAATGAGAAAGTGAGTGGTGGAGGAGGCACGGTAAGCATCACCTGTAGACGTCTTGTTCTAGAAGGTTGGCAATGAGAGGGAAAGGGGGATAGGATGAGAGGTCTGAGGGATGGTTAGGTCAAATTAAGAGGTTATTTTTTAAGGCTTTGGAGACATGGGTGTGTTTGTAGGCACTGGGATAAAGCCAATAAAAAGGGAGAGATGATTGAAGGGGCAAGATTGTGGGTTAGAAGGAAGGAGATGGGATTTAGGATACAAATCCAGGGCAGGTAGGTGGGGGAGTGAATAGAGCACCGAGCTTGGAATCAGGAAGACTCCTGTACCTGAGTTCAAATCCAGCCTCAGATATTGACCCCATGCAGGCCCAGTGACCCTGGGTAAGTCACATAACTTTGTTTGCCCAGTTTCCTCATCTGTAAAACTAGCTGGATAAGGAAATGGCAAACCACTCCAGTATTTTTGCCAAGAATACCCCCTAAATGTGGTCACTAAGAATTGGACATGACCGAAACGACTGAATAACAACACAAAGAGGGTTGGCCTTGGCCTGGAGAACGTTCACCTCTTTTCAGAGACTGTAGCAAGGAAGGAGAAAACAGGAGGGGTATAGGTGGATTGTCAGAGAAAGAAAGAAGAGAATATGAAAATACTTGGAGGTGGGCATTGTGTTCTTAGAAAAGCAAGAGGTAAGACCTTTGCTGAGAGGAAGGAGGTCGGGGCTGGCACATGATATCTGAGGAGAGAAGAGAAGCTCTGGAACAACAGCTGTGGGGAATGTATGGAGAAGTCATTCAGGGAAGAATAAAAAGATTGTGGTACAGATCGCTGCCTCTGGAGTCAGAGGCCCTGGGTTCAAATCCTACCTTTGATGCTCTGTGACCTTAGGCAAGTCACTCAACTCAGTTTCCTCACCTGTAAAATGAGGGGGTTGGACTACATGGCCTCTAAGGTTCTTCCCAGATTAGCTTTTATTTCTGTGCAGCAATGGGGGCTAAATTGAAATCACATGACCAGGATTTTTAGCGGACTCCATCACCACGGCTCAACAGCACAGGACGGAGGCAGGAGATATTCCCTGATGGACATGAAGTGAGGAAGACCCCGAGTTCAAATTTTGTCTTAGACATTTGATAGCTATGTCTCCCTGGGCAAGTGCCTCAGTTTCCCTGTGCCTTGGTTTCTTCATCTGAGAAACAGGGAGGTTGGACTCCTAACATTCTTTTCAGCTTTAAATCCTTAATCTTGTAGAGGAAGAGCATAGTAGGATAGCAGAGGGAGCCCAGGGTTCTGAGCAAAGTGTGAGTGGTGCTGGGATAAGGAGGCAAGAGATCCAAGGGTAGCATAAGAAGAGCTAGACTTTATAGATTTTAATATAAATTTATATATTTCTATAAAATATATATTTTATATAAGAGCTTTCTTCACCAATATGACCTCATTGGATCCTCACAACAACCCTGTGAGCTAGATGCTATGATTATCCCTAGTCGAGGAAACTGAGGCAAGTAGATGTTAAGTGACTTATGCAGGGTCATGAAGCTTATGTTTGAGGAGAGATTTGAAATCAGGTCCTCTCTCCACTGAGCCCCATTGTATAGCTGAATTATTCAGTTCCTGGGGCAAGTCTGCGAAGTGAGAGACAAGTAAAATCATAGTAGGGAGGAAGGGACCATGGAGAAACTGAGGGCTTGGAGGTCTCCATTATGTCATAGGATAGATGGAAAAGAGTAAGTAAGAGGGAGAGATAGACTCACCGGAGGCTGTGGTCAGAGAAGGGAATTTCCGAGTTCAGGATCAGGGAGGTGGCACAGTTATAGGTCCTAACAATATCTAAGGTCCCAGTGGGTGGCTGTCATGGAGTGAAGATATAGGTCATGGAAAATGATGTGGGAGGTCAGGGTCTTCAAGGGATCACCAATGTGCATGTTATTGTCCTAAATACAAGGATCAGGGTCAGGGTTGGAGGCGAAGGTTCGTGGGCCACATATTGACTTCCTTGAGAAAGGAGGTCAAGTAATTTCAGGGCTAGTGGAAATGAATAATTACTAACATTTACATAGTTCTTTTTTGTTTATTTTTTTTTGGGGGGGGAAAGGCAGGGCAATTGGGGTTAAGTGACTTGCCCAAGGTCGCACAGCTAGTAAGTATGTGAAGTGTCTGAGGCCGGATTTGAACTCAGGTCCTCCTGACTCCAGGGCCAGTGCTCTACTCATGCGCCACCTAGCTTCCCCTATATAGTTCTTTAAGGCTTCCCATTTGATCCTTGCAGCAATCCTGTGAGAGAGGTGATACTACTGTCCTTAATTTACACAAGAAGCAACTGAGGCTGAGACTGTTAAGTGACTTGCCCAGGGTCACACAGCTAGGATGTGAAGGATTCAAACTCAGGTCTTGATTCTAAATCTAGTACTCCACCCACTGCATCACTGAGCTGTCCAGGGTTTGGGTTGACTGCTATAAATGTCAAGTGAGAAACATTTGGATGTGACTTCCTTGGAAGGGGGATTGCTGAGTGATGATGGCAGAGGGAGGGTCTAGGGGAGTCACTGAGGAGGAGGGAACATGCCTTTTCCTCTTCTTGGCTTAGTTTGTTGAAGGGCAGGAGAGAAGGATCAGCCGGGATGGGGATAATGTTAGCTGGGGGCTAAGTGTCTTCGGGAGAGAGTTTCTGTGGGTTTCAATGAGTGATAGAACATGATAAAAATGTAAGAACAAAGGGGAGTTGGTTAATGATGGAGGACAATGGAGGCTACGGACTAAACAAGGGAAAGGCAGCAGGATGATAGCAGGAGGGGAGGGTTTTCACCTTAGCAGATAGTTTTGCTTTAGACTTATTTGTCTTAATCAGAAGAGCTCTATATGTCTCTGTGAAAATCCATGAACCAGAGTAGGGAAATGTGGGAGGGTAAAAGGAAAGGAGTGTTGTCTCTGTCTACTACAGACCACCAAGCCAGCTGGCAGAAACAAATGCCTTCTTAAAACAGGCACAGAAGCAGGATGGAGTAGTTGCTCATGGTGAGGTGGAAAGAGCACTGAATTTGGAGCAATTTGTGGAAGTTGCAATGAGATCAGTTTAGGTTCCATGACAGGAAAAACTTCCCAGTGATTCCAAAAGTGGCATGAGCTGCTTTGAGAGTCGGTGGGCTCCCCTGCCTTGCAGGTCTTCAAGCAGAAGCAGGACAACCACTTGTTGGGTATGTGAGAGATTTCTCTGGTATGGGTTGGACTAGATGGTGGCTGGGGTCCTTTTTAACTCTCAAGTTCTGTGATTCTGTGAATTGGGAGCCTGGGCTTGAATTCTTCACCTGTTATTTACTAGCTGTATGCACTTGGGCAAGTCATAGTACCTCTACCTACCTAAGGGAGGGGTAAGTTAAACTGAGACCTGTTAAAGATCTTAGCTTGAAAAGGCCAAGGTCACCCACTGCATCCTGGGCCATCTCTAGTCGTCCTGATCTATATCTTGCCACTGGACCCAGATGGCTTTGGAGGAGAAAGTGAGGCTGCTGACTTTGCACAGCACTCCCTCGCTGAAATCCAGTTCACTTGCATGCCATGGCATCACCTCCCTGATGTCGTGGTCCCCTTCGAGAACAAAGGACAAACAGTAGCAATTAGCGTAATCACAGGTGGTCCAGATATTTGCTGTCCTGGGGACAATTTGTTTGCACATTGAAACCTAATCCTGTTCATCAATTGGCTGATGCAATGGAGGAGTCCCTTACATAAGTAGATATTACACCCTATTTGCAAATTAACTTCCAGGCGAGTGGGGAGGAAATAGCCAGTACTAGCTGCTGAAGGGATCAGGAAAGTCCAAGACAAGATGTGCTGGGAGCCAAGTTTGCAGGAACTTAGGGATCCTAAAAGGCGGAGGTGAGGAGGGGGTGCATTCTAGGCGTGGAAGACAGTCAGTGCAAAAGCGTGGCGATGGTAGGTAGAATGTCATGGGTGAAGGACAACAAGCAAGCCAGGCTGGGTGACCCATAGAACACATGAAGAAAAGTCAGTCGACAAGCATTAATTATGAGTTATTTCCTGCAGCTAAGTAGTGCAGTGGAGAGAATGCCTGGACTTGAAGTTAGAAAGACCTGAATCAGGGCAGCTAAGTGGCACAGTGAGTGGAGCACCAGCATCGGAGTCAGGAGGACCTGAGTTCAAATACGGCCTCAGACACTTGACACATGTACTAGCTGTGTGACCTTGGGCAAGTCACTTAATCCCAATTGCCCTGCCAAAAAACAAGAAACTCAAAAAAAAAAAAAGAAAGACCTGAATCCAAATTCTGCTTCGAATACTTACTAGGATGGTGAAAAGGCTTTAAATGCCAAACAGAGGATTTTGTTCCTAGAGGCAATAGGGAGCCATTGGAACTTGTTGAGCAGAGGGGTGTCATGATCAGGTTTGTGTTTTAGGAATATAGCTGTGGCAGATGTACGGAGAGTGGATTGGAATGAGGAGAGACTGGAAATAGGGAGACCAGTGCAATAGTGTAGACAAAAGGTGATGAGGTCTAAACTAGGGCAGTAGCTGTATGTGTGTGTGTGTGTGTGTGTGTGTGTGTGTATAAAAGGAGGAAGAATAAAATGTTGCGGAGATAGAATCATCAAGACTTGGCAACTGATTGGATGTGGAGAGTGAGGGAAGGGAGAGTTGGGAATGACTTAGAGATGTGGAACCAGATTGCCCGTAACAATGATGGTGCTTTCAATAGGAAAGGTTCAGAAAAGGGGCGGATTTTGGGCAAAGATAGCCAGTTCTGTTTTGGATATGTTGATTTGGAAATGTCTAACAAATGAGCAGCGATGAGGGCTAGGGCTGGATATGTAGATCTGAGAGTCCTCTGTCTCGAGTTCATAATTGAATTTATGGGAGCTGATGAGGTCACCAAATGAGAGAGTAGAGAGAGAAAAGAAAAGAGGATTCAGGACAGAGCCTTGGGGGACACAGAAAATTAGGGATGGGGGCATAGATGACCTGTGAAGTCTGAGAAGGAATACCCAGCCATGTAGGAGAACCAAGATTGAAGAAGCTCATCAAAACCCAGAGAGGAGAGAGTATGTCCAGGTGGGAGAGGAATAGCCAAGAACTTCAGATACATCAGAGAGGCCAAGAAGAAGAAAGACTGAAAAAGGTCCCTTTATTTTTTTAAGTTATGAGACCACTGCTAGTCCAAGTTTGTTCCAAAGAATAGATGAGAGGTTAAGACATTTATTTCATTGAAGAGGTGGTGGACTGTGGGTGTGGTTCATTGAATAAACTCTTAGACTTAAAGTATTGGTTAGTTTTATTGAATTTTTTTCTTTGCTTTTTAAATATTTTTTATTCCAAAAGATGTGACTTGCTAGGTTGCGGAAATAAAGGAAGTGTATTTGAAAATAAAAATGACGTAAAAACAAAAGATAGTAAAAGATAAAGTTTTAAAAGATGATTGCTAACTTTGGAAAGAAGAGTTTCAGTTGAATGACGAGGATGGAAACCAGACCACAAGGGGTTCTGAAGTGAGTGAGAGTAGAGGAAGCAGAGACCACAAGTGCAGATAGTTTTTTTTTTTTTAGGAGTTTGATGATGAAAAGGAGGAAGAATATAGGGGTGAGCAGTTGAGTCAAGTGAGGGTTTTTTAAGACCAGGGGAGAACTGGGCATTTTTTTTTTGTAGTCAGCAGAGAAAGAGTCAACAGACAGGGAATGGCTGAATATTAGAGATGGATGCAACTTAGGGGTTGGATTTAGGGACGGGATCAAGGGTACAAATAAAGGAGTTACCCTCAGTTTCCTCATCTGTAAAATTATGGGTTGGCCTGGATCTCTCAAGTCTTTGCTAGATCTAAATCATCAGGACGTTATAGAATCATGGAGCTCAACCTTCTCATTTCATAAATGGGAAAAGAGGCCAAAAGAGGCAGTCTCATGCCTTAGCTTGAAGAGCTGGTTTATGGTGAATATTTAAAAGCGAAACCTAAACACTACAAAATGCTTTGCTTTCCTCTTAACAGTTAAAGTTTTTGAACAGTCAATTGAGAGAAATATGGTCAAGAATAATATTTTATAATAATAGCTCACATACAAACATCCTTCCTGTCTGCTTATGGCCAGTATCACCTCCCTCCTCCCTGACCACAGATCAGCAAAAAACAACCCTGCGGGTATGAGGTGTGTGTGTTTGTGTGTGTATATACTTAGCCTAGAGCAACCTCTAAATGGAAAATCTCTACCCAGTTTTGCCACCATATGAGTTCTTTTCTGCCACTGTCAGCAAGAGGAACAGGGAGAGGGTTCTGCCTCCCCAAACACTGTCCTCAGTCTCCACCCTGGCCCCACTGTTTTGATGGAGCCCAGCTGGCCTGGAGGTGAAGCAGGGTGGAAAGGAGGGGCCAAATTGTTTGGGCTACACTGAGCTCTGTAATGAAGTGGTGCACCTATAACTTATATTGAGAATAGACCAGACAGTTTGGACTCAGAGGTACCCTAACACTGTAGCAAAGTAGTTTTTTACACTCTAAACAGCTGTCAGGGACTGTCTGTGAAGAACTTTGCCTGCTTCCAGCCCACCCCCACCCCCACTTAGCCCCACCAGCTGTTTCTAGTTAAACATTCGCTGCAGGCCTGTAGGCCCAGCTCACTCTGGAACCATTTCCCAGCAGGCAAAGGCAGAATGAAGGAAGCAAGCGCTGGGCTAACTGCCTGTCTCAGGGATCGTGTCCCCGGTGCCCGCCTATTCTGCCTGGACAGCTGGCATCATGGCTCCTCATGTACATGGGCAGGATGTCCAAAGGGCCTTGGACAAATCATTCCCAGGCCCTTAGTTCTCCACTTACTGCATCCTGGGGACATGCTCACCCCCACCCTCTCCTCCTCCCCCAAAACAAAAGGTCTCAGCCTTTTGGGAGAAAGCCCAACAGACTGTCAGGCTGTTTCAGGGTCAGACTGGGAGACTAAAACATGGGTTCTCAGAGCGCTGCTGCTCTATTGCAAGTCAGCAGGGCATTGTTGGAATTCCCCTTGCGCATTCCTGCCTCCAGAGTTCAGCAGCTCAGCTGGCCTCTCCCTCTGGAGCTCTCCCACCCGCTCCCCTGGCAAAGCTTCCAGAAACAGGACAAGAACCAATATGGTGGTTTGTCAGAGACTCCTATAGAGTGTGTAGCATGGCAGAGCTTGGGGAGAACTTGGAATACAGAATGTTAGCAGTGGAAAGGAATTTAGAAGGTAGAACGTGGAGTGTCCGAACTGCTTGGGGACCTTAGAGTATGGAATGTCAGAGCTGGAAGAGAACTTTAGAACAGAGAATGTTGGAGCTGGGAGAGCTGTTAGAACATAGAACATGGAGTGTCTGAGCTTGGTGAGGACCTTAGAATATGGAATATCAGACCTGGAAGAGGACTTTAGAACACAGAATGCCAGAGCTGGGTGGGGGGCTGTTAGAACATAGAACATGGAGTGTCTGAGCTAGGTGAGGACCTTAGAATATGGAATGTCAGAGCTGGGAGGGCTGTTAGAATATAGAACATGGAGTGTCTGAGCCACGTGGGGACCTTAGAACATGGAATGCCAGAGCTGGGGGGCGCTGTTAGAACATAGAACATGGAATGTCTGAGCTGGGTGAGGACCTTAGAATATGGAATGTCAGACCTGGAAGAGGACTTTAGAACATGGAATGTCAGAGCTGGGGGGGGGGCTGTTAGAACACTGAATGTCAGAGTGAGGAGGGGCCTTAGAGAACACCTTGTTCAACCCCTTCATTTTACAGGTGGGACAACCACGGCCCAGAGAAGGGCAATGACTTCTCCAAGGTCAGACAGCAAAACAGTGGCAAAGCATAATCTAGAACCTAGGCTTCCTGATTACCAGGCCTGGGGTTCTTTGCACTAAACCAGACTGCCTCTACACTGCCCTAATGAAGAGTGTTAAGGATGGGTCCTCTCATCTGGGACTCCCTAATTCCTCTCTCATTTTTAGAGGCAGCGCCACGTAATGGAAAGTGCCTTGGATTGGGTGTCAAAAGACCTGGGGTAGAATCCCTCAGTGACCTTGGTGCAAGTTACTTCATTACTCTGGGACTCTGTTTCTGCACTTGTAAATTAATAATAGTAATATAATACTTATAGCCTACCTCCCTGGGGTTTTGAGGAAGAAAATACTTTGCTTAAAGCACTATATACATGTCATTCTGTCTAAAACCAGGAGCTTTGTAGCAACTAATTTCAAAGGCCCCTTCCCTCTCTGAATCCACTATCTGCTCACATGGGAACACCATAGTTCCTGAGCACTGGGGGAGGATGGGCCAGGGGAGCAACATGGCGGGGATGTGGCCATAGGCAGGACTGATCCCTGAGCAAGGGAAGGGACTAGATCTGGACTTTTCAGTCTAACTCAGTTCAGTTCAACAAATGCTTAATAAGCACTTTCTGTGTGCCAGGCACTGTGCTAAGAGCTGGGGTTACAAAAAAAGGCAAAAGCATAGTGCCTACCCTCCCCTTGGGGGGAGAACATATAAAAAACTGTGTATATACATGATAGATATATCATATATATGATTATAGATGTTAGATGGAAGGTAAAGTGTTAATGTGCAATAAATTAGAAAGGTAAGTTAGAACTACAGGGTACTAATCCAGAAATACAAATCGAAAAACCTAGGACAATCCTTGCCTTCAGGAAGCTTACATTCTACTGAAGGGATGTAATAGGTACAAAGTTAGGTGACTGCAAAGTAGGTCCAGAGAAATACAAAGTAATCTCAATAAGTAAGGGTGGTGGTAGTCAGGAAAGGCCACATGTAGGAGGTGGCACTTGCGTGTCCATAGGTCCATAGAACCATTGATTTTTAGAGCTGGAAGGAGCCCAGAGGCCATTGAGTCCAGCACCTTCATTTGCTGTGAAGAAGGCTGGAGGTTTTTAGGGGCAGAGGAGAGGAGGGAGGAGGACATTCCAGACCTGAGGAATCTACTGGGCAAAGGGACCAAGAAAGGCATGAGATGGATTGAGGTGAGGCAGGACCCCCAGGAGACTAGTTTGGGACAGAGAGTCTAGAAAGGGCAGTCATGAAATGATACTGGAAAGGTAGGTAGGAGCCATATTGTGAAGGGTTTCATTCTTATTTTTTTTTCCTGTTTTCTCAAGACATTTTTATAGACATTTGTCATCCTTCCCTCCTACATTCTGCCTCTCCCCCACCCCTGAAAAATATAAAAGAAAATGAAGACCCTCCTAACAAACATAATCCAGAAAAACAGGTTTTCCCACTGGCCACATCCAAACCTACGCCTTCCTCTGCTTAATTCTAACACCTCTATGGCAGGTCATGTACTTTATCCCCCTCCTTTAGAAATCCGATTTTATCACAGCGTTGACTAGAGCTCTCAAGTCTTTCAAAGTTGTTTTTCTTTAGAACGTTACATTGTCCTCCTACTTCTACTCACTTCACTATGCTTTGGTTCCTAGAAGTCTTCTCAGTTCCTTCGGAAACTGTCCATGTTGTCATTTCTGATGATGTAATGATACTCCGTCGCATCCACCAACTACAATTTGTTCAGCCATTCACCAGTCTCTGGGCACCCCCTTGGTTTCCAGTTCTTTGTTTCCACAAAAAGAGCTGCTATAAATATTTTTGTACCTATGGGGGTCCTTTTCTTCTTACTTTGACCTCCTTGGGGTAAAGGCCAAGTAATGGTATTGCTGTGACAAAGCGTATGCCAGTTAAGGAACTTGGGGAGGGGGCATAGTTTTATGAAAGTTTAAATGGTAAACTGAAGATTTTAAATTTTACCCTAGAGGCAATGGGGAGCTACAGAAGATTTTTAAGGCAGGAAGTAACTAGATCGAATCTGTGTTTTAGTAATATTCATTTAGTAGTTATGAGGACAAAGTGACAAGGAGAGAGGCTGGAAGCAGAGAAACCAATCCTAATTAAAACGACTAATTAAACTAACCTAATTAAAATTAAAATAAAAGCTCCGTGGCTATATAAATGGAGAAAGGGGGACAAATAGAAGGTATGGTTAGGAGGCTGAAGTAGCAAGCTTTGGGTAACTGATTAAGTAACAGAAGATTGTAGATTTAGAGCTGGAAAGGAACTTCAAGGTAATATATTCCAACTCCCTCATTTGACATATGAAGGAACTGAGGCCCAAGGAGGGCTACATACAAGGAATAAGTTGTCCTTCTTTCTGTAGTACCATCGAGGATTTGAGAGAAAGAGAACATATTTGTTGGTTTTGAGGCAAAATCTGATCCTGGCCAATGGAGAAACTCTTGTCAGGCTAATGCAGGTGTCCCCAACAGCTAGCCTGGTAGTAGACTGAGGTCTTGACTTAGTGGGCATGGGAGAAAAAGCCCTTGGGGGGCACTGGACAATAGAGAGAGGCTATGTTAGTCACAGGCAATCAGGTTCTAAAATGGTGGAGGAAATGAGTCCCAGGCAAGACTTGGTTTGTGATCCACTGAGGCTTGAATTTCCTTCTTAGGCCAAGGGCCGAGGGGCCCCAGGCTCTTTACTTACCCAGACGCTTTAATATGTATTATGTATGAGGACAACCTATTTATAAGGTTAGCATCAGGCTCCATGTTAGGCAAACTGGCATGCTCAAAGGCCTCTTACGGCCATCTGCACATTAGAACTGGGCATGTCCAGAGAAGCCCAGGTTATAGAAATCTGAGTGGCAATGTGGTGTAGTAGGGAAGGCACTGGACTCTTGACTCCAAAGTAGGTTTCAAACTCCATCTTACACACTTCCTAGCTATATGACCCTGAGCAAACCACTTCTTGGTGTCTCAATTTTCTCATCTGTAAAAGAAAAGAATTGGATTCTGACTATTTCCAAGGTCCTGTGATCAGGTAAATTAACTACAAGTCTAGAGATCAATGCAGGATTAAGATTTGTATTCCTAGCTTTCCTTTGTCTCTAAGGATAGGCAAGGTCTCCTGTTCCTTCCTCTTCCTGGCTGAGCCAAGTCCATTATTCCTTATCTTCCTTCTATCTCTTGAGCCAATTTGGTTTAAACATTTTTAAATTTCACAGTCATGGATGACATTCCCATGATCCTCTCCTGGGCTAGTTCCTGCCTTTCTCTTAGTGAGCCTGCCTCACCATCCCCCAACTCCAAATGGCTCTTTCTTGTCTACTCCTCTGTGATACCAAATCCCGGAACAAAGGAATTCCTCAGGGTCAAGGGTGGTAGTGAGGACGAGAAGGACGGTATTGCCCAACGGGTTACATGCTCAGGGCTGGTGCCTGGGCTTGAATTCCCTAACCCAACCAGTTAGAGATGTTAGGTGTAGATCTCGAAGGGGCCTCTGAGGTTATCTAGCCCGTGGCTCCAAGAAGCTGTAGCATGTACAGCGGCCACACCTTGGTAAAACCATCTTGGCAGACAGGCTAAACCAGGTTGAGGATAAGTGACGGGCCTCAAACCCATTGGTGATTTAGCGGGATGTCTACCCCAAGCATATGAAGACTTCCCCTAGGGGAATGGGCAGATGAGACAATGTGTTCCAATGGCCGTGAAGGCAGCTGAAGCAGGCACTGTGGAGTCTTAGAGTTTGGTCAGACATGGAAGATGCCAAGGTCATCCACAGTATCCTGGGCTATCACTGGTTGTCTTGATTTTTGTCCTGCCCCTGGACCTTGATGGCTCTGGAAGAGAGAACGAGGCTGATGACTTTTTGTAACCGCCTCACTTAAATCCATTTCACGCAAGCCAAGACGTTACCCTGTAATTGGTTCTCCTCCTAAACGAAGGATGAGCAACGACAAGAGCCCAACCCCCTCTTTTTTACAGAAGAGACTGAGGCCTAGAGAGGCAAAGCGACTTGTCCGAGGTTACGCAGTTATTACAGTGCAGAGCTAGGATTGGAAGCTAGGGGCTCTGACCCCCAACCTAGTGGCGTTCCCAGCTTACCGCATCTCTCCAGTCCAGAGCCCTTGCTTTCAGAAGAGTGTTGAAGGCGGTCACTCCTAAGCTGCTGCTGCTGCCTGGTCGCTGGTCCCTATCGTCCAGCTTTTGGTGCTCAGAGGTGGGGAATATGTGGAACGAAGCAAGAAGGCCAGAGCTCTAGCCTCCATAGCTGCTAAGCATGTTTTTGTTTGTTTGTTTGTTGGTTTGTTTTTTCTGGAGGAGGAAGGCAAGGCAATTGGGGTTAAGTGACTTGCCCAAGGTCACACAGACACTTACTAAAGTGTCAAGTGTCTGAGGCTGGATTTGAATTCAGGTCCTCCTGACTCCAGGGCCGGTGCTCTATTCACTGAACCACCTAGCTGCCCCAAAGCCTGAGGTTTTTAACCTTAGTGTTCTAGGTTCCTCGGCAGTGTAGTGAAGCCTCCACCCCTCTTCTCAGCCTTTTTACAAATAAATAAAATTAAATGCACAGAATTATAAAGGAAAACAATTATGTTGACATATAGTTATGAAAATATTTTTCCAAGTTCATAGACCCCAGATTGAGAACTCTTCCAACCAAGTAGTTATTCAATCAGTTAATGTTTTTTTGAGTTGCCATTCATCTGCAAAGAGGGGATCTCTGGGGCTGGAGTGGGGCAAAGTGGAGGAGATGAGGATACAGAGGTTAGAAGAAAAAGGGGAGTCATCGAGGTAGCGTAGAAAGACGGATGCATTTGGAATCAGGAGGCTTGGGTTCGAATTTCAGCTCTTAGACCAGGCCGATGATCAAATGAGAAAACATGTTAAGTGTTTTCCAAACATTAAAAGTGCTGGATCGGGGTGGCTAGGTGGCACAGTGAGTAGAGCACTGGCCCTGGAGTCAGGAGGACCTGAGTTCAAATTTGGCCCCAGACACTTGACACACTTACTAGCTGTGTGACCTTGGGCAAGTCACTTAACCCCAGTTGCCCTGCCTTCCCCCCTCCAAAAAAAAAATAAAAATAAAAAAAAGTGCTGAATGCTGCTGCTGCTGCTGATGATGATGGTGATGGTGATGGGCAAGTCAGTCTACTTCTCTGGGCCTCAGCTTCCGCATCTGTAAAGTGGGAATATTATAGAAAAGGAATGTTATGTGGTATAAAGAGTCTGACCTGGGAGTCAGGAGGATTTAGGTCTAAGTCTACATGGCCTTGGCAAAGCTCTCAGGTCTCTAGGAAACTTTTTAGAATTTAGAGTTGGATTAGAGAGCACCTAATATAGGGGGTTCCACACCCTTCCATGTGCCAGGGAGTTTGGCAAAAGCTAGGGGCTCCTCAGAATAATCTTTTTAGATGAATAAAATTTGTGGGATTTTAAAGGAAACCAATGATATCAAAATAAAGATGTGATGTTTTTTCCTATCCAAGTTCACGGACCCTCTGAAGGGCCTCTGATCCAATCCAACCCTTTTGTCCTACAAAGGTGCAAACCAAGGTCCAGAGAGGACAAGGTATTTGCCCAAGGTCATCCTGAGTCCAGACTGATGTGAATGAATGAGAACATTCATTTACTTAGCACTTATTCTGTGCCAATCTTTGGTGGATAGGATATTAACTTGTGGATCAGCGTTAGTGCAGAGAATTCTACTCCGGGGGTTCCCTACACCCAAGAAATCACAGTCTTAAACCTCCATTCACCAAAATTCTTTCATTAGATCACAGGGCTAGGGGAAAAAATGTGCAAACCTTAAATTAATTATAACAGCTAGCATTTATATAGCGTTTGAGGTTTGCAAAGTACTTTCCAGCTATACCATTTTATTCTCATAACAACACTAGGATGTAGGTACTGTTATTACCACCCCCACCTCCATTTTACAGATAAGGAAACTGAGACAGGCATAGGTTAGGTGATTAGCCCAGGGTCACACTAGACCAGGATCAGTAAGGCTCTGAGGCAGGATTTGAATTCAGGTCTTCCTGGCTCCAAGTCCCATACATTATCCACTGCAGCTAAATTCCACAATTGTATTATTGTTATAACACAGCCCTGCCCTCAAGGAGCCCTTATTCTGAGGACGGTGATATAGAAATAAATAATTAGCCTTGGGAATAGAAATGTAACCAGAAGCCTAACTCAGGAGTTTGTTAATTCTTCATTTCCACTAGGAAGAATAGAATAGAGATGTTAGCTTGGCACCAAGGGGTGCCCAACCTGGGCAGCATGGTCTAATGGGGTCTTAGAATCAGGAGACTTTGATTGTAATCCTTGCTAGCTTTAGGACTGACCCAGGGCAAAATGAATAGACATCGTAAACTTTGTTGCTTGGCATACAGTAAGCACTTACTAAATCTTTGTTTTCTGTTGGCATCAGTTTCCTTTTCTGCAAAATAAAGATAATACTTGCATTACTTATCTTATAGGGTTGTTACGAGGAAAGTGAGTTGTAGGGCTGGTTGGGCCTAGTATCATTTTAACCCCCCCCCCCCAAGCTGTGGTGATGGTAGTGGAGGTAGGGGGATAATTGGGGGGAGGGCGTGAGTGAAGCAAGGCCGGTAATGAGGGGGGGCAGACATAGTGGTGCCAGCTGGTTTGGAGAGTGGATGGGGAAAGCTTTGAGGTTTACCAGCAGATTCCAATCTGCCAGGTTGGGGCTCGGTTCATGATTAAGCATGTGCAGGCAGTAGGTGGTTGCCCATGGAGGTCTTAGTTGTAGGTGGTGATAAGAGGATAATGGAAAGGCTGCCTGGGAATGGTAAGTTGAGAGCTGGATTAGAGATGGTTGATGGGCATTTCCAGTGTGGAAAATCACAAGAGCCAAAGCCCAGAGTTTAGAATAAACACAGTGGAGACAGTACCTGGCACATAGGAAATGCTTAATAAATGCTGGCTGGCGGTTTGGAGCGGGGATGAAGAGTAGGAGGGATAAGGGTAAGGCAGGGTCTCCAAGGTGGGGTATTGAATATAGAGGAAGTAGGAGGAGTTGGAATTGGATCTACAGGCTGGAATTTTTTCCTCAGCCTTCTCTGACCCCCTTCTCCTCAAGGGATCCCGTGAGCAAAGCTGGCAAGCTGGAAAGGACCCCAGGGGTCATTCAGTTAGTCTTTTCCTGGCCACAGGGACAAACAAAGACACTAGGGGCAATCAGGGTCAGGTTTAGGGATCCTCTTGCTTCTGTCCAACTCCATGCCCAGGCTGCAGAGACTTCGGTCCCTTTTACTAAGGCCTCCCTGCCCCTCCTGGTCCCTCTAGCTCTTCCCTCCCCACTCTGATCTCCATTCTGTCGCCCTCTTCCCTGACTCTTCCTTTCCCTCCAACTCATCTCCTTCTGTCTCTTTCTTCCCTTCTGCCTCCTCCTTTTCTTTTGTTCTTCTTCTCTCCCCACTTTTCCCCCTTCCTTCAGCTTTGTTCTCTTTCTCTTCCTCTTTTCTCCGCCTCCTCCTAACAACCTCCTCCTCTGATCTCTCCTATTCCTCTCTCCCTCCCCATCCTCCTCCTCTTCTCCATCTTTTTTTTTCATGGCCTCAGGGCACTCCTTCTCCCTCCATCTGTGTTCCAGCCCCGCTCCAGCTTGCCCGGATTGGAGGCGCACCCCCCCCCCCCCCCCCCCCCCCCCCCCCCCCCCCGTGCCTCCTGAGGAAGGGGCTTGACAAGCACTGCTGACAATTTCCTGCCACAGGATCCAGCTACCAGTCCTGCAGAGGCTGTGGGCCCCCTCCCCTGCTCTCAGCTCCCCAACTCCTCCCTCCTCTTCCGGCCTCCCTCCTCCCCTTCCTCCCACCACATCTTTTCTCCTTCCTGCCTCCCCCAGCTTCCTCCCCTTAAGCCCCTCCTGTCATTCCTCTCTCATCTTTCTCCCCTCTTCTCTTTCCTCATTCCTGCCATCATCAATCAAATCCTTCAAAAGACTTTTATTGAGCTCTGGCTGTGTGCCATCATGGGGCCTCAGGGAAACAACCCAGGTGTAGTGGAGACATCCCTGGGGGCTGATCAGGATAGCTGGGGCTGATTCCCCTCTTTGCCACCCACTTATTGTGTGGCATTGGGCCATTCCTCTATACTTTGGGCCTCAGTTTCTTCCACTGTAACATGGGGTAACATCTCCCCTCTCTACTGGCCATCCCCCCACAATGCTTTGAAGATGCGAAAGTGATTACAAAGCAGTACATGAGTGTGACCTGTGAAAGGGAGCTCAGTATATATAGCACATGTCCCCGTCACACTTGGAAAATTGTGTTTAGAACTGGGAGCAGTATTTTAAGGAGAACGGTTTTACTTTTTTGCATAAATGGATCAGTTGAAGGAGCTGGGGAAGTTTAGCCTTCAGAAAAGAAGCCCTGAGGGAGCTGTAGGGACAAGATGCAATTGCTTCCTCCAGGTATTTGACGGCCTGGGGAGGTGCAATAAGATTGGCTCTGTTTGGCCCTAGATCAAGGCAGAATCCGAAGCAATGGATGGGAGGTGGCAGGAATCAGATACAACTTTCTCCTAAGAATAAGAGCCTAAATCTAAAAGTGTAATGACTGCCTTGGGAGGCAAGCACAGGCTTTTTTCCTCGGAAGTTTTCTCTCCCGGGGCAGAAGGAACGCTTGGAGATGTTAGAGAGGGGATTCTGGTCAGGTGTGGGTCGGACTTTATGGCCTCTGAGGTCCTTCTCTTCCAACTCTGCAGTTGTGAGAGCGGAGAAGGCTGGGCCAGCCTGGGGGCAGGGTACTGGAGTAACTAGGGAAAGCCAGGGGGTGCTGGCCCCCTGGGGGGATGGGCAAGGCTGGGAGGCCCGGATGGGTTCAGAGGCTGAGAAAGCTTGCTTGGGCTACCCCCACACCAGGTGGTGCCCTCAGGGAGTCCACGATGCCAGATGCAGCTGCCCACCTGCCCTTCTTCTATGGGAGCATCTCGAGGGCGGAGGCAGAAGAGCACTTGAAGCTGGCAGGCATGTCGGACGGGCTCTTCCTGCTCCGCCAGTGCCTCCGTAGCCTGGGGGGCTACGTGCTCTCCCTGGTGTACGACCTGCACTTCCATCATTACCCCATCGAGCGTCAGCTGAACGGCACCTACGCCATCGCCGGGGGCAAGCCTCACTGCGGCCCAGCCGAGCTCTGCGAGTTCTACTCCAAGGATGCCGATGGCCTCCCCTGCCCCCTGCGCAAGCCTTGCAACAGGCCCAGCGGCATGGAGCCCCAGCCAGGCGTCTTTGACAGCCTCCGGGAGAGCATGGTTCGAGATTATGTGCGCCAGACCTGGAAACTAGAGGTGCGGCCCAGGCAGGGGATCCTCAGGGGGCCCTCAGGGGTCAGGCGGAGCGGGACAGGGGGCTCTGAGGAAATCACCTCTCGGCTGTGGTATTTCTACCCCCATTTCCATGGGGCTGTCTGCCTCACACGGTTCCTTTGTGAACCTTCAGGCCCTGGAGAAATGGGGGCTGTTATTCTTCCTTATGGGGGCACCCTGAACCTATACCTTCCCAGGGTGATGCCCTTGAGCAGGCCATCATCAGCCAGGCCCCCCAGGTAGAGAAGCTCATTGCCACCACAGCCCACGAGCGCATGCCTTGGTACCACAGCTCCATCTCCAGAGAGGAAGCTGAACGTAAACTCTACTCAGGCTCCCAACACGATGGCAAGTTCTTGTAAGTGGGGCAGGGGGTGTGGCAGTGTGTGTGTGTGTGTGTGTGTGTAGTTCTATGTCTGTGAATGCAGGTTGCTAGTAGGTGACACACAGCAGTGTCTTCATGTGACATGGTCTGTTTGCGCACACGCGCATGAGCTTTGTCAATGTGGTGAAACCACATTAAAAAACCTGGTTGGCTTTCTTATTTGAATGTGGAAAGAACCCTGGTGAGCTGAGCACTACTGGGCATATGCTTTGGGAGTTGGAACTGAGATGTATCAATGGCTGTCAGTAACATTCATTAACTGCCTACCATGTACTGAGTGCTAAGGGGACCACTGTATGCACATTTTAAGCCACAAACATCAGGCCACAGCTCCCATCTTTAAGGCTGTCTGTCAGGAGGCATCATCCTCTTTTTGGGGGGGAGGGGGAAGGCAAGGCAATTGGGGTTAAGTGACTTGCCCAAGGTCACACAGCTAGTGGTCCTCCTGACGCCAGGGCCAGTGCTCTATTCACTGTACCACCTAGCTGCTTCTTCCTCTTTTCTTTAAGGGACAATTTAAAAGCTACCATTTAATGATAAAAAAGAGATTGGTTGATAGTTATGCTTATTTAAAGTGTTTAAAAATAGCCCTACATTAATGTTTTGCCATAGGCTCATCTCAGGGCTTTCCTCCAGCTGGTAGTAAAGGGCATCAGCCATTCTTGCCTCCCTGCTCCCCCATTCCTGACCCCCCAGTAACACCCTTAGCCAGAACTCCAGTGGGGCCAAAACCTTTGGTACGGCTTTCGGTAAGAATCCTAAGCTCTATGTTAAAAGGACAGGGCCTTTTTATACAACCAGTTCAACGCTAGAAGGACCTAATTGTACCAAGTGAGGCAAAATTTTTTATTATGATTTTACTTTAAAATAAACATTTTCATACTATCTCTGTTTTTTGCCTTATGTATTAAAAAAAAGCACAGAATTAATTGACCTGGCTTAGTCCTTCAGGGCATTCTTAAATTCTGGTCCTTCTGACCCTTGTGAAGGGTGCTGTTTACATGTGACCCCACGTGTCTTTGTTAGTGACCATGAGATATCCAGGTGCGATTGATTGTGTGTTTGTGAGTATGTTTGTATATGTTTGCTTGAGAGAGTGTGTCTGGTCCCGTGATGTGTGTTTGTGCCTGCTTGTGAGCAGCGGTGAATGGCCTTCTTAGAGAGAATGTGTTGAGCATTAGTTGGCTCATGGGCACATATGAATGTGCCCTCCTAAGAGTATGGGAAGCATACTGGCCCAGATTTGTATTTGTCTGGGAGCATGTGGTTGCCCATGGCTGGATTTGCCCGTGAGTGGCTTTGTGGTTGTGAGACACTCTGGAGTCGTACCAGACTTGGAAGACCTATGTTCAAATCTTGTCTCTGATGCTTACTTCCTGTGTATCCTTGGGCAAGCCATGTTATCCCCTTGGGCCTCAGTTTCTCCCATCAGCAAAATGAGGAAATGGAGCTTGCCATGGCCTCGGAGGTCCCTTCTATATGTGATCCCATGATCCATTGAGGGAATGGAGGTGAAGTCTGGTAGGCTCCTGCCTTCTTTCCCTGCCTGCTTCCATCAACACACAGTAGACTGGATGGGCCACTCACACCCCTACTGAGGCACTGGGCACTCACTGGCCATGGCTCTTCTTCCCTCCTCCTGGGAGAAGAACCAAACACTGGCTCTGTTCATTTTTCTTCCTGTGTGGAGTTGGGAAAATAGCCTCGCTGAGCCCTCAACTGTAAAATGGTGGTAGGGGTGAATTAGATGATCTCTGTGACACCATCCAGCTCTAGAGCTGTGATCCTGGCACAGGCGGGCATAGAGTACTTCGGGCACATCCTGATAAGCCCAGGGATCTGGAGACTTCTCATATTGCTTTCCCACCTTCTGCTGTAGGCTTAGGCCCAGGAAGGAGCAAGGCTCCTATGCTTTGTCCCTCATCTATGGCAAGACCGTCTACCACTACCTCATCAACCAGGACAAGTCTGGCAAGTACTGTATTCCTGAGGGCACAAAGTTTGACACCTTGTGGCAGGTAAGCAGCCCAGTCCCCATTCACATTCCACCTCTCTTGTCTTTCTACCCTTCCCACCTAATTACCTAGACTCCTAGCCCCCCATTTACATTTGTTACCTGCTCCCACTCACTGCCTCTCTCTCCCTTTGAGGACACCCTGAGAAGGGGGCCTGGGCCTGCTCCTCTTCCAGGGCTGGATGGGACTCGGGTGGAGGTGTGGGCCCTTCAAGCCCTGATATCTTTACCTTCCTCCTCTCCCTGCCAGCTGGTGGAGTATCTGAAGCTGAAGGCAGATGGGCTTATCTACTGTCTGAAGGAGATTTGTCCTAATGCCAGTGCTTCTACTGCTGCCGGTAAGGAAACTTGGGGCTGGGGTTCAAGCTAGGATTGGGATGGGGCCTTAGAGCTGGTCCTGACCCTGGAGCTGGGTTGGGTCTGTACCCATGGTAGGGCTCAGGGCTAGGGGTTTGAGCTAGGATTGCGATGGGAGCTCAGAGCTGGTCCTGACCCTGGAGCTGGGTCAGTCTGTACCCACGACGGGGTTCAGGGCTGGGGCTGGAACTAGGATTGGGATAGGAACTCAGAGCTGGGCATGGGTGCGGGGGCTAGGGTAGTATCTAGCATGATAAAAGGCTCAGGGCTGGATCAGAGGAGGCAAGACAGCTCTTTGGTGTCTCCAAGGCATCTTATTGACCCTCTTTGCCTCAACCCAACTCTCTTTCCAGTGACTGCTGCTCCCACACTCCCTGTCCATCCCTCCTTGCCTGTGAGTCTGGTCCCTGGGATTAGGGAGGCAGGGATTTGGCCTGTGGGAGGAATTAGGGGTGGGTTTCCTGAGAAAAGGATTGAGAACCCCAGCCTGTCCTCCCATGGTCCTGCTGCTCCTGAGCTGTCCAGGGCCTGGGTTCTTTAGGAGGAGGCAGAGGGAGCTGAGATGGGTAGACTGGGGAAGGGCAGTCACAGATATAGAATGCTGGGTTCAAGCTTCCCAGGAAGAATAGGGGTATGCACCCCCTTCCTCATGAGGCGGTGGGAAGTCACTTGTTGGTCAACACTCCCTGGGTGACTGATCCCATGTATTCTGGTCCCCAGAGAAGGAATGATACCCTTAACTCCGATGGATACACCCCTGAGCCAGGTAAGTCTTGGGCCAGAGAAGAGCAAGGGATCCATACTGTCTGTGTGCTCTCTGGAGCAGAGCTTTGGGGAGCTGTCTTCCAAAAGTTGAAGGGCTGCCCTGAGAGAGAGAGGCTAGATTTGTTCTGATGTACGTGGGTTGGGGATGGAGTGGGGAGGACATCGCAGAGCCAGGTTTAGGCTCCACAGAAGGAAAAGTAACCTAAAAATCGTCCCTAAAGTGGAATAGGCCACCATGGAAGATAGCGAGTTCTTCATCCCTAGAGGTCTTCAAGTGGAGGCTAGCTGGCCCCTTTTGATGGATGTCGTGGGTGGGGGGTGTATGTGGAATTCCTGATCAAGTTCAGGTTCAATTCAGGGGTTCTTTAACTTGTTTATATTCTGGACCAGGGTTGGGGAACCTGTGGCTTCGAGGTCACATGTGGCCCTCTAGGTCCTCAAGTGTGACCCTTGGACTGAATCCATACTTCACAGACCAAATCCCCTTAATAAAAGGATTTATTCTATAAAACATGGACTCAGTCAAAAGGCCACAACCAAGGACCTAGAAGGCCGCAGGTTCCCCAATCTGGACTCTGAGGCCATCAGTCTGGTAAAGCCAGTGGATCTCTCAGAGTTGTTTTTAGATACATAAAATGTATAAAATGAAAAGGAAACCAATTCTATTGAAATATATTCACCAAAATATTGATAAGTCAAGTTTATAGAGCCCAGGCTATGAATGCCTGGCCTAGAGCCCTTGGAGGTCCCCTCCGGATTGGAAAGCCTCTGGTCAGGCAGAGTTCTTAAAGTGTTCCAAGAGTCATGGGGGGTGGGGTGGGGCAGGAACCCAAAGCAGGGGGAAGACATCCTCTGGAGGGGTCAGAGGTATACCTCTGGTGACCTGTCAAACATAGATGCCAAACCCATGCATGTCATAGCAACGGGCCAGGGGGTGGGCCTCGGGTACTGAATAGTGTTTCCCCTTCCCTCTCTTCTGTTGGCAGCGAGTCTGAGCAAGAGTCAAGGTGAGAAGTCTCGGGTCCTGCCCATGGACACCAGCGTGTATGAGAGCCCCTACAGTGACCCCGAAGAGCTCAAGGACAAGAAACTCTTCCTAAAGAGGGAGAATCTGATGATCGACGAGGTTGAGCTGGGCTCGGGCAACTTTGGCTGTGTGCGCAAGGGCGTCTACAAGATGAGGAAGTAAGAGGAGGAAGGGCCAGGGTTGGGGTTCTGGATCCGAGAGTTGGAAGGCCCTCAGACGTTGTCTGATAGACCAGCCTTCCCTCGTGCTACAGTTTCTTAGGACACTGAGGCCCATGGAGCTCAAGTGACTTATTCAAGGTCACACTGGCAATAAACAGCAAAGGTGGGGTTTGAACCTGGATCCCCTGATGCCAGAGCTGGCTCTCCTTAGTGGTGGCTAGGTGGCGCCTTAGTGCCCAGAGCGCTGGATCTGGAGTCAGGAGGACTCATATTCGTGAGTTCAAATATGACCTTACTAGCTGTGAGACCCTGAACGAGTCACTTAACCACTCTCTGCCTCAGTTTCCTTAACTCTAAAATGGGGATAATAATAGCATCCGATAGGGTTGTTGTGAGGATACAATGAGATAGTATTTGTGAAGCATGTAGCACAGTGCCTGGTACCCAGCAGGTGTTTAATAAATGCTTATTTCCTTCCCTTCCTTCCATTACATCATACTGGCTCATGACAGTCAAGACACTTGGAGTCATCTGACCTTGGGAAAATCTCTCCCCCTCTTCTGGGGCTCAGTTTCCCTCTCTGTACAATGACTAGAATCCTTTCTATTTGAGGGCCCCAGAGTTGGAGGAGGCTAGATAGGGAGGATGGGGTCTGATGGGAGGTCAGAGAAGTGACAGGATCAAAGCAGCCTCAGTGACCTCAGCCACGTGCATCCTGGGCAGGAAGCAGATTGATGTGGCCATCAAGGTGCTTAAGAGTGCCAACGAGAAGGCCGAGAAGGACGAGATGATGAAGGAGGCCCAGATCATGCACCAGCTGGACAACCCCTACATCGTGCGTATCATCGGTGTGTGCAAGGCCGAGGCCCTCATGCTGGTCATGGAGATGGCCATGGCGGGGCCTCTGAACAAGTTCCTGGCTGCCAAGAAGTAAGCAAGAAGGGGTGAGGGGGGCTGAGAGTGTGTGCATGCACACGCATGTACATGGATGCACACGCATGGAAACCCCCTCCCATGGATACATATTCTGGGGCCCACGCTCATAATAAATCACTCCCATTTTTCATAGCAGAGCCCTTTCCTCACAGCCCGTCCCGTGGAGTAGCTAGTCCAAGCCGGATTGTTCTCGTCTTTGATAGATGAGGAAACTGAGTCCTTGAGAAGGGAAAGACTTGCCCAGGACTGCACAAATCTTGGAAGTGACCTGAATCCAGGCCTTCTGTCTGCTATGCAGCACCACCTCTCCTGCTCTTATACACATTCCTACAACACTCACGTACACCTACATTTCTTTGCTTATGTGTACATGTGTAAATTTGGGCATGCAGACGCCTGCATGTATATGTGTATACACATGCCCCATGTGCAGGTACATGTTTGCACGCTCACATGTGCACACACACATGCTTGCTACCTTGTGCACCCCACCCTCCCACTTGCATTGTGTACACAGCCTCCTCTCACCCTCCACACAGTGTGGCCCGATGTAGCCAACTCTCTGATTGGCCTCTTAGTTTCTGGGGGCAGCTCAGTGATAGGTCAGACACTAGGCCTCATGGAATGGGTGGAGAGTCCACCCTCGTATTGGATAGTTTCTTATTGACCTCACCTCGTTAGAGGTGGCCAGCATCTTTTATTCCATCTCTTAACCTCGATACTTGCCCCACATATCCATCTCCATTCACACTTACACTGTCCCCTTTCTGCCCCTGCTCAGAGGCCTGAGCCCAGAAGAACAAAGGACTGGGTGGAGGAGAGGACTCGGGGTCTTGAGCTATGATTCTGCCTGTGTCTCCACTCACCCTGCCAACTCTTGTCCTCTAGGGAGGAGGTCCCTGTGAGCAATGTCGTAGAGCTGATGCACCAGGTGGCCATGGGCATGAAATACCTAGAAGAAAAAAATTTTGTGCACCGTGACCTGGCTGCCCGAAATGTTCTTCTGGTCAACCAGCACTATGCCAAGATCAGTGACTTTGGTTTATCCAAGGCACTGGGGGCCGATGACAGCTACTACACCGTGAGATTTTCCCGGGGCAGAGGGTGGGGAGTGAAGGGGGGAGCTGTGGAAGCCCAGAAGGGAGCAGGCTGGCTAGGAGAGGCCCAGGGCGAGAGGCCTGGGGGGATAGGAACTGGGCAAAGACTAGGGGGAGGCCCAGGAAAGAGGCCTGAGTGGAGGAGGAGGATCTGGGGAAGGTTGGGGCAGAAAGCCTGTGGGGCGTGGGGGGAAATAGGTACTGGGGGGAGGTCCAGGGTAAAAAAGCCTTTGGGGGCAAGGAAGTGCCTTATAGGAGATCCAAGGAGGTGGGCCCTCCAGGTAGGCTAGGATATTGTGGCACATCAAGGCCTCTGATAGCATCCCAAAGGGCCCCTGAGCTGCACCAGCCAGTGGTAGGCCAAATTCAGGGGCTGGAGATACCGAGGCTTAGTGCATCATAGCATCCCCTGTGTCCCAGGCCCGCTCTGCAGGGAAGTGGCCGCTCAAATGGTACGCCCCAGAGTGCATCAACTACCGGAAATTCTCCAGCCGAAGTGACGTGTGGAGCTACGGAGTCACCATGTGGGAAGCTTTTACCTTTGGCCAAAAGCCCTATAAGGTAGGGCCAGGGCAGGAGACAATGGAGGGAGGAGTTGGAGAACGTTTGGGCAAGCAAGACCAGGAGAAATGGGATGCATTCGAAAGAGCATTGCATTTGCAGTTAGGACCTAGGTCCTGGTGTAGGCTCTGCCTCTTAGAGGCTGTGTGACCTTGCTGCTTCATCTCCCTGGGACTCAGGTTCCTCTTCCATAAAATGAGGAGGGGGCTGTACCAAATGACACTGAAGCCCCTTCTCACTCTAAATCTCTGACCCTATCCATCTTCTCCTCTCTGTTCCTCAGTTTGCTTCTCTTGATAATGAAGGGCTTGTTTAGATGATGCTGAATTTGTGATCCTATGGTGCATTGGTACTGGGGTGGGGATGGTCAGGGGAGGCAAAGGGCAGCAGGGGAATTGTGGGTTGGGGTAGAAGCTAGGGATGAAAGGGAGAGAAGAAGAAATAATGAGGGAGCTAAGGGGAGTGACAGAGGAGGAAGCAGACTGGGCAGCTCATCCCCATCCAAGCCCACCCCGACCCCCACGCCCCCTTCCCCACTTCATTCTTTGTTTCCTCTGGCCCTGGAGCAGAAAATGAAAGGCCCCGAGGTCAACAAATTCATTGAAGAGGGTAAGCGTATGGATCGCCCTCCTGAGTGCCCACTAGACATGTACAAGCTCATGACAGACTGCTGGATATACAAGTAAGTGCCCATCTAGCCGCCCCTGCCCACCTCCAGCCCCACCTCAGCCCTCCTCTGAGCAATAGGAGGTCAACCAGGATTTATCAGTTGCTCGCTACGTACTGGGGATACAGAGAAAGGCACTGGAAAGGTAGGAAGGGGCTAGGTTGTCAAGGATTTTAAAAGAGGATTTTATATTTGATCCTGAAGGTAATAGGGAGCCACAGGAAGATATTGAGTGTGTGTGGGAAGGAGAAGGGGCTACATGGTCAGACCATCAATTAAAGGAAACCATTTGGGCCATTAAGTCAAAGATGCATTGGAGTGGGGAGAGACTTAAGACAGGGAGTGAGCTGACGAGAGATTGTACCAGGGTAGTGGTTGGAAAATAGGAGAGAAATATTCCAAAGGAAGAAATGCCAGGTTGCGACAACCAATTTTATATGCGGATATGCGGTTAAGGATGCCACTGAGTCTGGGACCCTGAGTGCCTGGAAGGACAGTGCTACCCTCAACAGCAATAGGGAAGGTGGGGGGAGGGGTGGGTTAGGGAGAAAGATAGTGGGTTGTGTTTTGGACATGCTGAGTCCGAGAGTCACAAAAGGTGATTGGTAACACAAGGTTGGAATTCAGAAGAGTGGTTAGGGCTGGATATTATAGCTCTGGGAATCACACGCAGAAGGGTGATACCTGAACCCATGAGAGCTGGTAAGATCACCAATTTAGCCCCATAAGGAACAGTGCTTTTGCTAGGTGGCCCAGTGGATAGGGAGCTGGACATGGAGTCAGGAAGACCAAAGTTCAAATCCTGCCTCAGACACTTAGCTGTGTGATCCTGGACAAGTCACTTAATCTCCGTCTACCCCAGTTCCCTCATCTCCAAAGTTGAGATAATGGTAACACCTTCCTCTCAGGGTTGTTGAGGGGATCAAAGGAGATAATATTTGTAAAGTGCTTTGTAAACTTTAAATCACTATATTAAAGCTAACTTTTGTGAATAAAATAGTATAGAGGGAGGAGAGAAGAAGGCCCAGGATGGAGGCTTAGGGGACACTGATATTTAGTGGACGTGGCTTGGAGACCGAGAAATAGCGGTCAGACAGATAGGAGAAGCCAGAGAGAGCAGTGCCATGGAATCTTGAGGAGGAGAGGATGTCTGGGAGAAGAGAGTGGTTGATGGTGTCAAAGTCTGCAGACAAGTCAAGAAGGATGAGGATTTTTTGGTAACTAATAGGGAAGGGAGCAATGAGGAGTGAGGCAGCATGTGTGCTGGGGATTGTGGGGTTGAGGGTCTAGGGAACCAAGCAGTTTTGATGGACAAATGAACGAACAAATGAAAAAGCATTTGTAAAGCATTTGGGCAAAGCGAGCATTGATTGAAGTGTCAAAGCAAGCACTGAGTTAAATCATGAGGATACCTCTAGGATAAGAAGCTCTTAAGGAGATCAGAATTTTGAGGGGAGGAATGTAGATTCAAAGGCCCAGGGGTCCTAAGAGGGCAGCTACAGGGGATGGTGACAAAGCTTGGGAGGCCTTACTGTGCATCAGGGTATCTCCTCCTTGAGAGTAGCCAACTGCCATTGGAAAGTGACAAATGGACCAATGGGCCACAGAGGAGAGGAGATTCTGGGGTTTTCTCTCAGGAGTGGGGATGGTGGTTCAGTGTCTGGCCAGGAGGGGAAAAGGGGAAGAGAACTTTGGTAGGAAGGTTGGGTGTTAGTTCTGGGGTATGGCGAAGGAGAAATCAGATCTTGTTGGGCTCCAGTTCTGGGTAATGCTACCCCTAATAGGAGGGTCTGCTGGCATAGGGAGGGGGAAGCTGGCGTGAGGTAGGAAAAAGGAAACAACAGCTCATTCCAACACCCAGCAGCTCAATACCAAATGGCTGAACGTACTACTACGTAATACTCTGAAACCTCAAAACTTGCCACTGCCACCAATGCATCTCCATATCCAATGCCATAGGAATCCATAATTTGTTTAATAATTATTAATACTATAACTCTCTCTTATAGCATGCTTTAAAGTTTGCAAAGCTTGTTGCATAAATTTCTCATTTGATTCTGAAACTAACCTGGCAGACCAAAGCTGAGAGTCAGTGTGGTCTCATGGGAAGAGTCCCAGCTCAAGTGTCAGAGAATCCCAGTTCTCTCCATATTTTCCGTGTGACATTGGGGAAAATCTATTAACCTCTCAGTGTGTCTCTTTCCTTTCTTAACTCCAGAATTCCTTTCTAACTCGGAACCCTATGATCTAGGTTCATAGGGTTCTAGGTTTTAGATATACTCTGCCACTTACTAGCTGTGGGCAAGTCACTTGACTCTGTGAGCCTCAGTTTCGCCATCTGTAAGATGATGTGCATTGCCTGGCTTCTTAGGGCATTTGTGGGCACTACAGAAATGTGAGTGGCTATTGTTTTGATGATGATGATGATGATGATGATGGCATCCTCATTCTTTAGACAGTCCTTTCCCCAAGACCTTGCCAGAAGCAATTAGGGGAAGGGAGAGATACATTGGTGGAGGGCTCTTAAGTAATTATACACCCTTGTGTATTGGAAGGAATTGGAAGCATTGGAAGGAATCCTGGAAGGAAAACAGTGTTGTACAGTAGAACAGAGGGCTATATTTGGAGTCTCCAGCTCTGCCACTAGCTGCGTGACCTTGGGCACCTCACCTTTAATTGGTCTGATTTCCTTGTCTATAAAATGAGAGGGAAGAGGACAGAGTCTGAGGGGCCTTTGACTTCTCAACCTGTGACTCTAAAAAATATTCTAATCTACTCCCCACTTGGAACATGAAGCCACTCTGCATTATGGGCACCCAACAAGTGGTCGTGCCATGGGTGCAACTAAACTTTGTGGCCTGGGACCCTTTGGCCATCAATCTGGCGAAGTCTGTCTATGGATCCCTGCTTGGTCACTGTGTTAAATGCACAAAACAAAATACACAGGATTTCAAAGGAAACCAATTCTAATGGAAGCCAGTTCTCAACATATTAAACAAAACTGTGTTTAATGAAGGTGACGGACGTGGAGCGACCACTTGAAGTGGTTCTGAAGGGGAGCCTGTGACCTCCCGAGGCAGCCCATTCTAATTCGGGGACAGCCTTATTACTGAGGAGTTTTTCCTTATGTTGATCCAGAATTGGCCTCTCTGAAACACCTGTCTGCTGGTTCTAGTTCTTTTCTCCGGGGCCAAGATGAATGTCTGAGGGACATGATGACTCTTTCTTGTTCCTAGAATGCAAGCCTGTGGGGCGGAGGTGGGAGAGGAAAAGGGACATCCCAGGAACTGGCTTAATGTTTGTGTCCCTTCTGCTTACAGGTGGGAGGATCGTCCAAGCTTTGTGGATGTGGAACAGCGCATTAGAACCTACTATTATAGCCTGGCCACTAAGGCAGAAGAGGTCTCAGATGCCGCTAAAGCAGAGGGGGCTACCAGTGCCTGAGGACCATCTCCTTTTTTCTGAATCTTCATAGTTCT
Source organism: Phalanger gymnotis (assembly GCA_028646595.1). NCBI lineage: Eukaryota > Metazoa > Chordata > Mammalia > Diprotodontia > Phalangeridae > Phalanger > Phalanger gymnotis. The sequence continues at coordinate 42,767,766 of CM053622.1, read as the reverse complement.
TCTCAGATTCTGGCCTTACCTTTGGCTTCTTCCCATAGAGGGAAGACTTTTTCCCATGCCAGCAAGACCACTGCCTTCCTCCCCACCCAGATGCCTGAAGCTCCTTCCCATTTGCATCTCTACCCCAACCAGAGGACTAAAAACTCCAGACTTTGGGGTGAATGGTCTACAGGAAAGCTAGGCCCCTTTCTGCATCCTTTCCCTGGGTACTCAGGGCTTGTGGGTGCTTGGAAGACACAACTGGTCCTATCCCTTTGCCTTCTTCTTTGATGGACTTGGGCCTCAGCTCTGGGCACCTCCCTCCTGGGGCTGGGTGGGATCTGGTGGGGATGGGATGGGGTGGTCTGTGGAGGGCCAGCCAAACCCAGACTGAAGGTCCAAGGGAAACCACTCAGAAGCTTCATGTCAGTGAAATAAAACTCAGCTATTTCTCTGTCCTCTGTTTTGAATTTCTCTGGGACCCTGGGACTGGCTGAGGTTGGGGACTTGAGTTGAATGAGGTAAAGAATTCTTTGTGTGTACTGCAAGGGGTCTGGAATGTCAAAGAGAGAAGAGTATATTGGGGAGATTGGGCATTAATTGATGGAAGTACCAGTCATTGGACATATGTGGTATGGATCTCTGATCACTAGTATTAATGACTATGAAGATGATGGCCTATCGCGGTTTGTCACTATAGAGTGTAGGTCATTAGAGTTATCAATTACTGGAGTAATCCATCACCATAATGAATGCCATTAAGTGAATCAGTGTGGGAAGTGGCAATCATTAGAGCTGTTGGCTGGGTATGATGATTATTTGGAATCTGATCACTAGGGATCTACTAAGTGAGGGAATGAGCCACTTGCGGGCCACTACTGCCACCTTCTGAGGACTTGGCATGGCTCAGTGAGCTACCATCTTAGGGATACCCTTCTTCTTTTTTCCTACCTCCCTTTTCCCTTAGAAAGTTACTTTTATCAACATTTAAGTTAGTCGCCACTAGGACACAGTCAAGTTCTTTGCTGGTGTGATAGGTATGACTAAGTGGTACAACTGAGTAGCATTTCTCAGAATACCTTGGCCTAGACTATGGATTTCCCGGGCCTCTCTTTTCCACAAGGCTGGGGATGGAACAATGGGGTGAGTGGCTAGGTGGGGAGACTTAAGGGACATTCAGGACTACAGGTGACATCTATGAATTCAGGAATCCTGGAATTTTCCTGATGCTCCCCAGAGCACGGGGAGAAGACATTGAATCTGAGAGACAATTTCAAAGGCACGAGTGAGCACAAGTGAGGTCCCAACTTCTTACGTCAGCCACAAGACTTTGCACTTACCTTCCTTGCTAGGGTAGCGAGTTTGAAGGGAGTCTTCCCAAATTACCCAAAGCAGGAAGAGGATGAGATTTCACTTATTCTGGAATGCATGGAATATCATCGCTCCCCTATTTCTTTACTGTTCCTTTCAGTCCCGACTAAATGCTCTTATATTTCAATGTTTTTCTTTGCTTGGATCTGTTATGGTGAGCAACCAAATATGAGTTGATTGTAGAAGTTCCCAGTCTTGAATTGAGTGGGGCGAGACGAGCAGACAGCTCCGTCCCCATGATTTTAACCTAAGTCTGAGAGGGTCCATAGTTTGGGCTGACATGAAAGCATAGAACAGAGAAATAAATCACATTCCGGAATGAGTACAATCTCTTCCGCCTCCTCCCTTGAAAAATAAATCACTCCAAACTTATACAAATAAAAACTCCAAACTCTGAAATAAATCACTTCAAAACTCCAGAGGAGAAGGCAGGTGTAAAGTTTTGTTTTTTTTTTATAACTGGAGAAGAGGGAAACTTCACCCCCATAAAGCTGACATCTCTCCTGCAACTCCTCCAGCTTGGATGTCTTCTTCCTTATTCCATGGGGTCCCGGGATACTCTAAGACTTTTGGTTCTTGGATGCCACCCCTTGTAATCTCAAAAATCTCTTTCCTTCCCTTTCCACATGAGTACTAATCCTGGCACCATAACCCTCAGGTGCACCATTGTAGAAAATGGAGTCTTAGGAATTTTTCCAATGGATGGTCATGCTCTGGGCCAAGGCATTAAGGGAAATGTAGTCCTATTCAAATATGCTTGCTATATTTTAAAAAGAGAAGTCTATAGATCCCAACCGTCTATAGATTAGGTCTCAGGGCTGGAGAACCTGTGGCCTCAAGGCCACGTGTGGCCTTCTAGGTTCTTGGGTACAGCCTTTTGACTAAGTCCAAGTTTTATAGAACAAATCCTTTTATTAAGGGTATTTGTTCTGTGAAGTTTGGATTCAGTCAAAGTGCCACACTTGAGAACCTAGAGGGACACATGTGGCCTCGAGGCCGAGGCCATAGGTTCCCATCCCTGGAAAAGCAATTACCTATGACTTTGGGAACAGGTCTTATCCTTACCTCCTCTATATGAGACTCCCTATGTAAGGAATAGAACACATAGCTCCATATTGTGCAGGACATGACACACTCTGCCAGGAAAAGCCTCTGGACCATTCTGGGCAAAGGAAATGCCAGTGATCTGTATGGTACAAAGGAAACGATAGGAAGCTTTTAAAAATTTGTGTTGATACCTTTTTGTTTTGACATCACCATCATCTCCAAAAATATTCCTCCCGTCCTCTTCTCTCCTGAGAGTCATCTCTCATACCTGAGAAGAAAGAGAAAAGAGAGAAGTACGCAGTGTTCCACACTCATAGTTCCCTACCTCTGCAAAGAAGGTTGGGAGACGTATCTTTCAAAGATCACTTGACTTGAAGCAAGAGGACCAGAGTTCGATGTTTGGTTTTGTTGTTTATCAGATGGGGCTCTGAGCAATCCCTTCCCTTCTCTGGGCTTTGGCTTCCTTTCTCTGTACAAAGAGGAGTTTGGACTAGATCAGGGATTCTTAGATTTTTTTTTTTTGCATCTCAGAGCCCTTTTGCAGTTTCCCGGAAGCCCGTGGACCCTTTTTCAGATTAAGGTTTTTAAATCCATTAAATAAAATAACATATGATTAGAGAAGAAACCAAAGATATTGAAATAAAGTTCTCAGAATATTAAAAAAAACCAAGTTCATGGGCCCAGGTTAAGAACCCTTGGTCCAGGTGATTCCTAAGGTTCATTTTCAGCATTTTATAATTTTGTCATCTTCATAGGAATGATGTGTGAGGACATAGTCCCCACCACCTGAGGTAGAAATGGGGGTTTTCTTTATAACTTGTAAGACTCAGAATCTGGCAAACTGGATGCTCTAGAAACTGCTCCTTGACTTTACCTGGCCCTTGGAGTGGTCCTAAGGAAGTGAAGACAATGAAGTCTGGGGAAAAGAGCTCTGCTTTGGAGTCCCAAGACCCAGGGGTTCAAATACCAGCTCTGTTACTTACTGGAAGAACTTGGCCAAGGGTACTGGCTCCAAAGTCGGAGGGGACTGGGTTCAAAGTCCACCTCTGGGTCCCTGTAGACCTCAGTTTCTTCAGTTGCAAAATGATGGGGAGAGGTAGATCTAATGGTCCCTAAGGATCCTTCCGGCTCTAGGTGTTGGATTCTATGGTCCTAAATCACTCTCTCTCTCTGGGGCTCTGTGAAACGATGGGGATGGGCTTCAGGATCTCTGAGGATTCTGTTGCCTAGGAGCCTCTGAAAGCCTTTCCTCCATTAACCTCCAGGGAGGGACAAAAACATTGCAAATTTAGACATTAAGACCCAAAGGGATGAAGCTGGCCTAGCTCTGGATGCCTTGGCTGGAGAGACCTCCCCTCTTTTCAACTAGGCTGGTTCAACAGGCAAGCCTGGTTCCAGACAGGTCCCACAAAAGCCACAGTGGGAAGATTGGGGCCCCAAAATGGAGCAGTCGTTCTCGGCTGGGGGCTTGGGGCACTCAGAGCCTGGCCAGGGCAGCGTGACCAGGGCTTTGCTCTGGTATTGGAAACAGACTGGGGAACTGAAATTAACTGCAGTCCTTCTGTAGCTAGATACAACTGAGCTTAGTGCCAAGTTAGCGAGCCTTGGATAGGGATAGAGATTGGATCTGTGATTTTACTGAGATGAGAAAATGCTCCTCCTAATTCTAGTTGGCACCTTTTCTGCCACTTAGTCTTAGAGACTAGAGCACTAAGAGGTTAAGTGATCTGTCCAGGGTCACACAGCCAGTATGAGTCAAAGGTGGGACTTGAACCCAGATCTTCCTGGTTCTGAGGTCCAATCATCATGATGGTAATGACCAGTCAGAATAGGAAGCTGCTGAAAAATGCCTTCCTTTTCATCCCCTAGGGTGTTCCCCACCTCCAAATGAATGACTTTAAAAAAAACGTTATTTGGAAAGTGAGTCTATGGTTGCTTGTCTTAGGTGCAAACATTGCTAGTTATAGGAATCCCTGTTGGGAATGGGCGCAATGAATCCATAGTGGAGATGTCACTTAACCCTTATTGGTCTCAGTTTTCTCGTCCTTAAGAAGGGAATAATAACAGTCCCTACCTCATGGGGGGTTCAGATGAGATAATATATGCACTGCTCTTTGCAAACCTTAAAATGTTATAGATTGCTTATTATTATCATCAGGAAATTGATTGGGGTTGGGGAGCTGTCAGCGATAGGAGTCTCAGGGTTTGGACCCGTTTACAAAATGGATATGTTGGAGGGGTTCTACTCAGTGTCCACCAGAGGGCACCAGGACTTAGTTCTAGAGCCCAGAGTAATGATTTCTGAGACCCTAGAATCTCTAAGAACTTAGCACAAAGGAGACACGGAGCCACTGTTACCAGGGGGAGTTCGGAGTCTGCCACAGTCTCCAAGCCAGGCCAGTGGCCTCAGTGGCTCTCTCTCCCTCACCTTATCATTTCTTACAGTATATCACCCAGATTGGGGGTTTGTCACAGAGGAGCCCCCGTGACATTTGGGGGATGGGTGGCAGAGATATAGGGGCTGGGAGCTGAGTGGCAGGGATATGGAGGCCGAGGGGATGTGTAATTCCAGGGGCTGGGATCTGCACTCCCTTGTCCCGCTCATCAGAAGGTGAGCCCTGGGAGATGGTTGGGGGTGCTCTTCTAGGCCTCCAATGTGATGGATGCAGTCAATGTTTCTGGGCCCAGAAAACTGGCCCTGAGCCCAGGGAGCCCAGATGTAGGTGAGGCTGACCTCTAGGGTGTTCCCCAAGAAGAGAGGTCTGCCATTCAGAGCTGGAAGGAAGCTCCAGTCCCCTCTGCTCCCTTTCATTCTCCTCTCATTTTACAGATGAGAAAACTTGGGCCCAGAGAAGGAAGGCAATTTGTCCAAAGCCACAGAAGAGCAAATAGCTGAATATGATGATCAGAGCTAGAATTTGAACCGAGGTTCCCTGACTCCAAATCTAGTTTGCTTTCAATTCAACAAACATTTATTAAATACCTACTGTTTACAGAACTTGGTGCTTGGCCTTTGGCCTTGTACAGGCCTTTGATCCTGGGCACACACAAAGATTCAGGAAATTATGTTTATTTAAGGCTCTAGCCACTCAGGGATTCTCAATTTTTCTTCCCAAAGGAGAATAGTCTTAAAGGGAGAAGGAAGGGTCCAGGGAACTTCCCCCTACCTTGTGGCAGGTGCTGACCATTGCCTCATAGAAGACAGTCTTCCATGGAGGAACAATATTAGTATAATCATCCTAGAACCCAGACCTTGAAGCTCAGAATTTAGTATATCCTAGAACAGGAATGGGGAACCTGAAATTTCGAGGCCACATGTGGTTCTGTTCTAGAACTTAGACTCCAGAGCCAACCTGTAGCCCTGAATCTGGAACCCAGAGCCTAGAGCTCAGAATCCAGTCTAGAATCCAGAACCCTGTGCTCAGATCTGACTGTCCAGAGTCTAGCCTAGAACACAGATCTTAGAGGACAGTGTCCACTCCAGGCAGAATCTAGGACTTGAAGGCCAGAATCTACTTCAGCCCCGAATCTAGCACTTAGAACCTGGAGCTCAGGGTTTAGCCCAGAACCCAGAAGATTGTTCCAGAATCTAGAGTCCAATCCATTCTAGGAGCTAGACCTCATCCTATGGTTTGTCCCTGCTTGAAGTGGCAGCCTCTATTGGTCCATGTTCCATTGAGGTCTCCCTGGGATGGCCAAGTACATTGGTGCTTTCCCCAGGAGGACAGGGCCATACCTCCCAGAGCAGTAAAGGGGAGCAGACTTCAGGGGGCATCTGCTGGAGAGAAGAGAGAGGGAAGGCGGGGCAGGGGCGGGACAGCAGGGCTGAGGTGGGTGTACACTCATTGAGTTTTTCACTTTCCTGAGCCTGACTAATGCTCAGAGTCCAACTCCCTCTGGGCCCCGCTGACAAGACACTGAAGTGACCACAAACTCAGCCCAGCCTGCAGGTAAGGAACCAGCTCCAGCACAGGCACATGGCCCCTGGGATCTGGGGACATAGATTCCACCAACCTTTCTCCATCCCAGCCTCCCCTGAGGCTTTGGCTCTCTCATCTCCCTCTCCATCTCTCTTTCTAGTCCCATTATCGTTTACAACCTCACACAGCATCTCAGTTGCTGGATCTCTGGGTCTCTGCCTTCATCTTCTAGCCTCTGGGTCTCTTAGGCCTTCCGTTTGTCTCTGGACCTTTCTGTCTCTCAGTCTCTGGGCCTATCTGTCTCTTAGTCTCTGGATCTGTGGGTCTCTCAGCCTCTCTTGCCCTTGGTCTCTTTAGAAGTTGAGTTTCTTGGTCCCTTTCTTTGGACTATCTCTGACTGCACTGAAGTCTCCTGAGGCCACCTTCACCTTCAGCTGGGGAGGCTCTTAGCTTGATGGAGATCTCCTTCTCCCCACTCCATTCTCTAATGGGGGAATAAGCCTGGAGGGAGCCACCCTAGAGGAGAGGAGAATGAAGATCTGAGATCCCAGATGAGCCCCAAGTGGGAGGAAAATGAAGGGAAAGTCCCCAAGAAAGGCTGAGGAGAGGAATGGGCAGGGAGAGTTCTGGCCCTGAGAATCTGCCCCATATTCCCCTGGTGAAGCTGGCACCTCAATGGGGAGGAAGTTTGGGGTCCTCTACTCTACCTTGTGCCTCAGCTCCTACCATCAGGGCTTCCTTCCCTTGGTTTAGCTTAAGATTCCCTGATTAGGCTCTCCTGTTGTGGCCCCACTTCTTGTCAGAAGCTTGGGGAAGCAGAGCGGGAGGGGCCGTGATGGAAGCTGGAGGAGGTGAGGACACCCCTGGTCTTTCCGTCCAACTCCCCAGCAGCCCCTGCCCCTTTCCTGAGAGCAGCATGTGAGTGGAAGGAGGCACTCAGCTCTGGGTGGGGGGGGGCAGAGAGGTGTTGGGGGTGCTGAGAGGGATTCCAGGGGCCAAATCAGGCCTTTGGAGGAAGACTAAAACCTAATCTTCCTCCCAAGTCCCCCCCTTCTGTCTGCTGCTCTGCTTTTCTCCAGCCCTTGAGAGGAAGAGTTTGCCATTCTCTTCCTCTTTGGGCCTGGACGCTTGGCCCCTCTCTGTCCCCTGGTAAGGGGAATCACCAGCTTTGGGGGACAAGGAGGCAGGGTATAAGCAACCGAGTCACTCGCACGCCCTCACATCACACCTTTGGGGCCACAGAATGATGAGCTCTCAGATTTGGAAGAGATCTCAGAAGACTTCTGACCTAAACAGGAATTCCCACTCTGTAACTTCTCTGTCATGGATTCGGCCTTCACTCAAGTGTTGAGGAGCTCATGAGAAAGAACATGCCCCTTTGGGCCAGCCCTCACCTTTCTGACGAGCCCCAAATCTGCCGCTGTTCCCCACTAAGCCCAATTCAAAGCTGGGTTGGGGAGAGGTTGGCTTCACTCAGAAACTCCAGAATGAAATTCCTCTCATATAAGGTTGAATATAACTGAGGTAGTTTTTTTTTTTACATTTGTGACCATTGTGTTTATTTGATATAATGCTGTTAAAATTTTGAGTTTTTGAAAAATAAAAGAAGGAAAAAAACTGTAGGCTGATTGTGGCCCCCACTGAACCACTTGTGGGTCATGGATTTTTTTAGCAATCTGGCAAAGCCCTTCTCAGAATTGTTTACAAAAATTATAATAGAAGGAAATGCTAAATTTTAGTTAGAGTTTAGTGAAAGTAAAGATGTCATTTTTCTTCCAACTAAGTTCAAAGAGACCTGGATCCCAGGTTAAGAAGCCCACTCCAATTGGTCTAGTCCCATCTCTGAAACATTCAGGGCCCCTGGCTCACCTTGTCTCCACATTAGCTCCCCCAATTCAAGTCAGATAGCTTTAATCACAAGAACCTGGGCTGACTCAGTGGGGTCACTCTGGCCTCCTGTCTTCTTGCACTCCCAGATATACAGAACCCAGCAGATGCCTTCAAACAGCTGGGCTCAGTACCTGGTGAGTCCTTCTCCTAGCGGCTGCACACCAAGGTGAGCACCCCCCGTCCCAAGGTGGGGCTGCTTCTGGGTCCTCCCTCTGCCCAGGATGTCCATTGCCCTCACACCCCTTTCTCACTCCTTTCCTTCTGAATTGATCATTGGAGGGCACTTTCCATTTGTTTGCTTCAGGTGTTCAGCTGTTAGGACCCTGGGTGCTAGGGAGACACAGAACAGTCACACAGCACAGCTCCCCACCTGCCCCTGCTCTCTCACCCCAACACTGCTGCCTCCTCTGAGTTGTACCTCTGCCCTTTGCCCTGCCCAAATCTCTTCTTGCCAGAATCTTCACTCTGAGTTTCCAGGCCCTTCGCTGGTGCCATTTCTGGTACAATTACAGATTAGGGGCAGGTGGCAAGCAGAGAGGGACAGGTCAGGAGAGGAAAATGGAGTGGATGACCCTGAAGAAGGATGGAGAGGGAGGATGAGGACAGTGGAGTTGGAAGTATGGGACTCTCTCCATAAAAGATCTTCTCTGGAGCTCTGAGGGGAATGGACGAAAGACCAGGGCAAGCTCTGGAGGCCCTGGTGTTCTGGGCTGCTATGAGGCCAGGAGCAAAAGGAAGGATGATAATGACTAACAATGGACATTTGTTTCCAACCTGACAAGTTAGCACCTACTATGTACAAGGTGCTGGGGATACCTAAAAAAAAAACCCAAATCATTTTTCCCTCAAACAACTTACATTCTATGGAGAGAGAATATAAAATGTAAAGAGAAAAGTATATATATATATATATATATATATATATATATTCTATCTTGTATGTAGCTTGTTTATGGGGGTAGATAGGTGGGCCAGTGGATAAAGTGCTGGGCCTGGAGTCTGAAAGACTCATCTTCCTGAGTCCAAATCTGGCTTCAGATACTTACTAGCTGTGTGAGCCTAGGCAAGTCACTTAATCCTGTTTGCCTCAGTTTATCCATAAAATGAGCCGGAGAAGGAAATAGCGAACCACTAACTATGTGACCCTGGGCAAGTCACTTAACTCTGTTTGCCTCAGTTTCCTCATCTGTAAAATGGAGAAGGAAATGGCAAATTGCTCCAGTATCTCTGCCAAGAAAACCCCGAAAGGGGTCACAGTTAGACATGATTGAAAAATGACAGAAAACTTGTTTATCCATATTTGTCTTCTTGCGGTCTCTCCCATTTTATTGTAAGCTCCTTGAAAGCCAAGATTGCTTTTTGCTTCTTTTTGTATCCCCAGCACTCAGTGCAGTGCTTGGTACATAGTAGGTACTTAATAAATGTTTATTGACCGACTGACTAATATTTTGCATCTATTATATTGTGTGTGTCTTTCCTGAAAGAATGTATGCTCTCCGAGGGCAAGGTCTGGTTTATTCACCTAGCACAGTGTGCATACACACATGTGTATGTATGTGTATGTATAGTATATATATGTATATCTTTATATATATTTGTTGATGGATCAGAACAGGCTTCTCCTAGGAGACGATACATGATCAAAGGCTCGAGGAAGCCAGGGCTTCTAAGAGTGAGGGGAGGCACTCCAGACACAGGAACAATCTGTGCCTCTCCCGGAGGTGGGACGTGCGGTGCCCCCTTCTCCCAGAAAGTAGGCCAATGTGGCCGTCATATAGAGGAACCAAATGCTATCACAAACCTAGAGCAATCTGCAGACCTTACAGCTCTCAATAAAAGCCATGATAATGAAGATGCAGGAAGGGGAGAAATAAGAAATAAGCCTGTAGATGTAGTCTGGAGACAAGTAATGAGGGGCTTTTGATGTCGCCCAAAGGGGATTGCATTTTGTCCTGGAGGCAACAAACAACCACAGGAGTTTTTTTTGAGCAGGGGAGAGAATACATACGGTCAAAACTGTAATTTAGAAATGTTATTTTGGTAGCTATGTGGAAGATGAACCAGAGAGAGAAAAGGGTGTACAAGGGGGAGTAATGTGCGATAATCCTCAAAAAATTTAAATTTAAATTTTATTCTAGCGCCACTGACTTGTCTAGAGCAGGGTAGTAACCTGGTTAGATTTGTGCTTTATATAAAGATCATTTTTTTCATCTGTATGAAGGATGCATTCTTGTGTATGGAACTTGGCATATATATCTCATATCAACTCTATGAATTCAGCGATATGGGTATGGATTATTATACCCTTTTTACAGATGAGAAAACAGAGTTTTGGAGAAATGAAATGACTTGCTGATGTCACAATGAAGATATTAAGAGAAGCTAGAATTTTGCAGAAACCCTAGTGACCCGAATGCCTTAATGGGGGCGGGGAGACACCGGCAAGTCCTGAGGAGCACTGCTCCTTGGTTCAGAAAGGAGCAAGTAAGAATGAAGTGAAATAAAAAGGGCATGAGCCTCAATGACCCAGGAAGAGGAAGAAGCTAGCCAGGGCAGCATGGAAACGCCAGGGTCCAAGATCTCTGTCAGCCTATCCAGTCTATCTGTGTCTGTCACTGGGAAGAAAATTATGAGCTGTAAGGTCCCAGACTTCAGCCGAGCCCAGGGAGTCATTGCGTTATGCCGGGTTGGGTCTCTCTATGGCATGCTAGGCTCTGGCTGGCTGCTGGTTAACTTCTTAGTATAAATATTTGCACTTCAGAAATCAGCAAACACTAAAAATCAGGGTTTGATTTATTGTTTTATTGACTATCTAGACTTAAGAAAGTGCTAGAGAAAATGTTAATATTGCAAATTAAACTTCAAAGTTTTTTGCTTGTGTATATATGTATATATGCATGTATGTATGTATAGATGGATGGATTTTTTCCAGAGAGGCAGTTATTAAATATTTACTGGTACACTCTTGGGTGCCTACCAAGGCGCTCTCTCTCAAGGGATGCTAGTCTATCCTGGTTCTCCTACTACTCATCTGACTGTTCCTTCTCAGTCTCCTTTGCTGGATCTCTGTCTAAGTTATACCTGGGCCCTCTTCTCTTCTTTCTCTATACTATTCCCCTTGGTGATCTCGTCTGCTCCCGTGGATTCAAAGATCATCTCTATGCTGATGGTTCTCAGGGCTATTTGTCCAGCCCTAAGCTTTCTCTTGACCTCCAGTCACATCTCCTCCTACCTATTAGACATCTCGAACTACATATCCTGTAGACATTTTATACTCAAAATGTCCAAAAATCAAGTCATTATATTTCCCTAAAAACCTTCCCCCCTTCCTATGGGTGAGCTGGTAAATGTTTAATAACCAGCTCTCTGAAAAAAATGTGCAAATGACACATTTTAAAATTTAATTTGAATCATCAACATTTTTTACCACCACTCTCTTAAGGCTAGACAATAGCCAGAACAATAAATCAAACCCCATGTTATAGTGTTTGCTGATTTCTGAGTTGTAAATGCTATACTAAAATTTTAACAATCAGCTCTCAAGCTCCAGAACATCCCTGCCTCTTCCTAACTCCCCTGTTGTTGTTGAGATCACTGCCTGGTCCACAATTTTGATGTCATCCTCAACATCGGCCTTTCTATATCCAGTTAGTTATATAGTTATATAGTTCCTACCTGCCTTAACATCTCTCCTCTACGGCTCCTTTTCTCCTCTGACACTGCCACCATCCTGGTACGGGTCTCAGATCCTGACTACTGCAATAGCCTGCTGGCTCATCCCCCTGCCTCAAGTCTCTCCCTTCTCCAGCCCATCCTGCACTCAGCTGCCAAACTGATGTTTCTAAAGTACAAATCTGCCCATGTCACCATCACCCACTCCTCCCCATTCAGTCAAGTTCTGTGGCTCCCTATATATCTTCTCCACGATCAAATGTAGAATCCTTTGTTTGGCATTTAAAGCCCTTCCTATCTTTCCACTTTTCCTCCCTCCCCCCTGCCATATTCTGCTTCAGTGACCCTTGCCTCTTGACTGTCCCTCAAACAAGACCCTCCATCTCCCTACTCTGATCATTTTCTCAGGCCATCCCCCATGCTGGTAATGCCGTCCCTCCTCATCTGCCTCCTGGCTTCCTTCCCTGGCTGCTTCAAGTCCCACCTTCTACAAGAAACCATTCCCAGGACTTCTTAACAGCGGTGTACCTTCTCTCTAAGACTATCTCCAGTTTATCCTGTCTATATCTTGTTTAGCAGCTAGATGGTACAGTAGCAGGCATGCTGGACTTGGAGTCAGGAAGATCTGAGTTCGAATCCTGTCTCAGACACTTCCTAGCTGAGTGATCCTGGATGACTCACTAGACCTCTGCTTGCCTCAGTTTCCCCAATCGTAAAATAGGGATAATAATAGCACCTGCCTCCCAGGATTGTAGTGAACACATGCTGTCTAAATGCCGGCTATGGTTTTTACATCGATGTTTATATGTCATCTCCCTCATTAATTAGACCATGGCCTCATTGAGAGCCAGGATTCTCCTTTTGTGTATGCTCAGAGTTTTACACAGTGCCTGGCATATAATAGGCAATTGACTGACTTGACCTGATTTGACCCCACGATGGAGGTGTTTGAGGCTGGAGGAGAGGGATCAGTTTGTCCCTGAGATCAGGAGGGAAGAAGCTGCAGTGTCTGTAGTGCCTCCCATTCCACTCAGGCTTGGTTTAGTGAATAGAGCTCCAGACTTTGAGTGAGGAAGATGTGAATTCAAATTCTACCTCAGACACTAGCTGTGTGACTCTGGGCAAATTGTGTAACCTCCCTGGGCCTCACTTTCCCTATCTGTAAAATGGGGAGACTGGACTCGATCGTGTCTGAAGTTCCTTGGGCAGAGTCATCAGTCACTTCCTTTACTGACTCTTCTCTCCTTGGGGCCTGGGCTGCCTCTCTAAGAGCTGGAAGGGGCCCCAGGGCACAGCAGGAAACCCCACCATCTTAGTGATAGTAGTGGCTTGGGGCTGGGAGGAGTCACCTGGGAAGCTGGAAATCAGATGTCAGGGTCTGGTGATAGCATCTGCCCCCAGTCCTTTGCTGCTGTTCCACTGAGCCCTGCCCACCTGACCAGAACAGATGAACAGCAACAACAACCCATCTGACCCTCTGCCCACCTCTTCCTCCCGGGGAGCAGAGAGGAGCTCACCCTCCTAACATGGGGCACCGGGCTTAGAGCCTTTACGAGGCTTGGCCTTGTATCCTCTGTGTAGACACTGGTCTCAGTCATTCCTTGCTGGTTCCTCTGTACCTATGGGAATAGTCCCTCCCTATGCCCTGAAAAATGCTTGGAAGTGCTTCCCATCTGGAATATCCTGGCTCCATTTCACAGATGGGAAGATCAAGGGTCTGAAGGGGATAGAGGCTTCCAAACAAGGCAGCCAAAGGGTGCTACCCTAGCCTAGAGGCATTGACAGTCCAACTTGCTCAGGTCCCCTGTATAGCATCACAGAATTTGAACTCTCAAAGAGATCTTTGAGAGCATCTGATCTAACCCTCGCATTTTACAGAGGAGGAAAGGAGGCAGAGTGCCTAGATCAAGGACACAAATGGTAGTCTGTAGCACAGCTAGGGCTTGGATATAGGCCTTTGGACTCCAGTCCAGAGCTGATTTCTCTAGGTTAGTGTCAGTAAGGCTTAGGTCTAGACTGGAAGACTGGCTAACTTAGGGACTATAGATAAGACCTTTGGGGGAGATTATGTGCAAGAGGATAGTGGCCACTGGTCTATGTAACCCCTTGGGTCGGAGGTAAAGGTCTAAGAGTGTGGGAAACTGGGGCCAGGTGAAATACTTTCTGGGGTTCAGATGTTGTCGTTTAGTTATTTTCAGTTATGTACTTCGTGACCCCATTTGGGGTTTTCATGGTGAAGAAACTGGAGTATTTTATCAGAAACTGGAGTAGTTTATCAGAATACTGGAGTATTTTATCAGAAACTGGAGTAGTTTATCAGTTCCTTCTCTAGGTCATTTTAAATACAAAGAAACTGAGGCAAACAGGGTAAAGTGACTTGCCAAGAGTCACACAGCTACTAAGTATTTGGGGCCAAATTTGAACCCAGGTCTTCCTGACTCCAGCCCTGCATTCTATCCACTGTGCCACCTAGCTGCTCATGGGGTCAGCTACCTGGATGGATGACACAGATTTCTGGTAGAATCTGAGGGGAGGGAAATAAGGGAGATCTCCCTGGCCCCACTAGATGAAAATAAAGGATGACAAAGGAGGAAATACACTAAGGTGTTTGGGCCAGAGGCAGAGGACACGCTTCGAAAGAGCCCAAAGGCTTGAGCCCAGATTGGTGTTCCAGCTAGGCAAGGCAGGAAGTGTGCTGTTGTGGGTTTGGGCCAGGATTCAAAGTCCCAAGTTCTAGTCCTGGTTCTGGGACTTATTAGCTGTGTGACTTTGGACAAGTCCTTTACTCTTCTCAAGGCCTTAGTTTTTCTGTCTGTAAAATGAGTATTTTGGATTCAACAGTCTCTAAGGTTCCTTTCAGTTCTGGTCTTCTTTTTTTCTTCCTCCACATAGTCATTTTCTTTCCAAGTGTTTTGGTCTCCTACAATACTTCATAAAGGTTCTGCAGCTACTTTTAAATGACGATATGCAAAACAGAATAAAAATAATTTTTCTCAGAGAAAATCTTCAGACTTACATAAAAATTAACATACTCCTCCAGTTCCCTCCCCTTTACAGCATCCAGTTTTCCTTATCTAAGACTGCCTGTGATATGCAATACCCTGCCCTCCAAATGGACAGTACATTACATTTACAGTATACAAAAACAAAGATAATTTCTGGAAGTATCTTTAAAAACAAAGTGCCTTTACTTTGACTTAGCAACAGCATAGGCAGTAATTTTGCAATCAAAGCCACACTGGGTTTTTATGGAAACTGCTTTCACAACGCCAATTTCAGAAACGCTGCCACCCATTATGGTTTTAGTACTTACTATGTTCACAAAATAGCCTTACCTAATAAAATGGCTCCTCTTCAAATATTGAATAAAAATATCCCCAAATAAACAAAATAGAGTATACATTTCTGTTTGATCCTTTATGAAGAACAGCCTGTTCTGGTTTCGTAGCTTCTCAAGGTACATGAGCCTTTGGCAAAATTTGGCAGGCTGACTTAAAATGAATTTTCTGGTGAGTAGCAGACAGGACTTAGAAACAAAGTCAAGATGAATACAAACCCCGAGGCCGCCTTGGGTTATATTAGCAGTAGCTGAAGCACTTTGTTGTAATGCTGGTGCTGAGAGAGGCAAGACTGACATTTGCCTCCCAAGCTGACCACTCGAGTGGCTCTCGAGTTCTAAAGTCCCTTTGTGTCTGCTGTTGCGACTCCTGTGCTCAGAGAGGGGCGGTTTGGTGTAGTGAGAAAAATGCAGGGTTTAGGGTCAGGAAAGCCCAGATGTGGAGCCTGCTGCCATGGACAAGTCAATCCATCTGTCTGAATCTTAGCTTTTTAATTTGTAAAATGACAATACCACTATCTGCAGAAGCTACTTCACAAGATGTAACAGTCGAATGAGATAATACATAAAATATGTATAAGCACTATATAAATGCCAACCGTAATTATTGATAATGATTGCTATTATGGCTGCTGGTATTGTTGTAAGGCCTCTGCTAGCTCTGCAACTCTATGTTCTAAGGCCTCCCCGCCACCCCCATACCCGACGCTCTGTGTTCTCAGGGCCCTCCCAGTTCTGACGTTCTGTGTTTTAAGGGCCCCCAGCCCTACAGTCTGTGTTTTAAAGCCCCTTCCAACTCTGACATCCTGTGCTTTAAGGGTCCTCTCAGCTCTGACATCCTGTGTTCTAAGGGCCCTCCCAGCTCTGACGTTGGATGTTCTAAAATCTCTTCCATCTCTCACGTGTTATGTTCTGAGTCCTTCCAGCTACAACATTCTGGGATTCTGGGAGGATTAACAACAGGTGGGGCCTTGAGGCAACTCAATCACAAGGTGTTCCCTGGGTGTATTAAAATATTAGTGCATAAAGTCATGGCCAAAAGAGCAATCTGTTACAGAGATTACAAAAATTCCTTTTAAAACAAGAGTGAGACATTTATTTTGCTCCATTAAAGGAAAAAAAATAAAGTAAAAAAGAGCTTGGAGTTGAGGGGGGTGTCTGGGTCTGGGAGGGGGGGCTTAGACAACCACTCATTCCATAGTTGTGCTGACCTACCTCTGATCCAGAAACACAAACTGCCTTAGGATCATAGAGCTAGGGCAGACCATTTTAAGAGAAGAAAACTGAGGCCCAAGATGAGTATCAGAAATGGGTATAAAAGCAAGATTTTCTGAGTTCAGAGCCAGGGCTCTTTCTACTGTACTGTTTGCCTCTGGTAAGAGGAGTATATGGAGAAGGAGAGGAAAGGAGAGAGGTTAAAGAGGAAAGAGTCTTGAGAGGAGAAGAGAAAAGACTGATTTCAGGAGGAGTCTTACCATGGGGACAGGGGGACACCCCAGCTAGATGCTGTCTCTGTCTGAGCCTCGAGTGTTGCTTGAACCTTGTGTGCCTTTGGGTATGGTTTGGGTGGGGAGGGGGCCTATAGCAGTGGTTCAATTAGACCCTAGAAAGAATTGCTTCTGTGTAAGGGATGTAAGACCAGAAAGCTGGACATTAGCAGGATGGAGGCACAGTCCAGCCTAGAGGTCGAGGGATGTCTAGATGTAGCTTCAGGTTTGGCCTTCCCACTCTTCAATGGGTTGGGGGGGAGTAGGGGTATCTGGGGGTTCCCTCAAGGCATGCCATCAAGTCCAGCCTCAGGAGATACGAGCGCATAGTCACCTCTGTTTGGAGATGAAGGTTAGATGACTTTCCTTAAAACCTTCCACCAATCAATCAATCAACCAATAAACGTATTAAGAGCTGACTGCGTCAGGCAGGTGTGTGCTAAATGCTGGGGACACAGTTGTATAAATGAAACGCTCCCTGCTTTCAAGGAGCTTCCGGTCTATCTACAGCCATGTTCTGGATTTCCTACCTGTCTAACCTTGGACAAGTCACCTAACCTTCCTCTCTGGATCTCCCTCCTCCTACAGAAGCATCTGGCCCTGGGACTGTAAGAATGATGATACCAAGGGCATCCCAAACCATCCGTTCCTTACATTTCCCTCTCCCATAGTATATGGGGCAGTCACTGTGGTGACAGATTAGATCGGATTACTAGAAAGTCCTAGGCCACTTAAAAACCCTTAGCTCTTCCCAGACAATGCAAAGGCTGTTGGATTCTTCCATTAACTGCATCTTTTTTGAGGAGGGGGTGACTGAGGTCTGGACAGGGGGTAGGGGTAATTCTGAGCTAGGTCCATTGTATGTTGTCCCTTGGTCTGCCAAATTCACAGGATTATAGAACATCAGGATATTAGAGGTCATCTGTCTCATTTAAAAAAAAAAATGGATGTCTTTTGGCTTCACTGTACATTATTTCTGAACATATGCTGCCCCCTCTCTGCCATCCACTGAACCTTTCCTTGTAATAAAGAATTAAAATGAAAAAGAAAAAAAAAAACAGTTTGGCAAAACTTCCAGCACTGACCATTTCCACCTTTTGACATCTTTACTGGTTTTTCTGAATGTGAGATGATACTTCAGAGTTGTTTTAACTTATATTCCTTTTCTTTTTAAAAAAAAGATTGGTATTCTGTTTTTAGATTACCTTAATTTCTGACTATACCCCTTCCTTTCCCAGTGAATCATTCTTTGTAACAAAGAAGAGAAAGAAAAAATAGTAAAGAAGAAAAATATAAAAAATAAAATTAAAATGAATTTTCAAAAATCAAAATAATTTATTTTTGACATTTCATTTTGAAAAAATTTTGAGTTCTGAATTCTCTCCTCCCACCCATTGAGAGAACAAGCAATATGATATCAATTATACATATGAAATCATGCAAAATATATTTCCATATTAGCCATGCGGCAAAAAAAGGGCAAGAAAAATAAAGAAAGTGAAAAAATTATACTTCAGTCTGCACTCAGTTCATCTCTGGAAGCGGGTAGCACTTTGTATCACGAGTCCTTCAGAATTGTCTTGGATCATTGTGTTGACCAGAGTAGCTAAATCAAAGGAGAATAAACACAGGCCAGCAAAACTGGGGAACACATGGGGCAATCCAGTGTGTCGATGCAGAGTTCCTCCCCCATAGTGCCCCACCTCTTCCCAAAAAGGAGGGAGGTGCCTTCTCTCAAGCTCTTCTCTGGGGCCAGGCTTGGTTATTATAATTACAAAGCATTCCAGGTCTTTGTTGCTGCATTTTTTTTTTTCCATTTACAGGAATAATTGCTCTGGAGCAAAGTCTGAAGTCTTCTCCTTAGCCTCAGCTTGTGTAAATGTCTCACGGGCCTATTCGTTTCTTACCCAGCAGTAAAATTCCACTGCAGTCGTGTGTAACAATTCTCCGTTTTATGGGCATTTACTTTGTTTCCAGCTCTTTGTTACCACCGAAAGTGCCACTATGAATATTTTATCACATTGCTTTCTTTCTGCCTCTGTGAACTTCTTGACTTCTTGGGGTGTATGCCTAGCTGACGGACTCTGGGTTAAAGGGCATGGACATTTTAATCATTTTTAGCGTGGTTTCAAACTGCTTTCTAGAGTCAAATCGGACGCAATTCACAGCTCCACCACAGCTTCAAAACAGTCCCAATTCACAGCTCCGCCAGCAGAACACGTATTACTGTGCCTGTCTCACCACAGCCCTTCCAGCATTGACAGTTTTCATCTCTTGTCATCTTTGCCAGTTTGTTGGCTATAAGGTGAAATCTCAGAACTTGAATTTTTCTTATTAGTGATCTGCAGCAGTCTCTCATATGGTTACTGATAATTTGCAGTTCTTTTGAAGATTTTTTGGGGGAGGGTTCATATCCCTTGACTATATGTCCCTTGCCAATCTCTCATTTTATGCATGAAGAAACTGGGGTACATAGCGGTTAAGTGACTTGTCCAAGATCTCATTGGTAGGGAAAAAGCAGGGCTGATATTTGAAGCTAAGGCTTTTGACTACAAACTCAGGACATTTTGAGATCATCTCTAATTAGCTGCAGACCTGGGGAAGTCCCCGAGCTATTCTGTATCCCCCCTCACCTTTGCCTCTGAGGAAGGGCTGGGCTAGGTTGGGCAGTGAAACCTGGAGACCTGGCTTTGGAATCAACCTTCCTGTTCATCCTTCAGAAACCCAATTGGCTACCCAAGGAACAGAGCCTCACTCACCCCTTGGCTTTTGAGAGTCCTACCAGGTGGGTGCCTAAAGAAAAAGGTGGGGAGCAACTGCTACTTGCTTCATTGGAAAAGGAAAGGATGCATGTGTGGTGGATAGACCTGGTTTCAGATCCTGCCTCAAACACGTGCTGTGTGTCGTTGTGCAAGTCACTTAACCTCTCTGTGCCTCCAGTTTCTTCATCTGTAAAATGAGGTGGTTGAAGTTAATGGCCATTACAGTCCCTTTTAGATCTAAATCGCAGGCAGATGAGGATGGGCTTAGAGATCAACGGGGGTAGGAAGAGTTTGAGTGTGAGAGAGTGAGAGTGTGAGAGAGTGAGAGTGTGAGAGAGTGAGAGTGTGAGAGAGTGAGAGTGTGAGAGAGTGAGAGTGTGAGCGTGCGCGTGAGAGCGCGTGTGAGAGCGTGAGTGAGTGCGTGAGTGAGTGCGTGAGTGAGTGAGTGAGTGTGTGAGTGAGTGAGTGAGTGTGTGAGTGAGTGAGTGTGTGAATGAGTGTGTGAATGAGTGTGTGTGTGTGTGTGTTTCCTATAAAGAAGCTCTTTCAGGAGGCCATTGTTTCACATTTATCCAGCTTGGGGAAATCTCTCTCAGACTGAGAGTGCTGTGGGCAGCTCCAGTCCATGAGAGCATGATCTGGATAGGGTCACAGCGAGTTCTGAGGAACAGGAGCTATGAACTGTAGCATCTCCTTCCAGCCTTTCCCTCGCCCCAGGAGGGGTGGGTGAGTCAAAGGGAAACCTGAGATGAGGGGATGGGGCCTGTGGGAAAGAGAGGAGGTGGGGAGAAAGGAGGGACTCCCCTCTCTCCCCTCTGGCCTCCTGCCGGGCTCTGCAGAGATTACGCCACATTGTTCCCAAGTACCTGCTATGTACAGCATCCTATGCCAGGTTCTGGGGAAGATAGAAAGCTTAGATATTGCTGCCTTCACTGAGCTCTTAGGCTTCCAATGGTACGTAACTGTAAACACAGATAACTTTACTACCACACATGATGAGATGAGCGTACTAGAGGTTTGCTCAAACACTATCAGAGAGCTATTTACAGGGATATTGTAAAGTTTTTGTATTTAACAATGTGAAAGTCATTCACAGCTTGGAGGCAAAAACAGATGTCTTGGACTTCTGGTAGTTTTGTTGTCTCCGACTCTTCTGGTAGTTTGTTGTTATTGAGTTGTTTCAAACTCTCTGTGACCCCATTTGGGGTTTATTTTGGCAAAGATAGTAGAGCGGTTTGCCATTTCCTTCTCCAACTCATTTTACAGATGAGGAAACTGAGGCAAACAGGGTGGAAGTGACTTGGCCAGGGTCACATAGCTAGTAAGTGTCTGAGGCTGGAGTTGAACTCAGGTCCTTCTGACTCCAGGGCCAGCACTCTATCCACTTCACCATCTGGTAGTTTACCAAACCCTAAACTAGAGGGTCTCTAGGACACCATCCAGTTCTGGCATTGTTATGTCTAAAGTGTCTTCCTATTCTATGTTCTAAGGTCTAGTCCAGCTCTGACAGACATTCTGTGTTTGGAGGGCCCGCTCTTGACCATCCTGTAGCCCTTGGCGCTGTCAGTCTTCTCGGCTCTGATGTCCTCTTGTGTTTCGAGACGCCACATTCTCTTGGTTCCCTTCCTACCTATCATCCTGCTCCTTCTCAGTCCCCTTTGCTGGATCTTAAGCCAGATCATGCCTCTAAACATGGGTGTCCCACAGGGTTCTGTCCTGGACCCCCTTGTCTACTCAGTACATAATATTTCACTTGGTTATCTCATCAGCTCCCCTGGATTCAATTATCACCTCCATGATGATTCTCAAACCTACTTATCTAATCCTAACCTCCAGTCTCACATCTGTAACTACCTTTCAGACATCTCAGTGTGGGTGTCCTGTAGACACCTTGAACTTAACGTGTCCCAAACTGAACTCACCATCTTTCTCCTGAACCTGACCCCCTCCAAACGTCCTTATTATTTTTTATCTTTTTTTAAAATTTTGTTTTTTGCTTTTGGAGGGGGGAAGTCAGGGCAATTGGGGTTAAGTGACTTGCCCAAGGTCACACAGCTAGTAAGTGTCAAGTGTCTGAGGCCGGATTTGAACTCAGGTCCCCCTGACTCCAGGGCTGGTGCTCTACTCAGTGCACCACTTAGCTGCCCCAAACCATGTGCGCCGCCTGGGAAACAAACCCAGGTCGCAAGAATGGGAATCTTGCACGATACCACTACACCAGCAGCGCTGGTCAAACATCCTTATTATCGTCGAGGACACCACCACCCTCCCAAGTCCTTCAGGCTCGAAACCTAGGTGTTGTCCTCGACTCCTCACTACCTCTCACCCCCCATGTCCGTGCTGTTGCCAAGACCTTTGTAACATCTCTCAAATACACAGCTTCTTCCCTTTGGTTTCTTTCCGTTTCACCCCCACCCCCCACCTCCCTTGTGCAAGCCTTCCCCTTTCCGGTCCATTCTCCATTCAGCTGCCAAAGAGATTTTCAAAAAGCACAGGTCACCCTCCTATTAGTAAAGTCCAGAGACTCTGTTTCCCCTTCAAGATCAAACACAAAATTACGTTTGGTGTTCGATGTCCTTCATGACCCAACACCATCTATATCCTAACTTCTCCCTCGCCTTCCACCTTCTACTCTTTGATCATTCTTGGCCTTCTTCTTGTTCCTTGGACAAGACATTCCAGCTCTTGGCTCCAGACATTTTTTTCTGGCTGTCCCCTATGCTTTGAACTTTCTTCCTCCTCATCTGTGCCTCCTGGTTCCTCCAGTTTCCTTCAAGCTTCAGCTAAAAATCCTACCTTCTACAAGAAACTCTTTCTCATCTCTCTCAATTTTAGTCTCTCTCCTCTTTCAATTATTTCCATTTCTGTTGTATATAGCTTGTTTGTAATAGTTGTTTCCATGTTCTCTCCCCGCATTAGATTATGAGCCCCTGAGGGCAGGTACTGACTTTTGCCTTTCTTTGTTTCCCCAGCATTTAGCACTGTGCTTGGCACATACTAGGTGCTTAATAAATGCTTATATACAGACTGACCTACCAGCTCAATGTTCTGAGATTTAGGTATTTAGATCCCTTCTAGAGCTGACATTCTATGTTGTAAGGGCACTCCCAGTTCTGACATTCTGTATCTCACATATGTCCACAGTTCTTAAAGGGATGTTCCTGGTCAACTGAAAATATATATAAACTGACAAAAATTTCAAATCAGTCATAACGGATTTGGAAGGGAGGGCATCTTCCTTTCTTCCTTCCTTCTCTCCCTCCCTTCCTTCCTCCCTTCTCTCCCTCCCTTCCTTCCTCCCTCCCTTCCTTCTTTCCTCCCTTCTTTCCTCCCTTCTTTCCTTCCTTCCTTCCTCCCTCCCTTCTTTCCTTCCTTCCTTCCTCCCTCCCTCCCTTCTTTCCTTCCTTCCTTCCTCCCTCCCTTCTTTCTCTCCCTCCTTTCCTTCCTTCCTTCCTTCCTTCCTCCCTCCCTTCTCTCCCTCCCTTCCTTCCTTCCTTCCTCCCTTCTCTCCCTCCCTTCCTTCCTTCCTTCCTTCCTTCCTTCCTCCCTCCCTCCCTTCTCTCCCTCCCTTCCTTCCTTCCTTTCTTAGAAATGGACTGATTTACATGTGAAAAAAGATCTGGGAGTTTCAGTGGAATACAAGTTCAACATGAGTCACGACTGTAACTTGACCACCAAGGGGATCTTAGGTGGCATCCAGAGAGACTCTGAGTCGCGAATCTGTTTCTGGTCAGACCATGTCTGGAGTCGTGGGTTCAGTTCTAAGCATCACATTTTAGGAAGTACATGGAAAAGCAGGGAGGCATGTAGAGGAGGGCATCCATGATGGTGAGGGAATGGTAGTCTGCCATGTGGGGATCAGTTGAAGGAGCTGGGCATGTTTAGCCTAAAGAAGAAAAGGGGGAGAACATGGCTATCTTCATTCAAGATGGAAAAAGACTGTTATATTTGTTGTGCTTGGCCCCAGAGAGCACAACTAGGAGCCCTGGTAGTG
This sequence comes from Phalanger gymnotis, assembly GCA_028646595.1. Classification (NCBI taxonomy): domain Eukaryota; kingdom Metazoa; phylum Chordata; class Mammalia; order Diprotodontia; family Phalangeridae; genus Phalanger; species Phalanger gymnotis. The sequence goes on along the minus strand of CM053622.1, from coordinate 42,744,307 downwards.
GTCAAGAGATAGGTTTAGGCTCATATGGAAAAAAAATCCTAATGGTACAATTCAATTGAATAAGCATTTATTTAGTACTGACCCTAGGCAGGAGACCAGATTAAGTGTCTGGAGAGCAAAAATCAAAACCAAGCAGATGCTTGACTTCAAGGAGCTTCCACTCTACCCCAAATATATGGATCAACATTGTCCAAGGCTATTTGAGGGGGGAAAGGGCCGGAACAACTCAGCTGAGGCTTCATGGAGGAAGGAGGTGGCACCTGGGCTGAGCCTTCAAAGAAGATAATGATTCTGAAAGGCAGAGAAATGAGGAGGGAGGGCATTCTAAGGTCCGAGGATGGACTGAAAAGGCAGTTTTGAGGGAAAGCTGAATCCAATTCTGTTGGAATATAGAAGGGACAAATGTAGTCATGTGAAATAAGTCTGGAAAAGTGGATAGGGGCCAGACTAGGGAGAGATTTTAATGCTAGGCTAAGGAATTTGTATTTTACCTAAAGGTATTAGGGAGACACTAAAGGTTTTTGAGCAGGACAGTGACACACAAACCTGTGACTAAAGGAAGATAATTTTGGACCCTGTGTGGAGGATGGATTAGACAGGGGAGAGAGTGACAACAAGGAGGTAAATTAGTTGGCTGTTACCAAAGTGCTTGCAAGAGATGATTAGGTAGAAAACTAGGTTGGTAGCCATGTGTGTTTGGAAGCCAGCTATGTAGAGATAATCACTGGACCTATGGAGACTAGTGAGATCATCCAGGGAGAAAGTATAAAGAAGGAAGAAGACCTGGGACAGAGCCTTGGGGACAGTCATGCTTAGGGTTCAGGAGATGGATGATGATACAACAAAGGACACTAAGAAGGAAAAATCAGAAAGGTAGGAAGAAAAGTAAGAGAATAGTGTCATGGAAGCCAAAAGAGAAGAAGGTATCTAGGCAAGAGAGGGTTGTGAGTGATGTCTAAATCTGCAGGGAGGCTAAGGTGCAGATGTGTAATGGGTTGCCTAGAAAGAAAGGAAGTCCATAAGATCTTTATCCAGAGAGGGAAGAGTTCTCAAAGGCCACTTAGTCCAACCCCTTCATTTTACAGATGAGGAAACAGAAGCCAAAAGAGGCTGTGACTTGCCCAATGTAACAGAGACCATAAGCTTTACAGGTGGGATTTAAACTTACATCCTCTGACTCTAGAGATCACTGTGCCACTCCATCTCCATTTCAAAGAGGGTCCAGCTGTATATATTTCATATGAATTGATAACATAAGACATAGTGAAGGTTCTGGAGAATAAAACACAGATGACAGTGGTAGTGCCCTAGGATGGCCAAAGTGCTAGAATTGAATTCAGAAAGATCTAAATTCAAATCTTGACTCAGACACTTATCAGCTGTGTGACCCTAGACAAGCCTCTTGATCTCTGTGACTCTGCTTCTTATATAAAATGAGAGTTGAACTTAATGGTCTTATAACTTGAAAATGAAAAGCTCCTTTGAGTGTTACTTATATTTGAGATTACTAGGGTGTGGATAGCAGCATGCAGAGGGAAGAAATGAGGGATTTTTTTTTAGAGTAAACCCACTCACTGAAATGGCCAGCAAGCCTGGGCTAGGGAGAGAGACAGGCAAGAGAAGCCTTGGAGATTGGTAGAATAAGGAGAGATGTCACAATGGTAGTGGAAAGCAGCAAGGGAGTGGGAGAGGTAGAAGGATGAGATGTTGTGGTCAGAGAAGGGAATTTCCAACCACTTGATCTTGGAGGTGGAACAAAATGGAGTAATGCCACAAGACCAATGGTGAGGCTACCACTGTGGGAGGGTGAAATACAGCAGAAAGGGAAACTCATGACATTTGAGAGGGTCAAGGAACTGTGTGCACCTGGTAGTAGAAGGATCATAGATAAGAACTTTAAAGTCACTAATGCTCAAGTAAGGCATGACATAAGAGCATAGATTTAAACTAGAATAGATCTTAGAGGTCAGCTAGTCCAGCAACCCTTCCTTTCTCCTTCTGCCCCCCATTCTCACACACATTCCATTTCAGAAATAAGAAAATGGAATTGACTGTCCGAAGAAAACATAGCTCGTAAGTGGCCCAAGTTGGGATTTCAACCTAGTTCCTCTGACTCTACTGCACCATGGAGAAAGGAAGACTGTGGAGTAGGAGCTCAACATTGATGGAGGAGAGGAAGGGCATATGGAAAAGAGATTGATAGAGAGATCTTCCATAGACATAGAGTCAGAAAACCAGTGTGGGAGACCTAGCTCTGACATTTATTAAGCGTATGGCCATGAGAAAGTTACTTCACATCCCTGGGCTTTAGTGTAGATATCTAGGAAAAGAAGGGGTTGTACTAGATGATCCCTAAGGTTCCTTACAACTCTAAATACAGGAGTCTATTCTGCTTTGCGACAGCTTGGATTATTAGGAATCAGGAATGAATAATCATGGTGAGAATCTCAGGGGCGTAATGGAGGAAGGAGTTTGCCTGGTTCAGGATAACAATGATTGAGGAATCAGGCCATTGGTAGAGTCTGCATGTCAGTGTAGCTGAGGTAGAATGTGGAGTGGAAAAAATGAATTAGTGTTTGAATTCTGGACAGTATAGGATCACAGGAGTTAGAGTTGAAAGGGATCTTAAAGCTCATCTAGGCAACTTTCTCATTTTACAGATGAGGAAGCTCAAGTCCAGAGGTTTTGAATTCACATAGGTCACATTGGTATTCAATTTGATTGTATGCTCCATGAGGCCAGGAACTGTCTGTCTGTCTTTCTTTTTCATATTTGTGTCCCCAGAACTTAACATGGTGCCTGGCACATAGTAGGTGCTTAATAAATGATTGTTAACTATTTACTGACCATTCATTCAACAAACCTCTTTTAGGTACCTACAATATACAAGGCAATATGGTAGGACCCAAAGACCCCTAAGGAGAACTTAATAAGGAGGATCGATTCTCAAAGGAGGAAGGAAGGAAAGAAGAAAGGAAGGAAGGAAGGAAGGAAGGAGGGAAGCACTTACTAAGCATTTATTACATGCCAGGCTAAGTTCTGGGGATACAGATACAAGCAAAAAAAAACCCCACCCCTCACTTTGACTAAAGTTTAATGGTCACTTTTTTTTTTGGAGGGGGAAAGGCAGGGCAATTGGGGTTAAGTGACTTGCCCAAGGTCACATGGCTAGTGATTGTTTGAAGTGTTCAAGGTTAAATTTGAACTCAGGTCCTCCTGACTCCAGGGCTGGTGCTCTACTCACTTCGCCACCTAGCTACCCCTTTGACTAAAGCTTAGAAATTCCTTGTAACTCCTTAATTTCTGATTGCTAAGCTTTACCCTGTCAGCACAGATGTAGAGGCTGCCTTTCTAATGAATTTCCAAGGGCTCTTTGGGTCCGGGGTCCCCAGATTTTCAATTTCCAAATTCTTTTGCTCTCTCATGAGAACGAATGGAAGGAGGTGGGGGGAGGGCACAAAAACAAAGACCAAGAGGCAAGGTCATTGTGTCCTGCTGCTCTGGTTTTATTATATATGTGTGGTCAACCACAATCCACTCTATGTAATAAATATAAGATAATCTGAGGGAGATAGCATTAAGTACTGTAGTAGGAAGGCTGAATTTATGATCTCAAAAAGGATCATATATATATATATATGAATGGTTCGAAATCGCAAGATATATAGAATTCTCTAAGAAGAAGACAGCAAGACATTTGTTCAGGCCCCACAGCAACAAATTAGCGAATCAGCCTCCCCATTCCAACATTGTGATCACAAGCCTCCCGGCCCAGTAGGCCCGCCTCACAAGAGTAGCCAGGAGGCCACAGAAAAATAAGGTGGCATAAATCATATTCACTGGCCTCAACTCCTTGCTCAAACTCCTGGGTCCACACACAGGTCAGCTCTGCTTTGGCTTCAGCTGTAGTTTGTCGCCTCTCCTCGCAGGCAAGCCTCTGGTGTTCTCAAGCCGTGCCTCAATGACCAGAGACCAGAGACCGTTGGTTCCCCGAGTTGGCCCCTCTTAAGTCATTAATCTATGCCCACACAGGTTTCACACCTGATAGGGCTTTGGGCCTGGGGCTTAGCACTTAACAGGTGAAAGTACTTTCACAAAATAAAAGCCAAACTCCTCAAGGGCACCCGTTAAACTAAGCCCATTTTGCCTTACTGGCACAAGTACCAAGGGATCAGGAAAGATTTTAGGTACAAAGTATTACTTGAGTTTATCTTTGAATAAGGCTAGCTGGTTGGTTGCTGTCCTTTGTTCTTGAAGAAGACCAAAATGACGTCACTATGCTAGAGTCGATTGTCAATTTCTCAACTGTGGCTGATCAGACCAATATGAGCTCAGAATGCTCTACCGCACAAATGATCTGTGTGAACAAGGCTAAGAATTCTAAGGGATGAGGAATGCATTTTAGGCAAGGGGCAAGGTTTGTGCCTTGTATGGAGGAGGAACTTGAAATTTTTGAGTTTTAGGAAAGGCAGTTTTAGGAACAGGCCAGTTTGAATGGAACAGAGTGAGTGAAGGGGAGTTTTGTGCAATGAGGTCCTTAGAGAGGAAACGTAGTTTAATGGGTAGAAGGTCAGAGCTGGAGTCAGGAACGATTCAAGTTCTGTCTCTGATATTACTAGTTTGTGTGACCTTTGGCAAGTTACTTAATCCCTCGACACCTTGGGTAGCTCTCTAAGGCTATCACATAACGGTAGTTGTGGGTTGGTTTCTCCTTCTTCTAGGCCAGAGATTCCCAAACTTATTTGGCCTACCATCTCCTTTAAAAAAAATTACTCAGTGCCCCCTGGAAATCTACTTTCTTTAACCCTTTATTTTTTTTTAATTTGCCTCATTTAAAAAATAAATAAAAAGGACATTTCAAATTTAATAATTTATTGTAAATTTGTGGGATTTTTCTTGCATTGAAATTTGGATGATGCAATATTGTGTCATATAACCATATAGTATCATACTGTAAACAAATCATCACACACATATTCCTGCTGATGCATGCTAGACTTCATGACAATGCATGCTCGCCTGCCAACACTTGCTTATTAAGATCCATCGGTGGAATTCACCACTGATCGGTTATAACTTGTGTTTTGTGTGTTTATTTGGAAAATAATATATTCACTAGGACGTCAACTCTGTCACACAACAGATGAAACACGTAGTTTTTTAAAGTTTTCTTCTCTTCTTTCCTTATGCTTCCACCACCCTCCCTCTTATTTTTATTCATTGCCTCTCAATTGCACCCAAGGCTACTACTGCCCCCCTGGATCAATCCAGCGCCCCCCAGAAGATAGGATTTCCCACTTTGGGAGCCTATGCTTCTAGTCCAACCTCTCTTCAGCTATCAAAGTACTCTTCCTAAAGTGAAGGTCCAACCATGACATCATCCTACTCAATAAACCCCAGTAGCATTTTTTTTACTTTGAGGATCAGATATAAAATCCTCTATTTGGCTTTTAAAGCACTTCATGACCTAGCTCTCTGCCATCTTCTGGTCTTCTTACACTGTGCTCTCCTCTGTGGACTGTGCACCCCTCCCCTTTCTCCTCTCTTTGAAAGATTGACATAAAACCTGCCTCTTAGGCTGGACTTTGAGGGGAAGTGCCCTGCCCTCCTGGATGGCAAATTAAAGCCTAAGGTAGGAGATCTTGATTTTAGCATTGATTCTGACACTAATGTATTAACAATGAGGTCTTAGTCAAGTCTGTGCTTTGACCCTTGGTTTCCCACACACAAAGTGAAGACCAGATGATCTCTTAGGTGCCCTCCTGATTTGCTTTGATATTCTAAGATCTCTCCTAGATTGGATAGGCTGTGTTCTAAGGTCCCTCTGACTCTGACATCTTCTATCCTAAGGGCCCTCCCATTTCAGCCATCCTGGGTTCTAAAGGCCCTCCCATTTCTGACATTCTGGGTTCTAAGGGCCCTCCCAGCCCTGGCATTCTAGGTATACTGACCTCCTTGTTCTTCACGTGAGACACTCTATCTCCATACTCCAGGCAACATCACTGGCCATGTCCCATGCCTCTGCTCTCCCTCTTCATTTCTACCTCTTGACTTTCCTGCCTTCCTTCAGGTCTCAGAAAGTCTAACCTTCTGCAGGAAACCCTTCCCAGTCTCCCTTAGTTATAACACCTTCCCTCTGAGGTCATCTCCAATCTATCCTAAGTCTTGTTTGCCTATGGTTGTTTTTATGTTGTCTTTCCCATCAGACTGTGAGTCCCAGTGAATGTTTTTGCCTTTCTTTTGTATGCCCAGTGCTTTGCATGGTGCCTGGCACATAGAAGGTGCTTAATAAATGCTTGTTGACTTGACTGCATCAGGAGAGAAAGTTTCCACCAGAAGTTCCCTACTCTTAGGAAATTGCAGGTCTGGATGAAGAAGGAAGAGAAGGAGGAGGAGGAGGAGGAGGAAGAGGAAGGAAAGGAAGGAAAGAAGGGAGGGAGGGAAAGAGGGAGAGAGGGAGGAAGGGAGAGAGGAAGGCTGGAAAGGAGAAAAGAGGAAGAAAGGAGGAGGAGAAGCTTGGAATCAAACCCATGTCTTCTAAGTCTAAAACCAGGGTGAGGGAGCTCCAATCCCTAGCTAAGCAGCTAGGTGGCTTGTGAATAGAACGCAGGGCCCAGAGACCCTAGCAGCTGTATGACCTTGGGCAAGTTGCTTAAACTCTGTTTACCTCAGTTTCCTCACCCATAAAATGGGGATAATAATCCCTACCTCCCAGGGTTGTTGTAAAGTTCTTAGCACAGTGTCTAGAACATAGTTAGTGCCATATATATGCTAGCTACTACTGCTGCTGCTACTGTTGCTACTACTTCTACTACTAGTACTATTACTACCTACTACTACTACCACTGCCACTACCACTACTACTACTACTATTACTACTACTACAACTACTACTATTACAACAACTATAACAACAACTACTACTACTACTACTACTACTACTACTACTACTACTACTACTACCACTACTACTACTACATTCTGAGAAGAGACACCAACTACAGGCCAACCCAGAAATCCATCTGGTCACCATAATGATCAGAGGCCCTACCCAAGGGGGCTGGAGAGGCCTCCCATTACAGGGGTGGGAGCTTAGAGGAAGAGAAAGAAAGAGAAACAAGAACAAAGGAGGGAAACCACAGCACACTCCTTGCTCTCTATTCAGGGCCAACAGCTTCAGGCCACATTCTCCAGGGTTAGTCAATAACTTGCCTTGAGTTACAGATTTGGGTTTCTGGGCTTTTGACCTTTCTCCTTGTCCTGGTCTTGGGAATGGCAAGTGCCATTCTCACCCTACCCCTTCCCTTTCTCTTTCTTTTGAAAGACTGACATAAAACCTGCCTCTTAGGCTGGACTTTGAGGGGAAGTGCCCTGCCCTCCTGGATGGCAAATTAAAGCCTAAGACAGGAGATCTTGATTTTAGCATTGATTCTGACACTAATGTATTAACTGTGAGGTCGTAGACAAGACTCTTCTTTGACCCTTGATTTTCCCATACACAAAGTGAAGACCGGATGATCTCTTAGGTGCCCTCCTGATATGCTTTTATATTCTAAGATCTCTCCTAGATTGGATAGTCTGTGTTCTAAGGTCCCTCTGACTCTGACGTCTTCTGTCCTAAGGACCCTTCCATTTCAGCCATCCTGGGTTCTAAAGGCCCTCCCATTTCTGACATTCTGGGTTCTAAAGGCCCTCCCATCCTTGACATTCTCTGTTCTAAGAACCCCTCCAGCTTTGAGATTCTCTGTTCTAAGGACCCCCTAGTTCTAACGTTCTGGGTTCTAAGGGCCCTCCCAGCTCTGAGGATCTCTGTTTTAGGTGCCAAATGCTTATAGATCAAGGGTTTACAAGAGAGGGAGCTAGGCTTATCCACCAATTTGGGCAAGCCCAGAGTCCAGATTACGTACATGATTTCATTAGCTCTGTTCTATTTTTGTGGCAGGGTTCCTTTGCCTGGCTTTCCTGAGTAGACCCAGGGAGTTCTCCAATAAAACACTTCCTTTCCTATAAATGTCCTTTGTTCTTCCTCTAGTCCAGGGCCTGGCTCTTTATTTGATCTTATGACTTAATGGCTCACAGTAGGAAGGGGAAGGGTGAGGGAGGATCTAAACCTGCTGTCACTAAGGCAGGTGGGAAGAAAAAGCCCTCTCAGCATCCCATGAGATCAGTCTGGGCAAATATTATTATCTCATTTTATGGAGAAGGGAAGTGACTTACCCAAGGTCACAGGAGGGAGCTAGGAACTAGAATTTTAACCTTGTTTGAAGCCTTTTATACTTTTAGCTTCAACCTCCTTTCAGGGGAATGACTTTTACAATGAAGAATGACTTTTTTAATGGAACAAAGAGTCTGTGTAACGTGGGGGGATAAAATTGCTGGATCTGAAGTCTGATGATCTGGTTTCAATCTATCACCAGTGTGACCTCACCAAAGTCATTTCCTCTCTGGGTCTCAGTTTCTCCACCTGTAAAATGAAGGGGATCAAACTAGACTAAAAGGGCCATAAGATATCTGAAGACTGGGTCATAGAGATCCTTGGCAGAGTGGGGAAGGGCCAGAAATCATCTCTTTGCTGGAGAAGGGAGTAGAGGCATGGCTAGCTCCTCCTGTCATCTCGGAAGGGTCTCTCTTGGGGCTTGGATCTTCACTCTACCTTTGCTTGGGGCACAGAGTTATTGGGATGAATAGAGGGGGAAGAGACAGCTCACCCTCTGTAGCCTCCCTGCCCCCTCTTCCTCCTCCTTCCTGCCCAAATCCTCCAGCTCATAACCAGAGGGCTGGCTGACCTACCCTTGACCACAGGAAGGCCCAGCTTAGGGACCTGAGCTGAGCAGAGGCGAGAGCCAATATCTCAAAATAAACTCAGGCTGCATTATCTTCCCCACCATCTCCCCCAAAATAGTTCTTGCAGGGCCAGACTAGCTTGAGGTTCCAGGGGCTTTTGCTCCACTCCTCAGGTGGGGCCTGGGAGCCTAAGGCTCATGAGGGGGAAACTGGGAACCTGTGCCTTTCTCACTGAGCACCCAGCTTGTGACTTGGGAGGGTGGGGATGGGGTATGGTTGTATAAAATACTGGGGAGAGGCCAAATGTAGTTAGATTTTCATCCTTGCCCTCATGGAGTTTACAGTCTATAGTTGAAGGCTAGGACATAAACACAGATAGCTTGTAATACCCAATATCTCAGGAAAAGTGTATCAGAGAGGGCTAGCAAAGTGCAAGTGATGCTAAGAGAATTTAATACCTATTGGGGAGATTCAGGGAAGGCTATCAGAAGGAGGAGGTGCTTGAGGTAGATTTTGAGGGTGGGTAATAGAGGACTGGGCTTGGAATCAGGAAGATTCCTCCTCATGAGGTCAAATCCAGCCTCAGATATTTATTAGCTGTGTGATCCTGGGCAAGTCACTTAACCCCGTTTGCCTCAGTTTTCTCATCTGTAAAATGAGCTGGAGAAGAAAATGGCAAACACCCCAGTATCTTTGCCAAGAAAACCCCAAATGGGGTCATGAAGAGAAGGACATGATTAAAGCAAATGAATAACAGCAAAAAAAAAGATTTTTAACAAATGGAAGCATTGGGGGATGTTTGAGGCAAAGGTAGTTATCAGAGAATGGTAAGGAGCCTAGTTTGTCTAGGATAGATGTATGTGTATATGTGTATATGTATGTGTATGCATATGTGTATGTATACACACATATATACATATATACACATATACACACACATATATATATACATATAACTAAAACTAGATTTTAGGGAGCCTTGAATGCCAAACTAAGACAAACATTTTGTACTACATTCTAGGGGTTCTTAATCTAGGGTCTATGAACTTTGATGGAGAAAAATTACATCTTTATTTCATTATTATTGCTTTCTTTTTTAAATATCATGTACTTCTTTTTTTTGCATTTTAAAAACTATTCCAAAAAGGAGTCCACAGGTTTCCCCAGACTGCCTGAAGGATCAGATGATCAAGGGAGAGGCGCAGTCACATGTGTGTATTAGGACAGTTAATTTGGAGGCTGTAAGAGCAGCAGATTGGAAAAGGGTGAGACCAGAGGGAGGGAGACCAATTAGGAGTGACAGCTGCCAGAGGCCAGACCCCTTCTCTCAGGACCCAGAGAGGTTTTTCAATGACTGCCTTGCCCAGTCCCCCAGGCAGCTGGCTCCCAGAGCACAGGGGTAAGCAGGGACAGCTGCAGGTAAGGTGTTAGGGAGCTGGACTCCAGAGGTTCATGATGAGCCTGCCTCTCCCAGTTCCAGCTGAACTCTGTGTGGGCATAGGTGTGTGGTCTGGGTGGTAGGGGATCCATATGGGAACGGATGTCGCTTTTCCCTCTGTGATGCAGGCAGCCCTGGGCCTGGCCCTAGCAGTAGAGGATATGGGGGCGGTACTGCCTGCAAACCTTGGCCTCTAATGATGGGGAGCCCTGCCCAGCCTCTGGCCTGGCTTTCTGAGTAGGCCCCTTGAACTGCTTCCTCTCCTGAGTTCTCTGGGGACTTGGGTACAGGCTAGTGTTGGGACCTGGGGGTGGGAGAGGACACACTGGAGGGAAGCAAAGCCTGACTGGTAAACAACCTTTCTTGGGACAACCTGATGGGACAAAGGAGAGACTAAGATTTGGGCCAGGGAAGTTATTAGGAAGGGGGTCAAGGTTAGAGTTAGAGCTAGCTGGGGCTAGAACCATAACTAAAGATTCTAGTACTGAATGAATATTCAATAGAGTGGGGGTGGGGGTCTAAGGTCTAACTCTTTTCTGTGGTTGAGCTATAATGGAGACAGACATCATGGGAGTTGGGAAAGTTGAGGAACTGGGAATCCAGGGTGGAGAAGAAGACTGTGAATGAGGTATGGAGTTTATTGGAGAGTTGGAAGACTGCATAGAAGGTTCATAGATGACAGCAACGAGGATATGAACAGGATGGAAAGAACATGTAGAATGGAGGAAGGAGGTTTCTGAGGCAAGGTGGTCAGGTCTAAAAGTGGCAATGGAGAGTACAAAGTATGCCAGGTTTGCCCAATTCTCTGTCTGGCCCTGTGTGTAAGGAGAAGGAACAGCCAGTCTTTGAAGAAGGCACCAAGAGAGGTGGTATCTTCAGGAGAAATCTGAGTTTAATTAAACCCCATAAGATGGAACAAATGTGAGAGAAGTCTGGGATGAAGAGAGAGGGGAGGAGTCCAGAGGGTATGGTAGAGAGAGAGGGCAAGAGGAGGAGGGTTAGGGTTGTGCTTACTATGGTGGCGAAAGGGACTCTTTGCCAATCCCTTCTCAGAAACCTATTCTTACCTCTGATCCATGGCCTGATCCCCACTCTCCAGACAAAGAAATTGTAGGCTGAGCATCAGCAGCCACCCTGAGTTAATTCTGGGGCTGTGTCTGGGTAGTATGACTTTTGCCTCCTTGCACAAGGGGCATCACACCTTGCTCTAGCCTAGAAATGTGGTATTTGTTCAGAATTACCCAGCTAGACTGGATAAGATCTCTCAGCTGATAGATTTCTTCTCTCTAGTCCCTGGAAAGGTAAGACTCAGGGTCAAAATTTTAGTTATGGTTAGAGTTTGAATTAAGATTAAGACACCTGTACTACAAATGTTCATATGGACTGTTTATTTGTACCTGACCTATGGTAGAGTCTGGAGCTCATATTGGTCTGATCAGCCACAGTCAGATAGATACACTGTGCCTTGACTCCAACATAATGATGTCATTATGGTCCTCTTTGAGCACCAAGGACAACAACCACCCAGGATTAGGGTTAATAATAGGCCTGGAGTGAGTGAAACTCCAGTCAATCAACCAACATGCATTTACTAGGTGAATGCATTGTGCTAGATGCTGTTACAAAGTCGAAAGCAAAACTGTCCCTGCTCTTAAAGAGTTTACATTCTCTCCAGGGGGATAACCGGTACCTATATAACAAATATGCAGAATAGATGCAAAATAGATAGAAGGTGCTGGAGTGGGTTGGTGGTGGTGGAGGCAGGGAAGGCTCTAGGAAGTGGGTCAAGAAAGGATTCTTATAGAAGGTAGTCCTTGTACTGAATCACAAAGAAAACTAGGGAGTCTAAGAGGCGGAGGTGAGAGGAGTGTGCATTAACCTTCCCATAACCCTTATTCAATATGAAAAGAAATAAATTCTAATGTTTTTCTATTCATATGTATATATGAAATAAAAATAGGTTAATAAAGAAAACCATTACTAGGTATGTAACTTTTTTAGTATCAGGATGTTAAATGCTTATTAGAACATGGTCAGACTAATGAGGCTCTCAATTCTGTTTTTTTTGGGGGGGGTTGGTCAACCAATAATTTTATGCTCAGCATAGTTTTCTGGATTATCACACGCCATGTTTAGCCTCCTAACTTTTTTTATTGCTTTGGACTTGATTGGAAATTGGGCTGAGAATACCGATAATAAAAACTAAGATTTATCCAGTGCTTGTAGGTTGGGAAAGTGCATTATGGTCTTCGGATCCTCCCAACAACCCTTTGAGGTAAAGGCTATTTTTATCCCCATTTTACAGATGAAGAAACAGAATCAGGCAGAGGTTAAGTGACTTGCCTATGATCACGCAACTAGAAAGTATCTAAGGCTAGATTTGAACTCAGGTCTTCCTGACTCCAAGGCCAGTGCTCTATTTACTGCTCCCCCAGAATTAAAGCCTAGCGAGCATATTTAGAAAAAGGAGGATAAGTTTTTCCAAGGGTTCACCAAACATTTTTTCATTTATATGTGGATCTGTGTGGAGGACAGAGCGGAGAGAGGAGAGATTTATAATGCTAAGTGTCATCCTGTTTATGAGAAATCCAAGCAGATTCTTCACTAAGGGGTGGGATGAGGAACTTTTCAATACAGCCTCATGCAAGCTTTTCTGTAATGAGGTTTAGATCAGGGAGAAGATGCTTAAGGTTTGGGGTATTTTCTCCCTTCCCGAGGCCTATGGCAAATGGCAGAGCACTCCAGTATCTTTGCATTAAATGAAAAGGGCCATGTGTGAAAGTTTCCAGTAGCTTCATTGACTGGAAGTCCATTTGGAATGAACCATCACTGTTTGAACCTTCCTTCCAGATGTCAGGTCCCTTGATCTATCATACTGTTGAGTCAAGGTGTCTATTGTTCATCTTTTTTTAGAACTCAACTGTCTTTCATTAGTTGCTATGTGAGTCCAGCTTTATAAAATGTAGCTCTTTTTGGCCAACCCCAGTGGAGTCAGACTGACTTGGGTAACTAACAATGCAGAAGGTCAGTCCTCTCTCCAAGTCTCTCTGTCCTCTCTGCACCCAGCCAAAGGTGGGCTATAAAGATTAGTCTGGAAAGAGTTTAAGAACATGGTTCAGATCTCAACATTACCATGTACTGCTCCTGTGACTTTGAATAAGTCACTTAACCGGCAGTTTCTTCATCCATAAAAAAGAAGGGGTTGGACGGATAAGCTTGCTTCTACCCAAAATCAATTCATTAACAAACATCCAGTAAGCACCTACTAGCTGTCAGACATGTTGCTAGGTTCTGTGGATATAAAGACAAAAATGAAAATAGTCCCTGACCTCAAGGGGCTTACATTCTATCAGGGAGACAATAGGTACATAACTAAGTATATTCAAAATAGGTACAATGAAATTTGCATGTGGGGAGGGCACTAGCAGATGGGGAGATCACGAAAGGCTTAGTGTAGAAGGAGGTGCCTTAGCTGCTTCTCGAAGGAAGTAGGGGGGTTCTCAGAGGCAGAGGTGAGGAGGTGGGGCATTCCTGGAATAAGACAACCAGCAAAAAGGCACGGTGATGGGAGCTGGAGGGCCATGTGTGAAGAACAGCAGAGGTCAATTTGGCTAGACTCTAACATGTAGGCAGGGGAATAATGTATAAGGTTGGAAGGTAGACTGGGGCCAGGTTGAAAAGGGTTTTATGTGCCATACAGAGGAGTTTATGTTTGATCACAGAACTAAGTGGGAGCCACTAGGGTTTCTGGACTGGAGCAGTGACATACCTTGTGATGATCATTAATATCATTTTCGTAACTTTCAGTAAGGGCCAGAGACTGAATTAATGATCATTACTTGTCAGACCTGTGCTTTAAGAACGTCTCTTACATAGCTGTGTGGAGGGTGGGGCAGAGACAGGAGAGACTTATGATCCTGAAGTGGCATCCTATTTATGAGAAATCCAAGCAGATTCTTCACTAAGTGGTCGGGTGAGGAACTTTTCAATACAGTCTCATGCAGGCTTTTCTGTGATGGGGGTTAGGTCAGGGAGAAGATGCTAAAGTTTGGGGGTATTTCCTTCCTTCCTGAAGTCTATGGCAAATGACAGCTCACTCCAGTATCTTTGCCAAGAAAAACCCAAACAGTGTCACGCAGAATCAGACATGACTGAAACGACTAAGCAACAAAAGAGGTCTATGGCACATTGTCTGACCTCCAGCTCCCTAGTTTCCATTTCCTTCTTTAAACAGGGCCCTGTTTAAATCTAGATGACCAGAGTGTCTGACTCCAAACTCCTTGTTCCCTGGATGTTATATCGGACCCACTTCATTCACCCTCCCTTCAGGGCAGCAGCAGCTCCAACACCTGATTCAATCATAGATTGATTCCCTCGCATGCCAAAATTAACGAGAAAAGCTTTTTTTGTGGGTACAAAACAACAGCCAACCTTGGCTGATGATGTCAGTACCATATCACAAGGGCCCCAGATGGAAATCCGGGGGAGATAGAATTCTGATTGAGCCAGGCTTCCCGAAGGAGCTCTATTCTCTTATTCTCTCTGCCCCATTGCCCTGTCTGGGGATGGAAGAGGAAGGAGGAAGAAAGAGTGGAGGGGTTGGGGTGGGAAAGGGGAAAGGTTGAAGGGAAAGATAAAAAGCTGGAAAGGAGGTAGGAGATTCATCTGGAATCTGATCTTTCCTCTTCCCCTGTCTCAATACCCAGTTCTGGTTAGTGAGCAAAACCAAAATTGATAGAGATTCTTAGAGCTGAAAGGGACCTTAGGCTCATTCACCCCACCCTGTCCTCATTCAGGAAGCTCCTTTATTGTATCTGTGATGGTCAGTTTCTGCTTGAATACTTCCGGTGAAAGGAGGCTCACACCTACTAAAGCAGTCTACACCCCATTGGTAAACATCTCTAGTTGTTGGAATTGAACTGAAATCTGTTTGCCTGTCACTTCACCCTCCTGGTCCTGATTCTCCCCACTGAAAAAGTCTAACCTCTCTTCCCCATGAGAGCCTTTAAAGTATTTGAAAACTGCATGCCTTCTCCATGAATCTTCTCTTCTGCAATCAGAATAGTCCCAGGTCCTTCGGTTGATCAACCAATTCATCGCTTAATCAACATTTATTGGGCGCTTACTACGTTCCAGAACTGTGCCAGGTGCTAGGAATACATGAACAAAAGTGAGACAGCCCGTGCCTTCAAGGAGCTTTGATTCTCCTTAGGGAAAACATCATGTTCACAGATAAATAAACACCAAAGGTTTTGGGAATAGAGGAAAGGATACAAAGAACAAATCAGGAAAAGGTCTTGTGAAGCAGAGGTGTTAAACTGAGTCATGAAGAGAGTTAGGGATTCCAAGAGTTCTAGGTGAGAAAGGAGAACCTTTCAGGAAAAGAAGATAAGCTAAACGAAGGC
Source organism: Phalanger gymnotis (assembly GCA_028646595.1). Taxonomy (NCBI): domain Eukaryota; kingdom Metazoa; phylum Chordata; class Mammalia; order Diprotodontia; family Phalangeridae; genus Phalanger; species Phalanger gymnotis. The sequence continues at coordinate 42,728,680 of CM053622.1, read as the reverse complement.
ATGGAGCGGGTGGTGTGGATTGTCAAATAGGGAACCAGCAAATAGTCTGGCTTGCTTAGTACATAGAGGGAGGAATAATATGTAAGGAACCTGGAAAGGCAGAGGTAGAGTCAGATTGTGAAGGGTTTTAAATGCCATACAAAGGAGTTTGTATTTTATCCTAGAAGCAAAAGGAAATCATTGACATTTCTATAGCAGGGGAGTGACACGGTCAGATTTGTGCTTAGGAATGTCCCTTTGGCAGCTGTGTGTGCAGAGGATGGACTGAAGAGGGGAGAGATTAGGTACAAGAATACCAATTAAAACACAACAGATGAGGAAACTGAGGCAAACAGGGTTAAGCGACTTGATCAGAGTCACATAGGCAGTAAGTGTCTGAAGTCAGATTTGAATTCACAAAAAATGGTTCTTCTTGACTCCAGGCCCAGCACTCTTATCTACTGCTCCATCTAGCTGCCCTGCAAGAGTCTAGGTGAGAGATATTGAGTGCCTGAAATGAGATGGTTGTGGTATGAGCGGAGAAACAGGAACAGATGTGAAAAATGCTGAGAGCATAGAATTGACAAGACTTGAAAAGTGATTAGATGTAGGGGATGAGGAGGAGTACAGTTAAGGACAGCCCTCAACAGAAATGTGGAAGTTGGAAGGATGATGGATTTAGGAGGAAAGATAATGAATTCAGTTTTGGACATGTTGACTCTGAGATGCCTAGGGGACACCCGGGTGGAGATGTCCATGAGGCACGTGGAGATACAAGCATGGAGCTCAGGAGGGAGAAAAGGGCTGAAAATGTAGATTTAGGAGGCATTTGCAGGGAGATCATAGTTGAATCGGTGGGTGCTGATAAGATCGCTGAAAGGGAGGGTAGAAGAGGTGAGAGTCCAGGATATCATTCTGGAATATACCTCTGTGTGGTGTAGTGGGCTAGAAAGGTGGGACATGGATGATGCTGCCACAATGAACACTGGGCAGGACTGGCCCAACAGATAGAAAGAGAACCATGATGGAACTGGATTATGAAAACAGTGGTAAGAGAAAGGGGTCAACAGTGTCACGTGCTTTAGAGATGATTGAGGACTGAGAAAAGGCCATTGGATTTGGCAATAAAAAGATTGGTAATGAGAGAGAGAGAGAGAGGGAAGGAGGGAGAGAGAGGAGAGACAGAGACAGAGAAAAGAGGAGAGACAGAGAGAGAAGAGAGAGAGAGAGAGAGAGAGAGAGAGAGAGAGAGAGAGCAGTTTCAGACAAGTGATAGGGACAGACACCAGTTTGTGAGAGGTTGATAAATGAGTGGGTGATGAGAAAGTAGAAGCAATGAGAATACACAGATTTTTCTTTCTTTCTTTTTTTAAAGGAGTTTGGATATAAAAGGGAAGAGAGACATAGCTTGGTACTTGAAGAGACAGAGGGTCAGGTGAATTTTTTTTTAAACAATGGAAGTAATCTGGAAATTTTCCTAGGCAGGAGGAAAGACATCATGGATAAGAAGAGATTGAAAATTAGGGAGAGAGGGGTTAATTTAAAGGGCAAGCTTCCTGAAAAGTTAGCAGGGTTTGGGATCAACACAAGTGGAGGGGTTGGCATTGGCAAGGAAGGTCCTCATATTGATGGTTCCAAGTCCCCTCAACATTCTTGCCAATCTCTTCTGCCCGATTAGTGTCGTTGCCTAAAAATGTGGTACCTAAATTTGCACACAATCTTCCAAATGTGTCTGGTCAGGACAGAGAATAGCGGTGTTATCTCTTTCCTTGCTTTGGGCTCAGTGTCTCTCTTAGATTGATATCACATCACACCATTTTTTTATTTTAATCTTTTTTCCCAATTACATGTGAAGATAGTTTTCAATATTTGTTTTTGTAAAATTTTGAGTTCCAAATCACATTACACTATTGACTCATGTTGAGCTTGTGGTCAGCTGGATGTTTTAGTGCCTATGCTTGCGCTGTGGACTTTTCTTTTAAATCCAAATGAAGTACTTTACATCCGTCCATATTAAATTTCATCTTGTTGTATTTAGGTCATCATTCCATCCAGTAGATAACTTTTCTGATCCTGATGCTGACACCCAATGCGTTAACGAGTCCTCTCAATTTAACATCAATGACCAATTTGATAAACATGTGCTCTAAGCCATCATTCAAGTTGTTGCTAAAAATATCGAACAGGAAGGGCAAGGAGAAAGACCTCTATTACACTCCTTCCAAAGTCAATGTTAAACAACATTAAATGACTTAATGCACTTCGGGTCCAGTCATTCATTTAGTTATGTATTCACTCTATTATCATCTAGTCCATCCCTTATCATCTTATTCACATGGATATTATAAGAGATTTTTGTTAAATGCCTCGGTGAAATCCAGCTATGTTATGTCTACGTTATCCCCCCTAATCTATAATCTAGCAACCCTGTTAAAGAAAATGAGACTGGTCTGACCTGATTCATCTTCCTAACCCCACACTGATTTCTTTTCTCAGTACTCTCCAAATCATTCATTCTGGGATTTGCTCAGGGAAAAAAGAGCCTTATTGGTCTATAGTGCCTTGATAAATATTCACTGAATTCACATCTGAATTTTTTCTGTGCCTTGGGATGAAATTCTTTTAGAACAGGTGACTTCAACTCATGGTGGCAGCTCAACTCAATGATCAGGTATCTCTCCATTTATCTTGGTTTTCAGTTACCTTAACCGTGTTTATTCTTTTATTCTTCTCACTGAGATCATTCTCCTTGATAGAGGGGAAAAAAGAAGCAAAAATACAAGTTGAGTTTTTCCACTGTTTCCCCATCGTCTGTCATCACTCCACTATCCATCCCGATCAGTGGGTCCAATGCTTTCTCGGTTCTTTTTGTTTTTTGTTACCTAAACATAGTTTTTTTTAAACTTTAATAAGTTTATTTATTTTTAGTTTTCAACATTCACTTCCATAAGTTTTAAATGTTCTCCCCCTCCCTCCCCTCCCCCTCCCTAAGATGGCATGGAATCTGGCATAGGCTCTACATATACATTCCTATTAAACATATTTTCATATTAGTCACGCTGAACGTGTTTTTTTTTAATTTGTCACTGCTATTTATCATCAGCTTCAGCACTTGGGTTTTAGCCATCTTGGCACTATTCTGATAGGACTAAGTCACTCTTTCTTAAACTAACTTTCCTTTCAAAGTCTCAGGTCATGGGATCATACTTCTATTTTCAATGATTTCCTTGAAATCTACTCCTCCAAGGTTTGGGATACCCACTAAACTACAGGTAATATGTACCTCATATTCTTCCTTCCTGCCCAGCCCCCTGCCTTATGTATTACAACCACTAATACGGTACTATCATTGCTTCTCAAAGTTTCCATCACTTCTGCTTCCCCAACTGGGGGACAAAAACAGGATCAGGCTGCACTCCTTAGCTTTCCTCTCCATCATGAGAGTAGTATATAAAGTGAGGATGTTTTCATTAGCACTGAAGGCAGAGGTGGGGCTCATGCAACTTCTGCATAAAATGGTAGATAACTCTTGGAGACCAAGCTGATCCAATTGCCTCTCTTTGCATAGGTGTTTTCCTTGCTTTCCTGGGTTCTGAAGCTCCAAACCATTTCTTCTCCTCTCCTGAGTGCCTCAGCCTGGGTTTCTGTATAGTATAGTTTAAGGGCATGAATAATTGATTACATTGGCTCAGCCCTCAACCTATCTAAGCCCCTCATCTCCTTCCTGACTCCTCAGGACCCCAAAGTCCTTCTCATTCACATTGAGTTTAGAGTTCATTTCATAGAGTGAAAACAAAGGTGAAAGTCATTACATTAGAAATCCTAAGGGACTGACAACTCCCAGAGAGAGCTGAAATTACAAATTCCCATACTCTATTTCAGTGAAGACTGTATCAGCAAGACTGGTAGTGGCACTGCTCCAGTACATCTGGGTAATTCTCAGGTGCACATGAATAATGTTCTAAGGAAGTACCTTCATATCCTACTTTGAAAGTCTTTTAAACAAGATATATATCCTCTCAAAGGCCATATTCTAATAATGAATCATATCCCGCAAACTCAGAGATTTCTGGGAGGTTTTACTTATCTGTTAGTACTACCAAAAGAGAAAAATAATATTAATAATGTGTTCTGCAATTTAGGCTCCAGTTTGCCAGAAATTATTTTATTTATTTTAAGATTAATCTAATTCCAAATCACTTCTGATGTAGACATGTAGACATATCCAAACTGACATGGTCTCCCATGCACTACGACAAGATTCCCTGCCCCTTAGACAATTTGAGATAACATTTATAGGAATTTTGAACAAAGAAAAGATCATATGTATTAAAACATGGTAACATTTCAGAAGTGGCCACTCAATTCCTTCCTGGACCACTTCCATTTAAAAGTTCCTTCCTGTAATTATGATCTTAACTTTGAATTTCAAAAGAGAAAACAGTGTCTTTTGGTGGGTCATGGGGCCAATCATTTCAGAGGTTAGGGAGGCAATAATCTTATCTAGGCAAGAGTTAAATTTGGTTACTACTCTTACTCTAGTTCAAAGGAAGACATTAATTTTTGTTTTTTATATTTTCCTTAAGGGAAAAGTCCGAAAAAATTTTTTAAGCTGGATAAATAATATTTCTTAGTATTTCTAGTAAAATTAAAAAAGAAAGATTTTTTAAAATTGTTTCCACAATGCCCCTTTTTGTGCTTCTGCATAATTTGAAACATTTTATATATTTAGTCATTTGAGATTTCAATTTCATTACTGCTACTCAATACCAACTAACATTACTCTTGTTGGTCCAACACCTCGAGTTTTTGGTTTTGCTTTAATACATCAAATGCAGCAAAACAGTAAGATGACAAAGACTCTTCTCAATGCTATAAGAGTGGGCCAAGTGACATAAGCAGAGATAGGTCAATATTCAAACACTTGGCTCTTCGGCCCTTTACTCTCTAACACTAAAGTTCAACAAAGACGTCTGGGATCAATTTGGTCCAATTCAGAGGCCATTGGAACTTTGTCCTGCTAGTCAGCTGTCAAGAAGACATTCTGGTCCCTTTAGCCATAGCTTTTATAGAAGATATACACATTCCGAAGGCATATAAGCCAGATCTCAATTAGTGAGAATAATGAATCCTGTGAAGTGGTCATATGTATTTGAATGAACATTATTTGAAATTATAATTATGTGAAATATGGCCATCGGTTTCAGCTCAATGGAAATTTACATTGCAAATTCAAATTCAAATAATGCAACTATTTAATGGGATTAATTATCTAATTAATTAATCTGAACCGGACTGTATTGATTCTTTTTTTTTTTTTTTTGGAGGGGGGAAGGCAGGGCAATTGGGCTTAAGTGACTTGCCCAAGGTCACACAAATAGTAAGTGTGTCAAGGGTCTGAGGCAAGATTTGAACTCAGGTCCTCCTGATTCCAGGGCTGGTGCTCTGCTCGACTGTACTGATTTTTTCAGTGCATTTATCATTCTCACTTGGAGAGTATGCTTGCTATTATCTGTCGAATCTAACCAGTCTTATCAAGTACCATGACTGCATCTGCATCTCAAAACTTTGTGCACATTGCTACTGGATGTGGCTGTAAAGATCAGGAACTCCACTAATTCTTTATTTCATAGTAAATATTTGGCATTATTCCAGAAGTACTTGCTCTGAACCAACTAGGCTGCTGTGGTGAGTTAAACTCCCCCAAATCCTAATGGACTACTCAGTCCCATATATGTCCTTCTCAAGATCCCTGAGTCAGGGTCCAGGCTCCTTTAACATTGTAAGTGAATGTTCTGTATTCCCAAATGGAGAACATGTGTATAACACTGTAGTCATAGATCAGAAGGAATTTTTGACTTTTTGAACTGTACAACTAACACTGATGAGTGAGGTCACCATTTATGACCCATAGCCAGTCATTCAAGAAATTCTGGACCTCAGAGCATGTTCTATCTCATGGATGGGAAACCTGCAGCCTGGAGGCCACATGTGGCAGGTTCCCCACTCCTGCTCAATCCCCTTGGAGTGTCTCAGCTTGTTAGTTAATCTCAGCGAAGAGAGGAGAGTCCTCATGGAGTTTCACAGCGCATACCCACCCAGAGTTGATTCAAAAGGCTCTTGTCATAAAGACAGTAATTTTTCCAACTAGTGGCCTCTTTCTAGGTTTTCATGTATATTCCAGTTAAAATTGCAGTTTCAGCTTTATGCAAAAATATTCAACTAAAACTCACTCCCATGCATTAATACTGTATGCAGAGGTGAATTCTCAGAATTCTTGTTTTTCAGAACTCATCGATAGATTTCTCATTGCCTTTTAACTGAGTGGGTCTACACTGATACCGTGGAAATGTAAACAATCTCTAATTTCCTTTTAAATTCTTTTTTTTTCTTGCAGGTTGAGTCTTGGAAATCACTGAACTGCATTCCTCTTGATGTATTTTGACTCAGTATTTCACTTTCTAATGCTGTCAATTTCTTAACCTCCCACCTCTTTGCTTTCAATGCATTTTTCAAATTCTTTTCAGCTCTAGTTTCCTTTTACTCTCTTGAATCTCTTTCGCAAATTAACACAATTTTTTTATGCATCTCAAATTCATTGCAAAACTTTACTTTGAGGTGATCTGAGCTGAAACTTCCATGTTTACGGTTTCCCATTTCACCCCGTCAAATGTTTCAAATTTAGTTTCTTACTTAAGAATTTGAAAACCTATAGTGTATTCTAATTCCTTCTAATTTGCTTATGCAACTAGATTTTTTTTTTGACCAGATCATCCAGGAAAGCCTGCTGTGGTCAGGTAAACCAAACTCTTCAGATGAAATTTCGCTTCCCCCTCCCCTTGAATTTCTTGCCTTTTGATTTAAAATAGGCCTCATTTTTGCCAAACTGGAAAGGAATTGAAAGGAAAATGGCCTACCAGCAGTTCTAAAGGAGGAGATCAGGCTGAGCCTCAAACTTCAAACTATAAAACCACTTTTCTTTTTTTCTCTCCACTATTTTTGCATCACTAGAGGGAAAACTCTGAAACCAGCTTCAGATCTGTTTACGTATCTGGTGCCTTTTTTTACTGAACAGATAACACCAACTCATAGAAAATACAAGAAACCAACACTTCCATTGCTATTAATATTCATTCAGTCATTCATACAGACAAAAATCCATAAAGAACACTTACTTTAAATTAATCAAGGATCCTTTTCTTTAACCAAATAATTTTGTTAAAAAATGTGAACACTTCATTTCTCTAATGGGTATGAGAGAAATTCTGGCTTCTGCAGAGAGAGGGGCATTTTTATATTCTATGTTCATCAGTCTAGGGTTCCTCCAACTTTTCCCAAGTTGGATACTGCGTAGTGGAGGATCTACTTTCAAAGCTCCCTGACCGACTAGCGGGAACCTCAGTCCAACTCTACCATTATGGCAGGGAATCTGGTGTTTTGGGGCGCTGTTGTTGTCTTTCTGGACAGAGACATCTTTAACCTCGTTTCCCATTGCCAGAGATCCACTTAGGTCAGCCTCTTTCAGAAGGGTGGGTTCATTGATCAATTTTGGTCAAGCACTCTAAAATAACCAGAAGGATCTGTGGCATAAGAAATCAAGGTCTCTTGGGGTAGGGGGCAAATCTTGTGAGCTTATGGTCACCAACTCCTTTTCTGTGGAGGGAGGGAGGGAGAGAGGAAAAAAAGGAAGGGAAGAAGAGAGGGAGGGATGGAGAAAGGAAGGAAGGAGGGAGGGAGAGAGGAGGAGGAAAGGGAGGGGAGAGGAATGAGGAAAGGAGTGAAGGAAGGAGGGAAAGAGAGAAGGAGGGAGGGAGGGATTTATTAACCTACCGTGTGCTAGGCACTATGCTAAGTGTTGTACAAATATTATTTCATTTGATCCTCACAACAACCCTAAGTGGTAAGTGTTTTTATTATCCCTGTCTTAAGTTGAGGAAACAGAAGCATAGAGTTTCATTAATTTGTCCAGGGTCACACAACTACGAAGTTCTCTGAGAGTGGATTTAAATTCAGATCTTCCTGACATGAGGCCCAGAGCTCCAACCACAGTGCTCTCTAGTTGTGGAGGAGCTATTGATTTTAAGATTAGTTACCATCTTAGGCCTTTTTATCTCTAAACGCAGAACAGATTGATTGACACTAAAACAAACCACAATACACTGAAAAATACCAAGCATCACTTTTGGCCAATAGGGAGTCTCTGCAGAGAGAACCATGGAGTTTGTGGAGTTTGAGTTTGTGGAAATTGAATTCAGGAACTGAACTACTGGCCCTGAGCAATCTATCTGCTCTTCAGAACTGCTGTCTAATCCTAAGGAATAGGGAGAGAGAGCTTACCCATCACCTGGGCTCATGAGATTAGGCACAGCCTCTCTCGCCAGCACCCTAGTGCTGACTGAAATCATGTTGGTCTCAAATTAGTAGATAATTTAAAGCTGCTCAAGGATGGGTTTGTCTTGCCATAAAATAAGACTTACTATATGCAATACACAAGGTGAGGTGGCTACCAATACAGACATGAACAGATATGCACAAATAACTTTACTGTATCTGACAGACTTGGCCTTTTGCTCAAAATCAGAAATCAGAAATCAGCAAGACTGGACAGCTCCCTTTCAAAAACCTTCCTACAAGAGTTTAAAAGGTCTCTCACCTCTATTTAGTTAGCTATGGCAGTCTTTTTTTTTTAATTTGAGAATGAGGCTTCTAAAATTTTTATTTTATTTTTCCCCAATTACATGTAAAAACAAATTTTAACATTATTTAAAATTCTGAATTTCAAATTCTCTCCCTCCCTCCCTCCCTCCCTCTTTCCCTTTCTCCCTCATTGAGAAGGCCATCAATTTGATATAGGACTCAAGAGTGGGGAACCTACAGCTTTGAGGCCACATGTGGCCTTCTAGGCCCTTGGGTGTGGCCTTCTGAGCCAGTTTTATGGAATAAATCTGTTTATTAGGGAGATTTGTTCTGAGAAGTTTGGATTCAGTCAAAGTGCTGTACTTGAGGACCTAGAAGGCCACATGTGGCTTTGAGGTCACAGGTTCCCCACACGTGAATTAGGTTATACATGTGCAATCATGCAAAACATATTGCCATATTAGCCATGTTGTGAAAGAAAACACAGAACAAAAAACCAAAACGAAACAAGAAAAATGAAGTAAAAAAAAAGTATGCTATGATCTACATTCAAACTCCATCAGTTCTTTCTTGGTAGATGGATACCATTTTTCATCCTAAGTCCTTTGGAATCATCTTGGATCACTGTATTGCTAAGAATAGCTAAGTTATTCACAGTCGACTATAGTACAATATTGCTGTTACTGTGTACATTTCACTTCGCATCAGTTCCTGTAAGTCTTTCCAGGTTTTTCTGAGATTTCTTATAGCACATTAGCATTCCATCACCGTCATATACCACAATTGGTTCAGTCATTCTCCAACTGATGGCCATCCCCTCAATTTCCAATTCATGATAGTCTTTTAAAGAGAAGCAGTCCTGGGTTTCTACTGGATTCTACTAAGTGTCAGTATCTGAGTCACAGCATTATTAAAATGTTGTAGGAAAAAAAATGTAATTTGTGGTTTAGGTTTATATCTGCCAGAAACAATTTTGTTTATTTTAAGATTAACCTAATTCCAAGTCATTTTTGACTTAGAGAGAGATGTCCAAACTGGCATTATCCCCTATGTCCTCTCATGTGATTGTCTGCCCCAAGACAATGTGAGATAACACTTACAGGAATCTTGAACAAGGAAATGACAGTAACATTCTAGAATAGTCACCGCTCAGTTCCTCTTTGGACCACTTCCCCTTAAGAGGTCTTGCTTCATGATCAATATCTTAACCTTGAATTTCCAAAAGAGAAAACATTATTCTTAAGTGGGTCATGGAGTCAATCACTTTAGGGGTTAGGATGGCAATCATTTTGTCTAGATAAGAGTTAAGTTTGGTTATTGCCCTTATTTCATGTCAAAGGATGGCCTCCACTTTTGTTCTTTCTACTTCCCTAGAGAGAAAAATCTGGAAAAAGTTTTAGGCTGGATAAATCATAATTTTAAATATTTCTAGAGAAACTAAAAAGGAGATTTTTAAAAATATACTTCGTAGCACTAAGATGTCATATGCCAAGCATTGGTGAACAGGCATATAAAGTCAAAAGGCTTATTCCTGACCCTCCTTCCAGTTATTTCCTCCTGAGGATTACTGGGAACTTTTCCCACCAATATTCTTCTGTCAATGCCATACTTGATGTCTGACATAGTGTAACAACCTTAAATATCGACTGCAGGTATCTAAGACCTGTTAGGTTCATATTCTATTGTTCATGGGCCCCTATTTTCTTTCTGAGTCTCAACCTCCTAGAGAGACAAAAGATCATATCATAGTAATACAAAAAGGCATTTGCTTAAAATAGAATCACAAGATAAATACAATAAACAACAGATACTCTCACTAACCATTTCTCAGAAAACTCCTCCCAAACTCAGAGTATGAAGGGTTGTGAGTCTATTTCATCCTTGATCTACACTGCTAAATCAGCACAATATGCAATCTTAGCTAATATAAAAAGGTGTATGGGGATGTGCCCATTGGGTGGCAGTTAGGCATTAGAGCGGGTAAGGTGCTGGTCCTAGTCAGGAAGACCTTAGTTCAAATCTAGCCTTAGACACTTAGTAGCTGTGTGACCATGGGCAAGTCACTTAACCTCCATTTGCCTCAGTTTCTTCATCTGTAAAATTGGGGTTATAATAGTACCTACCTTCCAGGGTTGTTGTGAGGCTCCAAAGAGACATATTTGTAAAGTGTTTAGCATAGTATCTGGCACACAGTAGGTGCTTTATGTTAACTATCACCATCATCATTATAACTATTACTATCATTATGACTACTTACAATGAAGGCGCCAGGATTCCATGCCTTGGATACTATTATCTCCTACTCTAGAGCAGTGAGTTCTCAGGTGTGGGACTGTTATTTCCTGATACAGAAGGGGCAAAGCTTCAAGGGGTGACCACATCAGAGTTTGAAAGTCTAGTCCTGTCTTGATCATAGAGACAGTTATCAATCTCTGTCACCCCAAACTGGGAGAGATGGAGCTTAGGGAACAGTCCATGGTTCTGGAGCTGTTCTCTCCTTCTGTTCAAGCCCACTTGACTCTTTCCAAGGTCCCTACATCTCCTCTGCTGTTATCCAGAAGCTCTTCCCACCTATCACCACAGGTTTCTTTTCTTCCTATCCTGGCTCTTTTTTAGTCACTAGATGGAAAAAAAATAGCCACCTCTCATTTCCTGACCTTATCATCGGCTGCGAAATGTGTACGTCCCAAGCTATAGCAAAATCCCGCTTTTTTTTTTTAGAGGGGAGTTGACAAAGTCTAAGAGAAGGGCTGATTAAAAGTTATCTGATTAAACCCCTTGCCTTATCCTAGGAAGGGTGGGGACCTTGAATCTGGGCAACAGGCTGGAGATTAGGGGCTGGGGTCTGTGGTCCCACGTTATAGTCAAGATCAACCCAGGCAACCAATTTTCCTTCTTCTCCCTCAGCTCCCTGGGTGGGAATCATGGATCTGGGACTTCTGAGGCTTGTGGATTTGCCCCAGGGCAAGAACAAGGCCTTTTGGGGAAACCGAAGAAGCAGTTTTGTACCTGCCACACGACGCCAGCGAGAGTTCATGCCAGAAGAGAAGAAAGACACCACATACTGGGAGAAGAGGCGTAAGAACAACGAGGCGGCCAAGAGATCCCGGGAGAAGCGGCGCTTGAATGACGTGGCCATAGAAGGACGGCTGGCCGCTCTCAGGGAGGAGAATGCCTCGCTCCGGGCTGAGCTGATGGCTCTCAAGTTTCACTTTGGCCTGCTGGGCTCTGGCACACCCCATGCCCTCCAGGCCTTGCTGTGGAGCTGCCCCTGGCTGGCCTCCCGAGGCCCTGAGGGGAAGCTAGCCCAAGCAGATAGAGGCCCGCTCAGGCCATGCAGCCCAGACCCCAAGGAGCTGTTCTGGAGGGATTATGGTAGTTCCCACAAGGTGGTGGGTCTGGGCTCCCCAGGGCTCTCTCATGAGCCATCAGCTCCAGAACCCAAAAGGCCAGACTCAGCTGTCTGCTCCCCAGCTTTCTTTAGCTGCCACCCACCAGATGGGCACACCACCCAGCTGCCTCTGCTGGAACCCAGTCCTAGGTGGGGGCCACCAGTGCCAACTGGGCAGAGAAAGAGCCCTGGGCACTGGATCTTGGACAACAATGATAGACCCTTGGTGGCAAAGTCTGGTTCTGTGGCACCATCCTCTGGAACACCTTTCCCCCATCTTGGGGACAGACCCAGGACTACAGCTCAGTCCTCCCTGCCCCATAAACTTCGGATCAAGTCCCGGGCCCTAGCAGATTGGGAGGACAATTCTTCTAATTCCTTCTGAGATTCCCTACCTCTATAAGGGACAGAGGGGCAAGATAGGGGATCCAAGAGCAAGGGGAATGGCAGATAGAGAGAAGAGTAGAATGAGGGGGCAGAAATCTAGATGATGCCTATGAGCATGCCAGGTTGCTAGGGCAAAAGGAGACCCACATATTCTCTTTCTCCCATGAGGTTTTCCTGGGGCACAACAATTCAGCTCCTGCCCCAGTACTGAGGCTGAGTATCTTCATTCAGATCTTTCTGGTAGATAAGCCCCCAAGTCCCAGCCCTGCCCTTATGATGACCAATACCCCTCCAAAGGTGCTCTGTCCCATTGGGGCTGTCATCTCCAAGGAGAATCCAGTGTCTTAGGAAGAAAGCAAAGTGGAGTTGAAAGGGCACTCATCTGGGAGTTAGCAGAGCCCTAGATTCAATTCCTAGTCTAATGCCATGTGACCACTTACCTCTCTAAACTTCCATTGCCTTCATCTGTAAAATGGGGATAATATATTTGTAATATCTTCCCTCACAGGACTGTGGGAAAAATCAGTTGAGATAATAAGAGCCAAGCATTTTGCGAATTCTATAGAAGGTGCTTGACCTGGGAGTCTGTGAACTTTAAAAAACATATATTTTGGTTCCTGTGTTTCAATAGAATTTGAATCCTTTGTATTTTCTCTGTATTTCATTTTATGCATTTAAAAACCTGACTAGACCTTAGCAGCCTGCCGGAGGGGTCTGGGGCACAAGAAAGGTCATCCCCTCTGCTGCATAGAATGTCAGCTGCTATTATTACCGAGGACTTGGGAGCCCAGAGAGGATCTGGGGCCCTGGAGAAGGCCTGGGGTCAGAGAGAAACCCCACAGAGATTTCCAGAGGAGTGATGCTGCGCCTCTCACCTCCTGGGGAGGATGCTGACCTACTCGAGGAAGGTGGTTTTTGGTGGCAAATGCCAGGCTGTGAGCCAGAGAGTGAGCCAGGTGCCAAACACTGAGTAATCTAGATAACTGTGGAGCGTAGAACATAGTGACAGTTCTCCTGCCTGTTAGATTTCTCCCCTTTATACATACCTAGGGGCTGCTGGGTTAGAGCGGACAGAGTGCTGGGCCTGGAGTTGGGAAGATCTGAGTTCTAATCCAGTTGCAGACTCTTATTAGCTGTGTGACCCTGGGCAAATCACTTAATATCTGTTGGCCTCAGTGTGTAAAATGGGGTTAATAAGAGCATTTCCCTCCCAGGGCTGTTGTGAGGACCAAATGAGATAATAATTGTAAAGCGCTTAGCACAGTGCCTGGCACAGACACAGTAACATTTTATAGAGTGAAAACTGTAGAACTACAGTGAGAATTATAGAAGTATAGTGAGAATTATAGAAATATAGAAATACAGTAAGAACTGTAGAATTATTGAAATACAGTAAGAACTATAGAAATATAGAAATACAGTAAGAACTATAGAATTATTGAAATACAGCAAGAACTATAGAAATATAGAAATACAGTAAGAACTATGGAACTATAGTAAGAACTATAGAAATATAGAAATACAGTAAGAACTATAGAAATATGGAAATACAGTAAGAACTATAGAAATATAGTAAGAACTATGTGTTAGCTGCTCTGCTGCTGTTTTTATACCCCAGGGAGACATTCCATTAGCCTCTTGACCGTGCCTCCTTCCCCATCTGTGCAGACCACCAACTTCTATAAGAGGCCTCTCCCACTCCTTCCTGGGAGTCTGCTAAAGTCTTCCTCGTCTTTCTCTGAATCTCCTCAAGCCCTGATCTTCCAAGCCCCATGCTGAGCCTCTGGGCTTACATAAGACTTCCCCTAGCCCTTTCCTCAAAATCTCCTCTGTGAACAAAGCTGGCCAGATGGGAGAATGGGCTGTGTGTGTTGGGAGGTGGAGTAAGGTCCCCCCCTAACAATGGGTATATAGGGGTTCATTCTGCCTGGGTTTGCTCCTCTTCCCAGGGCTCTGACCTGCCTAGTGGCAGCCTAGGTAGCTCAGTGAATCGCACAGCATTAGGCCTGAATTCAGGAAAACCTGAGTTCAAAACGAGCCTCAGACATTTGCTATCTGTGTGACCCTGGACAAGTCACTTAATCTCTGTCAGCCTCAGTTTACCCCCTAAAGAAGTACAGCCCCTGTAAACACAGATGAGGAGAGGCACCACCTGGACCCTGCCTGTTGCCCTAGGCTGGGACATTAGAAGTGGAAGAAAGAGCCACCACACTGTCTGTGGCTGTGGCCTGTATTCATGGAGGAAAGGATGTCTAGATGCCCTGAGAAAACCAGCAACAAAGATGTAAAATCATCTGCTGCCTTTCACACCTCCCCCTGGCCCTGACCAGAGGAGCAGGGCAGCACCCCTTGGCCTTAGAGCCATTAGGTCTGGGCCTGGGAATTGGTTCTTAGTGTCTCTTGGGGAGACCCATGGCCGTGCTAACCCTCAGAGCCCAGGGGCTGACAAAACAGTAGCACCATGACCTACAATGACAAATGGACTCCACCTTCCCAGGCTCCCAACAGGCTTTCTCCCTTCTAGTCCCCCCTTCTTCCTCCCCATCTCCCTCTCAGTTCTTCCTTCTACCTTCTCACCGTCTCTTCTTCTCTAGGCCTCCCATTTTCCCTCTTCTTTCTTTCCCAACCTTCTCTCTTCTCTGTATCTCCTTTCCCATCTGTTAGTCACTGATGTTACTCCCCTAGCAGTATCTCCTGTTAGAAATTAAGAATTAACCCAGAGCCAGACCTAACCCTAGAGACTCTCATTGGCCCTGGCCCTGGGTCTGGCCTACTGCCTCCATCTCATGCCCTACCTACCGTCCTGGGGGCAGTAACACCTCCAGATCCTGCTAGGTTAAGGTCCAGTCGATGGACCTTAAGCCAATCTGTCAACAGCACCTTCGTAGGGACCTTCCACTCCAACCTTGTCTTTAGCTCCAACTCAATTCAATTAAATTCAACAAGGATTTACCATCAAGCAGCCAGGTGGGCAGTTGTCCTGGTGAATATTAGGCCACTGGACCCACATGGCTCTGGAGGAGAAAGTGAGGCTGGCGACCTTGCACAGCCCTGCCTCACTCAAATTGCAAGTCGTGTCATCATCTCCCTGATGTCATGTTCCTCTTCGAGAAGCAAGGACAAACACGATAACAACAACCAGAATGCTGGGCCTGGAGTTAACATCCAACCTCAGACACTTACTAATTGTGTGTCACTTAACCAGTTACTTAACATCCGTGTGCCTCAGTTTCCTCATCTGAAAGATAGGGATCATAACAACACCTTCCTCCCAAGGTTGTCATCAAGCAAGATCATTTTTGTAAAACACTTAGCACAGTGTTCAGCACACAGTAGGTGCTATATAAATGCTAGCTGCTATTAATTAATATTAATATGCCTATGTGCAAAGGAAGTAATATGGAGCAGCAGATAGAGGGAAGTCAGGAAGATCTAGATCGAAGCCCTGCTTCCTACAGGTATTGGCTGTGACCCTGAGCAAGTCATTTAACCATTCAATGCTCTGGCAACCCCTTAGGACTCCAAGGCACAGACTAGTTTCTGTTCTGCATGGGAGAGGGAGTTTCTGCATCAGGAGGTTGGACATGGGATAGGCCTTGAAGAGGATAGAGTTTGAAGAGCCCACCCTACACAGGAAGGGATGATGTTAGCCCAGGCCCAGAGTCAGGATAGAGTCTGGCTGAAGAAAAGGGTGTCTGTAGGGAAGCTGAGGAACATTAGGTTAGAGAAAGAAGTAAGGGGCAGATATTTGAGATCCTAGAAACCAAACTTAGGAGTCTGGAGTTGCCCTTGGCCCCCTGGCCTGCCTGTATGTGATATCATCTGGTGCCTTCTCCAAGGGATGACAGTCGGCTTGGCCAGGAGTGAATAAAACAGGAAACCCCACCCTCTGCCCCCTTCCCCCAAGGCCTAGAGGTGGTGGTTGGTGGGGTAGGGGGTGGTGGTGGAGAAGCTGTGAAATCACAGTGGAGCTGGGAAGGAGGTGTGGAGAGTGTGGGGTGGTGGGTAGGAGGACAGCGATGACAACATTTCTCAGAATTTACAATTGTGAGCCGGCCGGGGGAGGGAGATAGTGACGTGGATCTCTGAGACCTGGGGCCCATGTGGGTCCCCAGGGGAGGTCCCGCTCTTCTAATTAGGCAGGCTCCCCTCTTTGGACTTTCTAATCTTCTCCCCACCACTACCGAACCCCAGGACCCAACTCTGGCCCCTGCCTCTCCCCTTATTCCTATCCCTCACTCAGCTCTACTTCCAGGACCCGATCCTGCCCTTTCCCTGGCCCCTAGTGTGACTGTGCCTCGAGCTCAGGGCTGTGACACGACTCTGGGAAACTGGATGTGGGAGGACTCCTTGGAGACAGATAGATCCAAGTCTCATCTGTCAAGAGGAGGGGGAGGAGAGGGAAGGAGGTGAGGAAAGTCACAGAACCCAGCCTTCTGAAGACATTCCCTGTGGGTGTGCTTGTGTGTGTGCCCAAAGGGCAGCTTCCATGTGTACCACCTGTGAACACTGAGGCGAATACATATACACATGCTGAAAGCTGATCTAGAAATACATGCCCAAACATGTGCACCTAGAAACACTCCCAGGGGTATATCTGTTGTATACATACCACATATATGTAGTTGTATATATATAAGCACACACATGGACCAATGGTATGATAGTAAACGTTTAACAACTGGCTCTCCAAGAGTTCCAGGCAGACTTGGAGGTTTAATTTGCATTATTAACATTTTCTCTACTTAAATCTGATCAACAAAACAACAAACCCAGCCCTTCTTTATAGTCTCTGTTTATTTCAGAGATGTAAGTATTGTGATGAAAAATTTAACAACCAGCTCAGTAGGAGCTGTCTCCAGTAACCTGTGATATGGACACACATTCACAAACATATACAAATGTGCACATACAAGGCAATACAAACATGCATACACATATATACATATACAGATAATTAGGCAAAACCAAGCACATAATTTAGAGCTGGGAGAGGAAGAAAGAAGTCAGACTTCAGCCCTTCCTTTCACTGAGGCCATGGGAGGGAAAATAACTTGTAAGTGAGATTTGGATTTTGGAGGTCAAGGTGATAGACTTGGCCTCTGATTTTCCGTGGGGAGGGGGGAAGGATGCAGAGGTGGCTTTGATGGCTGGGAGTCACTTACTGTTCGCCTTTGGTCATTAGTGGGTGCAAACCCAGGCCTTGAGCACAGACAGATGGAGCCAAAGGCCACCTGGGGCAAATGAGAAACTGTGGTTCCCTCTACACTCTCCCTAGTTTTTCAGCTGACTGCTTTTCTCCAGCCCCCTCCTCTTATGTTCTTCTCCTCTCTGGGCAGAAGCCTCTGGGCTCTGGGTTCACCACTCTATGCTCTTCTCATTGAGCTCAGCTGAGTTAGGGTCTGGGAAAAACTGGGCTCTAGACTCTAGATGGCCAGAACTCTAGGCTTCAGGTTGTAGATTTGGCTTTGGTTCTAGACTGGGTTCTGGGCTCTGGGCTCGCTTTGGTTATTGACCTGGGCTGGGCTTTTGCCTGAGCCTCAGGCAACCTTAGCAAGTAGAAATCAGACAAGATCAGGTGGGACTGAGGGAGCCAGGGGGTTCCTGAGGGCCCATCTCACAAATTTATAGACTTGAGGGTTCGGCTGAATAATAAGAAAAGACCCTTGTCATCTCCCCCTACTCGAGAATTGCCTCCCCAGGTCCCCAACAGCATTCTAGTGTCTTCCTCAGAGAAGGACTAAAAAGCCTTCCTCAGAACCCTTGGGGTCCCCCACCACCACATACACTTGGAAGTGGTCTGGGGAGATGGTTCTGCTGAAAACCACAGCTCTCATTTCTAGCCTGAGTTCTGACTCAGAGGCAGGGGGTTGGTATTTTGAGTGAGAAGAATCCCAAGGGGGAGGTGGGGAAAGGAAAGGAGGGAAGGAGCTCCAGAGGATGTATCTGTCAACTGGTTGACTTTAGATGGACCTACAACCTCAGTTTGACTGAGATGCTGGGCAGCCCCTCCATCCCTGAGCCCCCAGAGGGAGGCTACCTGTGGTTTGCTCCTCAGTTATGCAAATCATCCAACATTAACAAAGAAATCCTAGTCCCAGGTCTAGTCAAGTTCTCAGATGACCCCAGACCAGTATCTAATAGACCAGGGATGGAGAACCTTTGGCCTCAAGACCACATGTAGCCCTCTAGGTCCTCAAGTGCAGCCCTTTGACTGAATCAAACTTCACAGAACAAATCCCCTTATTAAAAGGATTTGTTCTGTAAAACTTGGACTCAGTCAAATGGCTACACTTGAGGACCTAGAGGGCCACATATGGCCTAGAGGCTGAAGGTTTTTTATTACCCCTGTAATAGACCCTCTCAGACAAAATTACTGTTCAATCCCTTTCAACTCGACCAGTTGTTCTTAATCTTCTCCACTGCACCCTGTGCCCTCTCCCTGCTCCCTCTCCCCGCTCCCTCTCCCTGAGTCTGTGCTCATCTTGGTTCTGAGAGAAAACAAAGAAAACAGATTCTACAGAAATAACCTAATCCAATCCCCTCATTTTGTAGATGAGGAAACCAGACCCACAAATGACTAAGGTTACAAAGCTGGTAATTGTCTATTTTAATTAATTCTTTTTTTTAACCAGGTGCAAACTCAGTTGTTTTCACCTGTTGAATGGGCACATGCGGTCAGCCCTGTCTACATTTTGGTACCCTGGGAAAAGCCCTAGTTGCCCAATCCAAGTTATAGCTCTGATCATGATGTCTTGATTCTTTTTTAATGTCAAAAAGTCTGCCATCTCCCACATGATGGCAGTTGTACAATTGGTGAATGTTGATTGAGAAACTACACATTAAGTTTATACCAGGAATACTGGGTTGATTAAACATGAGAAGGGCTTTAACTATAATATACCATTGCAATATAAATAATAAAAACCATATGGTTAAGTCAATCAACACCGAAAAGGCTTTTGACAAAGTCCAAAACCTATTTCTATTAAAAACACCAGAAATCATAGGAATAAATAAATCTCTCCTTAATATAATAAATAGTACTTATCTAAAACCAACAGCAAACATTTCACATAATGGAGAAAAGTTAAGAGACCTTCCCTTCCCAATAAGATTAGGGGTAAAACAAGGATGCCTCTTATTACCACCACTATTTAACATGGTCCTAGAAATGCTAGCTATAGTCGTAAGAAAAGAAAAAATTGAGGTAATAAGCATAGGCAAAGAGGAAATAAAATTACCGCTTTTTGCAAATGACATGATGCTGTACTTAGGGAATCTTAGAGAGACAGTGAGAAATCAATTGAAATTATAATTTCAGCATTCCTATATATACCAACAAAACTTAGCAGGAAGATCTAGAAAGAGAAATTACTTTCGAAATAGAGAAGCTATAAAGCATTTAGAAGTGTACCTACCAAGATTCATCCAGGGATGGTGTGAATCTAACTATGAAACCCTGTTTATAGAAATAAAGACAGATCTAAGTGGAGAAATATTAATTGCCCATGGATAGGTCAAGTCAATATACTAAAAATGACAATGTTACTTAAATTAACTTATTTATTCAGTGCTTTACCAGTCAAATTCTCCAAAGAATATTTTATAGAACTAGAAAAAACATAAAATTCATATAAAGAAACAAAAGGTCAAGAGTCGCAAGAGTAATAATGAAAAAAAAGTAGGAAGGAAGGGGGACTATTAGTACCAGACCTCAAACCACAATAATCATTAGAATAATTTGGTATTGGTTTTAAAAAAAGGTCAGAGGAACAGATTAGGTAATACAGAAGCAAACAAATATTAGCAATAATATTTATTCAATATATCCAGCTTCCGGGGGAAGAGTTCACTATCTGACAAAAACTTCTGGGAAAACAAACCAGTGGTCTTGCAGAAATTCTGTTTAGATCAATATCTCACACCATGCAATAAGAAAAAGCTCCCAATGGGTACATAACTCAGGTATAAAAGGTCACAACACAAACAATTTAGAGGAGCAAAGAAGAAATTACATTTCATATCTATGGATGGAGAAATAGATAAGGACCAAACAGGTGATAGAGAGGATCACATAAGACAAAATGGACAATTTTGACTACACAAAATTAAAAAACTTTTACAAAACAAGCCTAACATTATAAAAAAAATAGAAGGGAAACAGATAACTGGGGTGGGGCGGGGGTGGAAACCTCAGCAAGTTTCTCTGATGAAAGTGTTATATCCAAGATACATAAGGAACAAATTCATCAGACTAAGCCATTTTCCAATGGATAAATGATCACAAGATATGAATAGGCACTTTTAAAAAATTTTTTAATTTAATATATTTAGTTTTCAGCATTGATTTTCACAAGAGTTTGAATTACAAATTTTCTCCCCATTTCTACCCTACCCCCCACTCCAGTATGGCATATATTCTGGTTGCCTTGTTCCCCAGTCAACCATCCCTTCTGTCACCCCACTCCCCTCCCATCCCCTTTCCCTTCCTTTCTTGTAGGGCAAGATAAATTTCTACGCCCCATTGCCTATGTATCTTATTTTCTAGTTGCATGCAAAAACTTTTTTTTGGAACATCTGTTTTTAAGACTTTGAGTTCCAAATTCTCTCCCCTCTTTCCTTCCGACCCACCCTCCCTAAGAAGTCAAGCAATTCAGCATGGGCCACATGCATATATCATTATGTATAACCCTTCCACAATACTCATGTTGTGAAAGACTAACTATATTTTGCTTCTTCCTAACCTGTCCCCCTGTATTGAATTTTCTCCCTTGACCCTGTCCCTTTTCGAAAGTGTTTGTTTTTGATTACCTCCACCCCCATCTGCCCTCCCTTCTATCATTTCCCCCCTTTTTTTAATCTTCTTCCTCCTTTCCTGTGGGGGTAAGATACCCAATTGAGTATGTATGGTATTCCCTCCTCAGGTCAAATCTGATGAGAGCAAGATTCACTCATTCCCCCTCACCTATCTTCTCTTCTCTTCCTACAGAACTGGTTTTTCTTGCCACTTTTATGCAAGATAATTCACTCCATTCTATCTCTCCCTATCTCCCTCTCTCAACATATTCCTCTCTCATCTCTTAATTTGATTTTACTTCTTTTAGATAGCTTCCTTTCGTCTTCAACTCACCCTGTGCCCGCTCTCTCTCTCTCTCTCTCTCTCTTTTTCTCTCTCTCTATATATATACATATACATATATACATACATACCCCCTCACATATATACATAAACATATATATATATATGCATATTCCCTTCAGCTACCCTAATACTGAGGTCTCATGAATCATACACATCATCTTTCCATGTAGGAATGTAAACAGTTCAACTTTAGTAAGTCCATTGCAATTTCTTTTTCTTGTTCTTTTTCTTGATTACCTTTTCATGCTTCTCTTGATTCTTGTGTTTGAAAGTTGAATTTTCTATTCAACTCTGGTCTTTTCACTGAGAAAGCTTGAAAGTCCTCTATTTTATTGAAAATCCATATTTTGTCTTGGAGCATGATACTCACTTTTGCTGGGTAGGTGATTCTTGATTTTAATCCTAGCTCCATTGAC